>JAJHZJ010000718.1:1171201-1771201 GCA_023548195.1 Bettongia penicillata ogilbyi
CAATTGGCAAAAGAGGTTCAAAAAGCCAATGAGGAGAAGAATGCTTTCAAAAGCAGAATTAGCCAGGTGGAAAAAGAGGTTCAAAAGCTCACTGAAGAGAATAGTTCTCTCAAAATTGGAATGGAACAGATGGAGGCTAATGACTTTCTGAGAAAACAAGAAATCACCAAACAAAACCAAAAGAATGAAAAAATGGAAGACAATGTGAAATATCTCATGGGAAAAACAACTGACCTGGAAAATAGATCCAGGAGAGACAATTTAAAATTATGGGACTACCTCAAAGTCATGATCAAAAAAAGAGCCTAGACATCATCTTTCATGAAATTATCGAGGAAAATTGCCCTGATATTCTAGAACTAGAGGGCAAAATAAGTATTGAAGGAATCCATCGATCACCACCTGAAAGAGATCCAAAAAGAGAAACTCCTAGGAACATTGTGGTCAAATTCCAGAATTCCCAGGTCAAGGAGAAAATCTTGCAAGCAGCTAGAAAGAAACAATTCCAATATTGTGGAAATACAATTAGGATAACTCAAGATCTAGCAGCTTCTACATTAAGGGATTGAAGGGCGTGGAATAGGATATTCCAGAAGTCAAAGGAACTAGGACTCAAACCAAGAATCACCTAGCCAGCAAAACTGAGTATAATACTTCAGGGGAAAATATGGTCTTTCAGTGAAACAGAGGACTTTCAAGCATTCTTGATGAAAAGACCAGAGCTGAAAAGAAAATTTGACTTTCAAACATAAGAATGAGAAGAAGCATGAAAAAGTAAACAGCAAAGAGAAGTTATAAGGGACTTACCAAAAGTGAACTGTTTACATTCCTACATGGAAAGACAATATTTGTGACTCTTAAAACTTTTCAGTATCTGGGTAGTTGGTGGGACCACACACACACACACACATACACATACACACACACGTACACGCATGCACACACACACACATACACACAAGCACGCACACACAGAGACAGAGAGCACAGAGTGAATTGAATAGGATGGGACCATATCTTAAAAGAAATTAAGGTAAATGGTGAGAGAGAAATGTAGTGGGAGGAAAGAGGGTGAAATGGAATGGGGTAAATTATCTCTCATTCAAGAGACAAGCAGGAGACTTTTTAGTGGAGGGAAAAAGAGGAGAGCTGAGAAAAAAACAAGAAGTTTACCCTCATCACATTTGACTAAAGGAAGGAATAAAATGCATACTCATTTTGGTATGGAAACCTATCTTACAGTATAGGAAAGTGGGGGAGAAGGAGATAAGCAAGTTGGGGGGATGATGGTAGGGAGGGCAATGGGAGGAGGGAGCAATTTGAAGTCAACATTCTTGGGGAGGGACAGGATCAAAAGACAGAATAGAAACAATGGGGGGCAGGATAGGATGGAGGGAAATACAGTTAGTCTTACATAACATGACTATTATCAAAGTCATTTGCAAAACTACACAGATACGGCCTATATTGAGTTGCCTGCCTTCCCAAAGGGAATGGGTGGGGAGGGAGGGATGGGGAGAATTTGGAACTCAAAGTTTTAGGAACAACTGTTTAGTATTGTTGTTGCTACTAGGAAATAAGAAATACAGGTAATGGGGAATAGAAAGTCCTCTGGCCCTACAGGACAAAAGAGAAGATGGGGACAAGAGAAGGGAGGGATGATAGAAGAGAGGGCAGATTGATGACAGGGGAAATTAGAATGCTTGGTGTATTGGGGTGGGGGGAGGGGATAAAAGGGGAGAAAATTTGGAACCCAAAATTTTGTGGAAATGAATGTAAAAAGTTAAAAAAAAAAAAAAAAGAATGGAAAAGGCCAGGCTAGAAAGAGCTTTACATGCCCAAGGGAGGTGTTCATATTTGATTCTAGACATAATAGGGAATTATTGGAGTTTATTGGGTAAGGGAGTGACATAGTCAGACCTGCAGTTTAGGAAGATCACTTACTTATCTGGGTGAAGGATGGATTGGAGTAGGAGAGACTTGAGGTAGGGAGACCCAGCAGGAAGCCATTGTAATAATCCGGGAGAGATTTGATAAAGTCCTTTACCAAGGTTGTGGTTGTATGCATGGAGAAAGAAGAAGAAATGTTATGGACACGGAGATGACAAGATTTGATAACTGCTCGTATATATGGAGTAAGAGTGAGAAGTCAAAGATGGCACCAAAGATGGATGAATGAAAGGATGGTAATATTCTCTGCAGCAATGGGGAAGTTTGGAAGGAGGGAGGGCTTGGGCAAAAGATAATGAGTTCTATTTTGGGTATGTTAAGTTTGAGATGCCTGGAAAATGTGTGATTCAAAATGTCCAATAAGCAGTTTGTGATATGGTATTGGAGCTGGGGAGAGAGACTATGGCTGGATATATAAAGCTGTGAGTCATCAGTGTAGAGATAGTAATTGAACTGGTGGAAGCCAATAAAGTTATTAAGCAAGAAAGTATGAAGAGAAAAGAGAAGAGGGTCCAGGACAGAGCTTTAGGGAATACCCTCAGTTAATGGGGGTGACTTGGATGAAAATCCAGCCAAGGAGACTGAAGAGGCAGACTGGGACTTGGGTCCTAGCCGCCCCCACTGACCAACCTTTTTGGAGGTTATTATTGTGATTATTATTAAATCAATAAATATCAAGAAATATGATGATTTCAATAAAGAGGATGGTATACGAAACTAAAAAAAAAAAAACCTTAGCGTCTCTGGGTTGGAGGGGAGGGGTCCCAAAGGTCACCTAGTCCACATGAGCAGGAGTTGCTTATATATCAAGTGGTCTCCAGCCTTTCCTAGAACACGTCTTGATTTATCTTGTTATAATTCATTAAACTAATTCTATCTTCTAGTACTCTGTGATGATGAGTAGGTTACAGAGAAATACAAGACATAGTCTCTTACCTTTAGAAGTTTTAATTCTAATTAAATATCAGCACAAGACTGGCACATTGTTTTTGTTTTTCCTAACTGAATAAATTAGACTAATGTTTGATAGTTTGGAGGAGTCAGTGATCATTGTGGCCGTTAGGTGAAAGAAGTTTAGAGGGAGGGAAGCAGAGAATGACGTCGAGTGGAGATGCAGAGGCATGGCATATTCAGGAAATGGCAAGTTGACTAGTGTGGCCACAACGGGAAATTCGAAATTCATGTTGGCAATAAGGGAGATAAAAGTTGGAAAAATTAGTTTCTGATATATTGTGGAAGTCATCAAATGCCAAATTAAGTATTTTGGATTTTTATCTTCTAGGCAGTGAAGATTCTTTTATTTATTGAGCATGTTAATGACCGAAGAAAGGAAGAGTAATTTATAATTAGTGGCCAGAATATTTGGAGACTGTAGGGACCAGAAGCAAGAGACTCAGTCCAGGTATAACTGGGTGAGGGCCTGGACCTGACTGGAAGCAGGGAGTTGGGAAAGAAGGGAATGGAGGCGAACATTTTGAGAATGAATCAGCAGGAATTCATGGCTGATGATGTTACCAAAGTAAGAACAGAGAAGAAGGAAAGATGATTTGAATGAGAGGAAGAAGGAGGAAACAAACCTAGGAAAATTGGAAGGAGGAGCCAGATCTGAGAGAAAGATGTAGAGTTTGAAGCCTCAGGGGACATTTCAGTGGAAATGATACTCTTGGCAAAGTGTTGGAGATAAGTCATGGCCTGGTGTCAGATATGTAGAGTGTGAGAACCCTCAGGTCTATGTACTGATGGGGCTGCCCAGGAAGGGCCACAACGGGTTTTTGGCACTGGCTGGTAGAGAGCCACAAGTCTCCATAATAATACCTAAACTCCTGGGAAGTGGCTTGAGTTTGACCAAAGTACACATTACAGTTTTGATTCCTAATCTTTGGCATATCCCCTTGTCTATGAATTTTAACTGGCAGTTGCTTCACCTGCCTGTCTCAAGACTTTGTTTTCCTTCTAATCTCAAATCTAATCTCCACCCTCAGTGAGAATGTGTACTATCCACTTCCTCCCTCCATCCTTTTCCTAATGTACCTCTTTTGCCTTCCATAGCTCCGTAATAGATCAAATGAAGCTGTAGGACAGATTAGATCTCTGAAAGACCAGTATGGAAAGGGTGAAAGCCTGAGCCTTGGGAAACAAGTTAGGCATGAAGAAGACTGGGAGGACAGAAGAGGAGGGAGCAAAGGAGGTCTCTTGTGGCTCTAAATCAATGACCCTGTAAATGTAATGATATATGAAGATGGGGGACAACCTCTCTTCCCATCTCAGGTCACCTGTGCTCATCATATGGAGATAGTCAAGGAGCCACTAGAGGAAAAGAAGTGAAAGGAGCTAGATGGAACAATTGAAGGAGTGGGATGTGAGGAAGCTGCTGGGGAGGGCACGGACTCAGGGCAGAGAGATTGGATAGAGCTAGTTCCCTCACTTCCCATAGCAGGAGTGAGCATCTCATCCGTTATCCTAATGTGGAGTAAAGTGACTTAACCCAAAGTGAGTCATACAGGGGGTAAATGCCAGAGTCACTTGTGTATCCTAATGGCATACTCTTATATCATAGACTGCACTGTGGCTTGGGGGCAGCTAGATGGGTTAGTGCTGTGGTCTGGAGTGAGGAAGAACCCAAGTTCAAATCCAGCCTCAGTCACTTGCTACCTGAGTGACCTTGAGGAAGTCACTTAACTTCTGTTTGACTCGGTTTCCTCATGTGGCGATATTGAAAACTAATTATAAAATGCTTAACACATGTGCCTGGCACATAGTAAGTGCAATCTAAATATCACCTATTATTAGTGTGTGTGTGTGTGTGTGTGTGTGTGTGTATACGTGTAAAAGCTAGATTTTTAAGCTACATAAAGGCTAGGTATGTGTTTCAGGTGTTTTTATAGCATTCCCAGCATTAAACCTGGACTTTACAATAAAGAAATGATCATTGACTAAAAGAATGGATGGAGAATGAATAGAAAAAAGAAAGAAGTTTTATAAATTATGTACTGTGTGCCTACTGAAGGGCATAGTTTTGAGGATACACAGAAGTAAAGAAGGTCCTGTCCACAGGAAGCTTCTGACAACATATAACAAGGAGCAGTAACCCTGGAGGGTTATTTTGGTTTGGATATTGATGGGGATGGTGAGGAGGCTCAAGGCTGATCACCCACCCTTTCCAGTGGCACTGGCAGTATTGATTTTGTTATGGTTCAAGAGTTGGAAAATCAAGGAAGAAAGCACACATTGAGTGGGGAAAATGACAGGTGAGGTGATGTAAATACCTGAAGATGGCAGGACAGGGAAAGGGCAGAGAAGCTCAGGGGGGATGGGGTGTTGTATCTGACTAAAAGTAAGAAGAGCTTAGTAAAACTGAGACTGAATGAAATTTATTGTTTTTAATAAAATAGGATATTTATTTCTGACATATGCTTTTAGCTGAGGTTATTAACCAGAAGTTCATGAATTTGTAATTATAATAATCATTATTATAGGTCAATTTCTAACATACACACGTATAGGAGGACGTGTCAAGACACTCACGTTTTGCCAAGGATCCCACTACCTGGCCATTGCCTCTGATAATGGTGCCGTGCAACTTCTTGGAATCGAAGCTTCCAAGCTGCCTAAATCTCCCAAAATACATCCCCTTCAAAGCAGGTATCTTTCTGTCTTTACAATTTCTGTTTTATTTTAAGAATGGTTATACAGTAACTCTGATGTAACATTTCTTCCACCTCCTTTGGTGTACATTAGATGGAAGAGGCTTTTTGTCCTTGCACAAAAGTTGTTTATCATCTGGTACTCAATTTAAACACATTGATGATCTCCTTGGTGTGGTCATCACAAAATTCCACCAGTTAAAAAGGCCCTTACAGGTCATTCTGTATATACTCTATCTGCCTGGGGATAACCTTTGCCATGTTCACCAGGGTAGGAGATGTGGGAAGGAGAGAGGGGGCTTTCTTACCACTCTTCTGAAAATAGCCCCTTCTCCTGGAGACAGACCTTATTGTGGGCAAGTTTTTCCTTAATTTGGGGCTGAAATCTTTTCTTTGTAACTTTTGCCCATGACCCCTCCTTTCCCCTGGGAATGATCTGAGCTTGAGGAAGTCTCCTTCCTCTTGTACTTGACCACCCTTTTCACTCTTGGACAAGGCCATTGTGTCCCCTTCAGTCTCTGGTTTCCCAGGCTTACCATTTCCACTTGTTTTAGCCAGAGCCCCTCGGCATGGTCTCTCATTTCCCCATCATCTTGCTCCTCCTTTGGACGTGCTCTGATCTGTTTATTTCTTTCCTAATATGTGCCAGCCCCCCAAAGCCGAAAGTTCAGATGTCTGATAAGGGATATTGGGTGGGGAAGAACCATCATGGTTCCAGGCACCATCTGAGAGCCTGTGGACACAAAAAATGGAGTGGGACAATTTAAATTTTAGTAGTGGAATTAAGAATTAAAATACAAATGCAACTCATAATACAGTCAGTGCCTAGGAGAGATCTGAATAGAATGATACATATTAAGAAGGGAGTGAGCTGGGGTAAAGCAGTGCCTTTTGGAGCCACTCAACAGGCTGAGACCTAAGGGAAAGCTTCCCAGGCTTGGGGGCAGTGAGTCAGACCCAGAGTGTTAGTCCAGCGTTCAAACCACTTCCCTGTGTCGGTGACGTAAAAGGAGTTATTCTTTATTAGTGAAATGCCATCAGCCATCTAGTTCTAGTATGAAGCCAGAATCGATGGTGGACAAGTAAACGGGGCATTTAATAGAATTGTTTTTTAATGGTTTCTGTTTGAGGTTTATATTCCATCCTTTCTGAAAGATCTTGAAGCACCATATAGTGTAAATACTGTAAGGTAAGCGAAGTGGAATGGCTGTTTGTAGGCTCCAGAGTTAAACAAGTAAATGAGACTTGACCACTATGATACATGTTGGATGCTATCACTTTCATCTTTGGACAGTCAGCAGAAAGCATCCACCTTCATCTGCAAATGGAAACTGATGGTAGAAACTGACTAAATAGTGAGAAAAGTCACCTCTTATTATTTTGTTTCACCAGGTTTTTAGACCAGAGAGAAGATGGCTGTGTGGTAGATATGCATCACTTCAACTCAGGGGCCCAGTTAGTTCTGGCCTATGCCACGGTGAATGGCTCATTGGTTGGTTGGGACCTCAGGTCCTCGAGTAATGCATGGACACTGAAGCATGATTTGAAGTCAGGTCTCATTACCTCGTTTGCTGTGGACATCCACCAGTGCTGGCTGTGTATTGGTAAGCTGAATTTTATCCTACTGTTTTATTTTCATTGGAGTAGTAAAGTAAATAAATATTTACGTATTGCCTCCTGCAGCCTTTGACTTACTTGTCTGTGGTAATAGAAGTTGGCAGTTACATGAATAATTAATACTTGGAATTAACCACCAAACTTAATTTAATCCATTATTTTCAACCTTGTTTCAGTTGCTAGATCTTTTTGTTAGTTCTTTAGAAGGGCATGCTGTTAGCAAGTTAGTCTCTCTCTTTGTAGCCTTTTAACTAATGGAATTGCTAAGAAATAGAGAAAAGGTCAGAAATTAGGCAGTGGGAAGAAAGAGCAGCAGTAGTTGGGGTCCAGTGTATTCTACTTTTTAGAAAATCAGCCATTAGGTTGATTCAACTGGATTATTTTTATAGAGCTTCTTTTTGAAAAACTTGAATTTATTTTTGTAATTAAATTTGGACCATAAAATGATTTTAACATTTAGTCAGATAGATTCCCCAAATAATATTGTTAAGGAGAGGCAGCATATTAAAGTGGAAAGATTACCATATCTGGAATTAGAGGACTGGGGTCTAGGGCTTATGGAATATAGGTCCTCAGGTTTTAAGGCCTTACGTGAAAAGATCGTTATGATTAACATTAAGGATGATTCATCGGACTTCAAGGATGGTCCTGGGTTCTTCATGGAGGATTTGCAGCAGTCATTGGACAGGAAGCGCACCCGATGTCAGGATTTAGATGAGTTGCGACTTTGATGATGAGTTGGGGAGCGCACCTGCAGCCCGGCAGGATTTAAATAAGGAAGGGCTCGAAGCCTTTGCGGGGAAGCTGCCAGCACTTGCTTCATGGGGAGGCAGCCCTTGTTTCCGGCGGCCTCCCCCCATTTGTCTGCTTCGTGGCCCTCCTTCATCTGTTTCTCTTCCACTGCCGCTCGGGGCTTGCCTCTGAGAGATGGCTCCTCCGGGCAGCCGTGACCTGCCTGTGGGAGGAGAGCTTGCCCTTCCTTATAGGGTGTGAGAAGGGCTGAAGGACAGCGGCGTCTCAGCCGGTCTGCGCTCTCGTGCTGAGCGTGTGTCAACTGGATTCGTTGTTTTAGGGAAAGAGTTTTCCAAAGTGTTTTATCTCAGGAGCTGTTTTTTTCTCCTTTGGCGTAGCCATTGTATGTCACGGTCACTCTTAGTTTTGTCTTTTTATTAAAAACAAATCCGAAAATGTGGAATCTCAGTGTTTCAAAGCCTGAATCTGTTTTATGCATTCTGTTCCTCCTCATCCTTTAGTGACCTTGTTTCTGTTACGGCATTCTCGGCCTCCATTTCCTCTGCCTGTCATGCTCTTGTGTAACTCTTCCTCCATTTCTTGATCCTCCCCTCGGGCTTTGAATGGTCTTCTGGAGACTGTGGCACGATTAAGGCGTTTCTTACTCTTTTCACTCTTGTGCAGAAGCACTGTGACCAGCTCTGCTTCTGTTGTGTTTCTGGAATTCTCAACATGGTTTTGTGAAGTTTCACTTCCCTTTTCCTTGTTGCCTTCTGGACAGTAAAGCTGTTTTCATTCATCTGGGATGTAAGAATTGGAAGTTTGGATTCCATTGTCCTTCAGGAATGTGTGTGTGTTTTCCTATTCTCATTGCGTGGATAAGCCAGGTGTTTGAATACCTTAATGATGCTGATGCTTTGTCTCAAAGGAGACATCACATAAAAATATACAGTGGTAACTTGTTAGAGCATCATGCAGAGCCCTGAGACATCTCCCTCCATCTCTGGCAGTGGTGACAAGAAAGAACTAACCTTTCCCTCCTTCAACATTCCCATCCTTCTTTCCCAGCTCACTGGAAATTGTACTCCCGTGGATGACTGCCAGACTTGAAGGGTTTATTTACAAGGTGTTAGATGCTGCACAGACCAGCCTCAGCCCCCTCCTTTCCTCCCAATAACTGCCTGTCAGTGGTTCTCAAAGGATGTTGCTTCCCCGCCACCGCTGAAAACCACTGACTTGAGTCCATAACGCAGTCCCAGGCTGGCCCCCATGCTTCAGCTCAGACACAGAGGCATTTTTCTCTTGATTCTGTTCAGTAATTTCTGCCCCTCCACCTCCCTCGTAGTATATAAGAGACCCAAATTAAATGTGAGTAACCCTAATCCAGCCGATTGAGAGCAGAGGGCAGGGAGGTACAAGACTGTTGCCAGTCTTGAACCTCAGGGCAGCAGTAATCACTGACTGATGAATAAAATCCCCCTTCATTTTAATTTTTATAATGGGTAAACTAGAGGGACTTTTCAACAGTGGAAGAGTAGTTTAAGGACAGCTGGTAAGCAGCTTTTTTAATGTAGTAGTTGAAAGCCAAAGTTCTTCGCCTGTTGAATAAAATTTTACCCAGCTGCCCTGCGACCGTTAGATGATAACAGGTTTACTTCTTCCCCATGTTGACAGGCACAAGCAATGGGACGATGGCCTGTTGGGACATGAGGTTCCAGCTGCCAATTTCCAGTCACTGTCATCCTTCGAGGGCCCGAATCAGACGCCTCCTGATGCACCCTCTGTACCAGTCGTGGGTAATTGCAGGTAAGACCAAGGCTTGTTTTTCAGGTTTTTGAAGCTGAGAGCTTTCCTATTTGTTGGATTTCGGCTTTTGTTTTATGTTTTTTTTCTGATGCATGGAGCATTTCCTTGCTTTTTGCCATAGACATGAACCTCCAAAGATCCCATTTCCGGGTGTCAGGTGACATGTAAGCTGGTCCAAGAGCAGCACTCTGTAAGGCCCTCTTAGTTCCTCATTCTTTCTGTTCTGTTAAATGCTGCAAAAGTAGTTCAAAATGTGGAGGGCACTCTATTTCTTCCTAATCCCTGTACTTTAGTGCATTCACATGCTCAAGATCTTCTCTTGACTTTGTTAGTTGAAGAGGGTAGAGAGTCTTCAGACTAAAAGCCAGTGAAATTAAGTTCAGCTCCTGGCAAAAGTCAGCAAGATTACTAAAGGGATGGTGTGTGAACATTTCGAACAGGAACAGTAATCACTAAGATTCACACAGCTATGTTGAGAACAACAGGTTTTGCCAGACTAGTGTCATTTCCCTTTTTAACAGTATTACCAGACTAACAGATTGGTGAATTGGATTTTAGCAAAGCATTAACAGAAACTCTTATGCTAGATGAGTGGGCTTAGGTGTACTTGGAAATAGTTGCTTGAGTGAACTAAAAGTGTAATCATTAATAGAGAGAGGTTACTGTAGTTAAATCCTTAGCTCTCCAAGGGCTAGCTCCTCTTTTTACCTTGCACATGACTTGCACAGTTGGAAGGACCCTTTTCTGAAACCCCACCGCCCCATATTGAAATTAATTAGACAGAAGTTCCTGTAGTAGTGGTTCCCATGCTTTTGAGTCCAAGGCTATTCTGATAAGTGATGACTGAAAGAATTCAGCATACCTCAGAGATATTCTCGTAGATAAGAATACTGTGGTCATGACAGCGGGTTTTGGTGGTTTATTTCCATTAAAAGATTATCACCAGTTTTGGGTCCATTAAAATTTTTCATGTAGCAAATACACAGTGATCTCTTGAGACATGCTAATCTCAGATCTGAAGGGGTTTAGAATGATGAAGAGGGAAGTGGGGTGCATGGTTTTATTAACTTCCGTGGCCCATTTTGACTAAAGATAAAAAAAGTCAAAAATATAAGAGATGAGCTTTGAGAAATAGCTCATAGTTTAGTGGTATGGTAGGCAGTCTTGGTTATAGTGAAACTGTAGAGGGAAAAATAGAGAAGGGTGTGTATATATTTACATTTCCTGTACATTTCCAAAGGACTTCCATTTTAGGGTTCCAGGGCATTCTTTTTCTAGTGAGATGCGTAGTGATGGAATAGAATGCTGCTTTAGGTGCTAGGGACTCCAGAAAAAACTAACCCATTGAACACAGCCTGCATCTAAGCTTATCCTGGATTTAAGGTTAGAGATTGGGGATGGAGGGGAACTCTTCCTAAAATTAACTCCAAGGAATAGTAAGTGCTTAATTAAAAATGTTAACTTGACCATATATTTTTTCCTTGACAGTTAGCTAAAGTACCAGGCCCAAAGGGTCACCATGTTCAAAGTTGGTCTGGAACGTTATACTGTCTTTTTGGAGCATTCTCATTTATAGGAGAAGTGGTAGGTGGGAGTTCTAATAATCTTAAAGGACTGGAAAAGAATTCAGAGTAGTCTGAGGTAGAGGAATCATTCCTTGGCACCTGTGACCCCAACATACCATAAAGATACTGCTAGATGGGGAAAGAGGGATGAAGAGTTATGATAGGTAGAAAAGGACTATATTTCATAATAGATTAAAATTTGAATGAGACTTCGGTAATTATAATAGCAGTAATAAATTTAGTTATTAACATTTATATAGTGCTTACTTTGTACAAGGCCATGTCCTAAGCACTTTACAGTTATTGTATTGTTTGATCCTTACAGCAGTCCTTGAAGGTAGGTGCTGTTACCTTCATTTTACAGATGAAGAAACTGAGGCAAACAGAGGTTAAGTCCCTTGCCCAGGGTCACATAGCTAGTAAGTATGTGAGGTGGGATTTGAACCTCAGATCTTCCTCACCTCAGGCCCACCATGCCACTGGCTTCACTATAAGGTTCTTGGGTATTATAGCAAATCAGCAGTGAGAGCCCAGGCGGCCTTCACATTCTCTCCCACTCTCTGCCTGGTTTTATGCCTATTTCCTTTGCCCGCAGTGGCAGCTGCTAACATTTTCCCCCCATCTGTCCTCTGTAGAATAGGTCAGCTTCAGTTTTACTTCTAAGAACATTGCTTGAGTCCAGTACACTGTGGAGGTCCTAGGTAAAGAGGCTCATTAGGGCAGCACTGGCTCGCCCAGCGGGCCAAGCTGTGAAAGCTAGGAGAGTAATTTTGTTGGCCTTATGTCTCCCTTAGCTGTTCAAGGCAACAATGAGGTGTCCATGTGGGACATGGAAACTGGTGACAGACGCTTCACTCTCTGGGCCAGCAGTGCACCACCGCTTTCCGAATTACAGGTTTGGCTTCACTTTTTACTGTAAGGACCGACATTTTTTCCTACTCTACGCACTACTCTGGCATTCTGCTGAATCTGGTTTCTGTCGTGCCCATGGCTGTTTTTAATTTGGATGTTTCATGAGGCAAAATGCCATGTGGTCATGTTTCTTTCCTCCTTTTTTGTCTAAGATTATTTAGGGTATGTAGTGTCTTGTAAAGTTAGGGACATCTCCACAATAACTCTGTTGCCTCATTTAATTCTGATTTTCTTTCGACAAAGTTTCTTTTGCACTTAATTCTTAGTAGAAACAAAAGTACTGTTGTTATGTCCTTAAGGAATAATACATTTTCTTTCACTATCTATCTTTGTCAGGTAGATTCAAAGTCTCTTTTGGTCGTGGTGGTCCTCAAAACTGACCCTAAAAATGAAATATAAAAAATACCAGAGAAGTCAGCCATTCATTCATCTATCTGGTTAGAATTTTGTAAAGAAAACAAGTTCTTAAGACCCTAGGGGAGGAGGCGCAGGAAAAGGGAGTCAGAGCTCTGTGCCAGACATACACATCTTAAGGTAACTGATGGCTGCTACAAGAAAGAGTTTGAGTGATCATAAGCAAGTCTTCAGAGACAGCAGAATTATTTTCAGAAGCCACATACCTTGATGTAAACTGATGATTTCACTGAAATTTCATAAAGAAAAGGTATATAGACACTAATCTGGGCCCATTTTTGTTCCTTCTTAGCCTTCGTCACACAGTGTTCATGGAATCTATTGCAGTCCTGCAGATGGAAACCCTATCCTTTTAACAGCAGGCTCAGACATGAAGATAAGGTACACAGCTCTGCCTGACAGGAGAGATGTGACAACATTTGAGGGCGGGGGAGAGGATGGGGTAGAGGGGAAGAAGCTCTTTTCAATTTTGGCTGCCAGAAGGCTGGCTTTTTACAAATTGGAAATGTTGGCTTTATATTCATGCTTAAGATCATTTATGTTTTTTTCCAGGAAAGCTGTTAACATTTTGTTTTATAACTAATTTTAGGCTATTGTTTCTAGGAAATGTCATGAAATCTCAAGTTCTCCTAAAAAGAATGAAAGTTATAATTGTCTACTGAGAAACTTAAACCAGAACCAGCAATTACTGTCTTGGACTTTCAGAAGTTAGTCACCATTTACATTTTTTCCCCACAGATTTTGGGATCTGGCTTACCCAGAGAGGTCCTATATTGTTGCTGGAGGTAGTAGCTCACCATCCGTGTCCTACTATAGAAAAATCATTGAAGGCACAGAAGTTGTCCAGGTACGGCAGGCTTTCGCATGGCTGTTTTGTTTTTTTAACTTTTGTTGCTGTGAAATGGCACAATC
Organism: Bettongia penicillata ogilbyi; assembly: GCA_023548195.1. Taxonomy (NCBI): domain Eukaryota; kingdom Metazoa; phylum Chordata; class Mammalia; order Diprotodontia; family Potoroidae; genus Bettongia; species Bettongia penicillata. The sequence continues at coordinate 1,184,754 of JAJHZJ010000718.1, forward strand.
CTTGAATTCCTAGAGCATAGGTAGCAGGTTAGAGCTACCACACAGTTTAAACAGTATCTAGTACAGCCCCTTCTGCTCCTTGGACAGGCGAGGGCCTTGAGGCTCAGAGGATTTGATTACTGGAGGTCACAGCTTCTGGCACCGTTGGTCTTGAGCCCAGGCCCTCTCAACTTTCTATCCAGGACTTTCTGCACCTTTCCTCATGGCCTTGCATATAGATTTTTAAGTTAGTTTCTATGAGGCTTTTTTTTTAAAGCAAGCTGAACTTTATACTCCAAATCATTCCTTAGAAATTCACTCATTCAGTGATTTTCCATTTTGAATGGCAGTTAGAAATTGTCTTGGTTGAAAGTGATCATCACATAAGCTGTGTCATCATAGAGTAATTAGAGTGATTCCACAGACTGCATAGGGGCATCATGTCTCATTTTTCATAACACTTTATTTTGAAGTTTGGCTTTCCTTGTAGCACTTTACAAAGAACGCAAATGAGCCAGTGGGTTTAAGGGAAGGAACCAGTTGTAACAAGTGAGAAAGCTGTTAGGAAGGCCAGTCCTCCACTCCCCGAAGCTCTTGGTTTCAGCACATGTGTTATTAAGGATGATCAAGGTCATCCTCCTAACCATGTGTTCAGTTTTGGGGAACATTTACCTGATGAAGGTAACCCCACCTAACCAGCTGGATCAGCCAAGCTAATCCTCATCCAGCAGTAGGTAAGTAATACAGATAGATTGCAGCCTGATGCCATGCACACATGGCATGATGTTAGGCCTGTCTAGGCAGATTGACTGAATCAAAAGGATTCCATTAGCCAGAGAGTCACAAAGGAAAAGAGCATATTTACTTTTGGTAGTTGATGTTAGTTTAGGCAAGTACCATTTTGACAGGATAAGAAACATTATACCTGACTGATATTTATTTTGGTAATGCTGGGGGCCCTTAGGAGTGGATGCTATCTTAATGCTTATGTATGACCTGTTTATTTTGAATCTCATCTCTCTCTGTCTTGTATTTTCCCTCTTGAGTACAGATAATGTGTATGAAATGTGTTCTCTCTAGTGTGTCTTGGTGCAGGTTCTGAATCATTACCTCATTGTAGGATCAGGCTGGATTCTGAAGGGATCGTAGCTTCAAACAACGACCTTTACTGAGGAGAGAGGTTAAGTCAGTCAATAGATGTCTTTTGTGCCCCAAACTGTGCCATGCTCTTGGGATACAAAGAGTGGCAAAAATGGGTCCCTGCTCTCAAGGTGCCTACAACCTAATGGGGTAGACAACCATGTACAAACAAGCTAGTAGATTTGTAGAAAGAATAGGAAATAATAATGGAAAAAACTTTTTTCTGTTCTAAAAATTCCCTCAAGTGTAGAGATTTCAATGTTCCTTCTTACTAGGATAGGCTCCATGTTGTTGTGGTGGTGATGGTGTGCACCTCATCTCCCATCCTGTCTGTTCTCCCCAGGTTTTATAGAGATGTTTAAGAAAGCCAGAATGCTTGTATGGCCACCTTGTAATCTTCTGGCCTTGTCTTTTCCCTCCTTTTGGCCCTCTAATTAGGAAATTCAAAACAAACAGAAGATTGGACCTCCAGATGATGCCCCGCGAAGGGGCCCAGAGTCTCTCCCTGTCGGCCATCATGACATCATTACAGATATTGCGACTTTCCAGACTACACAAGGCTTTATAGTAACTGCGTCAAGAGATGGCATTGTGAAAGTGTGGAAATAGAAATTGCACTGATTTGTATAATTTGTAATAAGAAAATAAATGATATACTACAGTTTTCTATATATAAAAACATATTTTTAGAAAACAGAATTGACTGAAGATGAAGGCAAAAAGTCTTATCATTAGTGTTGTTGTCTTGCTTTTAATTAACCCAGCTTTCAGAATCGTTGTGTTCTGTTCAGTATTGTCGCTGAGTTGAGAAAACCATACCGGAGGTGGTCACAAATTGCTCAATTGCACGGAATCTAATGCATTCCACCTTTCTTTGAGGAAGCATTAGGAGATCATGTCAGATTATGGAGATATGGTGAGTTTGGAGTGCCAAGATACAGCAGCCTATTCATCAGCTGGTTTTATTTTGAATCAGTTCAGTTCAGCATATGTTTATTCCTTGAAAAAGATATCAGGAAACGTTGCCCTCTGAGTCCTATCTACTTTGTTCAAAATGCTTGAAAATAAATTCCACTTGACATGTTCAAGTTGTATTCTTTTTAAACATGCAGACTTTGAAAGGGAGAAAAAATCCCCCAGCAGTTTGAGCCTTTTTCTTTGCTGGGCAAACAAGGACTGCAGTGTGCTCTTAAACACGTGACAAAATCAGCCATTGGGCTTGGCTGACTTTTTAAACTCAATCTTTAACTGGAATTTGATGAGGGGAAAAAAACAACATGGTGGCAATATTAGATATGTGCCTGAAAATCCATTTGGTTATCTGAGCCTGCTCAGTGGCGTTTGGAAAATGTCACATAATAAAGAGACATTTTATATGTCAGAAATGTTGGAGCTAGCCAGTATGTCAACTGCTACATAAGCTTAACCATAGGAAATGATTTTTAAAAAGTGATGTCAGTTTTTAAAAAGTCTAAAAAAAAAAAAACCCCACTACGTAATCACTATCAGGACCCTACTCAAGGTAGCTTGAGTAACCTGTACCTGAAAGGAGCTCCCTCTCCGGGGCTCTCTAGCCGATGGCTAACCGTGCACGTACCTCCTCAGGACCATAACCAGGGTACTTTTGCATGATTGTAATTGTCAGGGAGTTTTTTGAATCTTACTTTAGAAAAGCAAAAACTTTGCTCACTTTTTCAGAAGAATTTGAGCTCCACTTAGGGGGTTTCCCTGGCACCTAGATACCCCTAACGGTTTTTAGGTGTGTAGGCCCATCTTCAAACAGACCCATTTTGACATAGAACCATCAATCAGTACTTGAGAAGATCCGGTTTCATTGCTGTGGTGTTCCTCCTTCCATTGATAGAGATCAGAACTCTTTCATGCCTCAGTGTGCTCAAAAAGGCTTCTAATGGAGCCCTTTCAACTGACCTTGTTCTCTGTAGTCAGCAAAGCCTTTGAGAATAAGGGACTACTTTCAGGCCACCAAGAGAGGAGGCAGGTTATATATAATAAGTCTATAATTTTCATGAAGTAGCGATAAAAACAACTTTTGCTGAAGTCAGTACCTTGACTTATTTCCTCAAGAGAGCTCCTCCCTAGGCTTTGAGACTCAGGAACTAGAAAGTTGTGGGCCCATACGTATTTGCTGTCTACGTCCTCATCAGAGATACAATGAGATGCTCGTTTGTGGCCACTAGCTAGCTACGTTTCCCAGCCTGTTTTGATTTTTATTAATATTTCTGAATTAGTGTCGAATCTAAGACTTGTTTCAGCATCATTTGTTTTAGACACCGACTTCTAAATAGTCTTGCTGTGCACTCTTAAAAATGGGAATATTAACGAGTTTTTACTATTAAAACAAGACATGCATGTCTAAATGTAATTTAAAATGATCAGAACAGATATGCTCCTACTCACCAAGATACAAACCTTCCGGGCCTCTTCAGAGTCAGATGAGATCTGCATGGCACTCATTTTCTCTCTGGAGTGATGAATATTATTTTTCAGCAAAGAAATTCCTTTTTCAGCATGAATTCAGTTATATAAGTTTTAAGTTTAGAAGACCAGAAAACTGAAAATGATCCCCTGGTGGAGAAATGTTCTTAAAAAAAAATCCAAGTCTCCTAATTAGTTTTTCCTAATTATAAAGATGAGGTTTTTAGACTTACTTCTGACACCTTGGCTGTGTGACCATGGCTGAGTCACCAGGTTGTCCCAGTCAAGTGCCTTGGTATAGGAAATTCTTTCCAGTGAAAGAGGTCCCTGATACAAAGATCCCCCCTCATCCCCCTCCTCAATGATGACAACTGATAAGTAAAGTATACCACCTTTTCACAGAGCCCACCCTTCAGCTACAACCCACCGGTTCATAAATGAAGTTCCCGGGTTCAGTTAGCAGTTAGCTCTGTAAATGACTGAGCCTTCCTATAAAGGGCTGTTACCAGTTTATCCTACAGGCTAGTGTCTTAAAACAGACATGCAAATGTGCTCAGGAGCGTAGTGACTTGGAACTAATTAGGAAACACAGTGTCATCCTCTTTATGTAGTGTTTTATCACAATCTCCTTAAAAATCCTGTCAAACATAATTAAACAAGCACAGGGCCAGGATGGGGGTGGAGGGGCAGGAAATGTATTGGGAATAAATTCTATATAAAGTACAACAGTGAACATTTTTCAAAATACTCGTAACTTTAAACTTCTTTTCCCCTGGATCTATGGAAGACTCTTCTACTTGACCTTGTCATTTTCCTGCGAAAGCTGCCACTTAGAGACTTAGCACTAACATTCTTCTGGTTCTTCCTGCTCAGTGCCATCAGACGCATGGCATCCAACCAGCATGGAACTGATTTCTTGTGGAAAGAATCGGGAGAAAACTTCAAAATGTTGACTAATCTACTTGTACGTACACATGTCCACATACATATTTAACTATCAGATGTGGCGAGGAGAAAGGAAGGAGGCTGTCTCTAAGGGATCATTAAGCCAGTTTCTACAGAGTATTGGGTTGAGCTGCTTTTGAATTTCATCTAAATATTGCTTAATCTGGAAAGTCTGGTTCACTGCCCTGCAGTGCAAGAATCATAGGAACCACAGACCTGGACTAATTATTAATTCATTTGTTTCAGAGTGAGCATTATATCCTGACAAATTAAACTTTAGTGAACCAGGATTCAAGTGATTGGAAACCTCAATTAACTTTGCTTTTTTCCCCTAGATATTTCATTTTCAGGCAAGAGAGGCGAATCTTTAAAAAATAAAAACCAAACAACTCAGTTGACAGATGGGATTTATTTTTTAAAAAATTAACTTCCAGCCTAGGCTCTGGAGCTTGGCCATGCTGAGGCCTATCTCATGTCTTGTACACCTATGGTCTAATACATAAGAATTCATATTCAGAATGATGGGTATTAGAAGGCACCTCAATCAAATACAGAAGGATATGTTTACTTACCAAAGCAGAACTAGACTAGTATGGTTCTGGCATTATTTCAGTAACCAAAACAGAACCATAAAAACCCAAACAAAACCTTGAATGCTTAAATTAGCAAAAAACTCAATTAACCAGAAGTTCTCTAAAAAAATTCAGTTAAGATTTTTTTTTTTTATATTTGGCAATCTGAACTGGAATATTCTCCACCTATATTGGGGAAAAACCAACCAAACCACAAAATCCACAGATATATACTGTACTCTGCATTAAGCTGTCATTTCCCCTTTAACACCTGAGTATGAATATTATATAAAACTGCTTGGAGCTCTTGGTCCCCTGAAGTCTGTGGAAGCCGGTCTGTAGTTTTGCCCGAGTGAGACAGGCAGAACTTGGGGTAGTGGGTGGGGCTTCTCCTGCAGGTGAGGTGAAGAGAGGTATGGAGAAGAAATCTGGCTCATGTATCAAAGACTGACCCATACCCATCCGGGCTGATGAATGGGAATAAATGAAAGGGAAGGATGAGGGGCTGCTGCATCCTGATCTCAGGAGTCAGTAAATGACAACCTGACTGACCCAGTCTTTCCTTCAGAAAGGAAACAGTGGTGCAGGTACCAACAGGGCAGAGTGCTTGAGGGAAAAGGCAGAGGGTTACAATGGCCAAACAGCATCTGAAAAAAAAAAACAAAACTAGAGCATAACCACCACCACAACAAAGCATTTTTGAGCATGAAACAGTTCTAAATGGAGAAGGGAAACTGGGTACGTATAAATCAGACTGGAGTATAGTTTGCAAAACCCAACACCATTGCAGCCAGCACACATCCACATGTTCTATACGTTGCCCATGGCACATAACTATATGTAAGCATCAGACTTTTCAATGTGCTTAAATAGGACGGCAAAACAGTATCTCGATTTTTTTGATTCTCCCATCTTCCACTGATGAGAGTACTCTGAAGCCAGTTTTAAATTGTTGCGGTGCTCTGGGTCTCTTCACATAAATGCTAGGACAAGGTGTACATCCAACAGGGCTGACAGTATGCCAACGTCAGTGTCACTTGGTAGTATCAAGTTCAGTCACAGCCCCAAATGTCTAAATTCAGGAAATTTATCCCCATGCAAACATGACTTCCTGATGGTGAGTTCAGTTACTTCAGCTTCTCAGGCTGGTCCTGCGAACACAATGACTTGCCATACCACTATCCACAGAAGATTGATGTTGTACTTGGCAGCTTCTTAAAGATGAGGCCGGGGAACAATGTTTGGCATTTGGTTTCCAGTTTTAAAGGGACGGGATGTATTCCTGGCATAACCATTAATATTCCAAACAGCATTACCCTGTACTACTCGTGAGAGAGGTCTTTTGGACAGAAACTTTGCTCCAAGTGGTCCAGCATTGGCAAGGCTACAGGAGAGAAAGATGGAAAATACATCAGAGGGTGAAGAAAGCCAATTTTATCCAATTATGAATAAAAATTTTGTGGTTACTCTACCTTCTAAAATTACTTTTCTGTTCATTTTCTTTTTACCTCAGGATCCTAGAGCTAGAAGAGACCTTAGAATCTCACCTAGTCTAGTGGCCTCATTTTACAAATGAAAAAATGGGTTTAGAGAAGCTACGGCTTCCCTTCCCCTAGTTTTCATTTTTACTTTTTTTATATTTTTTAAAGTTGCACATGTGACCAGTTCCTACGCTGTTCCTGGTACTTAGTCCTCAAAATTTACTGCTTCTGTATTTACTCCACCAATAAGTGAGCAATGGAAAGAAACTCATAAACATAAACTCCAAACAGTCAGTTTGGCAAATGATAAAGTCTGCAAAAATGTTTGGTGGAGAAAAGAAATATAAAAAAAGACTCATGTTAAAAATAGCTTTTGTTGTTATATCAAGATAAAAGGAAACTAAAGGGGTGCCAGTTATTCAGGAAAGGCTAAAATAATTGCTAGTTTACAAATGTCATGAACTGTTGTGCCAAAGGAACCCATGGAATGGACAGGCTGAGGGGAACTTGGGAAGATCTGTATGAGCAAATGCAGAGAGAAGTAGGTAGAATCAAAATAATTTATCTAATGACATCATTACAGAGAAAAACAACTGTGAATGACTTGGGAACTCTAGTCAGCACAACAGCATTCTTTAGAACCCCAAAGAATGAAGACGCGTGTTGCCACTCCCCTGCCAGAGAGGCACTGGATTCAAAATGCAAAACATACTACTGGACAAGCCAATGAGGGAATTTGCTTCATTTGACAATACAAATTTGTTATAAGGCTTTCCTTTATTTTCTTGTTACATTGGAGGGAGGGGAGTGGAAGGCATAAAATAAATGTTCACCGGAAAAAATCCAAAAAAAAAGTTGTAGGAAAACAAATATTAGAAGCCACTTCAAATTAGGTCAGGAAGGAGTGGGGCAAGTTAGGGGAAGAATTCTTTTGAATTGTGGCTGTCAATGTCTGTGTAGCCAGGGCACATTAAGGAGTAAACTGAAGAGTGGTTTGTCTATTATCAGAATTACACACACTACATATATATATATATATATATTTTTATATATATGTATTTGCATATCTATTTGTATTGTATATATAGATTTTGCCTATTATCAGAATTACCTTTGAGATACATACAGTACATATATATATATATCTGTAGATAAGTATATTTACTTATCTATCTATAGATAGATTTTACCTATTATCAGAATTACCTTTGAGATATATATACACACATACATATAATATACATATACACACATGTGTGTTCATATGTGTGTGTATGCACACACATAAATAATTATCCCCCTCCATTCAGAAGCTAGATACTTTGGAAAGTAGCTTTTTGACAGCTATAATTTTCCTGTAGTTGGTTAAACTGTCTTGGTTCCAGCCCCCATTCATTTTAAGGGCCAGGCAGAAGCAATTTCCCGACCAGGTACCATAATGAACAGGTGTCTGCCTGTACTTTATTGTCTAGGCTGACAGGGCTCTTACCACAAGGCTTCCCTGGACAGTTGACCCTGGCTGGCCATCTGTCTCCTTAGTTGTTCATGATCTGACATGCTTCCCTCCTCCCACAATCTGACAAGCCCCATTTATCCTCCACCTATGCCTCAAAAAGCCCAGGGGGCGGGGAACGAGCCAGCTCTCACTCAAGCTGTCCTGAGCAACCGTGAAATAATCTTTGTTGCTCGTCGTGCTCCCCACGCAGAGTTGGTACTTTGATCTCAGACAATCCCTGGTGTTCATTCCAATCTGCTGCCTTTCCACTCCCATTTCCTGTGCACAGCACAACTAGGGGTTCCAGGGGAAGCTGTGTGGGCTTATCTTCTGTTGCATTTATTGGATGCCGAGAGACAAATCTGACAAGGTTCAGCCAACATAAATTGTGAGAAATCTCACAAATAATGCCATTGACTTCCTGTCTGAATCCCTTAATGCCCTCTCAATTTGACAGCAATGCCATCATTTATGAAACACACAGGAGAAGCCTTTGGCATGCCTAGAGTTATTTAGAAAAGGGGAAATAAATAAAACATCTTCCCTTCCAGAACTCCAGCCAAAATGGCTAGCTCTAAAATGGAGAATACAGTGTTTTGAAGACATTTTTAACTTTATAGCTTGTCTTATGAGATGTCTTCATAGTCCGTAAGGTGCCCAGGAAACCAGGATGAATTCACTAGCTACTGAGGTTGTCACGTAATTACAACCTACCTCATTGTAACAGCTACCTTAAATCCCTACCCATGAGCCTGTCAAATAATAGTCCTATCAATTCCTTCTAGAAGGGAGGATCAACAGACACCTTCAGTTTAAAAGAGTTATGAGACTAGCTTCACAAGTCTTTTTCAATGCTACACTTTCAGGAGATATTTGCTGCTGTTGGGAGCTGATTCTCATCCCTACAGTTAAAAATTCTCTCTTGAGTTTCAAATCAGGTTGAAAAAACTCACAAAAATAAAACACAAATACACCTAATTTGATGGGAACATTTCCTTTCCCAGTCTTCATCAAAGGTCAGGAAATGGACATAATTTATAATGAACACCTATCACGGGTGGTCCTGATGTGATTTCTGGCATTTGCAGGGGCAGCATGACTTGCTGGAGGGAAAAAGGGACTAACTCCCTGAGCACTTATGAGCTGTGTGACCTTGGGCAAATAACTTAAACTCTCTGAGCTTCTGCTTTGTATACAAAATGGAGGTAATAATATCTATATTGCCTACTTAACAAGATTTAAGAGAATGAAATGAGATAATATATGTACCACACTCTGTAAGTCTTCGGATCATAGCTCAAGACCTAGAAGGGAACTGAGAGGCCATCTACTTCAACCCTTTCATTTTGTAGATGTGGGAAATAAAGTCTTTAAGAACAATATGATTGTCACTAACTGATTGTTTATTTCTAGAAAGGAGAGATGCATGTTTGTAAAGAACTTACAATTACAGAAACATTCTAGTGTCTCTCTCCTACACACTGACATTTGTTTTTTAAAGCATATAAAATGGAAGCAGATGCAGAAGGGAGAGCCGAAAATAATTCTGATGACAATGAAATCCATTGTCCAGTCTACCAGACACATGATAGATGCTCCAACTTACAGGTAGCTTTGCCGTTTGGAAGGCTGATTGGGTTCTGGAACGTTGACTTTACTGCATCTTGCTCTGAAGTTTAATGGTGGATACCTGTTGATTGCACCTAATGAGAAAGCAGTTTGTAGTTAGGTTTACATGTAATTTTCTGTCAACATGATTGTAAATCTATTTGATGTAGGTCTTTCCACTTCTCATTACCTACTTCAGAAACAAACAGTGACTGAAGTGGTAGAATATGTTACACATGAAATTTCACAGTAGACTCATTTGTATATACAGAAAATCCATCTGTGTTAGTGTTGCTGCTGCCACTAATGCTAAGTGATGCCACTGTTAAAGGATTCTAAGGAGAACTGGTTCTTTGCTATAAGATGCAGGACCACAAAAGATGGCACAAATCAATCACACCCGCCCAGTCTTAAAACCTCAGTGTCCAGATTCCTTCACTGTCTAAATCCCCTCACTACTGCACCCTAATATGGCCCAAGAGCTTCAGCAATTCAGCAATGCCTCTGAAACATCCTGCTTCACTTTCTGGAAGGATCCAGGATGAGAGACTAGGGGAGTCAATGCAGACAGCAAATTGGATGGGGGGTGCATCCTGAGGATGGAACAGCTGTATTGACTGCTGCATCAACTCCCAGAATCCTTCTCCCCTGATTCATGAACACATCATTTGCCTCAGAACACAGATAACTAATAAACGGAAACTCCAGAACTTGATTTTGTGGGAGGTTTGTCTTAGTAACCTAATTATTTTAAAATATTTTTTACATTTTATGATATATGTATATATATTTAATTTTATGTATTTTAGATTTTATTCTACCCAGTGGGAATTATCATCCTTAATGCTTTATCTAGACATCTAAATGGCATTCTCTACCCTGGGACCTAATAATAAGGATGTTAACATTTTTTTAGTCCTGTTTTATAGAGGAGACTGAGACTCAAAGAAATTAAATCACTTGCCCACGTTCACACGCTTAGTAAGTACTGGAGGTGGGACAAGAGGCTGATGTCTGAGTCCAAGGTCAGCATGTTTTGCCTCTAGTGAGGGGCAGAGCCCAGATTCCAACCCGGGGCTCCTGGTTTTTTATTAGACCCCAATGAGGTTTCGATAACTTTCCCAATAACTCTCACTCAGATGCTAATCCCACCAAGAAATCAAACAAAAATGTAAATAAAAGGAAAATCTGATGAAGCAAGCATTGGACCTCTAAATGACAGTTGGCATTTTTCCTTGTCTTGCAGGATCAGAACGAAATCCTTCCCAAGGTTATTGGAATGAATAGCTATTGCTTAACTGCCAAACTGAACGACCTTTTCTCATTCCTTATCCTTCTCGACCTCTCTGCATCATTCTAAACCTTTTCCTTCAGGATACTTCTTCCCCTACAGGTTTTTGTGATTTTGTTCTCTCCTGGGTCTCCTTATAGCCGTTGGTCTACTTCTCTTTCTCCTTTGCTGGCTCTTCATCCATATCACACCACTAATTGTGTGTGCCCCTTCCCTTTTCATACTATACTATCTTAGTGATCTCAATAGCTCCTATGGGTTCAGTTATTATCTCCATGCAGATATATACACATATATATGTATATATATTATGTCTATCTATATATAACATAGAGATATAAATGATACACACATAGTAGATATATCTAGATACATAGAGATGGATAGGTGAATAGAGTCAGCCCAGATCTCTCAATTCCAATCACTCATCTTTGACTGTCTCTTGAATATCTTAAATTGGGGATCAAATAGTCTATAGTAGGACTCATTATTCCCTCACCCCCAACCTAATCATCTTCCCAACTGCTCTGTTACTGTCAAGGGCATTACTATCCTCTCTGTTCACCAGGTTGAAACCCCAGAGTCATCCTCAATTCCCCACTCTCACTACTGCCAAATCTTGTCATTTCTACCTTCTCAGTATCACTCAAACATGTACCCTTCTCCCCACTCATTAAGGCACAAGCCTAGTTCAGGCCCTCCTCCCTTCTCATCTAGATCACTACAACAGTCTTCCAATGGCCTCCCTGCCTTAAATCTCTCCCCACTCCAATCCACCCTCCACTCAACTGCTAAGATGACTTTTCCAAAGCCTTTGTCTGCTCATGTCATTCTCATGGTCAAGGAGCTGAGTTCCTGTTACTTCCAGGATCAAATAGAAAATGGTCTAACATTTCAGGTTCTCTCTAACCTGGACCCTTCCTACCTTTTCAGTCATCTTACACCTTACTCCCTTCTACACACTCAATGATCCAGCTTACATTAGCTTACTGGTACTTCTCTTGGACAGGACACTCATCTCCCACCTCTCTGCCTTTGCATCTGCTCTCTCTCATGCCTGGAAATCTCATCCCCCTCATCTCCAATTCCTAATGTCCCGGTCTTCCTTCAAAACTCAGCTCTAATCAAAGACTTAGACATGGCTGAAGAACAACAAAAACCTCCCTCCCTTGATGCCTTCCCTTTTCCTTCACTTCTTCTGCATAAATCTTGTACATACCCAGTTACTTGGGTGCCATCTCCCCATCATCATTATCATAACTAACACTTATATGACACTATATGCCAGGTACTGTTCTAACAACCCTGGGTGCTATTATATCCCATTTTCATTTGAGAAAACTGAGGCAAACAGGTTAAGTGACTTGCCTAGGGTCACACAGCTAGAAAGGATCTGAGGCCAATTTGAACTCAGGTCTTCTTGACCCCAGGCCCAAGGCTCCACCCACTGTGCTTTTTGAGGACCAGAACTGGTTCTGTCTTTCTTGACATCCCAGTCCTGAGCTCACAGTGCACAGAGCACAGTAAGACCTTAATGCTTTTCTTTTTAACTGACTCTTAGAATTATGTGTTAAGGAAAAGTAAGGCTCAGCCAGTGCATGGGATTTGTCTTATTACTCCATAGCACAAAGGCTTTCCTCCCTTCCAGACTCACAGCTCACGTTCCAGGAAGGTGTCAGATGTCTCATCTCCAGATGGGTGGTGGTGTGATTCTTTGCTTTTTTCTCCAAAGAGAAGCAAATCACTTTCACATATATCTTGTTTATCTTGAGTCGTTTGGGTTGTATTTCTTTTTCTTTTTTTTTTCAGAGATGGATCACTGAATCAACATTTATGCAACTACTGGTTATGACCATTAACCACAGCACTCTCCCATGCATAACAATGTGTGTGCAGCTGTTGGGATGACTCCTTCTTCACAGGAACCCAAGGTCGGACATGAAACATTCCGGAGTCTGGGATTCTCATCACACTTTATCACCCCTAGCTCTCCTGACTGGGAGGTAGGAATGTCTTCAGATCTTATCCTGTAAGTTATTTAACAAGTATCTTTTCAACATGTGGCTGATGCTGGCCCTGTATAGGCACCCATATATCCAATAAAACCTCAGATCCTTCTTTAGCTAAAGCATGTATCTCTACTGCCTGTGAAGTTGCCATTTCTTGATATCAAGCCCAAGGGTTGTACGCTATGAACATTTTTTTGGAAGCACTGCCCACAGAGCAAAGAAAACTCAAGTCCAAATCAGGATCACTCTCTTCCTGTGTAACTGGGGAACTAAATGTGATTTCATTGATATAGCCAACTCATAAGTAACAAAACTCCTCTTGCCAATGCAGGCAGACCCCTTCTCTGCCACCTACAGCCTAAGAAATTTGCCTAGATCGCTGGCAGGTCAAGTTACCTGACCAGAGTCATGCTGCTAGTATGTCTCTGAGTCAGGACTTGAACTCGTCTCCCTGGCTTGGAAGGAGACCTCTCTACACCTCTCTATTTCTCTGGTAAGACATTATTCCTTTCTGGCTCTCATTTTCCTCTCTGATAAAATGAGGGAAGGATCAGAGAAAGTTCAGGGCCTTGTGATATGTGCTTGACAGGCTGTCAGGTGAAAAAGGAATGAAAGACTTGCCCAGGAGACAGAACAAGAATCACTCGGTAGAAATTTTAGAAATTTCCCCAATAATTAAGGCCCTCTGGAGGAGGAAGGGTCTGCCTCAGAATGTTAGTGGTAGAGACCTCCTCAAAGGTCTACCAAAAGAGACTGGAAGGCCACTCGTTGGGGATTCCTTAGAAGGGACCATGAGGCTAGACAGTGTCCGAGATTCCCTTCCAACTTGGACATTCTGTGTCTAGACCAACCGCGGGATGTGGCCCTTTGATTCTGAGTTCTAGTTTATTGAGCTACATTCTCTGCAGGTGTTTTACCCTCCAAGTCATTAACCTAGGGTCCATAAATCCCTAAGGGCCTGATGCACTCTAGGACTCCCCAAGGAGTGTGTGGGTAGATTTCGCAGGGTCTGTGAACTTGTCTTTCCTTTTTTAAAAACCTGATTCTAAGAAGGGACCTCACCAGACTGCCTCAGGTGTCTATGACACAAAAAAGGTTAAGTTATATTTAAATATCGAGGTCACACTTTTGAGACAAACTCAGTAAAGAAAGATGGGATGGTCTATGTTTCTTTTTCATGAGTACAAGCTGCAGTAATTGCTGGCACTACCAGAAATGAGGGGCCTTTTTGCAAGGCAGAGCTTCATTCTCATGGACAGAATGATGCCTCTGAAGACTTCAAATGTTGTCTTAGGATCTTAAATAAATACTAAACCAAGTCTTGCTTACTTCTTTTTGGCACTTACTTTTGTTGTTCACGGATGAAACCTAATTTTCCATGCAAGAAGACTATGCTAATGTTACATGACAGAAATTTCCACTCCCTAATTCCACTGCACCCCGTACCCAGACCCTGCTGCTCCATGCATCACAATGTGCACAGCTGCTCAGATGACTCCTCCTTCGCAGGAATTCGAGGTCAGACGGGAAACATTTCGGAGCCTGGGATTCCCATCACACTTTATCACCCCAGCTTTCTTTCTGATCATGCCATTTGTTCCCTTGGAGGATGCGGAGACACCCAAGTGCATGGCTGCCTCTTGGGCCATTTTATGAACACTAAAGAAATTGTTGAACTACTCACGTCTGATGGAATTTATAAAGGACTTCACAAACTTCACCCCATAGTCATGGTCTGGTTTGTGACTCCGGCCAAGTTGGACCAAGTGTTGATCAAGGGGCTGGCTAGCTAATTCTTCTAGCTCCTCATCATTGTATGAGAGGCCAAAAGAGAACACAAATACGGCGTAACCTTGACATTTGACTCGCAGAGATTCTTTCTTCAAGACTTTCCTGTCCAAATAACTTGTTTCTCCAGCAGACACCACAAAAATGACTTTGTTTTTTCTCAGATTGGGCGTGCCCGCGAAGATATTATCTACTGTCCACTGCAGGGCATGACCCAAGAAAGCTTCACCGTTCAGTTGTTGAACTGATTCTTCAACATGTCTCTTCATCAGGCGTTTATTGTTGTACGTGGTGAAATTGAACTCCGTCCTGACTGGGCTTGACCGAGTATTGGGTACAAAGCCTGGAGGAGCGTGGCTCAGCAGTGCCACCCGGTCCCCAACAGCAGAGGTCTCAGGTTCAAAGGCAACATCAAAGTTATCCAGCACTGCTTTCAGAAAAGCTTTCACATCCTCAAACTCAGCACTTCCCACATCTCGGGAGCCTTGGAAAAGGAAAGCTGCATCGATGTAAGCTGGGACTGCTGGAGGCTTTGCCTCCTCACAAGAAATTTCTGGTTTGCATCTGTCT
Source organism: Bettongia penicillata ogilbyi (assembly GCA_023548195.1). Taxonomy (NCBI): domain Eukaryota; kingdom Metazoa; phylum Chordata; class Mammalia; order Diprotodontia; family Potoroidae; genus Bettongia; species Bettongia penicillata. The sequence goes on from JAJHZJ010000718.1 coordinate 1,200,068, forward strand.
GCAAAGAAACAGTGAATATCATTGTTACTAAAATGGAAAATGGATAGGAAAGAGGAAATCAGAGTCCTCTGGCCTTTGACTTTTGGAAACTGCATAGACTTGTCTGCAAAAACCCAACTGTATAAGTAATGGACTTCTAAATAAATAACCTAAGCAATTATAAAATTCTGGTGAATATGTCTGAGCACTCTATTGTACTAAACACTTTTAGTGTTTACAGAAGGCCTGAAGGGATGAAAAGAATGCTGTTTTCTTTACTACATGATTCCTGCCTGGATCTTTGGTCATCCACTTGACTTCTGAATTTCAAATCTCATCTGTGCCCTGCCTAGTAAAGATAATGTAAGAAATGCTCCCACAATGAGGTCAGATTTGAACTCAGATCTTCCTGACTCTGGAACTGGGCAAGTCCCTTAACCTCATTTGCCTCAGTTTCCTCATCTGTTAAATAAAGCTTGACAGGAAGCTTGAAGGAAATGGCAAAACTACTCTAGTATCTGCTAAGAAAACCCCAAATGGGGTCATGAAGAGTCAGACACAACTGGAAAAACAACTGAACAACATCATCCTTTAACCATGGCACCAATGATCAAATAATATTTGTAAAACACAACACAGTGTCTAGTACATAAGAGATATTCAATGCCTGTTCCCTTCCCCTTCCTGCCCTCCCCCCTCCCTCTACAACAGGCACTTTTTTCTCCCCTACTTCTCTAAGTAGAATGACCTCTGAACAATCATTTTAATTTATATAAAATCAGTGTTTATGTTGCAAAACTGAAGAATAGGAATATAGTAGATGATTATGGACTTTCTTAATGTATGCAGTCATTCTTCTTAATAAGGACATCTCTAATTGGGAATAAATGTGTCAGAAAAAGAAAAAAGGACTGAGTTGCTTTTCTCTAATTTGACTGACCATTACGGATTTTCAAACGTTCATTATATTTGAAGTTGGAGCTCCAGAAGGTGACTGAGGACAGTGAACCAGATCAGGGTGAGGCAATCCTGCTCTGGGTTCTCCTTCCAATTAATCAACCAATCAGTAACTATTTCTATGTGCTCAGCACTGTGCTAGGGATATAAGTAAAAAGAATGAAACGATCCCTCAGATGTATTGAATTGACATTCTGATCAGGAAGCTAGTGCATACAAAAATACAGCATCAGTTGCTGCTGTTGTAGTCCATCCTTCATTCTCAAAGAGGACCCATGACATCAGGAGGGTGAATCATCCGACTGAAGCGAGGCAGTTGTGCAGTCATCAGCCTCACTCTCTGCTCCAGAGTCATCAGAGTCCAGTGACAAGACATGACCAAGACAACTGGAGATGGCCCCTGGATGCAATGGGAGACCTTGGCCTTTTTAAGCTGAGGTCTTCCTCTCAGTTTGTCTGAGGCAAAACCCATTCAGTGATTAAGGTTGGTGAGAACTGAGGCAAAAGAACGCTTCGTTTGCCTTTATAAAAGGAGCAATCTGGGAGGGGAAGACCCTCAGCGTTTCTGGCCAGACAGAAACAGCTGCTATTTATACTCATTCTGAGCCATCAAAACCCAATAAGAAATCACATACAAACATGCGAGGGGCATTGGGGGTGAAGGGTCCAGCTGCTGAGGGAGGGGCAGGATCAAGCTGAAGCTGTGACCTGAGCTTCCTGTTACAGGACAGGAGCCACTCCAGGAAGGGAGCAACTCTAAAGACAGAGGACTTGGGAATTAAATCATCTGTAGATTACCCTTTACTTTCTTGTGTCACTGACTCCATCATTTATCCCAGTGAGCCTCTTGAAGCGTAGGGAAGGATCACACGGCTAATGAGTGTCACAGTGAGGAAATCACAATCCTAATAGCTCATGCTGAAGCGGCACTTACCACGTGTCAGGCAACGTGTCAGCCCTTAAGAATGATTATCTCATTTGGTCCTATAACAACTCTGCCGGGTAGGTACGGCTGAGGAAACTGAGACAAACAAGGGTGAAGTGACTTGCTCAGGGTCACACAGCTAGGAAGTGTGTGAGACTGGATTTGAACCCATATCTTGCACTGTGTACACTATGGCGCCATCTAGTTGCCTGGCTCTAAGCCCGGGACCATACCTGTTCACATTGTGTAGCGTCTACGTAGCACATAGTAGGTAGTTAATAAATGTCTGGTGGATGAAAACATGATGTTGCTGGTGATAACCACAGCGGTCATTTGCTTGCCTTTCACTGTACACACTGCTGTAAGTTCTGGACTTTGACATCTACCTTTCTATTATATCCTCCCAGGGAAATTGACCCTCTTGCGTCTGAAATGCTCCACCTGGGGCCCAGCCCATGCTGACCTGGCTGGTGAGCACGTTATAGGGAAGACTCTGGACCCATAATCGGATCAGCACTGGCATTGTTACTGGAAAGGGCATGCTAATTCACTGCGCCCTGGCTCTTGTTGAGGCAGCTAGATACAGGCATGGGGAACCTGCAGACTTGAGGTCATAGGTACCCCACCCCTGTATTTAGAATGTTGGACTTTGGAGATAGGAAAAGCCTGAGTTCAAATCCTGCCTCGGGACACTTAACTAGCTGTGAACCCTGAGCATGTCATGGAACTTGTTCTAGCCTCAGTTTCCTCATCTGTAGATAAAAGCATCAATAAAGTTGTTGTGATTAAATGAGGTAACATACACTGGTACTCTGTAAACTTTAAAGAGATATATTAATGCCAGTTATGTTTTATTATTATGGCTTTATTTATCATTCCTGGAATTTCCTAACTGAAACTCCCTCCCCCTATTCCCCACAACTCCCCTATACATTCTGACTTGGTCTCACTATAGGGCCAAGTGTTCAGTACTCAGTAAGAATATCATAAATGCTTTCGATGCATTCATTCATCAAGCAAAAAGCATGGGAAAAATCCACAGCAAAGGCTGTGATGCAGTTGCTATGGTAGAATGCAATAGCAAGTCATGCCAGTGAAAGATTAATAAGTGTGGGGAATCTGAGTGTGCAACAGCAAATGCCGTGGATTAGTACTGGTGCTAGACTAATTAGAGATACAGCTATGGACACATTATCTTTCTCTTGCTGAAATCTAGTGAAGTTTTATGACCATGTATAATGGTGTGATTAAAAAAAAAAAAAAAGGAAGTCTTCTTGCTGTGCACAGTTAGGATGCTGTCTATGATTCCTGGGACAGCAGGGTATCCATTTGTTCAGTTATGTGGTTATTTTAATTGCTGAGAACTTCAGCCAAAATATCTTCCATCCTGTGCCTAAGAGACCAAGGAAAAAAAGGATCTGAGCCAAGGAAACTGCAGTAGAAAGCCTCTCTAGACACAGGCAGACATAATGATTTCTCCCTGGGTGACACACCACCTCAGGGCTGTAACCGAGGTGCTCTAAGGTGCAATCTACCCATCCTGCCACTTATCTGAGTGACATAAAAGGGGGAAAGAGATTAAGAGGAGGAAAGGCTGGAGGTAAGGGGCAGGAGGAACACAGGAAGAAGAGAGAGAATAAAAGAGTGAGAAAGTCCACTGAAAAGCTTTCGTTCTATTGTTTCTGTCACCTAATTCTATCTTCATAATCTCATTTACCTGGCAAGCATGTGATCCAATTCTACAAGTATTTCTGACCCTGTTTGTTGAATTGAATTGAGATGAAGCATCAATACATTTATGTTAGAGGTGGGGAAGACATTAGACAGCCTCCTTATGGTCAAACGCTAAATCCCCAGAAGCCAGGGCATGACCCTGTGCACCTCGTGGCTCAGCCTCCTATGCCAGCCCAAGCCATTGATATGGAGGCGATCTCCTTTCTTTACACTGGAATTAGAAGGTACAAGTCCTCTTCATGCTATTTTGAAAAAGGATCTGACTTGACTGGTTTGGTTGTACTGAGAAAAACCAGAAGTGGGTGGAAAACGCAGAGAATAATATCTGGATAGGATATAAGGGAGAAAACAACCCTTACAACCAGTCATCAAGAATGCCATGGGCCACCTGGGGAAAGTGGGGGTTCTCTTTCGCTAGAGTAAAGGCCTTCAATTCTTGCTAGGAATTCTCAGATCCCTTCCGGCTGTGAGATTCTGATTTTCAATTTTATTTTTAATCTGTTATCCTTGGGGAACTGGGACATTTCACATTCCATCTAAAGAAGGGTGTAGACTCTGCAAGTTGCTTCTGTCCCTACCAAGCCCATGCAATGAACTAAAAATTCCTGAGCACAGATGTAGGTGATAAATATCTGAAAAGCAGATTTGGGAGAGTCCAGAGGTTTATGGTTATAAAAATGTATACAAGTATATATTTACAATTCCCTCGTGAAAAAACCTGGAAACCTGAAATGACAGATTTTTTAAAAGTCATAAACATTTCCTAGTAACATCCCATGGTCCAACTGGTCTCTGCTGTGAGTCTCCGGCCGGCTGAGTTATAAGGAAGGACAGCCTGGCTGGAGACACTGCAGAGTCAAGCCAGCCAAACGCAGCAAGGCCATGCCTGCATTGCGGTCAGGGCTCCAGGGAAATTCTTCTCAAGTTACACCCATCCCCCTGCCAAGCTCCAGTTTCCCTGGCCAGACAGTGACTCAGTGTCCATGGAAATCCAGCTGGCTCTCTGCTCCTGGCTCTTACCGTAGCAGAAGGTGCATTGCTGGAGCCTCTTCAGCACTGGCCTGTAGTCAGCCCTCAAGGGGATAGTTAGCACCTGAAAAGCGCCCGTGTCGTCAATCTACAGGGAATCAAACCAAGACAGATGCTGCTTAGTGTGAGTGATGGACCATGCATGGACTTCCACGGAAAAAACTCACTGAGGCAGAGACCCAGTATTGTGCCAGTGCTTCCACCAAGGTCTGTCTGGTTCCCTGGGGATAGAGACTTTGAGATGCTGGCCCCTAGGTGGTGCCATGGTGCACACAGTCCTAGACCTGACCTGAGTTCAAATCTACCCTTGGACATTTGCTAATTGTATGATCCTGGACAAGTCATGTCATCTCTGTCTGCCTCTCTTTCCTCATATAATAACAGCATCTACTTCCCAGATAGTTGTGAAGAAAAAGTGAGATATTTGTGAAGTGCTTTGCAAACCCATTGTGTTGGACTCTCCAAAACCCCATTTGGGGTTTTCTTGGCAGATTCTGGAGTAGTTTGCCATTTCATTCTCCAGTTCATTTGACAGATAAAGAAACCGAGGCAAGCAGGGAGAAGTGACTTGCCCAGGGTCACACACAGCTAGTAAGTGTCTGAGGCCAGATTTGAAATCAGGAAGATGATTTTTCCTAACTCTAGGCTTGGAGTTCTGTGCACTGTGGTGGCACCTGGCCCCACCCCTAGATACAGACACAGAGGCTCAGAGACTAAAAATTTGCCTGTGAGCACAGAGCCAGTAAAAGATGGAGATGGGATATGCACTTAGGTGTTCCCGCCTGCAAGCCCAGCATTCTATTCCCCAGATAGACTGTGCTCAGCCTCTGTGGTACCTCCTTGTACTTCTGTGGTACCACTCTCTGGGCCTGGGTCTCCTCCCCTAAAAAGGAAGGAAACTCAACTCTGAGTCCAAGGTCCCTTCCAACTCTAAATTCTATGGACAGAGGACAGAAAAAATCCCAATTATATCATAATTTTGGTTAGTTATGCTCCAGATGATCCAAGTTTCACTAGATTTGCCAAGTTCTTAAATCTCAAGAACTAAGTTTCATAGAAAAGAAAGGTACAATGGTTGAGTTATATCACATGTTAATTAGGATATTGAAAGCACCATTTCCACTTTTCATCCTTTAGTCGCGGATTGTTAGCCTGCTTTGTGTCTCAGCCCCTCCTGGCGGTGTCTGGAGAAACTTATGGATCCCTCCTCACAATGATTTTAAATGCATAACATAAAACACAGATCATAAAGCAAACCAAGTATGTGGAAATGCAGTTCTCAAAATACATTTTTTTAAAAAAAAAAAACATTCTTGGACTCCCAGTGACGAACCCCAGTTTGGTGCTTCTGGGGGAGATGGGAATGTCACAGGTGTTATCTGTTGTAACTGTCATTGCTGTGCACATACATTCACTGAGTACTGAAAAAGGAACTTTTGAATTTACTTTCTTTTGAATTGAATTGAATTTTTGAATTGAAATTACTTCTACCCCTTGGTTTAACCTCTTGTGTATAAAGATGCCAGACCTTAGAGAGTCTGAGTCTGTTCACTTCGGGGAGCTTATTTTCTATTACAAAATAAAATTTTCCATTTTCTGTTTCTATCTCTGGCACGTCACACAGTGCTGGATACCAAATTGGTGTGCTTAATAAATGCTTTTCTATTCCAATCCAGATTTTTAAAATATATCTTTTGTAATTCCTTTGGATGGGCTGCTTTAGAGTCAGAAGTTCTGGGTTTTAGTCCCTACTCTGGTTTTATGTTTTATCTTTATGTTTTATCTGTATGACCTTGGGGAAGTCACTTATCTTCTCATGTTTTTTTAAATAATGATAATTATTGAGAACCCTAACTTATTGGGTTGTTGTAGGGGATCAAATAAATGCTACTTAATATATCTGTTTAAATTCCATTAAAACACCCCATTCCTGTAAGCCTCAGTTTCTTTAATCTGTAAAAAGAGGGTACTGTCTGTACTGCCTACCCGAGAGAGCTGTCATGAGAATCAAGAGTAGAGGCCGCACAAATCCAAGTAGGAATCATTATTATTAAATAACCAGACCTCAGTGTTTTATTTTAAAATGGCACCATTCTAGCAAACTGGAGTAGACAGGGCAGCTGGCCTACACATCTCCTGCCTGTACTGCCGCTGTAGAGGATATTTCCTTTTTCCACCTCAGTGTACTCAGTGCACAAGCACTTACTAGTTAAGGGATTACTCTGTGCCAGTCATGGGCTCTCCACAGGGTGGCAGATGACATGAGCAGACTGTGGAGCAATCCTCCTGCCCTTATCTGTGGAGTTACAGCTCCATCTGAACGCCAGCCATTTCATCTAGTGAGCAAGACTGGGTAAACAGTGCATTGCTCTCAGAGTTATTTTTAAATCTATGTGGATGCTGTTATGTGGTGCAAATTCATTTAAAATTATTAATGAATTCCTAGGAGCATGTCACCAAGCCTTTTCCCCAATCAATGGATCCCAACAGTGCAGTTACAGGGAGAAGGAACGCTGACTGGTGTTAGAGGAACTGTGGTCCTTCCTACCCGTATGACTATGGGAAAATGACTTAACTTCTCTGGGCCTCAGTTTTCTCATCTGTAAAATAATAGAACTGGACTAGATGACTTCTGAGGTTACTTTTGGCACTAAATCTGTGATCCTGTGAGATTGTGGAAGTCTATGAAATATTTCAGTTTTAAAATGGGGTCCTTATCAGTCAATCAACAAGCAATTATTAAGCACCTACTATCTTCCAGATATTGTGTGAAGCCCTGGGGATACAGAGAAAGGCAAAATGAAAAAAACAAAACTGGCCTCCCTCAAGGAAGGAGAAAACACGTAAATAACTACAAGATGTATATGGGAGTAGATGAAGGTAATCTCAAAGGGGATACTGGGAAAGGCAGGTGGTGAAATGGATAGAGTACAGGACCTGGAGTCAGGAAGACCTGAGTTCAAATTTGACCTGAGGCACCTTCTAGCTGGGTGACCCTGGGCAGGTCACTTAGCCCTGTTTGCCTCAGTTTCCTCATCTGTAAAATGAGCTGCAGAAGGAAATGGCAAAACCACTCCAGTATCTCTGACAAGAAAACCCCAAATACGGTTATAAAGAGTCAGACACAACTGAAAGGACTGAACAGTACAACTCTTGTGGAAGGTGAGATTTGACCTGAATTATGAAGGAAGCCAGAGCAACTAAGGGCGGGTGGGATGAGGAGGCAGGGGACAGTCAGAGCAGAGGCAGAAAGAAAGGGGTTGGTGTCTCTGAGGAAGCAGGCCAGTGGGCCAGGTGTGAGAGGGAAGAAGCCACCATTCCATTCTGGTTATTGACAACCTTTGTAGGAGCACCAAAGCCACTCCAAGGCCTTGGCTAAGAGGCCTGAGGGCCAGGGCTGGCTTACCTTCTCCATATAAAGTTAAAAACAGAAGAATTATTTTGCTATTCACAGCTTTGTAATAACAACAGAAGCCAAGGAAATCTCTATAAAAATCTCAACCTGAGCTCTGAAAGCCCTGAAAACTTCCCAGCATGCACATGCATGAGAGACTTTCACCACCTTGGCTTTTGTTCCTATGGTCAGAGAGAGCCTTTTAACTGGAAACATTTTCTAAGCCCTGGTTTAGCCAAACAGTAAGAAAATAAAAATAAATATCAAGGTATGTACTGCACAAACACATTTCTGAGCCAGAGCATTCACAAAAATAGAGAGGCCCACCCTGTATCAGAATTCAGAACACGTAGCAAGCCAAATCCTTTAAAAATGAGCAGCTGTCACCAGACAGGTATGAAGAAAAACATGGAGAGCTTGAGTTTATCTAAGAATAAAGGTTTTCCCTTTCCACAAATGCCTCCCCATTTCAGAAGTGATTAATAGTCCTGTCCCTCAGCCTGAAAACATAGTTGGCTATTTCTAAGAAGTGAGCCAAAGTCCTTCTCATGGGGGATGGAGAGGATGCTGGTCACCTGTTTGGGGAAGGGGAGAGAGGAGAGACCTGGGTTTGAATCTTATCTCAGACACTTACTGTGTGATGGAGGTCAGGTCACTTCACTTTTGTGAGCCTCAGTTTCCTCATATGTAAAATGGTGCCTGCAGTACTTGCCTCACAGGATTGTGAGGCTCAAATCAGGTACTACATGGAAAACATCTTACACTATTAATGCCTAAAACCGCACTAAGACTTTTGGACCACCCACTGTACCATGATGGCTTCTCTGTAGATGGGGCATTGGGTGACGCTGTTCCTTACTATTAGAAAACCACCGATGAGCACCTTTCTGGTGGTCAGAAATGATCTCATTGGGAGCCTTACGCTGAGTTCCTCAGTTTTGGTTGACCAAAGTTTGGGAAAAGCCATTTTCATTGTGTGATGGCCTGGACCTTTAGGAATGTAACGCAGAACAAAAGCTTCCCATGGATCAACTTTATGATGTGCTTCTAATATAGAAAAAAATGTCACAAGAGTTTTAAGCAGTACAAAAGCCTGGTAAGAGAGGGGATGGATTTAGAAAGAAATGGAGAAGAAATGTGATGCCCGCCCTGGGAGCCCAAACCTAGCAAATGGCAGATTGGGCTTCTTCTCATGCCCCTGAACTGCCTATTCCTTCAGCTTCACTCATCATACACCGATAGACTATAAGCTCTTTAAGGACAAGATCCATTGGGGAGATAGTTACATCTTTGGAAAGCTCCACTGGATAGCACTCTTTATACACACCCGGGGCAGATTTTTGGGTAGGTGGCAGACTGATGATATCCTTAGTGCTAAGTATGGAACTCCCAGGATGGAAACTCCCAGTGCAGATCAGTAACTGCTCTGCAACTCATCATCTAGGAGCAGAGGTCATTAACCTGGGCCCATAAGCTTTTCTTTAAAAACATTTTTATTAATATCAGTAATTCAATATAATTGGTTTATTTTCTGATCCTCTGAATTTTACTGTATGAATTTGAAAAAATTGTTTTGAGAAGGGATCCATTGACTTTACCAGACTATCCATGCAACACAAAAAAGTAAAGAATACTGTTTTATAGAGTTGTCTGAGCCCAAGTATACAATAGGTACCTAATGTTTGCTGAAATGTATTGTCAGTGGCACCACCATTCCTCCAAGGTCAAAGCCTTGATGGAATCTTTGATTCTCTCCCTGTTGCTCCTCTAGTTATGAGGTCCTGCCCATTTTATCTCTTACATCCATCTCCCCTTCTTTATTTTTACTGCTCCCATCCCGGGAGAGGTCTTAATGATCACCCATCTGGATTATTACAAGAGCTCCCTAACAGATTTACTGGTCTCATTTCCCACGGAGCCTCCTACTCCCCTTCCATCCTATATCCTTCTGCCATCCCAATCTCTCTTGTGCACAAATAGGCATCATCATGATCACAACCTCCTGATGACTCTTTATTGCCTAACAAATAAAAGTCAAACTCCTGTGCTTGCTATCTGGCCCCCTTCCCCGCATCCATCTACCCTAATTTCATACTACTCCCCTCTGGGTCCTCTGTGCTCCAGTCAAACAGAAGGAGTTGCTCAGTTCTGATGAGCCACATCCCATGCATGTACAGTACTCCTCTCCCAGCTCCACCCCCTGTTCTCCACCACTCCCAGGAGCCTTCTCAACCTGGAAGGTTCCTCTGCCCTTAACACTCCCTCCTTCTACTGGCCACTTTCTCCCAGAAGCTCCAGACCAGCCCTGCTCACTCCTTTACTTCTCCCATTTCTGCTCCTGACCTCTCCCCTCCCCAGTTCAAGCTGTATCTCCACATTCCCCCCACCCCCAAGCTCCTTGAGGACAGGGATTTTATTTTTCCTTGTATCTATATTCTCTGGTTGACGTGACTAAACCTGCTTTTCACATAGCTGAAGGGCGCCCCATCTCTAGGTAGTGAAGCCTATGGGTATCATTGATGTGAGGAGCTCTAAGAGAGATCAGATCCTAGTTTTCTGCCCACTGGCACACGCTGTGTGGGGGACTCTAGGGAAGCTGAACCCTTAATCCTAGACCAGCAAAAACATTTGTGAGCACTCAGAGATGACCACATGACAACATCGAGAGGAGAGAAGCAGACCCTTGAATAGTGCAGCTGTGTCCTGCTTCTCCTTGCTCCAGCAACCTCTCCCTGTCTTACGTGGCCTCCGCAGGCTGGTCTGACCCACGATTCCCTGTTTCCTTTCCTAATCTCTGGCTTTCTGAAATACTCCAGTGGAATTATCAAAGCAATCCACTGCCAAGAGATTCTCTTATTCTCCCTAGCCCCAGTGCTAGAGAACTATACAAAAGGCTATCTTCTACCTTCAGGGCTCCATCTTCATGCCTTCCCTCTGCTTTCCCACTTCCGTGCCTTTGCTTATGCAGTTCTCCATGTGAGAGCTGCCTCTCCCCCTTTCCTCTAGCTGCTGAAACCCTCTCTCATCCGTTCTTTAATGCTAGTTTCTCCTGTTCCTACCTCACACCTCCCATAATACAGTTACCGCTCTTATCCACTTACCATTTCTCTCTCCGTCTAGGGTCACAAAGAGCTTGACCTCTAGGAGTTTGCTTGAGTCTCATGATAACTCAGTGGGGTAGGTGCTACTATTATTTCCGTTCCATAGATGTGGAAACTAAGGTACATGTGTTATTTCTCTACACACAAAAGTGTGACTTCATTTCTTCTCTAAACTGTGTATGACCCCTAGCTCCCAGAACCATATGTTTGCTGAATTTACTGGAGAAAATAACAAAGACTCCACATATCGAATCACACTTTGGTGGGAGATTCTCTGCTAAAGCAATCTCCTTCCAAATGACTCTGTGCTATAAGCAGAAAGAAGTTTTAGATGTTCTTCTGATTTGATTCCTTCCTACATACTACTTAGCTATTTCAGGGAGCTAAGGACTCACCCGTATCCCCTTGAGAATCTCCCCCTCCCCAAGCCTCTTCTTAAGGAGAAGTTGATGAAGATGTACAATGGACTGTACTGTCTAATTTGGACTTCTTAACTTTAATCAGAACTCATTTAAAAATCATGCTCTGAAGGGTTCTAGGGAGGTCAAGACTAATTCAGAAACACAATTCTTCTTAGTGTAATTACTTGTTACACTGAAAAAAAAGCATTTTGAGATCTAAATGTGATATGTATTTTTGATGAAAAAAATATAGTAGCTTAAAATCAATACCAAATGTCCGCCACAAGAGCAAATTAAGTATTTGGCTTCAAGAAACTTTCTTTTCTCTGGTTTGGGACTAGAGAGCCAAGAGAGGCTGAGAGTAGGTGTGAGGTGGGGACATCCTAGACTCACACCTTATCACAGCTCATTGGCATATCATATAGAGTTGGCCCTGATGGATTTTTTCCTGTCCATGTGCTTATACTGTCCTGATGTGGACATCTCAGTCAGTTCATTAGGATACAAGACAGACTGGTGCTGCTGCAAAAAGGTATCTTTGACTTCCCTACAAATCTAAGGTCCAACATCATGAGATGGTTTCTAGCCATTATGTACTGGAATTCATTTCAAAACTATTCAGGTCATGGCCAATTTCCATTTCACCATCTTTAGAGAAAATTATGGAGCTAGAAAAGCCCTTGTGAATGTTAGAAAGATACATCAGAGATCTCCTGACTTCTTATGCTAAATAAAATGCCTCTCAACTACTATAGCCTTTCATAGTGTCATAGATTTAAACCTAGAAGGGATCTTAGTTAGATGTAATCTGGTCCACCTCTCTCCCCACTCCTGCTCATTTTACAGCTGAGGAAACCAAAGCCCACACAGGCCTAGTGACTTATGCAAGATCACACAGGTGAAAAGCACCAAAGTCAGAATTTGAACTCAGATCTTCAGATTCAAAATCAAGAACTCTTCACTAAACGTTATGGCAGGAAGAAACCTTAGAATGAGTCTAGTTTCACCATAAGCTTACATCCCACAAGAATCTTAAAAAAAAAAGGCAAGGCCCCTCTTTTTTTTCCTAGTTCATTTCTCAAACTGCTTTTCCCTTATATATAAAAAAACAACCAAATGAAAAACAAACACAAAACAGGAGAGAAAAGGAGCAACAGACACAGTTCTGGAGAACTGGATTGGAGTCTCCATTCTAAAGTCACTTTCTACTCCTGTGACCATGAGCAAGTCACTGTAAAATGAGCTGGTGAGACTGGATGACCTCTGAGGTTCCACTAGCTATGACCCCATTATTTCTTTAAGCTCTGGCATTTACCAGCCCTGTAATTTCAGGCAATGCACTTAACCTAAGCTTCTATTTCCTTATCTGTAAAAAGAGGATAATACTATTTGTACGGTTGGCAGCGCTTCCCCCACCTCCTTTTATACTGTGATCCCTTTGAAGGCAGAGGCTGCGTTTTGCCTTTCTTCATATCCCTAGCACTTGGTACAGGAGCTGGCACACAGTAGGAGCTTAATTAATGTTTATTGACTAATACATGGTTGTTGTAAGAAAAACACTTGCTAAACTGTGAAGCACATTTAAAATGTGGGCTGTTCATACTATAATAAAGTATTACAAATAATCAGTGTTATAATAAAAATAATGATAATTACTAAGTATTAAAAAGAGACAGTAGAGGAAAAAGACAGGATACAGAGTCTGGGGGGTTGAATTTCAGCTCTGCCATGACCTCAGGTGTCACTTTAAAGCATGAATGAATACATGAAAATACATTTATGAAGTACCTACTAGTACTTCAGGCACTGTGCCATGTGATATAAATGCAGAAGTGAGACAGCTCCTGCCCTCAAGGAGCTTATGCTCTAACAACACACAGAGAGGGAAGAGTAATGACCAGGGAAGGGAATTTAGGTCTGACACATGTTACTTCTCCTTTCTGACCTTCAAGTTCATCTTTGAAATTAGAGACTTAGTTTAGATGATCTCAAAGGTCTCTTCTGGCTTTAAATTCTGTGACTCACGACTCATTCATTTTACAAGTGGAGAAACCAAAGTCTTGGGATGGGGGAATGATTTGCCTAAGCTGCCTGGGAAATGAAAAGATTTCCTTAGTGTAGGCAGTTCACAACTTGCCTAAAACAGTCAGCAGTTAGGTAGCTAGCCATAGATCATAGAGCTACAATGTGTCAGAGATAGAATTTGAACCCAGGTTTCCCTGACCCTATTCCCTGTACCACATTATTACTCAATGAAAAGACTTTTTTAAAAAAGTGTAGTAGGGTTGTTACACCAGTGACATCTATTGTTCATAAAGAAATCTATCCCCATACCTTTATCCATGACACCCATCTGCTATTCATGAATTTTGATTTTGGAGGCGTATAAGAAAGCACATGGGATAAGAAGCTCCCCCTTACCGCGAAGGCACGCTTGACGCCTGGCATGCTGTTAAAAGCAATCACGACAGGAACGACATCCAGAGCGCTGAACTCCATGGTGGCAGTAACAATAGCTGATGCATCGACAGATTTGTCATTACTGAAAATTGTGGCGATCCTCCTGGTGTTGAGCCCAGGTAGGGTTCTCTTGAAGACGTTCCTGGCCACAAACCTCATGGTACTGCCAATCTCCCGGTCCCCTGAGGAGGTCTCGAACCGGAGAGCTTTGATCTCTTGGAGCAGCTGTTTCTTATTATAGGAGTCGGACAGACGGAGGAGATGCCGAGTGTCGGAGTTGTAGGAGACCACAGCCACCCTGGCTCCCACCGGGCAGTTGCCTTCCCTGATTCTGAGGTCATTCACAATTGCCATCGTTATCTCTTTCATTCGATCGAAGGCTTCCTCCGTGACCTCTCGGGATAAATCCAAAGCAAAGACCAACTCTGTAGGATGAACAGGACAATCTGGCTTTCCTAAAAGAAAAGGAAAAAAATAGGTCCCTAACTTAACAGATCCTTTCACTTTGTTGATAGAACCATAGAATGTGAAGGTCTTAGAATTTGGAGTTAGAACAGACCTTGGAGAACATTTTATTCAACTTTCATTTTGGAGTTGATGAAAATGAAGGAGAAGAGGAGGGAAATGACTTACCCAAAGGACTATAGGGAGTAAGAAACAAGAGTTCAGATTTGAACTCATGCCTGATGACTTTTTACTTCCCCATATTGTCCCTTATGCTTTAAACTCACTGTATATAAAATGTCTTTATAAGAACCTTGTGAAATGGTGGTACATTACAGAGGAAGGAACTAAGTAAGGTTCAGAAAGGAAAAATGACTTTTTTCATATCACACAGCCGGAATTGCTGGACCCAGGACCTGAACCTGGGGCTCCTAATCACAGTTTTAATGCTGTGGAGTGGGCAGGGAGAGACAAAGCTTGTTGGATAAAGCTCTAGATGTGGAGCGAGGGGGAAAAGTGGTTCCAGTTTTATCCCTGATACTTGAAAGCTGCCTGCTGTCATATAGGCAAGTCATTTCATTGCCTGAGCCTCAGTTTTTTCATCTGTAAAATGAGAATAACGATCCCTATATCTTCTTCACAGGAAGAGACACCAATGAGATAATGTATGTAATCTGCAAATCTTTAAAGGTTATGTAAATATCGGTTATTATTAGGGTCTGGGAAGAGTAGGCAGGATGCAGGCAGGGGATTCAGTAAGGGTCTCAGAGATCCTCTAATCCAATTCTCTCATTTTTTACATGGAAGGAAACTGAGGCCCAGAAAAGTGAAATGCT
The DNA here is from genome assembly GCA_023548195.1 of Bettongia penicillata ogilbyi. Lineage (NCBI taxonomy): Eukaryota > Metazoa > Chordata > Mammalia > Diprotodontia > Potoroidae > Bettongia > Bettongia penicillata. Next base: position 1,215,328 of record JAJHZJ010000718.1, read on the forward strand.
TTGTCCAAGGTCATAAAAAAAGTTTAGTGTCAACTGACTGTGATCAGATTAACGAGTGTCAACACAACATTGCTGTGCTAAATTGGAAGGGAAAAGTAAACCCTCACAAAGACCTCCTCTGACATCTCATGGGTGGTGGGGTTGACAACTGCTTTGTTAGAGGATATCCCAGGAATGGGGAATAACCTCTGGCAGAGTATATTGAGCCAGAGGGACTTCAAATGCACACTGGGTATGGCTGTCCTTTATTTCAGGATCTGCCACACAAAGAGAGAAGAGGTCACCCCTAGACAGTTGTCCATGAGTAGCTGAACTTGTTTTGATCCCCAAACTCATGAAGGCATTTAGAGAGGGCACAGAGGGACTGTGATCCGCTTCAGGAAAAGGTATATCCACTGACCAAGGTGTGGGTCATTGGTACACTGATGCAGAAATCTAAAAATTCTTTTTAAAAATCCATAAAAAAATGACCACATACTTAAATAATAAAAAAATGGATGGAATCACCCTATTTTGCTTTCAGTGGTGTGATACAATGACATGATATTGCACAACCACAATCTCTGAAACCTCAGTTAATTAAATAAACTGCAGTTTCAGATTATTTAACTTTTCCCAGGAAAAATAATGAAACAACCATAAGGGGTAACAGATGGAAAGCCTAGATCCTGCATGGATACCCAGCAAAGGCAAGTGAGTCAGAGGAAAGCACCTAGTACTCTGGATGAATCCCTCCTCTGAAGCACTATGGAGGCCATGGACAAGGGTCATAGGGGATGAGAAGGCAGGACCAGGTCATGCTCTTTATCTGAGTAAGTTCAATTCTGGATTCATCCATCAGCCCTCACAGAGACCTGGTTCCCTTTTCATACCGCTGTCCCCCTTGCGGTACCATCTCTTGTTCCCACCCCACTCTCGAATCACAGAGATCCTGGGGGGGGTGTGCGGTGTCAGAATACTCCTCTCTTTCTATTGTGACTTTCAGACTCTACTTGCTTCACTCAGTTCTTTCCTTTTTTGAATTTCATTCAAATACAATTTTCCACTCAATCAAAATCGTGGCCTCTGTAGTTTGCCAAATGGACTCCCCAGTGTCATCCTCCTTTCTCAGAGCTCACCACATGGCTCCTCCTCTTCCTCTCTTCCCCAATCCCTGTTTCTAAACCAGGGGATTTGACATTCATGTTGATGCTTCTTCAAGTTGCCTAGCTTCCCATTTCCTCAATGTCTTTAAATCCCACAACTTACACCAGGGACAGGGAATCTGGGGCCTCAAGACCACATGTGGCCCTCTCGGTCCTCAAGTATGCCCCTGACTTACAGCTTCAACCACAAATAGTATGATCACCCACCAGATCCTGCCATTACCCACAAGTGTGCCACTTCACTAACTAGGGACCTTGACATTTCTCTACCACTTCTCTTCCTTCTCTCTCTGTCCTTTATCTGTCCTATACTATTCTTTGTCCTCACTGAGACCTCCATTCCCTGCTATTTTCTCAAATTCACTCTCCTTTTCAGACTTAACTTCTTCCACCTCACCCCAAAATTGAGCACTTTCAGCTCAACACTTTCCTCAGCTCTCACTGAATGTCCATCACCACTCTTCCTGTGCCAAACCTCAACCCCGGATGATTCCTATCGTCCACTTCTTACTCATAAACATCTAGATGAAATCCTGAGATGGCACAGAATGGATCCAACTTTATGTTATCCAAACTCAAATGACCCCTCAGTGTAGTAAGGCAGTCCTTTTATTTCTCCCTAATTGATTCCCTATCTCATTTCCCACAAAGGCTATGCAACACCTTCCCTCTGCCTCCCTGTTTCTTAGCTGAGGACCTTGCCTCTTTATTAGAAACATCTGAGGTTGTTCAGCGTGAACTTCCTTTTCTCCCATTGTCTTCTCAAAATTCCTGGACATCATCTCTTACTCCCTCCTCCTTTCTCCCTATCTCTGACCTTGAGGCGACCCTTCTTCTTGACAAGGCACACCCTTCAACATGTGTTGAATACATGTTCAACATGACCCTTCGGTCATGTCCAACTCTTCATGATGCCAATGAGGTCCATGGGGTTTTCTTGACAAGGATACTGGAGTGGTTTGAACAATTTCCTTCTCCACAGGCAAACTGAGGATAAATGACTTGCCCACGGCCCCACAGATTGTAATTGTCTGAGGCCAGAATTGAACTCAGATCTTCCTGACTTCAGGCCCAGCTTTCCACCAAGCTATCTAGCTAGCTCTTCAACATGTATATTCAATCCTGTCTTATTCAGTAGATTGCATCCTCAATCATCCTACCACTTGCCTTTATAGTCTTTAACCTATCCTATCATTTGACTCCTGTGCAACTGGCTCAAACATACATAAAGTTTCCCACCCTTAAAAAATCTTGACTAGATTCTACCATCACCTACTCAAGTTACTGTCCTCTCTCTCTCTCTCCCCCACCCCCATCTCCTCCTATCTCAAGTAGATTCTTCAGAACAGCTGCCAATTCTCCTTGTCTCCTAGTCCTTTCCACTCCCTCCTCAGTCTTTGTAATCTGCCTTCTGATCTCATCACTCAACCAAAACAACTCCAAAATTGCCAATGAGTTCTTCATCAATAAATCCGATGGTCTCTTCCCAATCCTCATCCTTCTTGGCCTCTGCACTGTTGACCCCCTCTTCTCTCCTGGATATTCTCACTCTTGGGCTTTCTGGGACCCTCCTGTCTCCTGCTTCTCTTCCTCCCTATCTGACCTCTTCTTCTCAGTCTCTGTAGCTGGCTCATCACCCACATTACACCTCCTAAGGGAACTTCCCAAGGTTTGGTCCTGGGGCCCTCCTCTTCTTCTATGTTGTCTCTTGGTAACCCGTTCAATCCCAAGGGTTTAACTATCTCTCTTATGCAAGTGATTCCAAGATCTATATCTGTGTCTGTCCCCCAAGTACCAGATCCACATCACCTTTTGCCATTTCAAATGCACATTTCAAGCTAGATGTCCTGGAAACATCTTAAATTTAACACGGCCAACATGGAACTCCTTTTCCCTAACCATTCACCTCTTCTGGATCTCCCTATGTCTGCCAAAGGCACTGCCATCCTTCCATTGTCTCAGATTCAGAATCTCAACGTGACCATGGACTCTTCACTCGCCCCTCATCCAACAGTTGGCATATCTTGAAGTTTCTACATGCATAACATCTCTTAGATCTTCCCTCTTCCCTCTAATCAAACAGCTACTCTCTTAGCCTTCATCCCCTACCAAGTGGATTATGGCAACCTCCACCTCCCTGAAACACCTTCCTGTCTCAAGTGTCTCATTATTCCACTATATCCTACATATTGCTGCCAAAGCTATTTTTCTTAAGCTAACGTCTCATTGTGTTTCACCTATTTAACTAGCTCCAGTGGCTCCCGATAGCCTCCAGGATAAAATATAAGCATCGCTGTTTAGCTTTTAAAGTCCTCCATAACCTGGTTTCAACCTATCATCTTTTCATGACTGAAAGATTATCCCCAGTCCAGCACTCCATGATCCAACCAAAATGGCTTGTCTCGGTTCCACATACTTTCAGTCTCTTTCTCCTAGAAGCCTCCACAAAATAATCCCATAGCACCAGTGATGGTCCATTTCTATAGTAATGCTGAACAGGCTCCAGTCAGCAGCAAGATATTCCTGCTTGATTGAGCTTTTAGGCAGTCACAGACTGAAACGAAAATAAGATTGGTTTGGGTAATAGTCCAAAGAAATAGGTTGGTTGTCTCTTCAGACACTTACTAGCTTTGTGACCCTGGGAAAGTCACTTAATCCTGTTTGCCTCATTTTCCTCATATGTAAAATGAGCTAGAGAAGGAAATGGCAAAACCACTCTAGTATCTTTGCCAAGAAAACCCTAAATGAGTCATGAAGAGAGATACAACTGAAACGACTGAACAACATCAATCCTTGAGGGATGGATGGTCTTAGAATTTTATGTGATAGTAGGATTTTAGAACTGGACGGGAGTTTAGAATCAATCTGTTCAGACCTCCACATTTTATTGATGAGAAGAATGAGGGTCAGAGAAACAGAATGAAAAGCAAGCAAGCAAAGAGTTCAGAGTATGTCCTAGTGGTGCCAAGTGAACACTTAGCTGGCCTTTGGATTTGGACTTATTCAATCATCTCTACAAAGACCCTGACAGTTATAACCATGCCAATGGAGTTGACACAGTGTTGAGAAAGATTGTGGGCAGAAGGGATTGTGTTGAATGAAGAGGTTTGGTGAGATGACCCCCTCATTCCCCTCTGACATGACAACAGGATAGGATGGACCAGAGAACTACAAATCTAGAAGCCTGTCTAAGTGTCCAAATGACACCAAAAGAGAAGATTGACGTCTAAATTCCAGACCTGGCTTGCTTCTTTTCCAACCCTGTTCACCCAGAAGTCTTCAGAGAACTACCCCAGAGACCCAAGTCCCACAAGTATAGTGCTTGTGTACTCTTGGTAAGTGTACAGCTTACTGCAGCAATGCTGGCTCAGGCAGGGTTAAGACACCGCTGCTCTTGGAAACCCGTACAACCTCAGTCAGCCATGCTAAAGCATCTTCCAGATGTTTGACAACATTGAAGTATCTTCTGCTAATTACAATAAATGAGAATGGAGTACTCACCCTTCCAGCAAGCTGAAGAAAAAAAAGTAATGTCACATTATTATTTGGGAGAAGATTAAACCATGTAACAAAATTAGGGCAGCTGAGATTTGATCCTATGAGCTTTTCCAGGTGAATTCTGCAAATTTTGGCAGATGGACCATTTCTTGGCACCCATGTTTGGAAAATCAGTATCCTGCTAACTGTAGTATTCCAAGTGGGAGGACAAAGGAAGTTAAGGAATTGTACGGGGGAGTTGGGTCACAGGCAAGTTAGCCTGAGGCTGCAGAGGGTCTTCATATGGTGAGAGGGAAGGAAATGTGCTAGAGTAGGCACTTATCTGGAGAGCAAAATGGTCTCATGAATTTTACCGGATACCTCACCTATTAATTAATCATAATTAGTTAATAATTGATTAATCATAATAACAGTAATACTCAATAGGTAGCAAGCATTTATACTAGACCTTAAGGTTTCCAAAATGTTTTACAAACATTAATATCCTCAAAACAATCCTGGGACATGAGGCTATCATTATCCCTGTGTGGCAAGTGAGGAAACTGAGGTAGACAGAGTTTAAGTGCTAGCCTACAGTCACACAACTAATGTCTGAGACCAGATTTCAACTCAGGTCTTCCTGATTCCAGGCTCAGCAATCTATCCAAAGACCCACCTAGTTGCCTCTTAATTCAATTAAACCAAAGCTCTTGATTGCTACTTCCTAAAAGAGCCCTTCTCAGATGCTAATGTTGCCTCTCCTTCCCCCCTACCATCTTGAAATTAGTTTGTATTTATTCAGTATCTAATTTACATAAATAAAAATACATATGCATGTATGCATTATATATGTATATTTACATATTTATTCACTTATCTCTGTACACATTGCATTTCCCCAGGAGAACATAAGCTTCTTGAGGGTAGGAACAGTCTCACTTAATTCTTGTCTTTTTATCCCTAGCCCCTAGCATCTGGCCTGGCACACAAGAGCACTCAAGAAATACTTATCCAATGGAGAGCAAAAGTGTCTCCCTGGGATTTCTCTGAGCGTCTTCCCTTCCTTTCCTAATATGTAAAGATTGTGCCCTTCAATCCACTCTTTCTCATATCCTCGATTTTTGCCAGTCTCCCCCCAGTTTAGGAAGGAGATGTCCCTTTATTGTAGCCATCACACATTTTTTATAGAGACAAACAATGCAGCCACCCCAGCTACACTGTCCTGCAGGAATGAGAATTCAAGATCCATTTTTTCATTCAGAACTTTAAATGTCTGTCTTGAGACCAATTCTATCCATTGCAACGAGCTTTACTTTGTTTAATTTCTCTTTCCCTAAGAGAACTTGCAAGAAAGTTCATCTTTTTTGCAAGACTGTGTTGGTTTTTCCACAATGATATTCTGTGCTGTCAGATAAAGTGTAAAAACATTCAACTCTTAAGGGTCCACTTCTATCAAAGTCCCTTGACACTGACATGACACAGGCACATGTTTGAAAGGCAGGAGGGGGAAAGAGGCGACTGTTCAAATGACGTTTTTCTTTAATCTTTCAGTTAAAATATTGTTGCTGTTTTCAGACCTTGGGAGGAGGAGAAGAAAACAGCTGGCAGAAATGTGATAACCGGAAGAAGTCTGAAAATCTCTGCAAACCAATTTCTAATTAAATATAAATAGATCCCTCTGCAAAAGCAGCCTCCCCTCAGAACAATAAATCAAGAGCCAAGGTATCCATTTAGCTGCATTTTTAGTTCATCTATCTTCTAGCCTGTCATCATCAATCATGGCCAGCTCTTTTATTTTTTAATTGTGAATATTATTTGTCATTGATTGACTTAACTGTAGTTTTGAGAGCTGCTGGGAAGATTCTGATGCCTTAAGGTTCTTTGGATAGAAGATAGCACTTGAGGTCATCACAGTCAACAAGTTGGCTGTCCAGCAGTAATTGCTCCCCAGCTCTAGGCTAACCCAATGATAGCTCAACTTGAATTAAGCTAGCTGGTGAGGTGATGTGGAATCTACTGGCAATATGGCAGATCATTTAAAATAGGGTACTCACGGCTATGGTCCCGGATAAACTGAAGGACACCACAGGTCTGCATTTCAAAAACAGAAGAGGAAGAATTTACAAACAGACCACAAGGTGCAGAAGTTGGTGATTCTCAAAGGACTTCACTGGATTCTGGAAGTACGTACTGAAAATGGAGTCCATCCCTGTGCTCCTTTTGGGCCCTGGGAAAATAAATATTTCAGTAAATAAAATGTGTATCATTCTCAACAAGACAGTCTAAATAGTTCTTAAAACATCACAGAAGCATAAGGTTCTAGATGGGTCTTTCAGACCCTAGGGCTCTATTCCTTTTAGTTTTATGGATTATAAACCTCTTATCAAATCTAAGGGACTTGCAAGACTCTCCCTACAACAGGATAGGGTGGGTAATACCGTACCATAGTGTTGTACTGCTTTACATTAAAAATATTGTCATCCCAGACTGATCTTAGAGCTTTGAGCCATACCCAAGGTCTAAGGTTGGGACTGGAAACGGAGAACTCTCATTGTTCATTGATGTCATATGAAGACTAGCTAAAAGAAAGAGGAAAGCTGGGCCTGGAGGGAGGTGCCTGAGGGGAAGACTTAATGGGAACATGAAAAGGACTTCAGGGTCTCAGGACTAGGAGCAAAGAGGGGAAGCAGAGAAGCATATTTCAGCTCTAAGAAAAACTTCTCAACAGTCAGACCATCCCAAAATAGCCTGCACTGCCTTAGGAGGGGGCGGTTCCCCATCACTGAGCTTCTTCCAAATGAAACTGGATGGTCATTTCTCAGGGACATTGTAGGGGGATGTTAAGCACAGATCAGGCTAAATAATCCTTCCCATACATAGACTTGAGAGTCTACACCCATGCCTATCTCTGATCCTGGGAAAGGAAGCAATGATGTACTTGGAGCTTAGAAATGCCTACTCCCTAAGACTTTGGGTGGGTTTCTTCATAGTTTGACTTTAATTTTGAAGTCAGAGGACCTAGGTTCAAATCTTGCCTCTGCTCCTTGCCACCTGTTTGGTTTAGTAGGAATCACTTAATCCCCCTGGACCTCAATTTGCTCATCTATAAAATGAAGGGGTTGCTCTGGATGACCTGAAGTTCCCTCTCATCTCTGAATCCATGATCTTATGGTCTTTTAAATAAAGTAAAATGTAAAAAACTTGAAAAATCAAGCTATCCTTTCTTTAAACAACATAAGAAAACCATTCTCATGCATTCATTCTAACATCAGATGCCCTAGTAGATGGCATGACCCATGTACTCCTTGGAGCGTATGTGTATGCATCACTCTTTGGCCTGCAGAACCGTCAGAACCCAGATTCCACGCCTACTGTCTTCACTGGCTAATCCAGCCCTGGGACAAGGGGAGGCTGAGTGGCCAACAAGTCCCGAGTAGGAGTCGCAGCTAGGTCACCATGTCACAGATCCAGACTCGGGGCTGGAGAAGGACGAGGCCATAATTCAGCACCTACTCCCAAGCAAAGTTTGGACTGGCTAACCCCTGAACAGCAGCTGCATCTATAACCGGGCCTTTATCTCCTGCCATCATCAGACTGATAATGATGATGAGATGATGACGACAGTAATTAGTTTAACTAAACAAAGAAATCAGATTCAAAACTCGAACATGTGGAAAGGTAATTAAAAGCGGCTGGCAAAGATGAGTGCATCTGTTAGGCTAAGGGGAGGAGGAAAAAAGGCTTGCTTTGTTAGAGCCTTAGAGCACTGAAATCAGTATGGATGGGTCACATGAATGAAAACAGCCACGGACAAAATACAATGGATTACCACTTAAATTCCTAGAGAAAAAAAACACATCATAAATTCCTCCTCTAGTCAAATCTCATTTGTTATTCATTTACTCAATAATTAAACAGATATTAGCTGAGTGCCTGTTATCCTAATGGAAGACTGGACAAGAACAGAAAAGATATTTATGAAATGTAAATATAATCCAAAAACTTGCAATCACTTAGCTCTTCCCTCCAACTGATCATGGTCAGCTTCCAAAAGGCAGTAAAAATGGAATAGTGTGAGCTTTTCCTCCTCTTTGCCAACACACAGGGTGGGGGAATCTAGGAGCACTAGCATGGCCAGCCAGCAAGAGCCAGAGAAGCACACAGAAGCACACGGCTGGATTCATTTATGAAGGGAGCAGCAAGGAGCTGGTAGCATCACCTTTTCATCGATAAAAACCATGATGTAAGGTACCTGTCAATGTGATCTTACCTTCTTACCCGGAGGTCCTTGGGAGCCAGGAGATCCCTGTTCCCCAGGGGGTCCTGAAGGGCCCTAGAAACACCAAATGAAATAAACAGAGACTTAGATTGCCGGCTCTTCTACTCATCTTTTTTTATCTTCCTGAGGACTTGAGAGTGAAAATACCTGCCCTACTTACTGTGCAAGACTTTTGTAAGAGTTTGACCCAGTAAGAGCTGTGAAAAAGTTCTTGGTAGAGGGGGAGGGGGATCTTTGGAACCAGACTCATGAGCTCATTGGTGTAAGGAACTCCCGGTAAGGAAGTACCTTTTACCAGTGCAGATCAGTAATTTCTCTACGTCTTATACTCTTTGAGAACCAGCCAGTGCTGTGAAGGTTTGGCTCATCCAGACCTGCCCAGGTACATCAGAGGTGAGATCCGATCAGAATTTTACAAGGCACTTTACATATGCTATTTCTCTGAGTATGTCCAACCCTGTGAACTAGATGATAATAATAGATAACATAATAATAACAGTCAATTCACCGTAATAATAGTACCATAGATTTGTATAGTGCATTAAAATTGGTGAAGCATTACATATATTATCTAGTTTGATTCTCACAACTCTGGGAGTTACTCTTATTCCCATTTTACAGCTAGAGAAATTGAGGCCAAGAGAGGTCAAGTGACTTGTTCAAGGTCACACAGTCAAGGGGGGGATGTCTAAAGCAGGATTTGAACCCAATTTCATGCATCCACTGTACTACCTAAGCAACAAGGGCAGCACATTCAACATGCTCTCGCCATCTTAATTTCAAGAATAAAAGGACTGAAAATAAAACTTTGAGATGAATGAAAGTAAGATTCTAATCAGATAACTGAGGTTAAAATGCTTTGAAAAGTTCATTAATCAAGGATGAAGACAAACATGGAATTCTTTTTAAAACTGGTAGGCCTGACATGTCCTGACTCAGCTCAAAGAGCTTCATAGACCTCAAGACTTGTATTCCTAGGGTCAAATACAATGGTGATTTTTAAATGTTTCAACTTTCATTTTTTAGAAGAGCATAGAAAACCATGACTAATGTTCTACATTCTATAAGGATATCTATTCACATTTATGAAACACTGAAGGAAGGGAAATAGCCATATTGATTACATTTTGGAAGAAAGAAAGGAGGAACGATAGAAGAAAAGAAAGGTAAGAGTCTAAGGAGAATGATGTAAGAACTTAGTTTGGCAGCAAATAAGGGATGAAAGGATTTCTCAAACATGAAGGGGCTTCATCAGAATCTTCCAGTGGGAATTGATGGTCTCCTCTCTGGAGACCTTGTATTCCCAATGCCTGAAGTATAATGTCTAAATTCTGAAAATTCTTCCCAGAAAGTAGGAGTAGGGGCTTGGCAGGAGGAATGAGAAGATTACAAGGAAAAATAAATGCTTCCCAAATGGAAACTGAAAGCCCATAACTTATAACTTCCACTATTCTCTAAGGTCAGAAGGAGAAGAACTTTCTCACTTTCCCCAACTTACTTTGGGCAAAAGAAAGAAACTAATTATCATCCAAAAACAACTAAGGAGGCATTTAGCGAAGGCATCTGGTTTTTATCACACATTTCATTTTCAAGGCAAAGTCCTTCATTAACAAATCCAGGGCAGCGATCCCATGGTGGATCACTGTGAATGACATCTGCACAGATTTGAAAATCTTTTTTAATTGGTTCTTCAATCCCAGAGCTTTTCTATTTTCCTGTGGACACTTTATCAATGGGGAGCTGTCAAAAAACTTGTTTAAAAAAGAAGGAAAAGAATTATTGCTGGTAAGCAAGTCTCAGTAAAGGTGACTCATGCACGTGGGTCCAATGCAGAACAAAAAACTCCCCCTAAACCTGATCTCCATTTTGTAGAAAACATTGAAGAATGTGGCCAAACCTAGTAGAGCTGTGTCTACTTGTTCAGTGGTAAATTTAAAGCAATGTTCCAACTGCAAATTTCTGTCCATTGACCTAGTTTCACTAATACTTCCCATCAAGTTTCACTGCTATGAGAAGAAAGGACAAAAGAATTATTCTGAACAAAAGTTAACACCAGAATGTTCTTTTAATGCCCTTCATTAAATGTTGTTAATCCATCGTGTTCATTTATAGACAGCCTAAATCCAGAAATTCACCAGCATGCAGGAGTCTCCACCAGTGGCAGTCCTGGAGATTACCCATGCAATGTCTGACATGTAGAAGACCCACTTTCCATTTCAGCAGACAGGACACTGAGCTCTGTCAAGGTACAATGAGGATCTGAGACACCTCACTCAGAGGAGCTTTCTGTGGCAATTACCCCAAAACTATCCCTTCCATCTATTTAACAGAAATGACCTTTCAGAGTTGCTGTTACGGAAGATATTTTAGGTAAAGCCTCAGCAGTGAATTCAAGGGGCTAAAGGGAGAAGAACTGTACCGTATAAGAAGTCTAGGTCTACCAACGAGAAGGAAGAAAATGAGTGCCATCATGGAAGCAAGTATCTACTGTGTTAAGTCACATCCTCTAGTGACAGGCTGTGTCCCTGAAGACAGGAAGACCTGAATTCAAAGTCTATCCTGGATTGAATGTGTAACCCTGGGCAAGTCATTTAACCTCTTCTACCTGCTCTACCTTAACTCTCAAGACAATAAATTGCAGAGAAGGTGCCAAGCTGAACTAGTAGAGGAAGTGTCTCACCTAACCCTATACCAATAAAGTCCAGGTCCCATCCCTCTCCACTTCCTGGACCTTAAATTGTACTCTAGTAGCAAAGACAAATTACTTTTATGTACTTTTAATTTAATATTACTTAAATAAATATTTATTCAATATTATTTAATATTTAATAATAATTTAACATTATTCTTCCTTCAGCCCTGAGCAATTCATCCCCTTCTCGCTCATACTAAGCAGGTTAACATATGCAAGAGATATACTTGCTTCCTGGAAGCTACTTCCTTGACTCACACGTAAATTCCGTAAATTCTTGAGAAAAAAACAAGTCAGAGGGATTTTTAAAGTCCAAAGTGGCTGAGACTGAAAGGTGAGGATCAAGAATTTGGAAGAAGAGCTTACCGTTCTCCCTTTATACCCCTTTGGCCCAACTTCTCCTGGACGGCCAGGATCGCCAATTTCCCCCTGAAATTGCATAACAAGCAAATATTAAAATAATCATTATGTCCAAAGAGAAGACTTAAAAACCAAAGACAAGAACTAGACCATCTTGATTTGAGGGATGAAGGGTAGGACCCCGAATCAGGATCACTCCCCCCTTTACCAGGGTGCCCAAAAGTCCATTCTTAGAGATAGTATTTAAAAGTATCTAAGAGTATACATATATAGTACCTAGAGAAAGTATATAAAATGCAGAGATATTTGTGAGTGGGGTATATCTTGAGCTGATAAGGCTGATCTCAAAAGAATTCATTTCACTTGAGTGGATAATGCACAGTATTTATTCTGGCTGATTGCATTATTCCAGGAATATTTTCATGTTTCTAGTGACAAAAAGCACATCTTGATAAAGACCAAAAGTTTAACGGGAAGAATATAAAAGTGATCTCTGAAAAGATCCAGCTGCTATCAAACTCTAAAGGGTTGACACATCAGGGGCAAAAGGGCTTTTAAGCATTTGAAATGCTTCAAGATTCCTCAAAATAATGGATTGATTTTTAAGCCCAGAAAAAAATTATATGGAATAAGACAGACTTTGTCTGGGCAGGATCATAATAAGAATTCTCTTTGTTTAGGGGGATGTGTTTGTATAATAACCCTTCTAACCAATGATGTAAATCTTTTTGACGAACCAATTTTCACACTGGTAGCAAAAATAAATGAAGGCTCATCTTTTTACTTCCCCGGCACCATTTTTTTTTCTCCTCGTTGAAAGCTAGCTGGCCACTGCATATTCCCTCAGCTGAGCTCAAGTCATTATAAATTGCACGTACCTTTGGCCCACTATCTCCTGGAAATCCTTCTTGACCCTATAATCAGCAGTACAGAAGATTAATATGCTCACCTACAACACAGCTAGGATTATCTTGACTTAATTCATCATCTTCTTGTGTCATTAATATTTCTGACTTTGTTCTTTTGGACCGTGTCATGGAAGAACCATACGTAAAACACTCAGAAACAACACTCTACAAGCTTGTTTTATAAACAAGTAGCAATTTCTAAATAATTATAAAAAAATGCTATTCACTGGCTTCATCAAAACAGGAGAAGGAATCAATAAGTAAGGTGACATTTAACCCTTTATAGTAACTTGTCTGTAATGAATATATTCCTACATACCCTCATTATAACACCTGAATATATGGCACCTGCTCTTTCTGCAGTGTTATGGTGGCAACATTTTGTTTATGCTTCTGAAATAAAATCTTTTGAAGAGTGAATTCACCATAGTTATTTACTTGTTTTTTTTATTATAGGAATCAGAAAACCATTACAAGCTAACTGAATGGGGTCAAGAATGCCACTGAAAGACTTCCTCCTTTGGGGCAGTTTCTCACTCTATTATAACCACATGGCAGTAGGAGGAGGTAATTTTTTTTTTTTTACTAGATTTTCAAACATTTGTTGGTTTCTGTTTAGAAAGATCTGGGGATCTTATATTCACAAATTTTAAGCTTTTTCATCCCCAGTTTCCCTCTTTTGCATACTCTTCTCAAATATCATATATACCCATTACCCATCCCATGTTACATATCATGTGATATCAATAGCATGTGTCACAAATATCATAGGGAGTATAAAAGCACATCATAACCAATCATCCAGCTAGAGCTGGAAGAGACCTCAGGATCTAGTCCTTCATTTTATAGAAAAGAAAACCAAGGCTGAAATAAAATCATCTCCACTCATCTCCACCCACTATCCAGGAAATTGCTACTTAATATGACGTCCTTAGAAGGACCCCATGAACCCCTCACTAATGGCCAAAATAAATAAAATAAGATAAAGCCAGATAATTTTGGAAGACATCCAAGGCTATACTCAGAACACAACATCCTAAAAATCACTTCTGTTTTTAATTTGGAGTAAGTCATGCCATAGCAGTGAACCTCACTGAAGAAGATGGACTTCAGAGTTCAGTTTCAAATACCGATACATGGACCACTAAATTCTTGCCCCTCACCCCCTACATCACTTCACATCAATAGGCAAACCTCTCAGTTTTTAACTGTCCAGATCCAACTTTTTTCTTAAGCCTTCTCCTGCTTTAAGTGATGCCAAAAGGAATAAGAAAGAAGTTGAACGCTCCCAGCTGCAGATCAACACTGCTTTACCTTTTCTCCTTTTCTTCCATTTCTGCCATATCCTGCATTTCCATCGTCTCCCTGAAAGCAGAGAATTAAAGAACCAGAGTATCCCTTACTGGGACTGAAGTCAACCTTAGACAAGGGCAGAACAGGCAAATATCCTACACTGTGTCATCTGGGGGACACTGGGAAAGATCATCTTGACTAAAAAATCCCTCTTCTTATTGCCTCTCCTTGGTCATCCCTAGTCGGTCAGTCAACAAACATGTTTAAAGCACCTACTATGTGCTAAGCAATGGGGACTCAAAAGAGAGAAGAAAACATCAGTCTTTGCTCTCAAGACCTCAAGGTCTGATGGAGCAAACATCATGAAAATAACAATGTGCAAATCTGATACATAGGGGCTAAATGACACATGATGTCAGAGCGGGCACCATGATTAAGAATGACCCTATTTGTCTTCCACATTAATCCTTTGCACTGAAGGAAGCTGCTACTTTTGTTGGGACTGAAGGTCCTTGAAGTCAGGGACTGTTTGACTTTTGTCTTTCAATCTACAGCATTTATTTATCAAACCCTGGTGAGTAACTGTGAATATTGATATCGTTAGTGCTTATTTTAGGACACTGGATGCCTAGAAAAAAGGGAGGAGGGGAGTCGGGGGAAAGACAATTTTTCCTTCTTCAGAATTTCCCCCAGGCTCAGCCCTGATTATTTCTGTGGCACAGCTGACCCTGGCAAGATGACCACGAGAGAACAGACTCAAACCCCACCCAATTCCTAGAAACTCAAAAAGCCTGGATCCTTTTAGTCTTTTCTCTATTCTTACAATGTGGAAATCCTGATCAATTTATTTTCACACTAGTTTATGACAAAAGGGGGCCCCAGAGTAAGAACCAAGGCAGTAAGAGAACTCTGACCGGCATTCCACGATAACCAGATAATCCAGCTGTTCCCTTCTCTCCTGGAGATCCTGGCTCTCCCTGTTAAATGTAACAATAAAATACATAAA
Organism: Bettongia penicillata ogilbyi; assembly: GCA_023548195.1. Lineage (NCBI taxonomy): Eukaryota > Metazoa > Chordata > Mammalia > Diprotodontia > Potoroidae > Bettongia > Bettongia penicillata. The sequence goes on from JAJHZJ010000718.1 coordinate 1,230,488, forward strand.
GCCATTGCCTTGATTTTATGGCAATCCATATTTCAAAACTTCAAGGAAATATGATTTCCTAGTACAGATTTTCTTTCCCCTGATACAACTCGACTCTTTCATGTCTTAGCAAATAGTTTCATGAGTTATAGTGGTGCTCCCCATCTCTTTCTGCATTCCCCCCTCCAATACCATCACCTGATGGCCAACCTTTTAATGAAGAACATCTGTAAACTTAGTAAGGCCAGTCATTAGACAATACTCTGTCACCTCACCTAGATTGTATCTGTAGGCTTTCCAGCTTGGCAGACTCTATTAGACCTTGCACTCTGCCTTTGAAATTCCAAAGTCTCCTTAACACCTCCATGAAGCTTGGGGCAGGAGATCAGCAGAGACTTTGATGCAAACTGGAATTAGCATCAATAAAGGTAATACCTCGAACTACACAATGATGGGGACATAGAAGGTACAAAATACATTATATGTTGAATGTCATTGGAAACCAGATTTTCCTTTTGTTATCAACAAAACCTCCAGAAAAAATTTGTACTGCTTAGTGAAAACTTCCCTTTGAACTGGCAAATGACATGCACTAGGACGCACCCTTGAAAGTGAGTTCAATCTAATGCAAAAGAGGACCTTTCTTTTTAAGAAAGAAAAGAGACAAATGGTGTTCTGTTTCGGCTTTAGCTACAAACCAACAGGCTCTTGCAACAAGGCAGAGCTAATAATCTAGACGTTAGATGCTTAGTTCATTTCATGGTTCTCAAGGGAAGGTGAGATCAGAGGCAGTAGCTCTAGGCTGCTGATGACTACACAATCTCATGAGTGCTATAACACAACTTGATGAGACACAACAGATTTGTGCATGAAGCTTAACCCTTTCTTAACCATGAAGCACACATATGGTCCCAATTGGATGTGAGGGCTGTGTAAACTCTACTTAGACAAAGGTCAATGAAGGGTGGACTCTGGAGATGAAATAGTAGAGAACTAAAGATATGAGAGCTGGAATAGGCCTTATAGGATCAACTAACCCATTCCCTCATTTTACAGGTAAGAAAAGTAAGGCTTTAAAGATATTAACCATCTATCAATAGCTATTTAGAGGTGTTTTGTTTTTGGATCATTTTCAGTCATGTCTGACTCTTCCTGATCCCACTTGGGGTTCTCTCTTGACTCAGGTCAACAGGGTTAAGTGATTTACCCAGGGTCACACAGCTAGTAAGCATCTGAGGTCAGATTTGAACTTATGATGATGAGTCTTCTTGGTTCCAAGCCCAGTGCTCTGTTCATTGCACCATACCTTGGTGACTAATTGTTGGAGTGAAGCTAAACCCAGGTTCAATGTCCTGTTTCCAGTTAAGGCCTGAATATTTGGGTAAAGGCTGAGGCTGGTCCACACAGAACTAGTCCTAAGCCCATCACAATCAAAGAGGATGGAAGGGCAGCTCTTTTTGGGGCTTCCTACAAGGTTTATATCTTCTCTGGGGGTAAATTCAGGAAACTTATGAAGGTAATAGTTTCATAACACACAATCTCCTGAAGGTACTTCAAACACAAATAAGACATGGCTAAGTCTGAATCTTTGGGGATCATTTTTAGAGGGAATTTCTCATCTCAGTGGTCCTTACATCCAGAAGGCTACCAACAGTCCTAGGATCAGCCTAGTCTAGAGAGTCAGTAAGTTCTTTGTGCTGATGGGGTCTTAACCAACAGATTTCTTCAGTGTTACTGACCATAACAGATGTTATGCCATTGAGTAGGACCCTTCCACAGTCCTTTTAATCTAAGTAACCAAAGAATTCTGAAGCTCCTAAATACATCAAGAAACATGACCTACTTTATTTCCTCTGCTCCCCGAGCTGCCAGGACTCCCTTTAACACCATCTGGGCCTGGAGGACCCTGCAAGAAGCCAAATATGAAACTATTATATCAGGATCCAAGGAAACTTTCTCCAAGTGGCTGGCTTTGTATGAACTCCTGGATGAAAATGAATTACAGAGGGGTAAAAGCATTGTGGCTGTATCCATCCTAATTCTGGAAAGGATATTGTAGCTGCCACATAAAGGCTAGTAAGTTAAAGAAAGTTAATAAGGTAATTTGAGTCCTGTCATGAAACTCATTCGATGTCTTTGTGGTTTTCCTCTGTCAAAGAAATTTGCAGATGCCCTAGCCATACACTAAAGTACATGATACAAGTAAAAGTAGATAAAGAAAAACCCAAATTTTAAAGGAAATACTCCAGATGACACTTGCCTTGAATTCATTCTTGTCTATCCTATACTTCTGTTGGAGAATATGGTTTATCTCAACAGACTAAAAGCTCATTAAAACATATGTACACATGTACACACACACATATACACACACACTTCAAAAGCCAGGACAGTCGCATTCCTTGGTTCTTAGGAACTGAAATTATATCTTTTTCTTTTGAAATCTTTAGACTCATGAAGAAAGAATTCTCTTTTGACTGAAATGTTTATAGTTTATAGTATATATTCATGATGGATTTTCTTTGCACTATAAATGATGCATCCAAGAAGTAGGTACACCATCATTTCTGGGATAAACATGACCCCAAATTGTATTGGTTTCACTCAGGAAAAAAAGCTTTTTTGTATTTTAACTCCCCCTCCTTTTTTTAAAAAGAGAACTAATGAGGAAAGTTAGCTATTTGTTGAAGTGAAAGCACTGGCAAACACTGGAACCAGTTCTTTAGGGAGATAATGGAATTTCCTGATTTCAAGGTCTCTAAACCAGAGTAATTTCTTACGCCTGAACTGACTTGGGTGTGGTCAAGCATGAGAGTGAAGGGATGCACTCAATGATCTCACAGAGCTTCTTTTATCCTTAAGATTCTATGAAGAGTGCAGGAGGCTTTCTAAGTGCTGGAGGGACACTGGAAAGTTGCCATGACATTTAGGTCCTATGAGGGACTGAGTATCATATAGTCTGGGATGTAGATGAGATAGCAGCAGCATCTAGTCCAATATACATCAGCTCAAGAATCTCCCACAGAATATCCCAACAAGTGGTCATCCAGACTTTCTTTGAAGACTGCTAATAAGCAGGCACCCACTCTCTTCTGAGGTAGCCCATGCCACTTGCAGATGGCTCTACTTCTACCCAATGCTCCTAGTTCTACCCTATGGGGCCAGGCAGCGTAAGACTGGCCCTTCTTGCCCTTGACAACCCCCAAACACCTGAAGTATTTTTCCCCACATAAGTGTTCTACAGGGCAAACATCTCCAGTTCTTTGGGAATATTGATGGCACCAACTTAACTATTCTGGTGAGCCCTCTTGGATATGCCCCAGCTTGTCTATATCTTTCCTAAAATGTGGCACCCAAGCTGGATGTGGTGGCTCACCCCTGTAATCTCTGCTTCTTGGGACGGTAGAGGTTGATGGATCCCTAGAACTCTCGAGTTTCAAGCTGCCGTAGAGCTGAAGTCCATCAGTTGTCTGCATTAAGTCTAGTACCAATTTGGTGAACCTCCTGGAATTGGGAACTGCCAAGCTGATTAAGAAGGAGTGAACTGGCTAAGACTGGAAATGGAGTAGGTCAGAGCTCCCATTCCAATCAGTAGAAGAATAAGATTTCTGAGTGGCTGCTGAACTTCCAGCCTAGATAAGATAGGAAGACCTAATCTCAACAAAAAATATGGTGCCCAGAAATATAATGTGGATGTGGTCTGGACCAGGGATCAGCTACAACCCAACGATTTAATCTCTCTCATTTTGGACATTAAGCCAATGAATGCAGACAGAAATTGAATTCACTTTTGGCTACGTCACACTGCTGCCTGAAACTTGAAGTCCATGAATATTCCCCATCTTTTTCAGGGGAATATTGTCCAATCATGTCTTCTGTTTCTTGTAACCATAAATATTAGGGTGCTTTTTAACCCACATGTAGGACTTGACATTTTCGGGATCTGTAATCTCCATGCTTTGGGACTCCAATAATGTAGATTTCAGCTCCTCCATGCCTGCCCATTTTGTCCTCCCAAAGTCTTCCATGGGAATCTCCCAGAGAGCAGAGGACATTCCTTTAACTCTCTTGATACTGGGTAGATACCACTAGAGGACACAGGTTGGTCATCAGTTATTCCCTACTCTTGTCGCATAACAGCCCACAACTAATACGTATATTGCATTGTCATTTGTGTATTATCTCATTTTGTCCTCAAAACAACTATTTGAGGTAGGTGCTATTATTAACCCCATTTTACAGGTGAGGAAACAAAAGCCAAGAGAGATTAAGCATCTTAACAGTCATGTAACTAGTGACTATCTATGGAAGGATTCGAATTCATGTCTTCCTGACCTCAAGTCTAGATCTCAATCTACTATGTAATGTGTCCACAATTTAATGACTTACAATCAAACAGCCTGGGTGGAAGAATTTTATTTTTTTGAGATCAATATGGTGATTTCATTGATATAAGCAATTTTCTGGGGTGAAACTCTCCCTACAAGTGTAGAGTGGTGTCTGAACTACAGTTTATAATCTTAGTGATTTGCCATGGATCATACAGCCAGTATGTGTCAGAGGCAGGATTTGAATCTTGGTTTTCTTGATTTCCTGGGGACAGCTAGATGGTGCAGTGGATAGAGTGCCAGGCTTGGAGTTAGGAAGATTCATCTTCCTGAATTCAAATATGGCCTCAGATACTTACTGACTGTGTGACCCAGGATAAATCCTTTAAGCTCTCAGTGGCCAGACAGCTTCCTAAGACTAACATTTTCAGAACAGGGACCAATCACCGTTGGTAGGGTTTCCTCATTGGGAGTTCCTTCTACTGTATAGGAGACATGAAGAGAGGGTAGAGATTGGATTCTAGGAGACTCTTTAAGGAAGCTACTGCAATAGTCCGGGCAAGAAATGTTAGAGTATGGGTAGTCATGGCATAAGGAGACAGAAAGGGACAGATGCAAGAGAGTCAAAGAAGTAGAACCAATGAGACTTGGCAAGAAGGGTAAGAGTGAAAACTTGAAGATGACTCCTATGTGAAATGAGATCAATGGAAGAATGGAGGTACCTTCAGTAGAAATATCAAATAAAACAGTTAGAACATTGGGTCCTTTTAGAGGGTAATATATTAGACTTTGTTTTGGATAAGTTGAGTCGGATATCCATGGAACATCCAGGTGTAGAAGTTAAAGAGAAAATCAGAGACAAAAAACTGAAGCATTGAGATGCTACTTCTCAGGGGTTATCTTATTTTTCTGTTTGCATCCCCAGAACTGAAACTATGCACCTAGTAAATGTTTAATAAATGCTGGTTCATTCATTAATTCATGTTGATTTTACTTGGATGGTTTTATTGAGTTCTTCAAAGATTTTCTAACTTCCTTATTCTCTGCAGCAGATGCTGGAACTCATAGCTACCATCACTTTCATAATGGTACTTCATAACATTCTTAACTATGAACCCTGCAAATCAAGGTTACTGAATGTACCAGGAAATGATGTTTCTTGTTGCCTTTGGAAGGATAATAAAACCAACCCCGTTATTTGGCTCTCCACAGAAAGTCTGATCCCGAGCCCAATACTTTATCAAGTGCACCATCGAGTTGCCCTATATTGTAGTCATGTCCTTTATCACTATAATATATTTCCATACCATACCAGGTTTGTTATCTGTGTTCTAAACTGCTCTGACTGTTTCTTCTCTCTGGGTTATCTAGATGCTGTTTCTATGTCTGCTTCCATTTCTCCTCACCCAAATGATCTCCACCATGTTTCTCTCTTTAGATTCCTCCATCTCTAAGCGTGCGTGTGTGCTCATGTGCACTCTCTCTCTCTCCTTCTCTCTCCCCCTCCAGATTTAAAAAGTTTCCTAGTTCTCTCAAGGATGCTGGTCAGAAGCTCATCACTAGGGTATGAACCCCAGCAAACTGAGTATTTTGAAAACCATCATATCTTTGCAAATAATTGTTAAAAATACTTGGGCCTGTATAAATTCCACTTGGGTCCCCAGATTAACACTGGGCATCCCAACTCCTTCCAGCTACCCCTGTCTTCAGTGTTTTACCTAAGGCTGTCAAGAAAAAAACATAATCATCTCTATATAGCAAATAGTCTTCCCACAAAAAGAAAAAGAAAAAGGCAGAACTGTACTCACATTTTTTTTGGGTGCCTCTGCCTAATTTTTACTGAACCTTCATTTTATTCCTCCTCAACATCTAGGTATGTGTTTGGCTCTTCAGCAGCAGGAGCACTTACATGGTACTTAATGCTTCATATATGTTAAACTCACTTAATCTTCACTTTCAGTCCTTCGTAGGCAGGTTATCTAGTTATAACTGAACGCTCTATTGAATGCTTCTCAGAACACTACCGAGAATAATCTTTTTTTAAAAAAAACCTTCTAACACCAAATGTGAGAACTCTCATGTTCTACCACTCCAATGAACCAACAGACCTGGTCGTTCACTAGTAAAGATGATAGCTGATAGTATGATATGATATGATGGTATGACAGATAATAGTATTGTGCTTTAAGGATTGTGAACCACATGGATGATTTATTACAGAAGGAACTTCATAGCAAGCCTGGGAAGCAGGAAACACTTCTGTCAGTAGTCCCACTTTGCAGATTTGGAGAGTGAGGCTCCGAGAGTGAGCGACTTGCCCCTGGCCTGCTGGCAAGCATCAGTCAGAGGCAGGGTTTAAACTTTCTGATTTCAAAGTCATATCCACGATGTCACACTGCCCCCAAATCCACAGCAAGAAGCTAACGTGACTGGAAAACCTCTTATTGGGGTACTTGACTTTGCCAGTTTCCTTTAGTTTCTCTTGTTAAATTGAAAACAATATTTTGAAAACAAGCATTCATCATTTTCTTGACCGCGGCAACTTCCCCCAGTTTGGAATTGCATTTTCTACGTGTTGACAAGGGCATTTGAAGAAAAAAAGAAAAAACCCAGCAAAGAACTCCTCTATTTTCGATCTAGATAAACAGAAGGTCTGGACTGCAGAGGAGGAAAGATGCCTTTCCATTGACTCTGAGGATGCCAAGAGACTGAATGATTTATAGCTATGACCAATAGCCAGAGAGACATAAAAGAGGACTCATTCTTCACGATACCCTGTAGGGCAAATGGAATCACTTACTCTCATAATAGAATCTTGGATTATAGTTCTAGAGAACAGAGCAAGGGAAATACCCAGAATGCTGGGTTTTGCCCCATCTACACCTGAACTTTATGGAAAAGTAGATGAAATACACAAGGAGCTTTTTTCTAAGCCTTAACATTTTCCCTTAAAAATCTCACCATACGGTCTGTGCTACTTTTACATCATCCAGGTATGCAAAAAGCAAAACAGACTCCTTCCATTTTATTTTTTTAGCTCTGACTTGAATATACTGGGATAATAATAGTAGTAATGACAGATACTAGAGTTGGAAATGTTTGGGGAGCAATGTGTTCATTGGAACAGATACTTGATGTCAACTGAGGAGAAGAGAGGTAAGAGATAAAAATATACACGAGTAGATGCTTTATAAATATTTGGAGGCTGGGAATGTTGATCAAGTGTTGGGCCATTGCTCATTTCTACAAAGGAAAGTCAAGCAGTGTGGTACCAGCTCAGAACAGAGTTTTCAGCTATTTCTATCCAATGTAGCACACATTCCTCATATTGTAAAGGGAAATGAACTTGAAACTCCTGTGATGTTGGGAGGATGTTAGATAATTATAGAATATGCTCCTCCAAATCTCTCCTAAGGAGAACACAAGGTTGTTTACAGGAGTTTGATGAAATGTCTTCCCAACCTATCCATTGGCAGAAGGGTTCTCTATATCCCCCAGCACCACACATCTATCGTGGGGACAAAAGAATACAGAAATGTGGAATTATCAGGTGTATTCCTACATTAATCCAGGAACAGGCATCTTTGGCTCAACGAAAATTTGGACGTAAACAAGATTTTTTCCTCAGCTATCATCAAATCATTGTGGCAGTTGGGTGATTTTCCTTAGGGGCCATCTTCAGCAATCCCAGAAAGAGCATTTCTTTCCTCTTGGAAGCCCAGGGAGTGCAGTATGACAGCCTAGGGAGAGTTTACATCTGGAAGGAAGAATTTATCCCATAATATACAGTGATGAATTGAGATATACGGATGATAAATCAAAACCTATGACTTTGTTATTCTAACAGAGTGCTAGGCAAAGAGAACAGGTGAGTGACCCAAAAGGGAGTATTTGTGAAAAGCAGAAGAGGACAATTGCTAAGGGAGTCATGGGAGTTTACTGAGCATGGTGGCAAGTATGGTCAGGTTTGTAGAGTAGGAATTTATGCAGGTTCTGCCAAGGTGGTTGCTGTCTTGGGACTAAGACAGAGAGATCTCTGCCACTGCTTAAAGTTTTAAGGGATCTCTGATCTTACTGAGCCCTTTAGGATAGCTTCATTGGGTAAAGGATTTATATACCAACTAAAACAATCAACCAGGGAAGACTCCTAAAAACTTCTGCTCATCCAACACCATCTTCCTGTGGAAAAGATAGCCCAAGGGCACTCGAGATTGGTGGTTTTCAACCTTTTAGAGACAAGGACCCATTCTTAACTTAAAATAGTTCACAGACCACAGCTCCATTACAACAGTAGTACTATTAGCATGTGTCATCATGAAAATAATGACCACAAAACTCCTATGAATTCTATGGCATCTCAACTTGAATTGTACTTCATTAACCATGACAATGGCTACACATTTGAAAAAAATTTTTAATAGATATACAAATGAGATCTAGTATTTACTCATTTTGCAGAAAACACATTTGCTAAATAAAGGTGAAAACGGTAATATTTGGGGCATGTATGGATTCATGTACTCTTTGTGGTAACTCCACCTACTCCTTCCCTCCTTCTCCTAGAGGGCCATAGCCCACAGGATGAAAAATCACAGTTCTACATCCCAAAATGATGGAGTTGCTTTGTCTGTTGACACTTACCAGGGGGCCTTTACTTCCTACACCTCCCCGTCCTCCTTTCATGCCAGGATCCCCTCTTGGGCCCTACATAAACAGAATTGGAGAATTACTGCCCTCTGAAAAGAAAACTCTATTAACTTGACCTTCAAAATAGAAAGGCTTTGTCTAAAACACAGACAGAATGAAGATAAGCCCAATTAACTTCTCTCTCTCTCTCTTTTTTTTGTTTTCCTCAGCATGTGAGAGATAACTCATCCATACTCTGACACGTTGGCACAATATAGAAACCAATCTGTACAGGAGAGTGTCAGTGATCTGCAGGTCACACTGAACAAAAATTTTCCTGACCTATTCCAACCAATCCCCCATTATATCAAACATCTTCATACTCCAAACATGGTAGAATGGCTTGTTTCTTTGGTTTTTTTTGTTACATTTTTTTAAAATCTGATGGAAAACAAAAAATTTTAAACACTGCAAAGTATCCCATCATAAAAAAATCCTCAATGTGACATTACAACGTGATATTACCTGTAATAAAATAAGGCAGAAATTCTTACTTATTATATTGATTAATAATTACTGAATCATGTGGAATACCATGCACAGGCTGTCCCCTCAGGCTTGGAGGGAACTCCTCCCTTCTTAGAGAAACACTTTAAGTCCTTTGAGACTCAGTTTAAGTACGACCTTCAGCATGATACCTCACTTCCCCACAAGCTGGTGTTCTCCCCCTTCCCAATCAGCCCATACCTATTTCAAATATACTTCCATGTAGACATGCTACTCCCTCTGAGAGATGCCTTGGTTTTTGTATCATAAAGGCCAAGCATCATGCCTTTCACCTAATCAGTATTTGAGAATGTTTATTGATTGGCACTGTCTCGCTATTACTTTTGTGCTATTAGAGAGATGCTTTAATGTAAAAGTGAATTAAAATTGAGATGGAGATTTCATATAGTGACAGGACATGTCGAGTCAAACAGACCCAGGGACTCCACTGAGACATTTTGTCATCTACCATTTTCATTTGAATTCAACAGAATCTGGTTCAGCAAACCTTCAGCAAGCACCTACTATGTGTTAAGCACTGTTCTAGGAAGAAAAATAGACTTAATATCAAATAGTCTTTGCTCAAAGGAACCTTAAGAAGCACTTCCTTTATTGGGGAAAATCATCATGAAGGAAACAATTCGGAAAAAAGTCAATTGATTTGAAATACTTGGGTCTAAGAAAGAAAGGCTTTTTACTGTGGTGGGATCCTTTGAGAAAACATAAATAAATCAGAGATACTTTCCCCAATTCAAAAGAGCAAATCTGCTGGTAGAAAATAATTGTATGGGTTAAATTTTTTTGGGGAAGAAACAACTTCCCCCAACAGGACAACTCTTCGTCACGCTTAACAAGCTAATGATTTTTATGGAAAAAACATGTCCCAGCTTCTTGCATTTTGACCCCATTTCTTTTTCATGTTCTCATTAAATCCAAATCTTTGGGCTTTTTAAACTTGCCTTGTATTCTAATGTTTCAGGCAAATTACCCTTTGGCACATCTTTGTCCCCCCTCATCTGACTGATGTCAACCCATGCACACGCCCTCTTCCCTTGCTCAGCTTCCAAGACAATCAGACTATACAGAGCTAACCAAAGCTGTTGCAGACATCATTTTTTTTTTTTTTAAGAACACAGCTTGTTCTCACACTGTTCGTGAAGCAATTCTTTCCTACACCAATGGCCAATTCTTCTACTTTGCTGCCTTCTGGAGCTCATGCAAAACCTTATTTGTTAGCAGGAGTTCAGACTTGAGTTTTCTGGGGTCCCCTGAAATACCTGCTCAGATATTTCCCATCATCTCCTGAGCATACCTGGAAAAAGTTGGGCAGCTTGGTTGGTACAATAGAGAGTGTTGGATCTGGAGTTAGGAAGAGCTGAATTCAAATTCTGCCAGACTGTGTGACTCTGGGTAATAAGTCACTTAGCCTCAGTTTCCCATCTGTAAAGTAGGGATAATAACAGCACCTACCTCAAGGACTATAGTGAGGACCAAATGAAATGATATCTGAAAAGTGTTTTACGGATCTTAAAATGCTATATGACCATTAGAGAATAAAAATAAAAACTTAAGCAATTTGAGGTAACTAACATAGGATCACAAATTGAGACCTGGAAAAACTATAGAGATGATCTAGAGTCAGCCCCTTCATTTTACCAGAGGAAGAAATGGAAACCTAAAGCAGTTAAGTTTCTTAACCCTTTGGTCATGTAGCTAGTAAATAGCAGAAGCAGGATTTGAACCTAGGTCCTTTGACTCTGATTCTTTTCTACCTCTATATTTGGTCTCAAATTGGAACTTAGTCCCAACAGTTTATATTCACTGGGCTCAGACTCAGATTGAGTATTTCAAGGGTACTATAATTCCATAAAAGGAAATAGTAGCCACAACAGTCCTGCAACCAGAGGTGCATCCATCCCAAGTCCACTTTGCCAGTTCTCTTCATGTGAAACATTAAACAGAGTTTCTACGAATTTTCATTTCTAAAGTGGAATGCACTGATCAGTGTCAATATTCACCTGGGGTCCTTTCAATCCCAAAGCTCCTTCATGACCATCCAGACCAGAAATTCCATTGATCCCCTAGAATAAAAAAGAAACACCTGATGAGATTCCTGGTGAGACCCAAATTCTGACTTGTATATGAGAACAGTATGTGCTTTTGTTGCTAAGATGTAACAGGGCAATGCAAATAAATGAATTTCCTAATCATGCCCAAACCGCAGTCTTTGAAAGGCTTCAAATACTGAGCCAAATACTTTCAGCAGAGATATAAAAAACGTACCAGGAGGGACTGAGCTGAATGATCCCTGCCCACTCTCTGAGAATGCTGAGAGCTACGAAGAACCGCAAGTCAGACCATAAGAGAGAGAAGAAAATGTTCTGTACCATCTACCAATTGAAGAAGTGGTTTCTAAATAATGAAATATTAGGAGAGGCTGAAAAGCAAAGATTATGGGCCTGGCAAATGACTCAACACCAGAAATAGACATGGTTCTATTAATGGAAGTGACAGTAAAGAAGATGAATTAACATCTGTTTTGCTGCCGAACCCTAATGACCATTAACTCCCTCCATCTGACTTGCAGCTGAAAGATCCTATTAGAATGTGGGCTCTTTGGTGGCAGACTGTCTTGCTTTACTCTGTGTATCTCCAGAACTTAGCAAGATCTTCTTCACAGAATTAACCCTCCCTTCCTTCCTGGCTGAAGATCATCATGCTTAACATAGCTTTTCTAATTTCTCCATATCTTTAAATATCTACGTCTCAATCTTTATGGAAATACCTGGAATTCCACATAATCAAACTATGAGGAGGATAGAGGAATTACTTAACACCCTCAAAAAACCCTGGCACAAAAGACCTCAGATTTATTTTGCATGGCTCATCACTGGCACACTTGCAGAGGATTTCTGAGATCTTGGTGACAGGGGCTCAGTGTAAAGACAACAGCTTGTGAGTCTCCGTGGATGCCCCTTCAGCCTCCAACATTAGGAGAGCCTACATCTTGAATCCTGCAAACGATTGATTTCTTCACGTTTGACTCCTTTGACTCGGTTTCCGTTTCTACTTTCAATCTCTCTCCCCAATTGATTTCAATCTCCTGGGCTATCTACCTGACCCAGCCCTCTTCATTTCTGTTGCAAATATCTCCCTCATCTGTACAGGAACTTCATCTTAAACAAGCTCCCTTAACTGATTCTTGGCCAACACAACACAATTCACATCCTGAGTAGATTCCAGGTACAATGTTATAGAAAGACTATTCCCTGATTATCTGGCCACCACCCTGAGCTATCCCATGCCCATGTAAACACAGTTCTACTCATGCCAGGCATGACATATGATGCTTATTATAAGCCTTTAAATTTAGACCAAGATAATACTGCCATGAAAGCCTTACAGCTTATACTTCACAGAGCGATGCACTGTGAATCATTGCCATATACAGTGGTAATATAATTTGGATGAATGTGTAAATGGCACCTGTGACATTTACAACAGAATTTTATTCCATTCTTTTTTTAAAACCTTGTTTTGTTTTATACTTGCCCTGAGAAATTGTATTTAGGGCGTCAGAGGCATTAGGAAAAACAAAAACAAACCTCCAAATAAACTGAGCTCAGGCTTCCAACTGAAATCAAATCAGACTCAAGTTTAACTAAAGATGACTAAAATTTGCTTAGTTCTCCTAGTTCAAACAATTTTATGATTTTTGGGCTTTTTTTCTTCAGAAAATTTGGCCTGATCTTTCATGGAAATCTGAAATTAGATAAATTTCTCCAAATTTTATTTTCAAAGCTCCTATTCTTTTGCCAAGATATTTTAGTGTCTCAATATCATATCTGGAAACAAGAGCCAGCTCTTTCTTAATTTCTATTATGCTGTCAAGAGTTTCACATCACCCTAGAAACTGATGCTTCTACACTGGGTAGCGATGAGGTGGTACACCATATTACAAAATGGTGATGATGAAGTAGATATTTCTAAGCCACACTTTGGTTCTACCAAAGACTTCATTTGTGGGCTCCCATCATAACTTCTCTTGAGTAACTTCCCACTGTCACCTTCAGAGAGTAGGAATAGGGGATGACTGAAAGACTGGGTAGCTTTCTCTGTTCTCGAAGAGTCCGGAGAATTTTTTTCTCCCGTCTATCCCTGAGTCTACACCTTCAGGTTCAGACTGAAAACAATCTCCCTGAATCCTGACTTAGTTATCACTTGGACCTAACCCACAGAAGTATTTGACTTAACTTCCTTCAGTTCTGGACATACATCCACCCTTTGGGATACATCTTTCTGATCCCTAATCTTTGTTTGGACTCTCTCCTAGTTCATCATGGGTTATGGTCATTTTTCTAGGGGGTTGATTTTGTAGGTTTCTCAGAGCACTGAACTTGGGAGCAACAAAGACCTGACTGCTAAACCTTCTTTATAAAGTCATTAGCCCTGTGGTCCATGACAAGTCTCAGCCTCTCTGGGCCTCAGTTTCCTCCTCTGTAAAATGAAAAGGGAACAAATATCTATCCAGTGTCTACTATGTGTCAGGCACATGGTGCTAAGTAAGCACTTTACAAATATTATTTCATTTGGTCCTCACAACAGTCCTGGAAGGGTGCTATTATTTTTCTCATGTTATAGCTGAGGAAACTGAGGCAGGCAGCAGTTAAGTGTCTTGCCCAGAATTGTACAATCATGAGTGTCTGAAGATGGATTTAAACTCAGACCTTTTCTGACTATAATCCCAGGGCTCTACCTCCAGGGTCCCTTCCAGCTCACAATCTATGATCCTATGATCTCTCTGTGCATCCCTGTTTCTAAGAACAGTCATTTCACCCAGTTTTGCCCCAAAGAGGGGCTGAAAATATGTACGTTTCTGCCCTGTTCGCAGAGCTGGGGCACCAAGTAGGGGAGGCTGCAGTCTATCACGCAAGAGTTAAGGGCTGACTGGTTCCAACGAGCTAGTGTTCCCGTTCTTCACTTACAATCTGTTACAGGAGATGGCCCAGAGGGTTTTCAGAGGTAAGAGTGACAGCCAAATGTACCCTAACAATTATTCAGGAAGCCTCTGCCCGCCTGGTGTAGAGCCCTGAACCCTAGGGGAGTCTAAGAAAGTGGCTCCAACAACCTCACTGGCCTCACTTCACCAACCCTTCTGTATGGTACATGGTGCCTGTCCACTAGGAACAAAACTCTCCACTCAGTTCTCACATAGTGCTTTCCTTTGGCCTTTTCTCCCCTTTGGGTTAGTATTTTAAACCCATCCCATTTTATTGGCCTTGCTGGTCTGAGGTCAGCCCTCAATCCATGGAGGGGCAAAGGAATTGTTCTCCTCCATGTTCACTTTGTCTTTTCACCATGATGTTGGCTGTGTGAATGAATGTTCTTCTGGAGTGAGAAAGGAATGATGGACGGTACCTGTGGGCCTGCTGGTCCTCTTCGGCCACGCCTTGGCTAAAGTGGGAGAAAACAAAGCACAAAAAGACCCAAAGGGAGAGTATAAATAAATATACATATAGAAT
Organism: Bettongia penicillata ogilbyi; assembly: GCA_023548195.1. Taxonomy (NCBI): domain Eukaryota; kingdom Metazoa; phylum Chordata; class Mammalia; order Diprotodontia; family Potoroidae; genus Bettongia; species Bettongia penicillata. The sequence continues at coordinate 1,245,489 of JAJHZJ010000718.1, forward strand.
AAATGCACGTATATAAATGTGTATACAACCATAAACACATGCATATACCTGACATGTGAACACACATAAAGGTGTATATGTCCACATACAACGCATAAGTATACACTTCATATGCACATTTATGTACACACATATACATACACACACACAATTTTAGCCTGTGTTTCTAACCTGGACCAGCTACTCCTCAAAAAGTAACCTATCCCTTCTGGGGATCATCCTACTGATGTCACTTAATGTGGACACCTGAACGTCTCTGCCCATGTAGTTCAGAACTCAAACTCCAGAGATCCACCATCACGGAAATCACAAGGGTGACCAGCCCAACTCAGCTTCCACACTGCTTAGGATGCATTTAAAACGGCAATGGGTGCTCTGGGGAACAATTTCCGGATAGAGCTTGATCATTCAGGTGTGTCCTGTGACAGCACAGGCCCCTGTTGCAGAATCCTGGGATCACCGACTTACAACTCAGGGAACGTGAAAGAACTTCTTAATTTTGACAGATAAATGAGACATGAGGAATTATGTGACAGATCCAAAGTCAAACAGTATGAATGGTGAAGTTGGAATCCAAAGCAGGTTCTCTTATCTCCAAAGCCCCTGTTTTCCCATCCTAAAATTAGCAATATCATTGCCTAACGTTTTCCAAAGTAATGAGGCTGAGGAGTGCTTTTGTGCTTTAATCATATTGGGAACACTTAGAAATGCTGGTTTCGGGAGTGTATGGGTATGGAATACCCCCCTGAATAAGAGTTTGGGGACAATTTTAAGAAATAAAAAGAAATTTAACTCCTTTTCACATTAAAATGCCACACAAAAACGAGTATTTGTTGATATGTACACAATTTCTCTTTGATGTTTTAGAGAGGAAAATTATCTGTAGAAGCAAAATGTTCTCAGGAAATGCCTATTCCCAATGATGAGGGACACCTTCTACAATTCTTTTAAAAATCCAGTTTAGCCAATAGTCCCTCCCCACTCTGCTTTTACTAGAGCTGTTCACGACTTGCAAAATTGACTGAGGCAGATTTCATCTCTTTTTATTTCACCAGGCCAACCACCAAATAAACTCAATTATCTGTGCTGTGTCCAAAAGGCAGCAGGCCAGAGAGAAATGGATGATCAGCCAAGGGCTTGGAGAATGAGGCACAGTCAATAATCAGTCCCTGAACAACTGAGCTTTGGCTACATTTGCTCACTGTGAATTGGCAGGTGGGAGGTGGTGGTGACTGGGGTGGAAGGAAGGTGGCCAAACAAATCCAAAGCAATATAAGCTGCTTCACTGGAAAAACATAACAAAACAAAGACATGAGTCAATGAAGGCAACCAATGGACTTTTAAAAAATGATGCCCAGTCATACGGATCTTTCCCCCCCTCTAAGGACCTACAAAGCATTTCCTACCAACACCCTCATTCTGGCTTCGGATTCAAGTTCTTAGTAGTACTAACTGATGGCTAATGTTACCAGAGTACTTTACACATACATCATCTGAATCTCACTACCATACAGTGAAGGAAGTGCTACAGCCATAAAGGCATCTCAGACACTGGCTTTAATGGTCTTAATTCAATTAATCATATTCTAAAGAAATATATCAACAATCAAAAAAAAAAGGTTCATGAATGAAATATGTGTCCCATTTGCATAGTACCCAGGCTGGCCTTAAGTGTGGGCAGCCACCTGAATGCTATGATAGAAGAGTTTCTGGGAAGGACTGTTAGGCCCCAAACATCTTCCCTTCCAGAAATACAGTATTTGAAAGGAGGGCTCAGAGGGAATGGGTCATGGTATAGGCAATTCAAGAGATATATAGAAAGGGAACATGGGTGATGAAGAGGAAGAAGGGCTTCTGAGAAAGAAGACAGAGTGTAGAGATCACAGGAGCACAGATAGGGCTCCAAGTCTTACTACCCTATGACCTTGGGCCAGTCTCTCTGGACTTCAGCCTGCTCACTCTATGAGGTCCTTTCCAGCTCCAAACCCCAGTATCCTAAACTTTCCCATTCACAATTTTATGTAAATGTAGGTCCTTCTGGTCCCTTTAATAAAAAGTTCTCAATAGACTCCAATGGCTCTCTCTCAACTCCAGGAGCAAAGGCGAAATCCTTTGTTTGGCATTCAAAACCTTTCATACCCTGGCCCCCTCTTACCTTCCTCACACCTTTCTCCCCATCATACCCTCTTTGATCCAAGGATGCCAGTCTTCTGGCTGTCCCATGAACGAGACCCTCCATCTCTGGCTCAGGGCATTGTCTCCGTTTGCCCTAGTGTTCGGAATGCTCTCCTTTCCCATTTGTACTCACTGTCTTCCCTGGTTTCCTTCAAGTCTCAGCTAAAGTCCTATCCTCTACAGAAAGACTTTTCCAATCCCTCTTCATTCTAGTATTATTTGTCCTAATTCCTTCCTCTTTATCCTGTACAGCTTGTCTGTACACATTTGTTTGCTTGTCTTCTCCCCCCTTAGACTGGGAGCTACTTCAGGGCAGAGACTTTTTTTTGTATCCTTAGTGCTTGGTACAGTGCCTGGTACTGGTGCTTGATAAATATTTTTTAACAGAATGAAAACTCTTGGACTCCCAGTCTGATGCTTCTTCAAAGACCAGCCGAGACATAGGTAGTCCTAGCTTCCTACCAAGAAGAAAAATGCCAGAAATTAAGTGCCTGAGAACACAGATGGAAACCCTGAAAGGATTCAGTTTTTTGGTGCCAAGTAGCTCATATCTTTAGGATTCATAGTGCTCTATCAGCATCCAAGTATGATTACATGAAGTCCCAGAACATCTGCAGAGATTCAGGACTCCAGATTATGAGAAAAAGCAATCATTTCTTTAGAAAGAAAATGTCAACTCTAATTACACTCCATCTAAGGAGCAAATCCCATTCATACTCCTGCCTTGTTCTCCTCAGCCTAGCTAGATGAAAAGGTCAATGCATGATGAATGGTCCCTTTCCACCCTAGTCAGAAGTGAAACCTGCCCTTTGTGGCTACAGACCACAGATGCCCTTCCTTATCTGCCAAAGTATTCAGTGCCACCTATCAGCTGCATAGTCTTATTCAAGATGTGCTTCCCCCATCCATCCTGGCCACTGCTGCATGGTAACTAGGACTGTCCCCTTTCCTAGGCCATTGCAGTGCCTTCCTACTGGAGGCCTCTGTTTCAGCAACTCAGTAAAAACACCATTGCTGGTGGCTCTCGCCAATTGTGGTTCATCAGCAACTTGCGTCATCTGGGCACCATCTTTCTCCGCAAATAGCCAGTACAATGGAGTCCCATTTTAGAAGCCTGACTCAGTCTTTCTCTTGAATATCAAATATGATATGCAAATGACACTTATCATGACCACCAGCCATGCTGCCCAAAGAGGGCACAGGCTAAGCAGCAACAATAATGCTGCTTAGCCTTCTGTGGAACTATCACTTCTACAAGTTCTGCTTTTCCTCTTTCCATGTGCCATGGATTATTTTGCCTTATGGACAATATTCTTTAAGACGAAAATATTTTCCAGGGGTATGTAAGAGTCACACCCTTTAGGATGTGAGATGATTAGCTAACACACTATTTTATCCATAGCTGCATTAAAGTAGCATTAATAAAATGTATTTTTCCAGAGGCCAATAAATTCTGAACATTTCAGACTTTTTCCTTTCTCCCTCCCTCTTCAAATCCATTTTCTTTGCCATGCAAGGAAGACTGAATCCTCATAACATATGATGACATTTTTCTCTTGAGGTCATGAGACCAGTCCCACTATTATCTTCTGACTGGAAAAGGGATCATAAGTAATTAAGCCCAATAGACTTAAGCTACTCAAAACTCAGTTCCAATTTTCTAATATTCTTGTTAGGCTTTGAGGAGAAAAATTATAATTACCTAGGAAAGGGGCTCTGGAAACATACTAAAAAGTGCTAGAAAATATATTAACCTGAGAAAGAATGAATCTAATTTAGAAACAAATATGAAATGTAAGAATTTATATGCACTTCATCGATCATGTTTTCTCCAGTCACAAAATATCTTTCCTTGGTCCTCTTACAGTCTTTGTGCTTTACCAGATAATCAAGAGCAGGCCTTATTTCAGTTTATTTCATGTACAAAGGCCTGAGTGTTAATGCAGAATAAAAAATCCCGAATCTGGTTCTCACACAGATGTCTACACCTGGGAATGTGTTTTGACAGAAACAGAGTGGCGCAGGATGGAGAATACTGGATTTTGGGTCAGAAAGACCTGAGTTCAGATTTCTGCTCTGCAACACATTACCTGTGTGACCTTGGGCAAATCATTTATCTTTTCTCAGGCCTCAGTTTCCTCATGTTTTAAGTGAAAGGATAGGATGAAATGACTTCTTCCTTTCTGGTTCTAAGCCTATTCGTTTTTCACTCTGAGTCCTGATTCATCAAGGGATATCTAAAAGTCTAATTAGAACAAAAAAGGTAGCCTGACTTCTGTGGTGACCTAATCTAGCCTGCTGAGGAGATAATGCCTCTTGGGATACACTTTCCCCCTGTAGAAGATTCCTGTTGTCCCCAGACCAGGAGAATGCGCCTGAAGACTTAATGCCACTATTGCTCTCAGAGCTTCCATCATCATCAGTTTGGGCTGACCAAGCCAGCAAGTCATAATGGGAACACAGAAGTCCTTTCCCCCAGAGGAGAGTCAACCACTGCAGTCACTAACAAGGCCAGGAGGAGGTTTGGATTCTTACTGTGTCTCCTCGGGAGCCTGGAGACCCTGGGATTCCTGGTTGTCCTCTTCTGCCCTATCAAGGAAACAAGCAGCAGTTTCACGTTAAGACAAATGCAAACATTTTATCTCCTCCCACCCATCTTTTAATAAATTTGTAGGAAACTGGAGAAGCCAAATGGGGCTAAATGTGAGAGGCAGAGAAAAGTTCTCTCCTTTTGCATCACATTCCAATGGCCATTAATCACGTCTTTCTTTGGGGAAATGAGGAAGAAAGGCAAAAAAAAAAAATACCAACTAGATGACTCTATCTGTTCACAACTCTCCAATTCACTTTCTGGCATATATACTATCATAGTTAAATCAAATCTATCTGTTAAGTCCTTACATACATTTTATTGCCATTTATTGCTAAAGAAATATGTTGCATATCAGTCATTAATGTGATCATTTTTTTGGCTTTTTACATGTGGGTTATCCATCGGTCATCCAGGATTCATTCCTCTGGCTAAGCCACTGTGGTGACTAACATATCACTGAGTAACACCTCAAAATACTGTCCTTCCAAATTCCAAAAGGAGGGAGGCAAAGTGGCTTTTCAGTCTATTTTACCATTCATGACTCTTCGTAGAGTTTGTAGACTCTACAAAGAGTCATGAAAATAATTCTTCAGTAAAGAGGAGTGAGGGGCAGAAACTAGTCCAAGAAATCTATTTTTTTTTTAAGTCCTTAAGCAAGGATAAAATTCTTAAACTCAAAAACCTGGTGTGAATCTGTCGCTGTTAAGTTTGTCAGAGAGATTTATCTTGAGCATCTGAGGAGTCAAGATCATCACCCAATTCACTCTATTCATATCATGTAACAACAAGAATATTTTGTTCTTTTACAACATGGTTCCCTGATGTGTTTGGAGGCAAGAGAACTCTCCCATTGGCATGAGTTCAATCAAATATCCCTCTATTTTAAATTGCGGAAGAGATATTTCCATTTAGTAGACAAATACACCAAAGTGAAAGTTCATTAAGACTCCCCGTTCAAAGAAAGAAACAAAAGTAGACATTAGAACTCCTGGACACCAGTAGGTCAACTGAAAGAGTGATCGTTCAGTTATTACAGTTAGATTTTTGTATGTTAAACAAACCAGCTTTTGATCACAATATCTCTAGTTTTTTGTCTCATTTCCTTATGCTGAGACTTCACAGTTGTCTTGTGGCCATTTTACAAAAACAATTTCAAATTCCCATGTAGTTACTTTTCTTCCCCTTTCTCCTTTTGGGCCCATGGTTCCGTCTCTGTTATTGTCTGATCCAGGGTTGCCCTAGGAAAAAAATAATAATAAAAGAAGACAAAATTGTCAGCAGCTTTTGCTAAAAGTAAAGGCAATTTTTACATCATGTCTCCTTGGGTATTTCACAAGATGTCGGGCCAAAAAAATAAAGAAATTGGCAATAGAAATCTCACTCATTTAAAAGCACAAGAATAGTAAAATAAACAAGTTGTTTGAACATTCTCCCCTGCCTGTAGGTAGCTAGCCTCCTGGTCTTCTACGGCCACTTGGTACCTTGAGGGAGGAATTAAAACTCAAGAACCAGGCTACTGATGTTGGCAATAAGAAAAAGTATTATTACTGAGGGGTCAACCAGCCACAGATGAAGCTATGTGTGCTCCTCAACCTCCCTGCCTCTACCATTACTTACTGCTTCCTCCTAAGTCACTCTCTGTCTACCCTGACTGATATCTGGAGAAGGAGCAGAAGATGTTATTGCTAGCCTAAGGAGGAGAAGAAGGAAGGTCCCTGTTGGCTCTTGGAAGTGTCCTGTTGGAAAAGCATTCAGGTGCAGGAATACTGAGTCCCAGACATGCCCACACAGTTGTTCCCTTCTCCTTCTACACCTTTTGCTGCCAAATTTCCCTTTTGTTTCAAGGCATGCAGAAGAGGTAACCAAAAGAAGGAGAAGACATTAAAAAAAAAAAAAAAGAAACCAACCCTTCAACATTGATACATTTTTTTCCTCTACAAACTAACCAAAATCTTTCTATCTTTCCGTGTTTGCTAGTGCTAGCTAATTTTCATTAACTTGAACAGAACTGAGTGGCTAAGGGCAGAACTTGGGAGGAAATCATGTCTATGTGATGCCAAAACAGCCAACTGGTTTGATCAGTTCCATCAAAGCCGCAATCATTTCCCTGGAAAAATGAAGTCAAACCAGGCGTTTGGCTCAAGTGTCCAGTTGTTTGAGGGAATTTGGTGACCAGTCTGGCCCATCTGGTAAACCCAAGTAAACACTACATTAGTCAGTCAACAGATATTTGCTGAGCACACAATGGGATGTAATTATCCTTCTAAATAACAGATGTGACTCCAAAATGCGGGGTAAAAAAATCAATCTTTAAAAAAACCACATATATTCTAAATGTCCTAGAGAAGAACTTTATTAAAAGAAATTCTGAAAGGAACAGTTTAATAAATCCAGTAATTACCTTCAAATTTGTCTTCATTTTCCCCAAGTTTGAATTTTGGTATATCAAGTTTTCTTAAAATAAATTAATTTCCATCTTGAGAGGGAAGGGTGGGAAGGGAGAACTCTGGAGATTTCATTTCATTTCCCAGTAAGGAAATTTCTTCTAGCAATGCAAACACCAGTATGTGCTCATCACAAAAAGAGAGATTCCTGGTGGCACTAAGAGGTTAGTTACTTAGGTAACTAAGAGGTAGCTTGAACAGGGTCACACTGCCAATATTTGTCAGGGAATTGAACCGAGGCCTTCCTGACTTTGCCAGATCTCTCTACATCATAGCAGGGACTCTCAAAGTGTGGTCAAAGGATCCCGAGGGGTCTCAGATACCTTCAAGGGGTTTAGGTAGTCAAATTATTTCCATAATGATACAAAAATGTTTTAATTTCTAATAGGACAAACTTTGAAAGATAATAGTTCATATAAACAAAAATCTGTGGGTGTGTGTGCAGGGGCGTCCTAAACAATTTTAAAGAATCTTAATGGTTCCCCAGAACAAAAACTTTGAGAACCAGAATTCCGTACCATGCTGCCTCTAATTACAAAGAATAAATGTGTGTGTGTGTGTGTGTGTGTGTGTGTGTGTGCGTGTAGAAGATTATTAGTAAAGGAAATGGAAAATACTTAGGAAATTTGGACAGATAACCCTAATTCATGTGTTTATAGAAAAAGCAACCCAAGGGGACAGGTATTTTACTACTTGCTACAGAGCAGCACATTTCTGTCTACATAGGAAACAGGTGTCATTACTTTCTCTCCCTCCTTTCCCATTTGGGTAAATGAGGAGACCCTTAAGTTATATGCCACCATGGACAGCACCAGTCACTTTAGTATGTGTGGGGTACTACCACCTTCCTTACTCTCCTCCCCTCCACCCAAAAGAACGTCCCAGTTCTGGGTGTGCTCCATCTATCTTTGTGTGGGGTACCCAGATTAGCAGAGCTGGTGGATTTCATGGTGGAGCTGGAAAAAAAGCATCAGAGAGGCTAGGATTGGGAGGCATTTCAGAGATCATTTTTCAGAGGAAGAAACTGAGGCAGAGGAAGGTCAAGTGATTTGCTCCAGGTTACATAGGTAGTGATTCAAAGCCAGCTCCTCTGACTCCATGCTCTTCCAATAATACTGTACTACCTCCAATGAGGGACAGGAAAAAAGGGATGGGGGGGGATATCCCTACCACATGTAACTGTTGCCTTGGTGGATTTGAGAGGAGAGCTTTGAAGTTCACTTTCTACTCTGCATATCTGTATTTAAAATAACCTCTCTATTAAGCATGGTTCCCTATATAGGAAGATGGTCATACCCGTATCTAGGGCATAGTCACTGACGTTTTATCACTCAATCCTACAGCAGCATAGAAGGAGAGGGTCTAGCACCTAGCTAACAGGAATATTAGTTAACGTGATAAACCAGCATAGAGTGAGCTAGGATCCAAGTCCTTCCCAGCCTGCTCGGCTCTGCACCAAACCAAGCATCTCCTCCAGCAGCAGTCAGTCAACATTTATTAAATGGTTCCAATGTGCCAAGTACTGTGCTTGCTGCTGAGAGTACAAAGAAAGGCAAACATGTTCCCTGACCCCAAGGAGCTTACATTCACATCGAGGAGGTGATATGTGACTAACTACATCCATTAGATGGAAGGAGATAAAGAGCTGGACACTACTGAGGGCTCTGAGAGGGGACAGAGTAGTAGCTGGGGGACTGTGGGATTTAAGCCTTGGAGGAAGCCAAGAGGAAGGAAATGAAGAGGCCAAGGTGGAGAAAGACTATTCCAGGTATGGGGGACAATCAGCACAAGGCATGTAGAGAGGTTATCATCATCATCAAGTTTACATAACACTCTAAGGTTTGTAAAGTGCTTTACACATATCTCATTTCATGATGGACATGGAGTGTTATATGTGAATGGCCAATAGGTCAATTACAGTCGAGCTGTAAAGTAAAGGGAGGGGGTGTAAAATGTAAGAAACTGGATAAGGTGAAAGACCAGGCTGGGAAGAGCTTTGAACACCAAAAAGAGGGCTTGCAACCTGATCCTGGAGGTAACCAGTCACCACGGGAGCTCATTAAGCAGTAGAATGGTGATATGGTCAGTTCCAAGCTTTAGAAAAATGATCTTGGAGACTAAGCAGAGTGTGAGCTAGAATAAGGAGAGACTTGAAGCTGTGTCTGGGGGGTGAGGAGAAAGGGAGGGGTCTATGATTCATCTGAGCAACTTCCTTTTCTCCTAGGGCTCCAGGGAACATCAGGAGGAGGGATGTTTGTGGTACTTGCCCCAGGCACAGAAATCACAGCTATAGCTCTGTATATGTTTGAGAAGGACACGCTTTGCTGGGTCATGTAGACCAAATAAATGGTCTTGGCTATGTTTTCTTTGACACAGCAGCCAATAAGAGCATTATGTAAGATCAACTGAACTGGCATACAGGAGAGCATGGCATTCCACCAAGAGGTTACATTTCCCAGAAATCAGGCTAATGACACACATGTTATGAATCATCCATCCACATGTATGCTCTCCACAGACACACGCCAGCATTAGTTCCATCATCTCTGCTCTCCCATCCTTTCCTTGAAATAGAAACCCATAAGTACCACACATAAAACAGGAATCATACCCAGCACTGGGACACACTTCTGGGTGGGCTGCTGGAGACACAAGAATGAGGCTTGACATACACGTGGTAAAGTGAGGGCTTAGATAAATATGGCACTCCAGAGAGCTGACTTTTCAGACATCTCATCTATCAGCTTGGACATTCAAGAAATCAGCGACATTCAGAATATTCAGGCGGTACAACTTTCAAAGGAATTTAAAATTCCACAACTGTTAAGCTGGGAATAATTACAATTGGCTTTTACATTGATGCAAGTCTAGAAATAATCAAAATAAATGTTTGGTTCCTCTAGGTGGATAAGTGAAACCTGAAACCTCTTAAATTGATCTCGCTTAATGTATGAGCCAGATTCTTCCAGGGCATAAACTATTTTCTGTTTCTAGATTAGACACCTTAAGAAGCTTCTTGAAAAGGATGAAATGTAAGGATAACCGGATGATAAGGAAGTGAATTATACTGAATTATACTGAAATTTTAAAATATTAAAAAAAGTTCATGGATTCCAGAGTAGAATCCTCCATGAAGGGAAGATGCTTAATAAATGTTTTAAAAAAACTCAATTAATAAGCATTTATTAAGCATTTATATGCCAGGCTCCACGCCAGCATAGGAGACACAAAGACAGAAATCACACCTAGTATCCATGCTGTGGCACCGATCCCTTCTCTTTCTGAAGGTGGTGGCTGATGTTTCAAGCTCTCTACAATCTGGTCTTAGTTCATCTTACTCTCAACCCCCACCCATGCCATCACATTTCCATTTCCATGCCTAGAAAACATTCCCCTATCATGTCTGCCACTCCTCCACAAACTCACTCCAAGTCCCTCTAGTTTATAATTCTCTCTCCTTCTTGAAATTATTTTGTGTTCACTTAATAGTTTACACATTCTGCCCCACCCTGACTTTCTAAGCCTGCTCTAGCAGAACGCCAGGGCTTCACTTCTGTAGGGGTTGGATCCCTAGTGTTTATTATGGTGCCTGGTACTTAAGGGTGGGCAGTAAACTTTTATTAAGCACACACTGTGTGTGGGGACACAAGGTAAGGCGAAAGATAACCCCTGCCCCTCCAGGAGCTTACAGTTAATGGGGAAGATAACAAGCAAAGGAGAATGTACAGACAAGCTGCCGATGGGACAAATCTGAATCAAGCAACAGAGAAAAGGCACTGCAATGAAGCAGGCCTTTAGTAAGTGCTCACGAGCTGAAATGTATATTTTGTTGTTCAGCTGTGTCCGACTCTCCATGACCCTCATTTGGGGTTTTCTTGGCAGAGATACTGAGGTGATTTGCCATTTCCTTGTCCAGCTCATTTTACAAATAAGGAAATTGAAACAAACAGGGTGAAGTGACTTGCCCAGGGTCACACAGCTAGTGTCTGAGGCCAGATTTGAAATCAGGAAGATGAATCTTCCCTCACTTCAGGCCCTGCACTCTATCCCACTGAACCACCTGGCTGCCCGAACTGAAATATATATTATTAAGGCTAACTGTACCCCATTCTTTTCCTTACAGATGCAGAATTGTATCTCAAGACATGTCATCAAGACTTAAAATACTACTTCACAGTTCACTAAAGTTTAACAGAATATTCTTCAAGATCTCAAGGAGTCTATGCCAATGAGATTCCTGCAGCTCCCATTTGGCACTGAGCATACTATCTTGTACTGGCATTTTCCTTTAGGCCATGTCTCCCCAGGTAGGCTATAAGCTCCCTGATGGTGCCTTCCAACTCTGCACACCACCAGTGCTCAACACAATGTCCGTACCCAGCTGGCACTGAAAGTTACAATTATAACCTATGAGCCTGGAGGCATCTGATGAAGTTGGGCTCAGTCCTACTCAATAGAGAGAGATTCATAAAAACCAGAGAAACATGGTTTTGGATTCCACAGAGTCAGCAATTTGGGCTCCTCCTTAAAAAGTCACCATATTAATTTTAGTGTTAACTTCCAAACACATAAATACATAAAAGTACAGACAATGAAAATGACAAATATTATTCGTGTCTTTCTAAGAAAAGTAATCTAACAATCATTGCTTGGTTAATATTTTATAAAAAAAAAAGCAACCCCAAACATCCTCTATTATGAATAGGGTTTCTATATGTATAGGTGTATAATTCACTTCTTGTAAGACTCAATCTCATAATATGCTCAATATATAAGTCTATTACCACACCCCCGCCCCCACCTCCACTGCTAACATTCCATATCGTACATCTTCTCAGACTGGCAGTAACTTGGCATAGGTTTTCATCTGGGCAGGACAGCCTCCTTGCCAGGGACCCATCCTCCATCAGAGTTTACTTGCTTACATCAGGGAATTGCACACTCTCTCATGCCAGATGTTGGGACACTGATCTTCTTCCAGCCTCAGCACTTTCAAAAGAAAAAGTAACTTCTACTACAATGTTCTCTGGAAGGGATGTGAATGACAGATCCTAGGTTGCACAAAGGTCTGCCCGCACTGATGGAATGCCCTCCAGGAGGGCTGGCAGATCACCCTGTGAGAGCTTCTCAATTCATACAAATCAGATTTGGGCTGTCCAACCACCTTGTGTGGAAAAACTCAACTTAGAGAGGGCTATGACATTTCTGACCAGTGAGAACTTGGCCTCATGCTTGGCCTTCCAAAGGAGAGTCAAACAGATATCACCCTAGTCTTGGACCTCATTACCTGAGCTGCAACCACAGCTCCCTAAATGGGCTCGCAGTTTCAAACTGATTCCCTTTGATACATCTCCCACACGGTCTCCAAAGGAATTTTCCTAAAACCCATGTCTGATCACATCACTTCCCTGCTCCATAAACCCTAATGTCTACTCTTACCTCTAGGGACAAATAGAAAGTCCTTGGTTTGATGCTTAATCTTTTCACAGCCTCTTTCCTGACACAGCCTTGACCATATTCCTTGCACTCCGTGGCCTAGTTATACCACACACAGCTGCCATCTGGGCACTGGGTGTCCCCTTCTTGTCTGCAGTGTTTTCCTTCATCCCCATCTCAGCTTTCTTCAAGAGGCTGCTCACATTTTACCTTTTACATAGACCTTTTCCTGATACCCCCAGCTCCTGGTATTTTTCTCTGGCCTCCAAGTACTTTGCATTCATTTTATATAGATCATGCACATAAAGTAGATATGTGTATATATACTATGTGCACATATGTGTGTATATGTATATATACACATTATGAACACATATAAATGTAACATACCTCTTTGAAGGCAAGGCTTATTTCATTTTTGTATTTTTATCTCTAGTACTTAGTTAAATGCCTGGCATAGAGTGGGTGCTTAATAAATGCCTGTTTTACGCCTACGGTCTGAATTAACACAATCAAAGAAACTTACAGGATCCCCTCGTAGTCCCCTTTGGCCACTGTCACCCGGTGGTCCTTTCTTCCCAGGGTTGCCCTAAAAAGAATAGGGTTCTGTATTATAATATGGGTAGAATTTTTCTCTAAGATATTAAAATGTAAATTGGAAAAAAAATCTTTTCACAATCATTTTTAAATTCTATTCAGGTAAATTGGTTTTGAAAGAGAATATTAAAGTTTAAAAAAATCTTCTGCCATTACATGAACTGAATTCTAGTGATTAGGACTGTAAAAGCAGTGACCCTCTAAGGCATTTGGGGGAAGCCTACTTAGGGACTCTGTCTTCCAACTCTTCGACTTGCTCTTCTGGGCCTTGGTCCTACCTGGTGGCCCCTTTCCTCTACCTTTCTGCACGTGCCTCCAGAACCACAGGTAGTCTGGATACCTCTCCTCTCTCTTTGCCTTTCTTCTTCCTAAATTTGCTCTCAGGAAGGGGTCTCACACTAATTCCTCCTAAGGTGTCAGGGTCAGGAATTGGATGTTCCCCTCTCCCCAGAGGTTGTCTGACTCTAGCCCAACTCTTGAAATTTACTCATGAGAGAAGTGAGCCCAAGAGTCATGGAATGGCTTGTTCAAAGTCCCATGGGATAATCAGTTGTCAGAGGCAGAATTTGAAGCAGGATCTCTGACTACAAGTGCTGTACTTGTGCTACACCATGTTACGCCTTCTGAAAGAATGCCTTCTAATTATAGAATTTCAGTTATCTCAGTGGGCACTAAAGATTGGGTTCTATAAGATGGAGGAATTTTTCCTTGAGAAAGTTACAATCAGAATATGCGTTTTCTTTATTGACCAAGTTACATCCAATTCCAAGTGTAGACTTTTAGAAAAATCTCCTTATTTTCTTTTGAATTTAAACCCTCAAAGAACAAGTACCCTAAAATATCACCTGGGAACCTTCATCTCCTTTTTCTCCTTTTGTTCCAGGAAGGCCACCATCACCCTAATAAGAAAAAAAAGGCAGAAAGTCTCTCTTTCCTCAGCAAGAGGCCTCTGAAGCTGTAAGCTTTCTATGTGTGATGATGGAGTTACCTGTTCTCCATTGATTCCATCAATTCCAAGTTCCCCAACTTCTCCCTGAAAATGCATAGTTATCCATGTTACAAAGCTCCTTATGCCCAAGTAAAATGAAGCCAAACAATAGCCAGTAGCAGCTGCAGCAACAGTAGTAGTAGCAGTAGTAGTAGTAGAAACAGCAGCAGTAGCAGCGGTAGTAGTGTATGCACATGTGATACAAACATATACACACACTCTTTCCATAAATATTTCTATGGGCTATTGTTAAGCTAAGAAATGTAAAGTAACTAAACAACTGAAATGTGTTATGGAGAAAATGAAGTTACATGGTATCAAAGAAAGGTCCAAATATAGCAGTGACAGTGGGGGAAAAAACAAAAAGAGGGCCGATGCATGACCCTGCTAGCCAGTATGGTGTAGGTGATTTTAAAATCATCTGTGCTTCCCTCTATATTTCAGTGAGCCTGGACACTGTACCTCCTCTCCACTGAGTCCCCTGTTTCCCTGAAAAGAATGAAAAAATACAAATAGAGATCAAATTTAGGGAAATGTTACAATATTGTGGCAAAATAATTCTTGATGACTTCAAAATCTTGTTACCTTGGGACCTTTGCTCCCATAGCATCCTTTAATGCCTCCTTCTCCCACTGGTCCAGGAAATCCTCTTTCTCCCTGAATGAAGAACACACTCTTAAGTAAATATTCAATGTTGTAATAGGAAATTTGGAGCCATGCTAGGTCTGGAGTCAGAAAGACTCCTCTTCTTGAGTTCTGGCCTCAGACAGTTACTAGCTGTGTGACCTTAGGGAAGTCACTTCACCCTGTTTGCCTCAGTTTCCTCATCTGTAAAATGAGCTGTAGTAAATGGCAAATTACTCTAGTATATTTGCCAAGAAAACCCCAAATGCGGTCACAAAGAGTTGTACATGATTGAAAAATGAGTGAATAGCAAATAAAGAATTCTCCTTGGGAAGGTTGACAAATTACTTGCTATAACAATGTTCCGCAAAGAATGGTCTTGGGACTCCTGAGATTTCTCAAAGGACTCATGAGGCCAAAATTAGTTAATGTTTTAAATCTAATATTTCTAACGATTCAATTGATATAACCCATATAAACAAAAGCTCCTTGGGGGAAACTCCTGATAATTTTTAAGAATGTAAAAGGATTCTGAGTACCATTATGCTAGAAAAATAACTGCAATTCTCTCTGAAGGTTTCTAATCTGGGCTCCACAGTTAAGAGGAGGGTAGTGGGAAAATAAAAAATAAAAAAATCTTTATTTTATAGCCATCTGTTGTCCAGGTGTCGGATGCTACAGAATCTTAAATGAAACCTTCTAAAAACTTCTCATCTAAAATAAATCTATCTGATGAGGACAGGGATAAAATGCATCCAAATAATCAAAGGTATATACGTTAAATGAAGTAGCACTGACACTATGCAGAGGCCAAGGGGCTGACATCTACACTGTGGGCTAATGAGTTGAAAGGGGAATCATTGGGATCAGATGCTCAGTTGGGATGAGGTAGAATTAATTAGGTAAGAAACCTGGGCTAGAAAGGATCTTACAGGCTATCTAACCCCTCATTTTACCAAGGAGGAGGCTGAAGCCTAGGGAGGTAAAACAATTTGCTCAAGGTCATACAGAGGGGAGATCTGAATTCAAGTCTTGTGATTCCATGTTCAGTTTTCTATCTCATTCCACCACCTAGCACACAGTAGGCACTTAATAAATGCTTACTGACTGAATGACTGACATTATATCGCATGGAAGTACATGGGAATAGAGGAGATGAAAAGAATGAATATCTTTTTCAAAGGCTGTAGCAGGAAAAACTTCAGATTACACCTGAGATCATTAGATAGAAGAACATGGTTGAATGGACTACTCATCTGGGCAGGACAGGATGGGGATGACAAGGAGAAAAGGGAAATGAGTTTGGGGGTCTCGCTGGTCAAGGGGAGTGATGCCCATGGATAGTGCAATGAAAAGGTTTTCTAGAGTCCAGAGGGTGTGAAGGTCCTGGGGTCATTTCCCATCTTTGGCCAATGCGATCTGCTGCCATTGAACATGAAGTTACCTTCAATTTCTAAACTTCACATTGTCCACTTGTAGACTCTCCAGTGATGATTCTGGCCAGCAAATCACAAAGGTGAATAAAGGGAGGTTGAGAATAAGCATGAAGACAACAGAAAATCCTTTCCTATTTCCATTGTATCAAAGAGGTAATTTCTGAAGTTGCACAATAGCCCGATGCAATCATACTGAGCTTTGGAGCTTTTCTTTGGGTAGCCAGGAGCAAAGGGACTTTGTGTATTTCTTTGTCCAGAAGCCATCTTCTGAACTGGTCCAAGCAACACCATATTTGTCCAGTAGGAATATTTCTAATAGAAAAGAAACTTTACAAGTGTTAACTTACGGGGGCACCTTCTTCTCCCAGGTAGCCTTCACTGCCTTTAATACCTGGAGGTCCCTGAAAACAGGAAAGGAAAAGGAATGTGAGCACTTTTCAGTCAAGTCAACATGGCACTGAGCATTTATTAACTACCTGCTATGTGCCAGGCACAATACTAAGTGCTTTGCAAATGAAAATATAAAGTTTCCTACGGAAAGTTCCTCAATCTTACTGGCTTTGACTTTACACAGACTAGCAAAGACTTGGGAAAAAAACTGTCAGTTTGTTTTATGGGTTCTCCATGATTCACTTTTCCACACTTAGGCTACATCAATACAAGTAGGTGGGGCACTCAGGTGAAGGACCCAGAGAATCCATTCTTTTCTCCCACACAACCGTGGACTTCTTTTCTAAACAAACACGGTAACACAATTGGGGAACTTCCCCTTTCCTAGGGAGGAAAACAATGTTCTTTCTTCATTCTCCGAAATCTTTTTTGCACCATGTTATATTTAGTGTAAGAAGATCATATAAACTTTTGCTTTCTTTTAAAGAATTGTTTCCCCTTTTTGAGCCCTGGAAAGAAAATTCTGCTGGATGAAAACTTGCTGCATGGGCACACCCATGTCCATTTGGGAATTACAGAATGGAGATAGCTGTAAAACCTTGAAAATAGATGTATCTATACCTAAACACAAAAAAGCACTATGGAGAGTATTCATAAGCCCAACTGTCCTATGGGTATATATTGTCGTGGACTATTTTATAGACAGGGTGGCTAGGTGGCACAGTGCACAAAGGATGGGCCAGGATTCAGACTCATCTTCCCAAGTTCAAATCTGACCTCAGACACTTACTAGCTATGTGACGCTAGGGAAGTCATTTTACCCCATTTGTCCCAGTTTCCTCAACTGTCAAATGAGAAGAAAATGGTAAACCACTCCAGTATCTTTGCCAAAAAAACTGAAATGAGTTCATGGAGAGTCAGAGATTGATTCATCTATCAATCTAGATCTAGATAGCTATAGATTATCTATCTGTATCTATGTATATCGTGCACACAGATATATGTCTCCTTCAGGATATCAAGGGCTATTTCAGCATAGAAGATGTGTATACTGACAATTTAAAATAGGAAGCTAGAAGCCTAGTAAATAATGGTCAGGGAACAGAAAGCAACCACCCTACTGCTAACATAGTAGAGGGTACATGAAGCAGAGGGTACATGTGAACTAGTCTACCTTCTTCCCTGGCGTTCCCGGTTTTCCAATAGTACCATCTCCCCCAACACACTTGCAAAGCAGACAGCAGCAGGTCCTTTCAGCAACATTAGCCTGGAACAAAACAGAAAAGTATGTGTGTGTGTGTTGACCAACCCTGACTTTCAAATTGCTCTTATAGCATCTTGCTCTAAATGACTCACATGTCACCCACACAACCACAGTGACAGTGTTCTAGAAGGAGAGAAAATCATAGGACATTCCATGAAGTCAAGTGGTTCCAGGCTAACATGCTTCTCATTTTGTATCTTTTGTCTGGCAGATGATGAAGACTTAAAAATGTGTTCTCTTGTTTCTACCACCATTTTAAGGATCGCTGAACTGAAGCAAGGGTCACAGAAGGGACCCCAGAGGCCATCAATGTCTAGAAAGGTTCAGTGGTTTGTCTAAGGACACACAGGTTGGTGTCCTATCATATTTCATCCTATTTTATTCATACATTTTTTAACTGTGCAGACTGATGAATTTTATTTAGACATTCAAAAAGACTCTATAACAAAATAATCCTTGTTTAATAAATAAAGACACGTTTTTCCTCCCAGTTGGTATGTCTTTTCTGCAGTAACTTGGCCTTTACAGTGGAATTAAAGACCTGACTTTAGCATAGCAGAAGTAAACACCACCAGATTATTATGTCAGTTTAAGAATGGCAGAACCATCCATCAATTACACACCCAGGCTGGGTTTTTTCTTGTTTTTTTTTTTAGGGGGGGAGTGACTATATATATATATATATACTATATATATAATATATATATCATATATTACGTATGTACAATGATACGTGATTAATGCACAAATGTGTGTGTGAAAATAAGCATAGAAATCTCAATCTCATGCCCCTAAGTTCCCAGTCACATTCTGGAATCCAAAATTTAAATTTGTAGGCAACTGAAATCTCAGGTCACCAACTACTGAGCATTTTTTAAAACTGCCTGAGTCAATATTCTTAAAATATTTTTGACCTCATGCTGTGACGTTTTTCTTCATCTTTAGAAATGCTTAAAGAAGTAACAAAATGTTTTTAAATAATTAAGATTGAAACACTAAAATTAAAAATGGGACATATTTAGCAAATAAACTACCTGGAACCTTCACTTTATATAATATCGCACTGTCGATTTTCCTTTGAGTTGATAAACTCATTTTTGTGCAAAGTCTCTATGGGGAGATGGTCTCGTGTAATGATAAGAAGGCCGGAGTAGGGGCCAGAAAGCTTGGGTGTGAATCCCAGTAACCTCACCCTCT
Source organism: Bettongia penicillata ogilbyi (assembly GCA_023548195.1). NCBI lineage: Eukaryota > Metazoa > Chordata > Mammalia > Diprotodontia > Potoroidae > Bettongia > Bettongia penicillata. The sequence goes on from JAJHZJ010000718.1 coordinate 1,264,633, forward strand.
CTGGGCCTCAGGTCAAGGGGCATTGGATAGCTTCTACGGTCCCTTCCAGCTGCAAATCTATGCCCATTATCATAAATAAAGTGCTTTCTTTGCATTTGCATTACATTTAAAACTTGGCTTGATTTTGTTTTATTCAAGGGCATAATTTATCAGCTCCTGATCTTATTAATGAAAATTTTTCAAAGGCACAGCAAAAATGGAACACCTTAAAAATTAAATAGCATCAAAAATAGATACATCCTGAAAATTCTCCATGGTGGGTCTCCTTCTTTTGGCCTTTCTTTTCTTTCTCTGTCTCTGCTTTGGAAGAGGGAAATTAAGGTAATTTCATTAATTCATATTTGATTAACTTGGAATTTTAATTATTTTTAAAATGAAAATGAGGCTTGCTAACCAAATTTCAAGTGTAAAAAATTATAATGAGAATATTCACCTATTTAAGACAACAATTCACTTTAAAACAATTTAGAAATGTCCACTTATATGTATATAATGTAATTGCAATATAGTATTAGTTACCATGTCAAAAAATTATTTTTATATGTCAATTACCAAAACAAAACTATCTTACTGGTTCATTAAAATAGTGTCACTACCAGACAACACCTGACTTTGCAAATTAAAAATTTAACATGTACTTAAAAGAATCAAACCATGTATTTTTAGCCATGTTCTCTCATGGCTATTCTTCACTAATCCAAAGGGACTAGTCTGTCCAAATGAGTAAAACTCTATTTCAGATAAATTTACTTCAATCAAGAAGTTAACAAAGTTTGCTTTGAAAACCTTATAGATTATATAAATGCTAGCAGTCATTTTTAATTATTAATACTACTACCTCAATCACCTGTGAATTTACGGATAAGTATTTCCTTTACAACACAGGTGATATATACTTATATACTCTTATACACTGCAGACGAGCTCCCAAAGCTATTATAACTAAAAAATTCGCTATCCTGTGGCCATATGGATGATGAGGCTCTCAGAATTTGGCTAAGAGGCCCAAGCTTGAAGGCCTTTTCACTTGGGAGAACCCGGGCTTGGCTTCTCCTGATGTTACCTTCAAAAGTCTAGGGTCAACATCTCTGATGACAATGAGTAATCAGGGTGAGACTTTTCAGATAATCATAAAAAATAAATATAAAGAAGGTATAACTTCAAGCCACCAGCCTTTCTCTAAATCACTTACCAGATATTTTGATAACATGCTTCCCAAATCTCTCATTCCAATTGTTAACTGAGTCCTATAATCAAATCCTTTCCCAAATTCAATGTACGGAAGGTCGGCTAGGTCATTTGCATCAGAAGGTTCTTCGAGAGCAACCGTTATCAGAGCGTTGAGCCCTATTCAACAGAGTTAACACTTCTTTAAGAAACTGCTTCAGTTAACATGATGCTTTTGCATATATATTAAAATTATTATTCCAGGGAGAATGCTATGAGTCACAATTATGCAATGAAGCTCTCAACTAATTCTCCATGTCAGGATTTTTCTTCCTCTAGCATAGGCTATAATTGACAAGTACTAATTCTGTAATAAGAAGACACTTGAATTCAATTTCTGCAAAATGATTAGGTAGACAGCAGTGGAGAGGTGCAACTGGACTTTCAGCTCTCTAAAGGCTTGAAGGTCAAAGTTTGTCAACATAATTCATGGAGTGCCTACTGTGAGCACAGTGCCATAGGTGAATCCACAGATTTAGAAGTCTTCTAATTAACTCCTCCCAGAATTATAATCTCATTGGAAAGATAATCACATAGGAAACTATTAAAATAATCACATAGGAAACTATTAAAATCATTGTTTTAGAACATATGAACAAGTTCCAATTAAAGAGTTATGTAAGAAATGCCACAAAGTGCAGAAAAGCCAGGAAATGTTAGTTATGGCACAATGGATGTTTGGGATAAATGGATTTGAGATGTATTTTTAAGTACATGAAGACATGTAAAGGAGGAAGTCAAGAGTAACATGCAAAGGGTGCAAGTACCAACAGACACACCACTGAGACTGGAGCAGAAGGGCCATGTCGACAGGGTCATGGGTCATCAGGCATGTGAGGTGAGGCAGCCATAGACAGGCATTAGAGAGAGGGGTTTGGTGAGAGAATGAAAGAGAATGTTTCTTAAACCCGAGTTTGACAATTTGGAAAAGATATGGTCATCTGATTTCTTTTATTAATGAAAGATTGTCTTTCTAGGCTTGCTTTTCCCAAGAAATTCCAGAGTTTGCAAAAGTGGGAAGATTGTGTGGACAGAGAAAGTGATGACAAGACACACAAAATGGCTCCACAGACTTTATTAGGAACAGTTTCTTTGAGGGGTGGGTGTGGAAGCATACAAGCATCTCAAACCACAACAGATTGGGTGATTCTTTTAGCTCTTTAAAAATGGTTGAGAAAGAACAGAGGTCCAAATACTGGGAGAAAAAAAGAGAAACATTGATTTTAAATGTAGGCTACAGAACACAGGCTCATGTTGTAAATATGAAGCAACATGGATAGATGAATGACTAAATTGGAAAGAACTTAATAAATGCTTACTATGCACCAAGCTTGATGCTAAACACTGGGGATACAGATAGAAAAATCAAGATGGTCATTGCTCTCTTGGGTAGCAAGGTGATACAGTGGATGAATGCCAGGCTTGGAGACAGGAAGACCTGAGTTCAAATATGACCTCAGACATTTACTATAGCTGTGTGACCCCAGGCAATTCATTTAATCTCTGTTTGCCTCAGGGTTCTCAAATGTAAAGCAGGGATAATATACTAGCACCTACTTCCCAGGATTGTGAGGAGCAAATGAGATGATAATTGTAAAGCACTCCCTGGCACAAAGTCAGTGCTGTATAAATGTTAGCTATGCTCTCAAGGAGTTCACAATCTAAGGGAGAAAACCTATATAAAAGAATTCATCTGCAGCGGGGAAAGAAAGATCAGAAAGTCCTAAGGTACAGCAGTGGAACAGATGGCAAGATTCCATGGTTCCTTAGGTTGTGAGAGTAGTTCAGAGGGAAGTACCCTGAAGTTTGGAGAGCACAGTAACCAGACAGGATGATAGACTACAAGAGCTACCGTTCATGATGAGGGACTGTGTCCTCCAAGCTTTCCCTTGTTCCAGATGAGCCAAGTCTTCATTTGATCTCTAGATACAATCTGGAAGGGCCTTCATGGGATGAGAGACCTGTGATTCATTATCTGTGCCCTCTCTATTGGGGATGTATAAAGAAAAGTAGCTGCATAAAACATGCTGAATTCATATGACAGGGAAAGAGCGCCAGACAATGTTTTAAGTTTGAATAACGGGAGGATGAGGTGAGAGTTAAGGAGTCCAAGTATCACTTAGGTCAAAGAAAACAATATCTCTCTTAAGGTAAAAGAGAAAGTCCCATGAAGACTACAGTCTACCTTCACAGTCTCACAAATGAACATCCCCCATAGACCCTTTACTCTTCCCTTCTAAAGGCTTTTCTCTATTTCTGGCATGAACCAAAATAAGCAAAATCCAACTTTTGCAATTGATGCACATTTTCTAATTTCCCCAAGTGAATGGGAAGAAATTAGATTAATGTTACAAATCTAATTACACAAAAAGACCTTTGTTGGAAGGAATCCACCTCCCACCATCTATCCAAAGTCTCTATATGGAAGGAAACCAAGAGCTATCTGGTGCTATCCTGAAAGCACTGCTACATATTGAGACCAAACATTCTACTGTCCACCTCTTCAGGATACAGGAATGCTTCCAGAGGCCATAAAGAAGGCTAAGGTCTAAAGGAAGAGAAAGAACTAAATAAAATCCAACTTGATTCTAGAAAGAGGAGAGGCACCTAACCTAGGATTTCACTCATACAGGGAACTCTTGGGTGAAGAGACTGCCTCTAGCCGTATGGGTTGGCAGCTTTCTGCACCACATAGTATTAGAGAATTGCCTAGAATAATGAGAAGGTAAGTGATTTGACCAAGGTGATAGTGCTAGTATTTGTCAGAGAGAGAACTTGGACCTGGATCTTCTCAGCTCTAAGGCTTGTGTTTCTGTCTCTCTCTCTCTCTCTCTCTCTCTCTCTCTCTCTCTCTCTCTCTCTCTCTCTCTCTCACACACACACACACACACACACACACACACACACACACACACACACACACAAGGCTGGCTCTGTCTCCACCAGCTAAAATGGTAAGGAAGATAGTTGCTATTATAACTAGAGCCAGAAGAAATGGTAATACTTTTATTCTCCTGTTTCATATTTAGGGAAGAAATTTCAGTGACATAAGATCTGTCCTTAGCTGCCAAAGTCAATAACTTGTTGCCAGTTTTTTAAAAAACCATTGGTTCATTTATGATCTATGAGTATGGAAGGAATAGAGAGCCAGCATTAAAATTCATCTGAAGATGCTGGCATCCTTGATAAATTGTAAAGAGTGCCAAAATAATGTATGAAAATGAAATAAACTGGTAGAGGGTTGGCTTGTTACCCCTTCTAATAAAATCTAAGGAGAATCATTTTGTGTTTTTCTGTTATCACTCAGGAATAAAAATACTGAATTGAAACCTACCAAATTATGATAAGAATCATGGGAATGATGAATTTTAAGATAAAAGACCCAGGAAAAAGTTAGATATGAGACATGAGAAAAAGCACAAATCTTTAAACCAACAGTTTTCACACATTTTGGTTTCAGGACCCCCTTACACACTTAGAAATTATTAAGGACCCCCAAGAGACCTTGTTTCCATGGATTTATCTCTACTGATATTTACTGTATTAGAAATAAAAAATCTTAGTATTATTTCAGAAAATAGTTTTGATCAATGGAGTTTCTCAAGGGATCTCATGGACCCAAAGGGGTCCCCAGACTACATTTTGAGAATCTATTTACTATGGTTAGAGATGTTCTTACAGGATAAAGGTATAAACCAAAATCTAAGTAATCCTGTGTTGTTCCTCATCAAATTATCAGCTGCAGCAGATGAGACAATGAAGAGCTGTCTGCATGCCCTGAAAAGACTTCTTACACAGAGATGGCACCTTTGAATTTTCAAGGTTAACGACACTCTATATTTTACCTTTTTCTCGGAGTTGATCAGATTTTTGCTCAAGTAGTTCAATGTCATCATCCAACCCATCTGAAAATAACAGCAGCACCTGGAGAAGGAATTAAAAGGTAAAATGAATAAAAAGAGCCTAGCTGCCACTTTCTATGATAGCAAAGCGCTGGAAACAAAGCAGCTGCCCATTGTTTGGGGAATGGCTCAACAAACTGGCATATAAATGTAATGGAATATTGCTGTGCTGTAAGGAATGATGACTGTGATGAATCCAAAGAAGCCTGAGAAGAGTTACATGAACTAACGCAGAAGGGAGTAAGCAGGGCCAAGAAAACAATACAAACAGTGCCTGGAAATACAAACAATGTAAAAAAATTAAAAGTGAATCTTGTAAAATTATAAAGAATAAATATATCTTGAACAAAGAGGTATGAAAAAGCAGCTCTGCCTCTCCCCTTTGCAGAAGTGGATGGTACACAAGTGCTATACATTGCATGCAATTTCAGACATTTTTATGTATTGATCAGTTATGCAGATTTCTTACTTTTCTTGTCTTTGAAAATACTATTTTTTTTAATGGAATGACTCTAATGGGTAGGACTTTGGGGGAAATTACAGTAATATAAAAAAGATATCAATAAATAATAATATGTTTAAAAAAGAGCACGATTGTAATTACAAATTAAAAACAAGGCAAGACCAACCTTTCCTCGAGTAGCAGATTTATTCTGAAAGGTATCCCAAAGTGCATTCAAGAAAGGGGCATTGAGGCGAGATGGCTCCTTAATGGATACGGTCTTCAAGGTGTTCAGGATATTTTCACTGTAAATCTCAAACTTGGGGGAAAATTTGTCCATGGCATTTGTCACTTGAAAGGCCACACTGACCTGAGTCTGGGATCCCACCTCACAGCTCACCCCATTTAGGGAGCTGATAACACGTAAAACATCCTGAAGATAAGTCTCCATCCAAGCCTGACCTTGAAGTAAAGGCTGCCCTTTCTGCTGAGATGAGATGTCAAAGCCCACAACAACATCCACAAAACAACCTAGACAGAGGAAACAGATCTCTTATTAAAATACAAATAAAACAGCTTGGAATTCCATCTTCATACCTCACCACCGTTAAAGAATCCTTTGCTAACAATCAGTGGATTTTTATTTCTACTCTGTACATAAAGTCGAGAGTGGAGAAAGAAGAGAAAATATAGTAAGGCAAAAGGAAGATATTAAGAATTTTTATGTTAAAAATTTTAACCCTGCACGATTAATTTTCCAAGGTTATAAAATGTGGTATAAGATAGACAAACAGTGTAATGAACTGGATAGAGATTTGACCTTAAAGTGAGGAAGATCCAGGTTTATCAACATCATCATCGTCATAAAGAACTTTATCAAGTGCTGCCTAGTTGCCAGGTGCTGTGTGTTAAGCACTAGGGTTAGAAAGGCAAAAATGCAGTCCCTAACCTTAAAATCCCTAGCTCATAATCTAATGAGGGAGAAAAATGTGCAAACAATTATGTATATACAGGATAGACACAGTGGAAACGGGAAATAATCTCAGAAGGAATTAGCAGTGGGGAAGACTTCTTGTAGAAGGTGGGTTTTGAACTAAGTCTTGAAGGAAGCTCAGGAGGTAGAATTGAGGAGGAAGAGCATTCCAGGCATGGAGGTCAGCCAGTACAGAGGCACACAGTAGGGAGATGAACTGACAGGAGTAAGTAACGACACAATGTCTATTGTTACTAGTAAAGTACAGTGTAAGAAGACTGGGAAGGTAGGAAAGGGACAGGCTGGGTAGAGCTCTGCTGACTCACACTGGCTATGTGACCCTGGGCAAGTCACTTACTCTTTTATGATTTAGGCACCTCTCCAAGACTATCAGACACAAAAAAGGTTCAGATTCTAACATTGGTAAGGAAGTTCTTAACCATGAAATCACAGCTCCATTCCCTAGCCCTAAGAAATCTGGAGAGATTAGTATTGATTGAAATCTATAACCTTTATTGAAGTTCCAGAGGATATTTTCCAGGTTGTTTTTTGAATTTCATATATATTTTGGTTATAGACTTTGCAGAAATATTCACAACTTACAGAAATTATTCAACTGATACTGTACAACACCACAAATGAAGGAAATGGAAAGCCATTTAAAGAAAATCTTTTAAAGAAAACTCTTTAAGGGAAAACCAGGAAATCATAGAGAATATGCTTATTGTTTAAAGTTTGGGATTTCAATGACTGAAGAAAATAAATGGGAGTGGTGAATTCTAATTGTCTCCCTGTCTTGCCACCCCACGCAAAAAAAGATCACAGTAAAGTAAAAGACTTTCTCTCTCTCTCTCTCTCTCTCTCTCTCAGAGGCAAAGGATCTCAGATGAAATGAGATCTTACTCAATTTAAACATTTGAAGGAAAAAGTATTGTAATTTTAATTAAAATTCAATTAAAATTACTTTTTCTTTGAGACACCAGGATGACCTGACCATTCAAATAGCCTAACCATGTTTATAGACAGAATTTCCCAGGGACCAACAGAGAACAAAAACCAGAAGTTGGAGTTGTCCTAACCTGTCCTCTCTGGTTGGGTTTTGATAAGAGCAGTTCAGAGTTACAGGTAAATGCTTGTACCCAGCCCTTCTCTCATTAATTTCTGGCTAAATCTAATAATGTAAAAGAAAGAATCAGCCAGAAGAGGCCTAATGTCTTGGGCCAGACAGTTAAACAGAATGCATTAGAGGAAAAGAAGGAAAAGACCCAGGGTCCATAAACACTTTTAAGAATGTATGACTTGGGATGAAGAAGTGGGGGAACAGTCTGCTTTGTTTAGATCAGTAACTGTGAACTGATGTATTTCTTGGCAAACTTTCCACTTCCCTGACATTGGGTAGTTGCTAACTTTTGCAGGTCTTATAAACCCAGAAAACTAGTTTTATTTCTTGAAGAACTTCTGTTAGCTTGTTTCATGGCCACTTAATCGGAACCAGGTTGGGTAAAGAAAAAAAGAACCTAAACCTCCTTCTGAAACTGTATTTTCACAAACAGGCTTGAGGCAGAACGATGCGTTATCAAGGGTACAGCGAGGTGGTGCAGTCCTGAAGTCAAGAGGACCAGAGTTCAAATATGACCTCAAACACTTACTACCTCTGTGACCCTGAGCAAGTCACCTAACCCTGTTTGCCTCAGTTTGCTCATCTGCAAATGAGCTAGAGAAGAAAATCGAAAACCACTCTGATACCTTTGCTAAGAAAACCCCAAATATGATCACAAACAGTCAGACATGACAGACAACTCGACAATAAAATGCATTATCAAAGCAAAGGAAAAGCTGATCTCTTTTTCTTGCTTGCAGTTTGCTTCTATTCAGATGATGAGGGCAAGAGAGAGCACGCTAGGAATAGGCATTAATTAGGCACCTATTGCGTCCAGAGAAAGGCAACCAAGACAACAAAGGGTCTTGAATCCACATCATACGAGGATCTGTTGTTTAACATGGATAAGAGAGCACCAAAGGGGAAGCTGACAGAGGGAGGTCTGTAAGTATCTAAGAGGCTGCTAGGTAGAGGAGATATCAGATTTCTTTTATTTAGTCTCATGGGACTGAATCAGGACCGCAGGGGGAAAATATAAAAACGCTAATTTTTAGCTTTAATGTCAGGGAAAAATACTAAATACTAAAGAAACAAGTATTTAGAGTTATTCCTACGTGAAATGGGTTGATTTGGGAAGTATTGAATGAAGCACGACCTTCAAACCTGCCCTGGATAACCATCCGGGGGATCTAGCCCAGGGGGAATTCTTTCTCAGGTATGGATTGGAAGAGATGGCTGCGGACATCCCCTCACTTTAAGTCTAGTGAGCCTTGTGTTCCATAGCACTTCATTGTGTGACCTCTCCCCCACCAGCTCTAAGGGTCCCTTTCTCATGTGTTCTAGAACTTGGAGGGGATTTTTAGTTTTATAATTTATTAGAAGTCCCCCTCTAACTCTGGACATCTGTGATTCCAAGATCTGTTGAAATTGAGATTTGAATTCAGATTGTTCTGACTTGGAGTTAAGTACTTTTTCCAAGACACCACTATTGCCTTGGAGTTAGGAGGTCATTGCATCAGTCTGAGCCAATGGTAACAAGAGTCTGTCCTAGAGAGGTACCAGTGGGAATACAATGAAAGGGTCAAATGCAAAAACTATGTGGAAATATCATCAATGGCATCTGGCCAATGATTCACTATGGAAGAAAAAGCTAACACCAACACAGACATTCGAAATATGGGTGACCACAATTACTGTTGAACTCCCTCTAGCCAAATAAAGTTTGAATAAAATGGACAAAAGCAGCATCAAAGAGGAGCCAAGGGATAAGAAACAGCAGGATCAATGCACATTATTGTAGAACTGAAGTTATGGGATCTGAGAGAGCGAGGGTATTAATGGGGAACACAGCTTGGATAAACTGCCTTGATAACAGAAAGTGAGTGACTAAGAGTCAAGTAGAAGCAACTCATTTCTACATAAGAGAAAGAATGCTTAATGCTAAACATGGAAGCCAAACATGGGACTGGGCATATCTTAATATCGTAAGTATTGCTCTTCTCACTGGTGGAGAATGCATTTCTTCTACGCAGTATTAGATCCATCAGCCAGTAAGCATTTATTAAACACTTACAGTATACCAGTTACTAGAGACCCAAAAACATACATGGAACAATCCCTACTCTCAGTGAGCTTAACTTCTACTGGTGGAGACAACGCGGAACCAGACAAGGGATAAAGGAATGGACCTAATATTCATTAACACTGAAACATAAATACGTGAAAAATAAATTAAAGGGAAATTTGTCAGAGAATCAAGGTAGACTTCATGTAGGAAGTAGCATCCAAGCTGAAGTTTAGTGAAAGTGAGGGATTCTAAGATGCGAAGGTGAGGGGGGAAAGGCATTTTGGGCAGGGAAGATGAAATGGCATTTCATCATGGAGACCAACCTGCTTGGACTAAGGAACATGTGAAGGAAAGTAATGTCTAATAAGTTTGGAAACAGTTTTCAAACGGCATTAACTGCTAAAAAATGGCAGTTTGTATTTGAACCTACAAGGTAACGGGGAATCACTAGAGTTTATTGAGCAGGGTAAAAACATCATCAGACCTCTGCCTGTGTTTTAGAAAAACCACTTGGGCATCTATGTGGAAGACAGACTGCAGAGAAGTGAGACACAAGGCAGGGAGACCAGTTAGGGAATAACTGCAATAGTCAAGGAAATGATGAGAGACTGGGATGTGAGAGTTACTGTGAAGATAGAATCGACAAAAAGACCTGATAACATCAGGCAAAACTGACTTGATAATGACTCCAAGGCTGCAAACCTGGATGACTAGAAGAATGGTTGTGCCCTTGACAGAAAAGAGGGACATTACAACGAAAGAGGTGTTTGGCGGGGGGGAGAGATAATGACCTCTGTTTGACATATTATTGAGTTTGAGGGGCCCTAAGGCAATCCAGTTTGAAATATCCAAAAGGGAGTTGGTGATGTAGGAATGGAGCTCAGAGCTGGACACGCAGAATGGCTAGAGCTCAGCAATGTCCCAGGTTTTCGAGATGGTCTCCTAAGAAGGCAGAACCAGAGATTTTGTGCCCCAGGTCACTTTAATGAGGGGCATCCATCATGGACCTGGATGTACTAGTCTCTGGACCACAGGCTCTGCTGTTGGACCTATACTAGAAGCCTTCCTTCATTAGCTTGTCAGGAGCCAGCCCTCCAAGGCTCTTCCTAGACATTGTGCTTCCCCCTCTCTGGCCAGCATTCTCCTCTCCTCACCTTGTCATCTTGCATGTCCCTTCCCCCATTATCTTTGTCTTTCCCCATTAGAACAGAAGCCCATTGAGGGCAACCACCGATTGCTTTCTTGTACTTGGATCCCCAAGGTTCAGCACAGTGCCTGACATTTACTAAGTGATTAATGATGTTCCTACCATTCTCCCTCTCCATCTATCTGCCATCTTCTTTCCCTGTTTAATAAACCTACTAGAGCTTATGCTCCCTGGACAAAGCCTTTGAGCACCCAATAAGGCAACTGGCGCATTTCAGCAGAGCGGGAGTTAGAACAAATATGAATGTCTTAGGAAGGCCATGTCATTTCCACTTTTTATGAGTTTATGTTCACAACAAAGGGGGTCAGTGGCTAAAACATAAACCTGGGTATGGATTATTGTTGTTTATTTACTTTGCCACTAGGTGGTACTCTTAGTAGTTTATGCCTAAGCTTCCTGTTGTACCTTCAAAAATGCAAACCTCTATTTCCATAAATCACTCAAGCCATTAATTAGTAAAGCTTGTAACTTTGTTACTAACTCAATAATCTAAGCATCTGATAGTCTCTGGGCAATCGTACAAAGAAAACAAATCAAAAGGGAACAGATATCTGTCATCCTATTTCCCTAGTTGCATGATCTCCAAGTAGAAATGATGTTCATGAGCTATAGACTGGGAGATGGAAGAGACTATGGTGTGCTTTCTCTCTGTTAATTTATGTTTTCCTTTGAAGCCAAGTAGATGCTCCACCATGTTGGTCTCCAGGCACCGTCTCAGCTATAAATCTCTAGAATTCTTCATTACTATAGCTGATCATAATTAAGAGTACTTTTCTCATCATTCTCATGATTGTTTTCCATTAAAATAAAAACAGCAGCTACATTCATTACTAGGAGGCCAAACTTCACAATCTTAGCTCTTTAACTGGCTTCTTCCTACTCTTTTAAATGGGGATAAGACAATTTCTCCCCTGCCACACTTTCCAATAATTGTTTCCTGTTCATTTAGTGGGAATGGGGCATAAGCTAGAAATAGAGGATACCTCAGATGCACTTAAGGCAAAGGCTCATCCTCTGGTGCCTGCAGATCCCTAAGGGTCCATAGAAATATTTCAGAGGGTCTGGGCGAAACCCTCCTCCCCAAAATAAACCCATCACATTCTTATTTTCCCTTACCTGTAATTGAAATCTGGCATATCCTTCAATTATAAATTTTTAGAAAGGTATTCTAAGAAATCCCTAGCTTTCACCAGACTGGCCTATGATATAAAAAAGAGGAAGGAAGGAAACAAGCAGCTATTAAGCCCCTACAATGTGCAAGGCATGGTGCTAAGCACTTTACAAACATCATCTCAATTAGTTAAGGCTCATAAACCTTTATCTAAATGTGTCCATGACTGTCTGCTCAGTTTGCATTTCCATCTATTGCTTGGCTACAATCCACAACAATTTTCAATGAGCACCAACGCAACAAAGAGATATCAAACATTTTAATATTTACAGACTTTTCACTAAAACCAGTTCTTTCAAAAAATTTTGAATATTAGCCAATATAGTTGGAAAGATTAATATAAACTTCTTAGCAGCAGGGACTAGATTTCTCCCAGTGCCCAGCACAATGCCTTGTACAAAGTAGATTACTAATGTTTGCTGAATGAATAAAATCATTCTTTTCTCCCCACACCTTACATCCACATTTCACACACTTTTCTTTGCAAACCAAGTCTGCCATGCTGGAAAGGAAAGCAGCAAGAGAGATGAAGTCGTGAAAAAAACCTCCCTGCACAGTATTTCTCACATCTATATAGAATTTTCGGAAAAAATATCTTTGCCAACCGAACAAAGCATCATTTCAAATTCAAAGTTCATAACCTATGCCTGCCATTAGAAAGGGCAAGGGTGAGCAGAACAGCCTTCCTTAGACCAAAGACACAAGAGAAGAAATTTTGGGAAATAAATTTAGGGAATGTACAGGGAAAATAAACAACAGGCCAAGTACCAGCTCAAAGGTCACTTACTGCTTTCACCGCCTGATGTGCAGATATTACGGACCATTCTTTTTTTGATTTTTCTCAGCTCATCAAAGTTATCGACCGTTAGTTTTTTGTCCGACGTCCCACTTATCTGAATGAGCTGCTGCTCATCCACATCCCCAATGCCCAAAGAGTATATATCAATTCCTTTCCTTCTCAGGTCTTCAGCAGCCTTGGCTACCTCATCTTGAGACCGCCCATCGGTGAGAACCAATAAAACTTGCTGGGTGCCCATATTTATTCTGCTGCCCATCTCTGGTTGGAAATAGTGCTCCACTTCCCTCAGCGCAGCTCCAATGTGGGTATATCCAAAGATCTGTTGGGTCCTTTCAATTTGAGCAGAAACTTCCTCTTCAGTTGTGAATGACCCCAAGGCAAATTCGGGGTTGTAGATATGGCTGAATTGAGCCAGTCCGACGTGCACTTTGCTAGGTCTGATGTCAAAATCATCCACCACGGACACCAAAAAATCCTTCATCTTCTTGAAGTCATTTGGATGTATGCTATTAGAGCCATCAATGAGGAAAACAAGATCTGCCTTTTCAATTTCACAATCTGGGGGGAGAAGTGGCGAGAAAATCAATTTGTAATGCTATTTTCATTGTTTTAAAAGCAGATTGAAGAACTTTAAAAAAAGTTGGTCAAGTTTAAGAAGGTTGTCTTGTTAAACTGATCAGCAATTACCAGTTTGGACACCATACAGCTGAGTCACTTATGTGATCACAGTGTGGAGAGGAGCATCTCAATCCACACCTAACTTTGCTAATGCCATTCTCCATGGTCCCCGTAAGTGGAAAGGATGGTGACAGCAATCTGCTTTCTTTTATGTGGCTCATCTTGTGCTGTACCAATACAGCTGGTGTTAGTTGGAAGGAATAAGAGGTATGTGCATATGTATGTGTACATATACATAACCCTGGTCTACCTCAGCTTTTTAACCTGCATATCCCGCCATCTTGACAGGAGATCTTCAAATGATGACTGGTCAGATTAATTAACATTACTTTTGATCCACATGGGATCAAAAAAATTCTTTTTCAGCTAAATATTCTAGTTCAGTTGAGAAACAAGCTTCCCTTGTTCAAACATGGACAAAAATTGATGAGACGTATATTCATGAAAGTGAGGGTTGGGCACAGTACATGCTTCACCTCTAATTAGCACCCTCCTTAATTCAAATTCACCAGCAATAAAAACCACTGACCTCAATTAGATCATTTCCACTTTGCGATGAGAACAGAGTAAAGATATTGATTTGATTGTCAATTCCCTAAGCGTTCTAGTTATCCAGATGGAGGCTTAGCTGCTGCTGAGCTAAGACATATAAATGAAATGGTTGAGAGACACTTCAGGAACTCATTAACCCATTCAAATCAGTTTGGAATTTAACTAAGAAAACTATGTGCTCATCATGGAAGGCAGCATGTAACAGTGGTCAGAGAGCTGACCTTAAAGCTAAGATGACCTAAGTATAAATCCTGCCCTTGACACTTGTGTCTTACCCCACCCCTGCACCGTCAAAGGACCACACCTGTGGACCTAGAGGGCCACATGTGGCCTTGAGGCTGAAGGTTCTCTACCCCTACAGTAAATCACAGAACCTTTCAGCAACCCATGCAGCTCTAAACTTCAGAGAAGGTGACAAGCTACATAGCCAGAATGAGTTTCCTCATCAGCAAATTTCATGTACTAATGAAATGACGGTCCAGTCCCCAACTTCATTGTGTCCACAGTTATTTATAATCCTTACGTGAAAATCTACAAAGGAATTTACCTTAATATATGTGAAAAACCTAGACTATATGTCACAATTTGTTTTAAAGGTGAGTGAAGGGTATTGACATCTAATCCTAGGTAAGAAAAACATCTATCTATGTATCTATGCTCTCTCTCCCTCTCTCTCCCTCTCTCTCCCTCCCTCTCCCTCTCTCTCTCCCTCTCTCTCTCTCTCTCTCTCTCTCTCTCTCACACACACACACACACACATACACACACACACACACACACACACACACTCTTTGACCCAAAGGTCATTTCCATGTGTCTCAAACCCAAAATAAGGAGAAAAAGACACCAATCTTAAAAATTTCATGTCATTAGGAACAAGACGATGAGGTATACTCCTTCCCCCGGCCATATATGGCATGATGAGTCGACTCAAACTGACTCCTGAGCCGATTGTTAAATTCTCATTGTGAGCATTTACATCTCAGAAATCTGCCAATGGTAAAAATCAGGGCTTGATTTATGTTTTTGTTAATGGTTTGGAGTTAAGCAATGAAAAAAGTATTCATGGCAGATTAAACTTAAAGAATTCACAAACCAGTGGCAGAATGTATAGAAATCAGAAAAGTTAAAAAAAAAGCATCAGCTTCATTATATAGCATAGGGGAATCCTGGTTTAACTGTGTTCTATTCGGAAAAGGCCTATGGGTTTTGGTTGACCACAAATTCAATGGGGCTGATGATGTGAAGTGATTGCCAAAAAAATCTACTAAGGGAGTTAACTGTCCCACTTTTCTTTGCTCTGGTTAAAGCACACTTGCAGGCTTGTGTTTAGTTCTGAGCACCACACTGTAATAAGAACAGTGCTCAACAGTGGCCAGAGGAGGGTAACCAGGCAAATGGAATATTTGGAAATAATGTTGTACAAGGGATGGCTTAAGGAAGAACTACTTAGCCTGGAAGAGAGAAAAAGTCCAACCACCATCTTCAGAACAAGGACCAAGTGGTGGAAGAAGTAGGAAAGAAATAGGAAAGAAATCATTTTCAGATTCAAGCCAGAAAGGACTTTTAAAGTCTTAGAGTTCTTCTGAAATGGGATGGCTGACCTATGAGGCAATAAACCTGGAGAATCACATCACTGGTACCGTAGAAAGTGGCAGACATGTTGAAAATATATTCTTTAGATCTCTAGAGGACTCCACAAAGAAATGCTCATCATTTGAACCTGACATTGTGGCAGGAGCTTGGACAAGACGACCTCTGATGTCTCTTCCAAGCCAAGAATTCTATGATGTGGTGTTTATGCCGCCCACCTCCAGATGGAGAGGCAATGGACAGAATAAGATGTACATTTTTGGATATACAATGCAGCAATCTGTTTAGCTAGACTGTAGAGTTATTATAAGGTTTTTTTTCCCACATTTCTTTTCCCAACCGGGGGAAGGGGAGAATAAAGTCACTTAGGCAAAGAAGCAGGCTAGGTAAGCAAAAGGAGCCAACATCTCTGTGGCTTTCTCCATTTTCCCTAGATAAAAGGGAGAACCCACCATCCAGTGTGACCCTCTCCCAGGTACTGGGGCTTTCTTTTCTTTTTTTTCTGACTTATCCTACGTTTAATAACAGAAACTAGATCGTACTGTCTTACCTACTTTTGAAGGGCCACAGATACTGTCCGACACATTTGAGAATATACCCTTGAGTCCCCCAAAGGTCTCCACAAAGAAATACTTGTCATTAGACCCTGCCATCGCCAGAAGCTCTTCAGTGTTGGCTCCTGCGATCCCTACTGCCAGGATGAGAATGCCTTTGTCCCTTAATGCCTTGGCAGTGGTGTTGAGTTTGCTTGCATCATGGGATTCCCCATCTGTGATCACAATGAGGACCTGGGGGACCCTTTTGTTTATACGGCTGCCCCGGGCTTCTGTGAACATGTGGTCTGAGAAGGCCAGGGCTTTGGCAGTGTATGTGTTTCCTCCTTTGGGGTAATCATCCTGGAGAACCGAGATGACCTTGGATTTTGTGTCGAGTTCATCAAGATAAAAAAGTATTTCAGGATCATCTGAATACTTCAGGGCTCCAAACTGAACTCGATTCTTGCCAACATCAGCTTTTTTCACCAGCTTGACCATGAATTCCTTCATGATATTATATTCACTGTGGTCTATGCTGCCAGAGCTGTCAATGATGAATACTACATCTAAAACTTCTATCTGTTTGCATTCTGAAAGAGAAACAGGAAGGAAAAAATGATGAAATCAGGTTAGCAGTCTCTCCATCATGGTCTATCTCTACCTTACTGGAAACTAGGTATCTATCCCTGGCTCTCCAATAGCTCTGCTAGGTGAGCCTTTTTGCCTTCTCAGGCATAGGAACCAGGCCAGCTGGCTATAGGGGCAGCTACAGGTAGAACAGACAGAATACTGGGCCTGGAGTCAGGAAGACCCAAGTTCAAATCCAGTCTCAGACTCTTCCAACCCTAGACAAGTCACTTAACCTCTGCCTCAGTTTCCTCATCTGTAAAATTGGAATCATAATAGCACCTATCTCCCAGGGTGGCTGTGAGACTCAAATGAGATAATAATTGTAAAGTACTTAGCACAAGGCCCACACACAGTAAGACTATATAAAGGTTAGCTATAAGCATTACTACTTCCTGAAATCTCACCGTGCCCTTCACCCTCCTCTTTCCATCATCCCTTTAGGTGCTGTCTTCCTCCTTTGCAGTGTAAGCTCTGTGAGGACAGAGAATGTCTTGGTTGTTTTCAGATGCATGGCCAGTGCTCAGCTTAGGTGTATGGAACATAAGAAGTCCATAACGACTCATCTAGGGTAACTGCTCTTATCTTTCTGTTACATGTTGCCTGGTGGTTCTTTATTTCATTTTTGCTTACTGTTTTCTAGAACCTGGGATTCAAGTGGTGGGCCTCACTGTGGAACCTTCTGGACAAGGGAGACGGGCCATGCTATTAGTACACAGAAATCCTTTTCACGAGGTAAATTTTCAGAGAAGAGGCTTATTAAGTCCATTGGGAAAAGACCATAGAAATACCAAAAATAAAACTGTTGGCGGATTTTTGGCTTTATTAAGTCAAAATTTATTGGAATTTTCCATGTATAAAGTTTTTTACATATGCTTCCATTTACTCAGCTTTCCTTAGTGTGTCCTTTTTTCTTCTTTCCCAACCACAGTGAACCTGAGATTTTACTCTTATGATAAACTTTAGGGAGAATGCCAAGATAAAATGAACTTGGCAACATTTTTTTTTTCACATTTCTATTGTGGCTAGCTTAGTGAGCCTACATTTTAACTCTGTTGGATTTTATGGAAAAGTTATCTTTTTTTTCCTTATAGAAATGGACTCATTTCCCATTAGTTTTTCTATAATTGGATAATCTCCATGGAAAAGCAGAGTAGCAAAGATCTAACAATACTTAATCCATCAGCAGAACTCATCTGAGGGTCTTAGAGTATATATAGCAGCATGGGTCCCAGTGTTTTTTGTTCCATTAATCTCTTTCAGCAGCAATAGTCAAAAACTGTGTTGTGAACCTCCAAGATTATTTAATACTACCCATAATATATTTAGGCAATTATTTACTGTTTAAAGTACCTCCGAAGAGTTTTTAACACAAACACCTTGGGTAATTGTCACAAACCCCTAAGGGGTTCATGGGTCACTAAATGGTAACCACTGGAATAGAATATTTGGAGATTTAACTAATTCACCCAAAAGAACTTCAAGACACTTCAAATGCCCTCAGAAAGGGCCAAACTTTATGCTAGGGCTAGTCCCTTGCTCAATATGCTAGTGGACACCCCATTACCAAAGTGCCGGTACCAATGAGAACATCCCGATGGCTGAACGCTCTTTGACTCAGGTCTCTTATACAAAGGGATTAGGACAATTCAAGGTGGCTTAAAAGTTGATGGGTCAGTTTTAAGGCCTAAGAGTTTGTATTGTTTCTAGTTGGGGGAACAAAGAGTTTAAACAAAGGCCTACACTGGTACTCCCTAAGTAAGGGATAACAATAGCAAAGATCTCTGGATGCAAGGCAAGGTGGAACGTTGGAAATAACATTGGCCTTAGAATCAGGATGACCCGGGTCCTGGCCTCAATTATGATCCTTTCTAGCATTTGCCTTTATCAGCCTCAGTTTCCTCATTTGTAAATTGGGGATAACCAAACACCTACTATTTCACAGGTTTAGTTCGTAGGCTCAGATGACATATTATGAGTAAAATACTTGACAAATTCTGAGAACCTACATAAATATTAGCTGCTATTAGTATTCTGTCCAACATTTATATAACATTTCACAGTACTCACAGCATTTTCATTTGGCAAAGACATTGTTAGAGCAAACTGTAAAAAAGAAAAACATTTAGAAAAAGAACCACGTTGCTCAGATTCTTTAAAATATACAGGATTATTCATCCTAATTAGTAATAATTATGGCAACAAAATGGAGGCAATAAGTTGGAGTGAAGAGAAGCCTGTTGAACTCAAGAGTCAAAAAGATCTGAGTTTAGTTCTATCCCTAACACTTACTGGCTGTGGAATCCTGGGAAAGTCACTTAATCTCTCAGCAACCCAGGTAACTCCACAATATTATCAAATGGAGTACAGGGGCTCACCTATATTGATCCAGGGGGTTTCCTCACTGGGAGCTCATTATACCAATGAAATCACAGTTTGAGACGGACTGACCTGCCCCCCGCCAAAAAAACCCAACCCAACAATGAAAAAAGGCATTAGGTAGTTTAGAAATTACTGGCCATTAACAATGGACTACATTTCCCACACATATAAACTACTATTCAGATCAAAAATAAAAACAAATTATTTCTGAGGTCCAAAGAACTATTGGGCCCCTTATTTCAAGCAGCACTTAATGTAACTAAGTAACAAGTAAATTCAATAGAAGAATCCTGGACTCAGGAGTTCAAATTTCGTCTCTCACTTATTATATCTTATTCTACTTCATGCACTCTAAGGTCCAGTCAGACTATCTACTATCCCACACATAACATTCCACATTTCATCTCACATTACCTGTCTTTGCACAGGCTATGCCTCCTCCCCACCCCATGCCTCTCCTAGCCTCTGCTTCTTAGAAACTGTAGGGACCTTCAGAGCTCAGCTTAAGAGCCTGCCCTCCCATAAAGCCTTTCCTGATTCCCTCAAATTCCTAGTGATTCTCCCCCAAAAAATTACTTAACAGTTTTATTTATATAAGTGCATGCTTTTCCCTCAAGCAAACGTAAGCTAGGTAAGGGCATGACTGCTTTGTCTTGGTATCGCCAGCATCTTGCCTGGTGTTTGGTACACAGTAGTCACTTAACGAATGCTTTTCTTGTTGATTGACTGTGAGACAATGGTCAAGACACAATTATTCTGGACCTTGGTTTTTCTCATTTGTAAAATAATGATGATAATAATACGTGCAATCCCAATTCACAGTGTTGTCATGAGAATCCAATGAGATAAAGGTGTTCTTGGTTCAAAGTATTACACAGATATTAGCTGCCATTACTGTCAGCATCTGGGCAGTATATAGGATATGACTTTGGAATGTGCTACAGGAGATTTAATCCATAGGCGATCAGCTCAAGGGCTAGTAAAAAGTGCTTACCTTCACGAGGGCTACATATGCCAAAGATGAGGTCATCTTCTATGTGCTTCAGAATGTCAAAATTCTCCACATAAAAAACCATATCAGGCCTTCCACTGATTTCCACTAGCTGGGATTCATTTGAGCCGTACACTCCCACAGAGTAGATAATTACACCATCTTGCCGAAGAGCCGCAGCTGGCTCCCTGACCAGATCCTGTGCCTCCCCATCTGTGATGAGGATGAGAAACTTTCTGACGTTGGGACGTGCTCCCTTGGAGGGATGGAAGTAGTCAGAGACAAAGCTCAGGGCACTGCCTGTCAGGGTCCTGTCGCCTATGTGAGACATTGCATCTATTGCGCCAGCAATTTCCCATTGGGTCCTATAACGACTGAGCTGAAACTCTTCCTTGTTCTCATGGCTGAACTGGACGACACCAATCTGTACTTGGTCTGCTCCAATCTGAGACTTGCTCACAAGGTTCTTCATAAATGTTTTCATTTTAGCAAAGTTTTCGAGTCCTATGCTCCCAGAACTATCCACTAGAAACATGATATCGGCTTTCATATCTTTACAAGCTGCATGAGACAAAAATAAGGATCTTTATTCAAGGCAGCAAAAATTTTTAAATAAAACTACATAAACCCAGTAGTTTCAAGCTTAAATTCTGTGTGCCTGATGATTGGTCAAATACCAAGCAAACAAAACATCACAAATCCTGGAGGTAGGAACATTTTTAAAGCAGTTTCCTTTGGTCTATGATGATATTAGGAGGTAGTACGGTGTAAGCAGGAAGTGTACTGGTTTTGAAGTGAGAGGTCCTGAGTTCAAATTTCACCTCTGATGACTATCTGTGTGCCTTCAGGCAAGTCACTTAAACCTCCCTGGGCCTCTGATCCGTTCTTTGTAAAATTCACCCTCATGATGCCATTGGTCTGCCATTGGATGAACAACCACAACAGAATAAGGGCTCCCATGGTCTATTCTAATTCGAGATCTATGGCCCTATGAAAATGTGCAGGTCAATTAGTTACAGCAAAGGCAAAGTATTCCTTCATATTTGGCATTCTTTCAAAATGCTGCTTCTGCAGAGTTCCATCTACCAAGACAGGTAGGGAATGTGTGGAATTAAGTCAACATGGGGAAGTCTTCCTACAAATGCCAGATCAAAATAGAATTCCTACTCTTCAGACATAAATCTGAGCAATACCTGCTTTTACAATTTAATTTGTTCCTGGGAAAATAACTATCTACAAAGGTCAAAAATTCCTTCATTGCTAATACAGTGATTGGAATGCTGTTAGTACTTAATAAATGCTTATTGACAGATTGATACATTAAGAATACACATAAATACAAATCCTGACCCCCCAAAAACTCAATGTAAAATACTTCCAGAAAAGATGAAGTTTCTCTTACCTTCTTCAGAACAGATTCCTTGAACAACTTGGTTTTTTATGTCTTTCAAAGAATCAAAGTTATATACATAGTAAACTCTCTTTTTTGACCCAGCAATTTCCAGCAGCTGGGTTTGGTTTGCGTCCTTGATGCCAATGGCAAACACATTGATGCGCTCATCCTGCAGTATCTTGGAGGGCTCCCTGACACTGTCATCTGACAACCCATCTGTCAGGACAATCAGGTGACATGGCACCTTGTTCCTTCGCTGTCTCTTTGCTTTTTGTAGAAGCCCAAGAGTGAAGTTCAGGGCTGCACCCGTTTTGGTATTGCCACCCATCTGTCGGATGTTCTCAATAGCTTTCCCCAAATCATTTTTGTTTGAGTACTTGTTAATCTCAAATTCCATTTCCCACCTGTCTGAATACTGAACAGCTCCAACTCTGACTTTATAGGGTGCTATGTTGAGCATTCCTATCACTTCTGACAAAAACGTTTTCATTTCCTGGAAGTCTGTTGGCTGGATACTTCCTGATCCATCAATGAGTAGATAGATGTCAGCTTCTTCAGTTTCCACACAACCTGAAATAGAATTCAAATGAACATTCATTTACATTAATGAAAATGTAAAAAAGGAAAAGAAAAAGGTAGAGATTGGTGGGAAGGAGAGACAGATGAGCCTAAGGAAGAAAAACGGAAAATAACATTTTGAGGAGTTTTAAGGAAATGCTTTGTAATATATCAAAGTTTAAAAATGAGTTCCTTAGACCTTTTGGTCCAGTCAAAGCAAATTATCCTGTTGCTAAAGATCTTACTCTCATGGCCATGATTTACCAGCTAGCCAAAATTGGAAATGCATATGAATTAGAAAAGCTATATAGACTTTCAAAAGTTATACACCTTTAAAAATAGGCTAACTAAATTAGCAAAAGAGGTTCAAAAAGCCAATGAGGAGAAGAATGCTTTAAAAAGTAGAATTAGCCAAATGGAAAAGGAGTTTCAAAAGCTCACTGAAGAAAATAGTTCTTTAAAAATTAGAATGGCACAGATTGAAACTAATGACTTTATGAGAAACCAAGAAATTACAAAACAAAACCAAATGAATGAAAAAATAGAAGACAACATGAAATATCTCACTGGAAAAACAACTGACCTGGAAAATGGATCCAGGAGACACAATTTAAAAATTGTGGGACTACCTGAAAGCCATAATCAAAAAAAGGAGCCTAGATGTCATCTTTCATGAAATTATCAAGGAAAACTGCCCTGATATTCTAGAACCAGAGAGTAAAATAAATATTGAAAGAATCCACTAATCACCTCCTAAAAGAGATCTGAAAAGAGAAACTCCTAAGAATATTGCAGCAAAATTCCAGAGTTCTCTGGTCAAGGAGAAAATATCACAAGCAGCTAGAAAGAAACAATTTGAGTATAGTGGAAATACAATCAGGATAGCACAGGATCTGGCAGCTTTTGGAATAGGATATTCCAGAGATCAAAGGAACTAGGATTAAAACCCAAGAATCACCTGCCCAGAAAAATGGAGTATAATATTTCAGGGGGAAAAATGGTCATTCAATGAAATAGAGGACTTTCAAGCATTCTTGATGAAAAGACCAGAGATGAATAGAAAATCTGACTTTCAAAAAACAAGAAACAAGAGAAGCATGAAAAGGTAAACAGGAAAGAGAGAAATCATAGAGGACTTACTAAAGTTGAACTGTTTACACTCCTATATGAAAAGATAACATTTGCAACTCTTGAAACTTTTCTCAGTATTTGTGTAATTGGAGGGATTATACGCACACATAAATATATAGCCAGAGAGCACAAAGTGTGTTGAATAGGAAGGGATGATATCTAAAAAATTAAAATAAAGGGGTTAGAGAGGAATATATTGGGAGGAGAAAGGGAGAAATGGAATGGGGCAAATTATGTCTCATAAAAGAGGCAAGAAAAAATTTTTACAATGAAGGGGGAAAAGGAGGGAGGTGAGAGGGAAAAATGAAGTTTACTCTCATCACATTTGACTTAAGGAGGGAATAACATGCACACTCAA
Source organism: Bettongia penicillata ogilbyi (assembly GCA_023548195.1). Lineage (NCBI taxonomy): Eukaryota > Metazoa > Chordata > Mammalia > Diprotodontia > Potoroidae > Bettongia > Bettongia penicillata. The sequence goes on from JAJHZJ010000718.1 coordinate 1,288,320, forward strand.
TTTGGTATGAAAATCTATTTCACACTACATGAAAGTAGGGGATAAGTGGGATGAGGGGGATGATAGAAGGGAAGGAAAATGGGATGAGGGAGTAATTAGAAGTAAACACTTTTGGGGATAGACAATGTCAAAAGAGAGAATAGAATAAATGGGGGACAGGATAGGATGGAGAGAAATATAGTTAGTCTTACACAACATGACTTTTATGGAAGTCTTTTGCAAAACTCCACATATGTAGCCTAATTGAATTGCTTGCCTTCCCAGTGGGGATGGATGGGGAGGGAGGAAGAGAGAGAGGTTGGAACTCAAAATTTTAGGAATGAATGTTGAGAACTGTTTTGCATGCAACTGGGAAATAAGAAATACAGGTAATGGGCTATAGAAATCTATCTTGCCCTACAAGAAAAGAGAGAAGATGGGGATAGGAAAGGGAGTGGTGTGATAGAAGGAAAGGCAGATTAGGGGAAGGGGTAATCAGAATTCATGATGTTTTGAGGTGGGTGGAGGGGACAGATGGAGAGAAAATTTGGAATTTTGTGGAAATGAATGTTGAAAACTAAAAATAAATAAACAAAAAAATAAAATAAAATATTCATTACAGAGACACAATTTTTCTTCCAAGTAAACTTGAACACATTATTAAAAGCCTTTCTAACTTTTTATAGCATAGGTTTGATCGTGTTACCCTTTTCTTGTCTGATCCATTCAATTATCTTTGATGGTTTCCCATTACCTAGCGAATGAAAGGTTTTCCATGACTTGCTATTAACCTGATTTTCTGGTCTTACCTTTCACTGCTTCCTATATCCAATTATATATATAGTTTAAGCAAACTGGAATAACCTGCCAAAAACTCCTTCCTGTTTCTCACCTCTGTGCCTTTGCTTACTCTTTTTTCTCCATTACAATCACTTTTTCCCCTTCCCCTATCTCTCTTTTACCCAGTTCCCCAATATTAATTACTACCTGAAGGATGTTTTAAGGGTCATTTCAAAATTCCACATCTTCTAGAAAATCTTCCATAATCTTCCCTAGTTTTTTCCCTTCTCTGAACTACCCCATCACTTTATAGCTCTCTTTACTGTGCTTTTACATCATACCTTGCTTTAAAGAGGTAGCTTGGTGCAACACAGGATTGGTCTTGGCATCAGGAAGAAAGACCTACATTTGATTCTAACTCAGATACTTAAATAGTGATGGAACTTTGGAAAAGTCACTTAACCTGAGTCAGTTTCAATTTCTTTACCTGTAAACTGAGGATAATAATAGTAGCATGTACCTCACAGGGCTTGACATGAGGATCAAGTGGGATAACATACTTAAAGCACTTCCCAAATGTTCAAGAACTAGATAAATGTTGGCTATTGGCATTATTTTTATTATGTTTACATGCCTCATCTCTCTTTCTTTGACTATATGCTCCATAAGGTTGGGGACCATAACTTTGCAGTGCTCTCCACTGGACTTCACAGCCTTCTTTACATACAACATCCATCTCCCTCTTCCATGACTTTGCATGAACTGTTCCCCATGGCTGAGAGGCAAGCCTTCCCTCCCACCTACTTCTCAGAACCCCTAACTTTCTTCAAAACTCAGTTCAAGGGTCACCTTATCCATGATGCCTTTTCTGATTCCCCACAGTTGCCATTCTTTATATACTATTACCTGAGATGGTATTTCACCCTACACAATATAAATTATTCCAATGCAAGGACTAAGTCATGTTTATTTTCATATGCCCAGCACCTTGGACAGTGCTTCCTCATAGCAAGGAACTTTACACTGGCTTGTTCACTGATGGAATTCATATTCATTGGTTAAATGAATGTTGAATTATAACCTATATTGAATTGCTTGCTTTCTCAGTGACAGGTGAGGAGGGAGGGAGAGAATTTGGAACTCAAAGTTTTAAAAACAAATGTTAAAAATTGTTTTTACATATAACTAGGGAGTAATAAAAAATAAATAGAAAAAATAAATGAATGTTGTATAACTTGTCAGCACATTGTATTAAGCAGAAACTGTGGCTGTGGTTGCATTTATGTATACATGCTGGTGTCTATGCACAGATATTGCTTTCTCAGTTATAGTGCTCTATAAACCCACAAGGCATTGCTGCAGTGAGTTCTGGCCTCTCATCTGTGCCCAGATATTTATGTCACAGCTGCTATGTTCACAAGGTAATTCTTAATCTTCTAAAATAACCATGTAAACTTCTTTGACAAACCAACAGGGTAAAAAAATAACTGTATTGGTCTTTACCCTCAAGTTGACTTCACCCTTCCAAAATAAAACCAAATTCCCTGACTAGTCTATTCATTAGCAGCTGGGGATGGGGAAAGAAAAAAGAAGGAAGCAGAAATATAACCAATGAGAAAAATAGGGGGAACTGGAGAAGGAGATAAGGAAGATGAAAAAGAAAAGAAAAAAGGAGAGAATGATCAGAAGGGATAATGGAGGAAGGTACTCTAGAACAGTCTGCATGCTCTTGGAGATTGGAATACACATTTACACCTTTATAAAAAGAAAAGAAATAGAATTCTAATGCAGCTACGTGATGCAATGATTAAGATCCAAGTTCAAATCCACCCTCAGATACTTCCTAGCTGAGTGACTCCAGACAAGTTATTTAATCTGCCTCCCTCAGTTTCCTCATCTGTAGAATGGGGATAATAATAGCACTTATCTTCCAGAATTGGTGTAAAGATCAAATGAAATAATAATTGTAAAGATCTTATCACAGTGCATGGAACACAGTAGGCACCTAATAAATGCTTTTTCTTTCCTTCTGCTGCTTCCCCCTTCACTTCTTCCACCTGAACTGTTGGTTATACTTGCCCTATGAGTAGTTTTTACACTATCTCAGACAAGTGAAAATAAGCCCCACCATTTATAAGTTGACTGAAATGGGGCAAGGAAAATGTAGTTACCAGTTTTGAGGTTTTCAGTCCGTTCCGACAGAATGGATACCTTGTGCTGTATTTCACTCCTGAGTTTCTTCTGAAATGTCTGATTATGGGCTGCCAGGTCTGAAAATGTTTTCAGCTTGGAAACATACTTTTCTGGAGGGTGAGATGATATCTGTCCTAACTGGGTATAATCAGAGCCTTCCAGGCCCATTGTGAACACAGTCACGCCCTCACGCCGAAGGTCAAGTGCAGCTACAGAAACGTTATCTTCTGATGGTCTGTGAGTGACCAGAATGGCTATCTGGGGGACCCCCTGCATCTTACGGCTGCCTCTGTGGATGCTGAAGACCTCTTTCCTGATCTTTGTGATGGCAGCTCCAATGTAGGCTCCCCCAGCCCTGGGAGACAGGCTCTGTATCTCTTGCAGAATCTCTGTCTTGTTGATCCCAGTGTCCAGAGAATGTATCACCTTCGTCTCGTTGCTGTATGTCACCAGGCCAATCCTCATACAGTTCTCTTTTATGTCAAAAGAGGACACACTCTCTTCTAGGAATTCTTTCAGATGCTCCAAGTTTTCCTGGGTGCCATTGGCAGACTCATCCAAGAGGAATACGACATCAGCCACAGAAGTGCCATGACAAACTTGGGTGGAGGAAAAGAAAGAGCAGATCATTCACTTGAGATTATCCTGTAGTTTCACATTAAAACCTGTCATAGCTTAGTTTTATGTCTTTGTTTTACATAAAAGGTCTCAAACATGACTGACAGAGGAAGCAAAAGGGAGCAAACAGTGTTAGGAACTAAACCCTGTAACATTAAAGCTTAGATTCCTTTCCTTCTCTCCTAAAATAATCTTAATGAATGCTCAACAACTTTGTAGAGAGAACGTAATCATAAAAGCATTCCTTAGCATTCACCAAGAAGTGATCAATGGTGCTTTAATTCAAGTGGATTTACTCAGAAGCAATGAACGATGCATGGTATTTTATCTCCTTTGGAGATGTCCATTTTGAGCAATGAATTTATCCTTTCCTTCTCTACCCATGTCCTTATTTTCAAAGTGCTTAGAAACATAATCAACTCTTAGATCTATACTAATGATGAGAAGGGATCAAGAACAAACACAGTAGTAGGTGGTCCACAAATACGTGCTTCTGAAATGCATGGATTTCTCTGGTGACATTTGCCATCTTAATTACCCAGAAAAAGTGTTCCTAAAGAAAAATAAGATGAACTAGTTAAATGACAAGATTGCAGGATAATTGATAGAGAACTAATAGCTATTCCTTAAACTCCATCAATATTCTCACTGTGTTGAAGAATTGAAGAAAGGCATCTAGTATGTTGGCTGGACCTCCATGGGGAGAATTTAATGGAGGACACGGCCAAGAGTTTCACCAGATAGTCTAGTCTGAGATCCGTATTACTGGAAGGAATATTACTTCAACAAGATCACAGCCTGATTACTTGAATAGTTATGTTTTAATATTAAAATTAGTCATCAACACATTAAACGCATCATGCTTCTGAACATTAGGGAAGTGATGCAGCAGCACTGTTCAAGAGTTAGAAGGGAACCTTTGAGGTCATGTGGTCCAACCTCCTCACTGATTCATGTGGAAACTGAGGCCCAGAAAAGTTAAGTGATTTGTCAAAAAAATTCACAAATGTCAGCAGCAGGATTTGAACTAGGGTCTTCCAAGATTAAAGTCATTGCTTTCTTTTCCCTACACTATGCTTACCTGATAGGGAGAGTTCATTGGAAAGAAAGCTCAATTTGGAGTCAAAATATCTGGGGTCTGAATAGCAGCTCTGCTGTTTACTGCCTGTAAGACCATGAGCAAGGCATTTCACCAATCAGGTAAAAGGAGGGGGTTGGCCTGGATGATCCTGAAGGTTCTCCAAACTTATGTCTATGAGGAGCTTTCTTCTAAAAGTACGCAAAGCAGACCATCCAGATCACCTAGAAAAGCCAGGAGCCGATGTAAGAGCTCCCTCACATCACAAGTTCTTAATAGGATATTATCATTCACTTGATTGAACATCATCTCGGTCAGGTGACCATGACTGTTTAAAACACATACACTGAAGTGTTCTGAAAACCAATCCAACATCTTATTCCTATGAAATCGGAGAGGATCATACATGGTATTTTAATTGGATCCCCTCTTGAGCTTTCATGAGCATTTGATTACAGCTCAAGGAGCTTACAACTGGGAGGTACAGAAGATTCAAGTACTTGACACAGAGATGAGAAGATAAGAGTTCAAAAATCCCACCTCATAAACTTACCAGCTACTTACTAGGCAAGTTACTTAACCTACCTTGGTCTCAGTTTCTTCATAAAGAAGAATTTTCTTCCGTAAAATAAGGGCAATAATATCTACTTCACGGAACTGTTGCAAGGATTTAAGATAACATACGTACAGTGCTTTGCAAATATTGTTAAAACACCCTATAGACACCATCTACAGTATGGTAATAGAGATGGAGAAGAAGGGAGAGGGAAGGAGGGAGGGAGAGGGGAACGAAAAGAGAGTGAGGGAGGGAAGAGGAAGGAGAGGAAAGGAGAAAGGGGGAGGGAGAAAAATCTTACCTTCCACATCAACGTCATCTGCTTGTCCCTTGTACTTTACCACCTCCTTAATGATGCTGGTCATATTTGTGGAAAACATGCCAACATCTCTCACTGTTCTAAGGTTGTAATGAAATTGAGATGTGGCCATGGCTTTTAGGTTTCCTTCTGAAGCATTCTGCATTCCCAGCGAGATGATTTTCACCCCGTCTCTCTGCAGAGCTTTTGCTGGTTCTTCCACATCATCCTCAGAGTGGGCTGAAGCCAAGACCACGAGAATTGGGGGAAACTGGTTCTTGTCTCTTCCATTCGTTGACCCAGAGAAGTAGGTCTTGTGGACTTTCTTAAGAGCGTTGCCTATTCGCAAAGACCCCCCAATGTAGGTGAAGTTCCTCTTGAGGTGGTTCAACATGGTGCTCTTGGGCATGAAGGGGCTCAGCGGGAACTCCTGGCGTAGATCATCACTGTACTGAGCAAGGGCAATCCGGAACTTGTTGGCTTCAACTGGCAGACTGTTGATCATCTTGTTTATGAAAGTTCTCATGAAGGGGAAGGACTTGCTCCCCAGGTGATCAGAGCTATCCACCAGGAACACGACATCAGCAAACTCAGGATCTATAGAAAAAGAAATGAGAAAAAAAAATTTGCCTAGTCATACCATCAATTCGCCACTGTATTAATACCATCAAAAGGTATAAAGAGAAAAATTCCTTTTTCTCTTGATTTCCTTTTCAGGCACAGACAAGGAAGTGAAATAAATGCCTTGAAATTAATAAACTACTTCCACGAAGAAAAGAAGGGGCACCAAGGGCCAAGTTGTTGCAAAAGAAAGAAGGCTGGGCTTGGAGTCAGGAGTCCTGTGTTTGAATCCTGGCCTCTAAACCTCCTAGTTGCAAGCCACTTAACTTGTCCAAGTTTGAAATGTGAATTACTCTCTCTGCCTCATGGGCTTGTTGTGGGGGAAAAAAATTCTTTGTAACCCTGCTATATAAGTCAATTTTTTTATTGTACACTGAATCTTTCAATTATATCATTTGTATAGAGCTAATTTTTTTTGGTTATAAATAAAAATGGATATACTTAGATGACGCAAATGTGATAAGGTTTTGTGGGTAATTTCTTTCTTTATAGATCTAATCATTTTTACTTTGAACAGGATCACCTGGATTTCATTAATAATATCTAGGCAAGGATGCTAATGGGGCTTCTAATTGGTTAAACCTTTTCTTTAAAATGAATTATAAAGCCTTGAACGTAGACTTTCATTTTATGTCTTCTTTTAAACAAATATTACTCTTTTGCATAACTACATATGTCTGATCTATGTCAAATTATTTACCTTCTCAAGGAAGGGCAAGGGGAGGGAAGGAGGGAATCTGGAACTCAAATTAAAAAAAAAAATGCTAAAAATGATTTTTTATGTTATGAGAAAAATAAAATATAAAAATTTTAACATATTGCAGGATAATACAATAATATTTGAATGGTTAGTGGAATAAGTCTGCTGCTTAGCAACTCCAAGTTCTCAAACTGGTGACTTGAAAGTTCTCAGCAGATGGTACAACTTCAACAATTTTTTTTTTTTACATAACAAACTGAAAGCTTGCTTATACTATGTTAAGATGAATGTTTACATGCCAGCAATGTTTATGTGACTAAACATTAACAGTCATTCACTGATTCTTCAGAAATAGTTACAACTGGAATAAAGGTCATCCAACCCAGGTCCCCTTACCTTGCAGATGAGGAAACCGAGGTAGAGACACATTTGTGACCTGACACAACTAAATGGCAGAATCAGGATTTTAAACTAAGCATTGGGAAAGCTGGCTTCTTTTTTCTTCCATTGCATAATTTTCCCTTTGATACATAAGCATCACCAGAAAAAAAAGAGCCAATATGCCTCATGTTTCAAAGAGAACAAAATTTTGAGGCATCTAAGTTGTCCCGTGGCTAAGAATACTAGACTTAGAGTCTGGAAGACCTGAGTTCAAATCTACCCTCAGATACTGACTAGCTATGTGATCCTGGGCAAGTTCCTTACCTCCCCTCACCATTTGTGAAGTGGGAATAACAACAACCTCATTCTCAGAGTTGTTGTGAGGGCCAAATGAAATGGTATTTGTAAAGTGCTTTGTAAACCTTAAAAAACTAATTTTCATCATTATCATCATTAGTTTCAGATGACCTCTAGAGGGCTCTTGGCTATCAAATAAATCTCAAATGAAATTAAGGTTAGAGAGTTTAGGACTCCTATGACCTTGTTTTAGGGCTGTGTTTCCAGGGAAGCTTTAGGATCTAATCTGGACTTGGAATACGCAGAGACCTGAGTTCAAAATCTGCCTTTGTCACTTACTAGCCGTTTGACCATGGACAAGTTGTTCAATCTCTCTGATGCAACAAAGCAGGGGCACTGATCTCAGTTAGAAATGGGAGTCACTGAACCATATACAAGGATCCCCACAGGCCACATATTGCCTTAGAAACAACATATTAACATTGTCTTTGTCTTATTATATTTTATGTGTTTTGTGAAATATTCCTCAATTACATTTAATGTGGTGAAGGCCACACTGGAAGTGCAGTGGGGTACATATTTGACACCTCTGGTATAGATAAGCAATAGGTTTGGGTTCTATATGTATTTCTCCCATCCTCATCTTTCTCCCCTGCCCCAAGTTAGCAATAAGCAGTCATCATTAAACTGAGAGGAAAAGTTGAGTTGAACAGTGGATAGAGCTCTGGGCCTACAACCAGGAAGACCTGAGTTCAAATCTGGCATCAGACACTCACTAGTTTTGTGACCCCGGGCAAGTCACTTAACTCTGTTTGCCTCAGTTTCCTCATCTGCCAAATGAGTTGAAGAAGGAAATGGCAAACCTCTCTGGTACTTTGCCAAGAAAACCCCAGATGGGGTTACAAAGAGTTGGACATGGCACAATAACCACCACTATAACCTGTGTTCTCTTTCCTGCCAGAATTTTTTTTTAAAAGCTTTTTCAAATACTTCTCAGCATACAGTGAGGCAGAGAAGGCAGGGTACGGTTATGTGAGACAATCTCTAATGCCCCTTCCAGCTCGTAGGAAATATTTTAAGGATTCTTGTGAAAAAAGAAAAACAACATTTCAATCCTTTTGTCCTCCCTCTCAATGGCTATAAACCCAGCATCAGTGTCTCATGCATCATCTCTCTCTCTTTATAGCATTCTGATAGCAGCATATTGCCTAAAACGTTTAATTCCTTGCCAAGAATGTTACTTATCACACCCTCTAAACTTAATTTCAATTGGTTTGAGATTTATTTGACTGCCAGGACCAGAGGGAAGCCATCAGTAAAGGAGAATGGATAATAATGGTTTGCATGCCAGGACGGCCAGACTCCCTCTGTTACCTAGGGCTGTTACCCAAATTCTGCTTTGGACCACAGGTACAACTGATGGTCTTTGGAAGACATTGGTTGTGGTAGAAAAGCAGGCAGGACAAAATCAATCCCTTCCAACACGCCCCCAGTTTTAAGTGGGGAAGTTGCTGGGCATCTAGTCAAAATAAACACCAGGCAAAGGAATAATAAAAAGTGTTTCCAATCGTGACAGGTCAGAATAATGACATAATGCTAACAGAACACTTTCATACAAAGCTCCCAGAAGGCCCCATCGGCATCTTTTCTGAGACAAATAGATGGCCTTCCTCATGGCTCTCCTCCCAAGAAGATAACAGTCAGCTACAAGCTGTAGAAATCAGGCCACTAATATTAAAAAGAGATAAAATGGAATTTACAACCTCTCTCCCCAAATCAGAAACTCCTGTGGTTTCAATCACTTTTCACAATAAGATCAAAGAGAAAAAATGCCAAGTGTGTTATTACCAGCATCCTGCTTCACAGACTGTGCTTGGGCACAAGTTATGATGAGGAGAAAAAACAGGAACATGTTCCTAACATGAGCTCAGCACCTCACACTTTAATTCTGAAGAGCCTAAAATGAAAACATAAGAAAAACAAATGACAACGGTTATACTCCCCCATCCCTGTCCTGAACAGGGGCATCCTGAAACTTACAAAGCATCTTCTTAAACCCCAGGGTTAAATCTGATCTGTCCTCTCTCTTTCCCCTGATATAAGTGACAAAATCACAGCACAAATGTATTTTTTAAAAGAATGTCCATATGAATATAGGAATACACACACACACACACACACACACACACAAAACCTATATCTGATTGCTTACCATCTCCAAGAGCAGAGAGGGAAAAGAGGGAGGGATAGAATTTGGAACTCAAAACTTTAAAAAAAATGTTTAAAAATATGTTAACATGTAATTGGGAAAAATATATTAGAAAAGAAGAATATGTTCATAAAGGGAAAAAGTGTAAGTTTTTCAGGAAAAAAAAACAGAAGCAGAAATGCAAGGAGACAGCCAAGTATATTTGACAGAGATTTGTGGAAGATACTTAATATTTGATTCAAATTAACTTCTTTCCATCCACTTAGCTCTGGACTTCAAAGGTCAGTATGAATTGGCCAAGGAGAGGAAGAAAAACCAATCAAACTTCCAACTGATGTTTTATACCAACTGGGGGGAATCCCACTTGGTATACAGCTTCCTCTTTCTGTATTTGTCATGGGAAGAGAACTCACTCAAGGAAATGAAAGGGCCAAGGACTGTCTCCTCTCAAAAGGCAGATGACATGAGCTAAATAGCAAGCAACTAGAAAGTTAGGAGATTAAAGGATGGTTTAAAAAAACTAAAAAACCAACCTGCAATGGACCTTCAAGTTATTCCTTAGTCCTCAAGGATGAGAGGAAAAGCTCTATTTATATCCTGGAAGTCTTCCCTAATAAGTTTAAAGTGAGGTTTATTTTGGGGGGTGGGGTGGGGTTTTGCCTGGCATAAAGTAGTCACTTAATAAATGCTTGTTCCCTTTTCCCTGCCCCCCCATAATTCCCCTTCATTCCCATTACCCTCCCCAGTCTACTGATTTCTGTCTTTGTCTATATCTCACTCCCAATTTCTCCTTGCCTTTCTCAGATGAAATCAAACCTAATTCTTTCCTTTCCCCACCTGCATCACATCTGTTCATTTAATTCGAGTGATATAAATTTGTAACATTCCTTTTAAGAAATGTTTGTATTATGCCTCTTTTTTATTTCGTGCCCCCTTTAGGATATTCTAGAATTTATTTGCTGGGATGTTATTTCTTGACGGAGGCAGTGGAAGGCACTTTGTTACCTACTTCTTGGGGACTCAATCCTGTTCTTCTTTTCCCTCATCTTTTGATTTCCTTTTGAGTGGGAGCTTGGCTGCCTGTGCTTAGACCCCAATTCTAAAATCACATTTCTCCTAGCCTGTTCCTAGACGTTTCTCCCCCAGCCCAAGGACAACATGCCCTAGCAAAAACATTTCTCTCTCTTCCTGATACAGTTAAGCCTGCTACACCTGTAAAATTTACTAGCTTGAACCAGTTGTGTGCACTGGCTGAACCGGCCATGTACTGAGTCATAAAAATATTTATTACTCACACTCTATGTATCCTAGACTTAGACATAAGTATACTCACTTATGTTTATCTTGCCTAACAAGTCATTGATGGGGATAACATAGGTATATCTCAGTCAGTCCTGACCATTAGTTGACAGTGACATTTCAAACCTAAAAACTACACCTCCATATAGTCCCATCCTGAGCTATTTCCCACTAGATAAAACACTAGCACAGTAGATAGTAAAAGTGCGTGTTCCTTAAAGAACTAACCACTCCTTATACTACTCCCTTATCCCACCCTGAATCACCTAATTAGCACATTTGGCACATGTTTTACTATAGGATATCCTATATAAACTTTACCTGTACCCCCCTTTCAAATAGCATGTTCAATAATAACTCTTGCCCACTGAAAAGTATAGCAATAAATCTTTGCTACTTTGACTTCAAGCATGCTTGAGTCCATGAATTCATTCCAGACCACCTTCCCTTCATACTTGGGTCTTTGGGGGTCCCTGAATCATCCCCCCTTTTCCCAACCCACATAACTTTCATGATTATTTAGAACCTATCAACCCCTGTTCAACACTCCCAAAGCTGTGTTTCCCCTGAGATACCAAACACCCTCTGCCCCTTCATGTGAATTAGTACCAAGAATCTTTATCCCCACTAATAGAAGCAGTTTTCTTAACCTGTACAACATCCTACAATCCCTCAGAGTTCATTAAACACTGTCAGTGAGGTTTATTTTAACTTCGGCTCAGGCTCAGAACTTGTAACACTGATATTAATATAAATAATAAAAGCTAAAAGTTTAGTGAGCAGGGAAGCAAATAATCAACACTTATTAAGTGCCTGCTATGTGCCAGGCACTGTGCTAACAGTGGGATACATACTTATATTTCTTTAAAACTTGTTCTAAATTATTTTGATAATAGTTAGGGATAATTTACTATTTCAAAAAATTTTTATTACAGTTATCCCTTCCATATTTTGGGGGTTAAGTTTATAGCACCCCTATGATCTGCAAAATTTACATAAAATTTTTTGACTCTTCCTTTGTACCAAAGAAGTTTGAATTATTATGCTATTAAAAGATAAAATGTTGATATTATATATCTCTGCGTTTCTAACCTTTTTCTGTGTCATCTGCTGGCTTCTGCAAAACTCCCCCCAAATTCCCATTTTATTTCTTATGCCAACCCGTGATATATTGAAACTATGATGGGGAGAGTTGTGATGTGGAAGAGATAACTGTAAACACCCATTTTTATACACTACAGCAAACGAATTATAGGTAAATCCGTGCTAAGTAATGCAGGCCTCGAAGAAACCCAGATGATGCACCCTCATTGACCTGATTCTTGCTTCTCAGATTGTCAGTAGTGTCTATGAAGCAATAGCCTCCAAGAGTTAAGCATTGGAAACACAGTAAAGGGGCACTAAATGCCAAAATAATGAGCAAAAACATTTCAGGGGAAAACACATTCTAAATTAGACTGTTTCTAACAGGTTCAAACCACCTTGAGACAATTTTGATTGGTTCTAACCAACTCAGACTTGTTCAGCTAGTTTTGACTTGTTCATAACCAGTTCCAACAGATTTGGAGCACGAGCTGGTTCTGATCAGTGGCAGCGGATATCAACCAATTTCAACCAGCTGGAAGCTACTGTAAAACTTGTTCCGGTCAGTTTCAACCTATTCACACCAGTTCTGCTTGACTTCAAGTGGTTAATTTCCTTTCTGAATAACTTAGATCCATTTCTAGTTTTCGGTAAGTGCAGAGCACGCATATGGGAACAGGAGAGTTTGAATTTGCTGGCACCCTTTAAGTAAGCCACCTGTTTAATGTTAATACTGAAAAATATAGGATTTTTTTTTAGTCACTGGAATAGAACTAGTAAGGCTGAACTCAATGATTCACTACCCAGGTTTTTTTAATCCTATAAAGTATGTCTGATGACCACAGTGATTACTGATATGTAATATAATACTTATTATATATACATATATATTATTATTATAAATATAATATATTATTATAATTATTTTAATTACAAAAATTAAATGAATGTTCATTTACCAATTCAATAAAGGGTACTATTAGGAAAAACAGACTGTCACAAAATCAAACAAAAATCTCTAAGGGGAGATAGGTCTTAAAGGTCTTAAACTGCTCCCATTTTTTGTTTTCATAGACACATTTTAAAAGGATTGCTACTGAAACACGTATTTTAGCACATATACTAAGCTACGTGCCACTGAGAAGAGGTACAGCCTGGAATCAGCAGCGAAGTGCCCAGGCCAAATTTCATTGTCTCACATTATCATTACACTTAAATCATTTGATCTGCACAACAACTCGGAGAAGTAGGTATTATTATCATCCCCATTTTACCAGTGAGGAAACTGAGGCAGACTTGTCCAGGGTCACACAGTTCGTAGTGTCTAAGCACATATTTAGTGTCTCCCTGAAACAGAGACTCATCCCTTTAACATCAATGTTCTTCTAGTGATGCTCAATGGCTACAAGTTGTAGAATGTTATGGCTTCTGAAAAATCAAAGTGGACAACTACCCAAAGGGGCAAGTAAGGCCGCTTGGCCAATGTGAACAGGCTACAACACACAGCAAGCAAAGAATTCATCAGGAGCAGGGCCTAGGGTGTCATTGAAGAAATGCGTGAGAAAAAAGAACACAAGCAATTCACAGAGAGATAAGAGTGAGGGATAAATGATGGGAGGCTCATGGGTTCCACTGGTATCCTTGCACTGTCGGCAGAGTTCAAGTTGAGCCCTCAGAACACTGAGTGGAGGGTGATTTATGAGGAGCCATGGACAAGAGCCTCCTGGGATGGGGAAGCAAGGATAGCTTGTGAGCTTTCAGTTCCATATCATGGAAGTCACATGGAAGACTCATCAGAGTACGACGACCATCGCAAAACATCATTTCCAGTTAATTCAGCCCAGTTTCCTTCTCCAGGCTCTGACTAGTTCTAAGAGGAATCACATCCAAATGATTATTCTTTTCTAATCTATCCCCACGCTTAGCACAGTGCCTGGAACAGAACTGGCACTTGGATTATCTTTGCCTGGAACAGAGATGTCTGGTCTTCTAGGAATGCAGCACTTCGCACATAGCAGGTACTTATAAAAGGTTTTGAGATCAAAAGATCAACGATAAGCATCTATTTAAAGAAGCAATTTGAGAACATGAAGGGAAACTCAATGAGGCATATATTTCATCTAATCAAAATAAAAAACTTCATGTAACCATTCGTCTTAATAAAGTAGCAGTGGAGTTAACTGCTGCTTGTTTTAGGGGTATGCTTTCGAAGGTAGGACTCTTCACCAGTGGCAATTTTCAGCCCTCCATTCACTCCAACTTGGGAGAGTTGAGGCCAATAAATCTTTTCTTGATATGAACAGATATAAAATAGTTTTTTATTTGAATCACTACAAACTGTGTCTGCCTAGAACGCTGTTTCCATTTAAAAAACACACACACAGCTGCAAACCTGGCCCTCGCTCGGAGCCCTTGGCCTCTTACCCAGAATTTTTTGAACAACTGATCACTTGAGACTAGCAAGCCACAGCGGAATTAAGGTTTCTGCCTTGAGAAGTTCCGGTGCTAAAACCCTACTTTGAAAGATTATCAAGGCCACAAACAGGATACAAGTGAGCTTCGAGTGGATTTAAGACAATTAATTCACAGGCAAACCACATGCAGTTCTAAAAAGTAGGGAGGAGGAAGGACAAGAGGGACCTGGGCTCACAGTCCACCTCGCACTCTTACTAGGTGGTGGCCCTGGGTGGGCATTTAAACCCTCTGGAAATCAGTCAAATGGAGCAGACCCTGCCTACACTATCTCCCAGGGCCAGTGGAAATAGTTTGGAAATAATACATAGCTATATAAATGGAAACTGTGGTACTCCTGAAAATTAATGACACTTTTAATTCAAAACCTCAATTTTTAATGTTTTACATGATTGTACATGTATAATCTGCAGCAGATTGCTTACTGTTTCAGGGAGGTGGCAGGGAAGGGAGAGAGGGACAGGATTTGGAACTCAAAACTTTTGAAAAACCACAATAAATTATCTTCACATATAATTGGGGAAAAAGAAAATTTATTTTAAAAACCCTCAATTTCTGTGATCACTGCAGAGTATCATTAGACAAAGGTTTGTTATCAGATGTTTTAGCTTTACTATGTTCTCTGTCTGGAAGCAAGGAGTCAGTCTGGGGGAAGGTGGGAAATTCTATGTAAAGATAGAAAGCATTTTTTAAAGAAGTTACAGTAACACTGCTTTGGTGGTAATTGGATGTGGTGGAAAAGTTACAAGTCTCAGTTCTGTTGTTTAGCTGGGTGATGTAGGACAAATCCTTTCATCTCTTTGATCCTCAGTCTTCTCAAATGTAAGAGTGATGATGATGAGGAGGAGGAGGAGGAGGAGGAGGAGGAGGAGAACAAGGAGGAGGAGGATAGCATTTCTACAATGCTTTAAGGCTTCCAAAGGTTTTTAAATAATCTGATTTTTATCCTCACAACAATCCAGAGAAGTGGTGCTATTATCATCATCCTCATTTTACAGATGAGGTAACTGAGGCAGATAGAGGTTAGGGTTTGCTGTGGGGATCAAACAAGGTAATATGAATGCACTTAAAGGGCTATACAAATGTGAGGCACTATGGTCTCCATTTAACACTACTAATTGCTCCAAGGGATTTTTGTTCAGTCATTTTTCTTTCCAGTTGTGCCTGGTTCTCTGTGACCCCATTTGGGGTTTTCTTGGCAAAGATAATGGAGTGGTTTGCCATTTCCTTCTTCAAGGGCTACATATGGCAAGTATGTGCAGCAACCTAAGTATCTCTAACTCCAGAAACTTGCACTGTATCCCAGCACCTTTTTGACTTCTAACAGGTAAGCATTTGCCTTAGCTTGTCCACATTCATACCTCTACCTCACTTCCCTATTTCATCTCCTAACCATGCTTTACTGGAGAACCCATTCCCCTCCTCTGTTCTCAGCTCTCTATGTCTTCTATTGGAATAGAAACTCTGCAAGGGCCGGGCCTGTTTTGCTTCTATTTGCATAGTGCCTGGCATGCAGTAAGTGTTTAATGCTTGTTCAGTCTTTCTGTGCCTATACAGACACAAATTGGCCACAAAGACATTAGCGGGAGAGTGTGAATGACTGGACAAAGCCATATTTTTGCAGCTCCCAGACAATGCATTTGGACATAGATAAGGTAAAGTCTTTGCTGCCATCTCAGACAGACAGGGCAGTCACAAGAGATTCTCATCATTGTAGATGAGTTTATTCTGGCAAGATCCTTTAGGGAAAAGATGATACAACGAAAACATGCTACTCTGGAGTCAGAGGACCCAAGTATCTCTGCTACTTAGCACCTGTATACCCTGTGGAAAGTTATTTAGTCTCCCTCGGTCTCAGTTTCCCCATCTGCAAAATTTAAAGTTTTTGGCTAGATGACCAGCTTCAAATCTATGATCTTATGGCTAAGTCATCTTTTGTCTCTGTATCCCATTCCTCATTCATGTTCATCAGCATCTTCTCATCTTTGAAGAGATAAACTGAATTTTAACAAAATTTTTGTATTTATCAGGTGGTATTTTGAATTGAAAGCCCCTAAGATAAATCTGTGGGGTAGAAAAGGGTGCATAGCCCATTTTTAACACTACAGAAAAACCATTTGGATGGAAAGTCCTCTTTTTAACAGCTCAGGAAACAGACTTGGAAATATATTCTATATTTTTTAATTACTATCTTGGGCATATTCTTTTTCGAATAGAAGTATCCCACTTGGTAGTCTCCTTCCGTCTACTTGACAGTATCAGTTTTCTCTATCTTTCAAAGAAAAAGATCTAATTTTCTTATCAACTGTTTTTTAAAAAATATTTCCCCCAATTACATGTTCAAATAATTTTTAACATTCTTTTTAAAAGCTTTGAGTTGCAAATTCTATCCCTTCTCTTCCCCCTTCCTGAGATGGTAAATAATTCAATACCGGTTATACATGCAAGATCATGTAAAACATTTCCATGTGGGTCACTTTGTAAAAGAAGACTCGGACAATCAAAAACAAAAAAGGAATGAGAGACAAAGAGAGAGAGATGGAGAGAGACGGAGAGACAGAGACAGAGAGAGACATTAAAACAACAAGCTGATTGAATGTGTATTCAGACAATATCAATTCTTCCTCTGGGGGTGGACGGCATGCTTCATCATTAGTCCTTTGGGATTTTTATGAAATCCTCCCCCATAGAATCTCCAAGATTATTCTTACAATACTTGTAAGAATACCTGCATACTTGTATACACTTGGATGAATGGTGATTTTCCCCTTGTCAGCTTCAATCTTGTTTCAGATTTTATTGTTGGCAGTTTCCCTGATTATTTAGCTCTTGCCTTTCACCCTACTATTGACTTATAAGAATTTTCAGGGCTAATATTTCTATAGTCAGTCGGCAAACACGAAGCACCTTCAGAGCAGCTAGGTGGTGCAGTGGACAGAGTACCAGTGCAGGAGTTGGGAGAACCTGAGTTCAAGTCTCACCTCAGACACTTGACACTCACTAGTTGTGTGACCTTGGACAAGTCACTTGACCCCAATTGCCTCATCCTGGGTCATCTCCTGTCATCCTGAGGAACATCAGGTCACTGGATTCACATGGCTCTGGAGGAGGTGTGGCTGGTGACCTGCACAGCCCTCCCTCATTAAAAACAAAGTCAAATGCAAGTCATGTCATCATTTCTCTGGTGGCATGGTCTTCTTTGGAAATGAAGGACAAACACACTCATACACTAAGCACCTTCTATTTGCCAGGCACTCTGCTACTGAGCTCTGGAGATACAAAGAAAGGCAAAAGACAGTCTTGAGGAGAATTTGTTGTTCCACCATGGCCAACTTTTTGTGACCCCAAAGATACTGGGATGGTTTGCCATTTCCTTCTCTAGTTCATGTTACAGAGGAGGAAACTGAGGCAAACAGGGTGAAGTGACTTGCCCAGGCTCACATGGCTGCTAAGTGTTTGAGGTCAAATTTGAAATCAGGAAGATGAGTCTTCCTGATTCCAGGCATGGTCTGGGCATTCTCTTCACTGCATTCACCATGCCATGTAGCTGCCTCAGCTACCTGTCAGGGAACTGTCTGGAGAGGTTTGACATGGTACTTTCAGTGAATTAGCTTAGTCAATACTGGAAACTATCAGTGGGCTACCATGGGACAAAAAGCACTAGCTCCATTCTAGAACAGGAAGAAGAAACACAAGGCAGATGAGGTCTAGAAAGAGGCTTAATGTCTGAACAATGTTGCATGGGAAGATGGCAGCATACTCCAATGAGCTGCCCACTCTGGATTCCTGGCACAACAATTCTCCCAGCAGAACACAAAATGCATCACAATTTGTGACCTTATATTACCAAACTCCTAATCTGAGGCCACCTTACTGCTTCTCTGCATTTATCTTATTACACTCAACCTAGGTTAGAATGAACCCCTAATACACAAAAACCATGAAATTAATGGGCAGCTAGGCAGCCCGGTGGATAGAGTGGTGGCAGACCTCAAATCAGGAAGACGAGTTCAAAGTCAGTCTCAGACACTTCCTAGCTGTGTGAGCCTGGGGCAAGTCACTTAACCCTATTTGCCTCAGTTTCCTCATCTGTAAAATGAGCTGGAGAAAGAAATGACAAACTACTCCAGTATCATTGTCAAGAAAACCCAAATGGTGTCACAAAGAGTTGGACATGACTGAAACACCTGAATGACAAATGAATAACCTGGTGGAGAGTTGAGTGTAAACTGTCCAAAGGCCAGTATGCTTTCTCATTTTCATTTTTACGTACCCAGCACCTTGTCTAGCATGTGGCAGTCATTTAATGCATTGGAATTTAATTATTATGCAAGATTAATGAGCCACCAACTTGAAGTAATCCTATGTGTCTTAGAAATGATCTATTAGCTCTGAATTAGTGCTAATGACTCTGGTGCTGTCCTTTGGAACCCAGACCTGTGGAAGATCCCTGACTTGATGGTCTCCCTTGCACTCAAATTTAAGACTAATTGGACAAAAGCATATACTGGCATACCAGCTGCAATGAAGCTACACAGCACACTAGCTACACAGTAGGGTAGCTAGGCGGCGCCATAGAACGCTGAGTGCCAACACTGGAGTCAGGAAGACTCATCTCTCTGAGTTTGAATCTGATCTCAGTCACTTACTAGCTGTGTGACTGCTGGCATCAGTTTCCTCATCTGTAAAATGAGCTGAAGAAGGAAATAATAAACCCGTCCATATCTGTGCCAGGAAAACCTCAAATGGGATCACAAAGAGTCGGACATGACTGAAAATGAATGAACAAAAGTTTCACAGCAAAAGATTCCCAGTAAAATCCTAGGCAGCCTGCTTTGAGGCTGAATTGAACTCACATCTTCCGGACTCTGGGCCTAGCTCTAACCATTACGCAACCAGCTAGATGCCTGATGTGTGACTTATTAGGGAAGGCAATGAGTTTTGAGTCCAGCTTTGCAGAAAGTAATGAAATTGGATTAGTGAAGACAGAAGGAAAGAGAATATCAAATTGGAAGAGATGTGTCATTTCATGGAAAGAATATTAGGCTAGGAAAGCCAGCATTCCCAAGTTTCTTTTACTAGCTGGTTATGGGATGGACAGTGGTAATATAATTTAACTTCTGTGCCTCAGTTTCCTCATGCAAAACTGAGATAACAGTTGCCCCAACTACTTCACAGAGTTGTTGTAATGAATAAGCTCAAACTACATACATGATGCATATGAAATTCTTTGAAAAATGGAAGAAAAAACAGGAACTTAACGTATATATGCTTACTTCAGGCATGGCAGTGGCATAAACAGAGGTCACTGAACAAGGCGTGGCAATTATCTTAATGAGTGTAGGAAAGGTAAAAATACAAAACTCAGATAAAAACGGCAAAGATGACCTTCAAAAGGATCTTATGATGTGATTTCATCTCTTTCTGTTTTAGGGATAAATAACAGTTGTCAAACAGGAAAGTTGGAAGTTTTCAACAAAACTCAACAAAATTCAAATCCAATATCACCAGCTGTTCATTAGATGAAATATCTATATGTATCCGGAATGTAATTAAAAAGGCAGAGATCCAAGTATGTGATCATTGTTTGAGAAAAGTTTCATTTCATGAGGTTACTTCATGTCCAATGGAACAGAGAAAACTCATAATTACATTCCATTTTCTTTTCCCATTTAATCAATGCTTGCTTGCCTCAAGCAATCTTTCTTATGCTCTGGGGGAGACTGGTCTCGAATGGTTAACCCCTCACACAAAGATTATATACAACAGCTGCTCACATCTGAAGGTCCAAAGTAAAAATCACAACAGCAAATAAATCAAACTGTTACTGCTAAACTCCCTGTGTGTCCTGATTGTTGAGATTAAAGGCTGCTGAACCACCACATGATCTGACAAGCCTAGTGATGTGCACTCAAGGAAGACCCAATGAGAGAAGAAAGAGCACAGGTACCTCGGCAGAAATTCAAAGGAAGACCTGAAAAGTAAGTACATGCCTGCCATCTTTAGGTCCCTAGCCAATTACCAAGGCAGCTCATCAACTGCTGGGCTCTGAAATCCATTTCCAGTAATATAAGTTTAAAAAATATTTTGAACAAAGGAATAAAGTTTCTAACACCTAGAACTGTCCAAAAATGGAATGAACTCCTTCCAGAGACAGTGTGTTCCCCCCCTCACTAGGGTTCTTTAAGAGAAAATTCTGCAATAATGGATTTCCATGTTTAAGAATGTTTCTTCTTCACCCTAATTTTGTTGTTGTGTTCATTTACTTTGTAGTGGTATCAGGCCTGCAATGTAGCTATATTTTCAGTTAACTGTGTTTGGTTTACTCTTGGTAATATACAGCACATATAATTTTGCTCTTTTACTATTTAATAGGCCTACGATATTGGTATTGTGAAGTTTGTTTTTGGTGTGTTCTCCATGTAATCCAAACTTGCAGTCACTGAAGCAACATTTTGTAGTGACACTTTGCATCACACTATGAATATTGCATGTATCACTGCTGTATATCTGCTATGCTTAGCACTAAGGTCTGGTGCACTGTGTTAATCAACCTTATTGTATTATGCTTTGATGTGTATTTGATGCTATGTTGTATAATCAGAGATCTTACGTCCATCACAGCTGATTTTGTAAGAGACTACAAAATCCAAACCCTGAGGAGCCATAAAGAGGAGGGGAGAGAAAGATTATGCTCTAGTGGGTTGGAACATGGTTAAGCCTGTAAAGGAAAGTAAAAGAGGGAGAGAAAGAGGTAGGCTGCATTGCCTTATGACTATCTATAATTTCAAAGAAGACCTCAGGGTCTTTCCTACTTTCTCTTGTTTGAGAGGTTAACCCTGATAACTCACAGAAAAGAGACCTGGTTAGTCTGACAGATTTCAGACTTAAGGGAAGTGCTGCTTAACTGAAAGAATGTAATACTGTGGGCTTATTAAAAGGACTTAACATTGCTTAACAGACCAGTAGCAGAGAAATGCCTTCATCTAGAAGGAGAGCAAGGAGATTCCAAGATGGCAGATGACCTATGGTACACATTATTCCCTTAAAAAGATCATCAACATCCAGCTGTGCAGTCCTGGGCCATTACTTAGCCTGGGCATTTTCTTACTCATATCCCTCACTGCTAGGTTTGTGTGCCCACTCTTCCCCCACAGACATGAATACAATGATAGAAGATTGTGACTTAGATTCCTGTTTTTTCTCCTATTGAATAAATGATATAATTATTCTTGCCTCTGCCTTTATGCTGAGTAAATATTTCATATTTTAGAATCAATAGTGTCATTGTGATTACTCTTGGATATATAGACAGGAAGCACATCAGTGGTGCTAAGGAGCTACAGTGGTGAGTAGCAGGAGTGCATTCTCTATCCCCACATCCATACTCCAGAGTTATCCCTAAAGCCCCATGAGGGAGCAAGAGCTATGCAGTTGTAGCAGTGGCCATCCACCTATCGGAAATCCCTCACAGATCTGCTAGTGTGAGTAACTCAACTCACTGAGAGAAAGGAGATGAGTTCAGGTATCATATGGGAATATTATACATGTGATATATTCAGAAGAGGAAACTGAGGCTCAGATAGGTTAACAGACTGGCCCAATGTTTTACAGGTGGCATGATTCTAATTCAGATGCTATGATAGACAGAACACTTATTAAGCACCTACTATGATCCAGGCACTGTTCTAAGCACTGAGGATACAACTACAAGCAAACAAGATCATCTCTGTGGGTAACTTTCTGGGGACTGGGAATGCAAATATGAACCTCTTGGGGGGAAAAGATGAAGTAGAAGTGCTTTAATATCCCTTTTCCATCAACAAATAACCAAACACCACCATAGCTGGTGCAACGGATACAGCATTGGGACTGAAATCAGGCTCATCGTCTTGAGTGCAAATTCAGCCTCAGTCACTTATTAGTTGTGTGACCCTGGAAGTTTTGCCTCAGTTTTCTCATCTGTAAAAATGAGCTGAGAAGAAAATAGCAAACCACTCCAGTATCTCTGCCAAGAAAACCCCAAATGGGGTCATAAAGAATCAGATATGACTGAAATGACTGAACATCATTATATCTATGAACTTCAAAGCCTTCTTAAATTTTGACTCAAACAAGAGATGTTTTCATTCAGACCCTCTTGCCAAACATTCATCAACTTGTTTTTCAAGAGTTCAATAAATGGTTAGCTTACAATTTCTGAAGCCAACATTCATGCTTATGCAGAATAACTCTGGCAGAAAATTTCCATCTTGAAAGTCCACAGTTCAGCACTTAAGGCACTTTAGACACATTCCAGCATTACATTGATACCTAAATCATTTTCCAGTTTAAAAGCACAGAGATAGTATAGAAAATAAACAACTCCCTCATGATCTAAGGCAGTATGTTTAGGATTATATTCATAATTATGAACATATTATGTTGCATTTTTCCTTCCCTCCCTCACACTCTCACAATGCCAGATTTTTTAGAATTTCTCTTTTGAGTTATGAAAAATATTAGCTCTTAAAATAAGAGACTAATGAAGGTCAAGTCATTACCAAGAGGTAGTGAGTCCAAACCCACATATTAGGGTGAATTAGAGTTATTTGGATAAATTAGTTCCAAAACATATTGAAATGCACAGGAAGTAGTTGGATTAAATTTTTTGGCTTTAATTATTTAGATGATTGCCTCAAGTCTTTCCCTTACTCTTTTTCTTTTATGTCATGTTGTTGCTGGCTTATTTTACCACCTTGTCGTTTTTATATCACCCAACCCCAAGTACATTTCCTTGTAACGAATTAAAAATGAAGCAAACACAAACTGACACTATGTCTGACAGCAAATGCTGAATTCCTGACCCGTAGTCTGCCATATTTACACCAACGTGAGGGAGGGAGAACGCTGTGTTTTATCTCAATCCTCTCCAATCAAGAGGATGATTTACATGAATTTGAACTCTGACATCATTTAGTGCCATACTGATTTACATTATTGCAGGAATTGTTCTGGTCTTTCTACTCTGCTCTGCATCAGTTCACAGAGGTCATCCTAAGTCTTTATGAATTTCTCATATTAAACATTTTTGTGATACAATAATATTTTATTATGTTCATATACCACAGTGTATTAAGTTCCCAAATGAAGGGCAACCATTTTGATTCAAGGGTTGTTTTTGCTAACACACACACACACACACACACACACACTCACACACACACACACGCGCACACACACACACACAAATGTTGCTGTGGATATTTTGGTACATATGGCACCTTTCCCTCTGTCTTTGATCCCCTTGAGGTACATACTAATTAGTAGCACTAGTGGGTAATAGGGTATAAAAATTTGAGTCACTTTTCTCACAAATTAAAGTTTTCCAGAATAGTTTGACTGGATCACAGTTTCATGAACAGAGTACTTAATAAAAAATTTGTTTTCTCACAGCTTCTCCAACATTTACTATTTTTACCTTTTATGATCTTTGCCAATTTGTTGGATAACAAGTGAATCCTCAGAACTGTTTTAATGTTTATTTCTCATGGTTCACAATTTGGCACTTGTATTCATATGGTTATCAATAGTCTGAGTATCTTCTGACAACTTTCAGTCATTCTTTGGTCATTTATCTGAGGAACCACTCTTAGTCTTACATATTTGTGCAAATTCCCCATAAATCTTAGATATGAGACTTTTATCAAGGCATTTAGTGCAAAGATTTTCCCCAACTGGCAGTTTATCTTGTCTTAACTGAACTAGTTTCACAATAGCTAACTCTATCTGTTTGTGCAAATACCTAATTTCATAAAATTGAAACTTTTTATGATCACCTCTATCCTTTGAGTAGCAATTCTCTCCCTTGTCAAACCTATGAAAGATGTCTCTTTCCTACTTGCTCTTTCTTTTATGATGTGACTTTTTATATTTAAATCACATATCCATTTGTAGTACATGGCATAAGATGATCGTCAAAATCAATTTTTACTTTTCAGTTTTTTCAGCAGTTCTTTTCCTCTATGATGTCCACTCCTAGTGGTTTGTTTTCTCCAGTTAACCTAACTCTGGCTATTGGTTGGCTGCTTTTGGTCTGGTGAAATCCACCACTCTGCTTTTCTTTTTTTCCCCCATCATCAATTGGTTTTTATTATTACTGCTTCATAATACTGTATGAAATTTTAGGTTCCACTCATTTCTATTTTCTCCTCTATTGGTTCCCTTGAGATTACTGATCCTTTGTTCCTCCAAACGATGTATTACTTTGTCTTCTTCTATCCCTCTTTGTGGTTTGATATAGCACTAAATCTGTAAATTAATTTAGGTGGCATAATTTTCATATTTCTGCAACCCAACCTTGAACAATAGATGACTCTTTCTTAAGTCTTCATTTTTGTAAAAAAGAATTTTGTAGCTGAATTTACATGTCCAGTTTCTATCTTGGAGGGTTAATACTCAAATGTTTTATAATTACTCTGAATGAAACTTCTCTTTCTCATTCTTCTTGGATTTTGTTAGTGTTATCATATAAACTGATGCTTTCTGTGGATATATTCTATATTCTGCTACTTTACTGTTTTCATTAAGTTTTTCATTGAATCTCTAAGATTTTCTAAGTAAATTATGTCATGAATAGATGGGGATAGTTGTATCTCCTCTGTGCCCTGGTGTATTCCCTTGATTTTCTTGAATTCTTCTTAAAGCTAGGGTTCCTAACGTTGTATTCAGTAACAGTGGATAGAAAAGGCACCCTACCTTTACCCCTGTCTTACTGAGTAATCTTCTAGTTTTTCCTCTGTTATATATAACTATATCTTCTGGTTTTAGACATACTTTTGCTCATTTAGGGGAAAGATTCTTACATTTCTATGCTTTTTAGCATTTTTCTCATAAATGCTATATTTTGTCAAAAGTTCTGTCCACCTCAATTGATATAATAATGTTTGTATTATTTTTATTAATATGACCACACAAGATTCAGTATGGCATAGTAGACAGAGGGCTAGCTCTAGAATCAGGAATATCTGGGCTTAAATTTACCTCTAACACATACTGGCTGTGGAACCCTGGGCAAGTCACTTAAGCCCTCAGTGTTCTAGGTAATTCTCTAAGACAAATTGCAAAGAAGGTACCCACCTGTATTGGTTAGGGGAGTTTCTTTATGTGTATGGTGGGATCCCTGACCTTGTTTTCTTGATTTACCCTATTTTCCACATTGATATTCCCCCAGGCTAACATAATTTGCTGCTTCAACCCCAACTCTCAGTGTGCCCTTGAAAATCAAACTAGCTACAAGAAAGGCACCATTCTGTACCAGTCTGATAAACTATTCATGCAGCTGGAACCATTGTAGATAAGCAGGTCATCCTATCTTCATAGTCCAGCATTCTCAAGGGAAAGGTAGGAGGGGATAATGCTCCCCTATCTTTGTCTTCCCCTTGGGGAAGAAACTAATCCTTTCCCCCTCCTTTCTGATGACCCCCTTTTTTCTGTAATCCATAAATACCCAAGACTCTGTCTGCATTCCTAGCTCCCTTGTACTTGGTATAAGGAGTTCCCACATGCATGTTCCTTTTTGCTTTCTGTTGTAGTAAAACAAGTTACTGCTCGTGTCTCATGGAGTCATGACTTTTGATTAACATGTGGGAGTTTCCTGTGTCAATGAAACAATGATCTAGTCCTTATCCTTACCAAGTTAATTGTTTTCATAATGTTGAATCAGTCTTGCATTCTGGGTATAGATAAAATCTAGTCATACATAATAACATATTGCTATAGCCTCTTTTCTAGTATTTTGGTTAATTTTTTATACTGGCCTAATTTGCTGTTTTATTTCTTCCCAGTTTGGATATCAAAAGCATATTTATCCCATAAAAAGAATTTGATAAAGTATCTTCACTCCATGTTTTCAGAAACAGTGTATGTGACCTTTAACTGTTTCATAGACTTTATCTGTAAATTCACCTATCCCAGGTTTCCCACAAACATACCCAACCAGTAATTCATTTATGACTTGCTTGGTTTTTCTTTACAAAACCTAGTTGTTGATATTCTGTATCCCTTCATTTGTTAATCTTGCTATTACACACATACATATAATTTTAAATATGCATCATTTCAATTAAATTTTCAGGGTTTGGGGACATATAATTGGATGTTATAGTTTCTATTAAAAGTTTCTTAAAAAAATTAAAAAATACTCTCCATTTATTGTAAAATTTCCCTTCTTATTTTTTTATTTTTCAACTTTGTCTTTTACCAAATAAATGGTTTTCTCTTACTTGTCCTTAAAATTTTTTTTTTATCATTTAAAAAATTTCTGTTTCTTTTTTTCTCATTTAAAAAAACTACATTGGTCCGCTTTTCTTTCTTGTTAATCTGTGTACTTTATTTTTCTTGTGTATGCATAATCTGTTGTAGATGGAATAAGTTGTATTCTGAATCTACATGTATTATACATTAATGCTTACTGCACTTTAAACTCCTATAAAGAAGAAATTTAACATTTCAGAATAAGTACACAGATTTTGCCTTTTTATTAGAAGACACCCAGATTTTACTTGCCAAGGGGCTTAGTGTAGAGAGGCAGTGTGGGTAATGCAATAATATCAAGCTAGGGGCAGGTCAAATCAAATTAAAACATAATAGGGAAAATATTTAAGAAAATAACACAGATAATGTTAATATGTGGTTTTCTAAGTCAACAACTTGCCCAAGGCAGCTTATGTATGGTTTAGTGGCCCCAGTTTTATCCACTGAAATAGTGGATAGAGAACTGGTAGATCTAACATTCAGTGTCCCCTCTGACACATACTCATAGAGTGACCCTGGGCATATCATATAAATCCCTCAGGTGCTTGGGCAACTCTCTCAATAGTGGAGAAGGTATTGGCTTCCGTGGATAGAGTGTATTTCTTCACTTGGCATTTCCTTACACTGGTAAGTCCTCTTTTCATCCCTTTATTCATGAAATATTCTCCCTTTCAAATAAGACTTACTGGGATATACTAAAATATTAATTTCCAGAAGAGTATTAATATTATTGCTTGGGCAGACTTTGTGCCTGCCTACATAAAGTCCTGAATAAGTAATCCAAAGCCTCCTCTTCTCATCTTTCCTGCCTTCCTCCCCAAGAAGTTTCAATGCCGAGCAGACTTTTGGAAGTGCAAAGAAAAAGGGTCCAGTAATTGAGTACGTCTTTCTAAACTGAAAAAAAACCTAAAAAACAGAATTCTCTGTCTCTTCCATTCTCCCATAACTTAGCTTGTTGAGAATTGACAAATTATATTGTAAAATTAAAACAAGTAAAATATACAAGTAAAAGTTTCAGCCTTCAAAAACCATAAGAAAATGAAAAAATGCCACATGATCACAGTGCTGTCATCAGGCAAAAATTCTAACAAAGGAATAGCAGTACTGGGTCTGGTTTTAATTTTCTATACTTTCAAGATGAGTTTTTCTTTATGAAGACTTTCCACTGCAAAGTCAAAGTACAACAGCAAGATTCAAAAAAGATGAGGAATAAATTGCCAATATTTGAAAAGAAAACCCTTTTCTCAGGGAAGTATCAGTGGTAACTGGGTGTTATTTTTTTTTAAATTCCTAACAAACCCCAAAGCTTCAAATGAAAAGGGGGGAGGATATTAAATTTTTTTACTTAATAATTCCTTTCCTTTGATGCTTGAGCAATGGTTGGGGCAGCTAGGTGGTACAGTGGATAGAGCACCAGTGCAGGAGTCAGGAGGACCTGAGTTCAAATCTCATTTCAGACACTTGACACTCACTAGCTGTGTGACCTTGGGCAAGTCACTTAACCCCAGTTGACTCATCCTGGGTCATCTCCAGTCTCCTGATGAATATCTGGTCACTGGATTCAGATGGCTCTGGAGGAGAAGTGAGGCTGGTGACCTGCACAGCCCTCCCTCACTCAAAACAAAGTCAAGTGCAAGTCATGTCATCATTTCTCTGGTGGCGTGGTCTTCTTTGGCAATGAAGGATGAACACACACACACACACACACACACACACACAACCAAGTTGAGCAATGCTTATGGAATGTCAGGGCCTAAACAGACCTTAGTGATCACAAGATCAAGAGTTGTAAGGGACGTTGAAGATGACCTAGATCAACCCCATAGTTTTCCAGATGAACAAATTGAGGTGCAGGGATGTTAGCCTAGCCCAAGATCTCATATGCATGGGATTGAAGTCATATCCTCTATTCCCAGATCCAGGGCCATTTTCACTAGACTACTCAACTCCAAATATGTTTTTTCACATGGATAAACTGAGGCCCAGAGAGTTAAATTGCTTGCCCAAGAACTCCTGACTTCCAATCCAGCGTGTCTTCCCATGCATCATGCAAACTTGAAAGTTTTAGCAAAGTTTTGTGTACTCTAGCAAAGTCTTATAATCTTGGGTTTGAGAAAACCTCAAGGTTCCCCCACATACTTAATAGTATAAATATGTCTTAACTAGCAATAATAAATCACTGCACTTGAAGACAATAATCAAAACATTCAGCCCTTCCTTGTTAATTGAGTCTTGAGCTTATTTGGATAAGGACCGGCTAGAGCAAAATAACAGAAACTACACTGTTGGGTAAAAGAATTAACACATTCTCTTAGAACCAGGTTTGCGGTTTTCATTATTTCAATTCAGTTCCAACATTTATTAAGTCCCTACTATATGTAAGGATTCTGACACCTCACTGAAGCATGGAGGTGACTTGGAAAGAGAGCTCTATCATGTCCTATGGTACTAGCAGCATGGGATAATGATTCATTCCATAAGTAGGTATATATCATTATGAGACATGTGCTTGGGATACAAAGACTCAAATTAAGCAATCCCTAGGGCCCATGTAAGTAAATATATGTAAAATAAATACAAAATCATTTGGAGGGAAGATATTAGTGCCTGAAGAAGAACCGAAAAGACCTCCAAAAATAGGAGGCATTCATTTCTCCTCAGGAGAAAGGGCATTCCAGGCATAGAGGCAGCCCAGGCAAAGGTATGGAGGTGGGAGGTGGAGTTGTGTGTGCAAGGAAGAGTGAGGGCATTAGTTTGACTGGACTAAAATAAGCATTTATTAGTTACCCACTGTATGCCAGGTCCTATGATAGAGATAAAAAATAGAATGAAACTCCTGTTCAAAAGAAACTTATAATCTAATTGGGGGAGGGGGGAGAAACAAAAGTTAAGAAATTTCAAAATAAAAGTTCCAGACGTCTAAAATTAGGAAGTATAAAGTAGTTAAATTAAAAGTAGTATGAAAGGGAGGACACTAGAAGTTGGGGCATCAAGGAAGGTTTCAGGTAGGAAGTGGTGCTTGAGCTATGTTCCGGAGGAAGAGAAGGTTAATACAAGGTGGAGGTGATGAGGGGCTACCTTAAAGTCAGTTCAACAGCAAAGATACCAAAAATGAGAGCAGGCCAGTTTGACTAGATCATAGAATATAAGATCAATGGGCCTAGAATAATGGATTGGAGTCAAGTGTAATGGTGCTTTCCAAGGTAAGCAAAGATGTTTCTATTTGATTTGAAAGACAACAGAGACTACTGGAGTTTACCAAATAGAGAGGAATGACAGTCAGATTTGTACCTCAGGCAGTAATGGGAAGGATTTACTGAAGTGGGAAGACCCCTGAGTCAATGAGACCAATTAGGAAGCCATTGCCATAATTGAGGTTAAGAACCAAGATGAAAGCCATTGTGAATGGAGAGAAGTGATAGGAATCGATAGACAGGGTGTTAGAAATGGCAAGAGTTGGCAACTCCTGCCATTTCTACCACCACATCTCTCAAATCCATGTATCCACACACACACACACATTTATATATGCATATACACATGTGTGTATTGAGTGAAAGTGAAGTATCAATCATAATGCTGAAATTACATACATGAAACACTAGAAAGTGGTACCTTTGACATCAATAAAATAGTGGGAAAGACAGGTAGACTTGGGGCGACAAGATAATGAGGTCTATTTTGGACATGTTGAGTACAAAGGGGAGCCATTTGTATTGGTGTCAAGTGGTATAGGGGTTTCAATGCCCAATGGAGATAATTATATTTAATTGTAGAGGAAATAGGGAGCAATTGGAGTTTATTCAATAGGGGAGTGACATGGTCAGAACTTTGCTTAAGAATGACACTCTGGCATGATGGAAGAGGAGACAAGACAATTAATTAAGAGGTCATTGCAGTAGCCAAGGCAACAGATGAGTGCCTGAACTAGGTCAGTCATGTGGATATAGAGAAGGGAAGATATGTGAGAGGGGTTGTGTTGGTAGAATGGACAAAACTTGCCATACGTCTGGTTCTATGGGGCAAGGGAGGATGGTTATGGTCCAAGGTTATGAGCCCAAGTGACCAGAAAAATGTTTGGAAGAGGAGAGGGATTGCACAAAGGAGTGACATGATGTCATGTTTTAGACCTGTTGAGTTTCAGATGCCTAAGAGATACCCACCTGGAAATGTTGAATAATAATATCCATAGCTAACATTTATTTAGTGTTAAGAGATAAAAGAGACAGTCATGTCATGAAAAGCCAGAGAGAAAAGAGAATACCTCTGAGGAAAAGGCAGTCATCAATTTCAAATGCCGCAAATATATAGAGAAGAAATAGGACAATCTGGTCATTTAGACATCTCTGTTGACTGGAGAAAGCCATGACATGATCAAGTCAAAAGCCAGATTTTTGAAGCCTTGAGAAGTGAAAGAAGTCCAGGCAACGATTCATCAACGAGTGAACATATAAACAACTTTTCCTAGAATTTTGGTTGTAAAAGAAAAGAAAGATACAGGATGATGGACCAAGGAGATAGTAGAATCTGAGAGCCTTATTATTTTGTTAAAGGATGGATGGTACCTTGGTACATTTCTAAGCAGCAGGAAATGTGTTAGTAGATAGGGGAAGATTAGAGAGACAGAAAGCAGTTATCAAAGCAATCCATTAGAGAAGATAGGAGCAAGGGGAAAGACAGAGGAGTCAGCCTTGACAAGGGAAAGATCTACTTTTCAGAATAATTATCTACATGTCTATTGTCCAAGGACCAAGTGAGGTAGATCATCGGAGGGTAGTAATGGGGAAGCTTTGTTTTGAACCATAGAAATTCTTCAAAACCACACCAAAGAAATCACAGATCCTTGAGGCAAGTATAAAACACACTACTAATTCCAAATGTTTCTTTTCTCAGGGTCCTTTTCTACAATATTTTATTAGTTTACATGTATTAGGGCAGATCTCTCCCAGTTAACCTGTTTGCATCAGTTTCCCCAATTGTAAAATCGATATCATAATAGCACCTATCTCCTGGGGTTGTTGTAAGGATCAAATGACATAATATTTGTAGAACACTTAGAGAATGCCTGGCACATAGTAGGTACTATAAATGCAAACTACTGCTTTTATTATTAAAGGTAATTACTCTGACGCTCTAGGCTGAAACATGTGACAATTTTCAGGGACAGGTTGTTGCTCAGTCGTATCAGTCACGTCCAACTTTTCACAGTGCTGTGGACTATAACGTCCATGAGGTTTTGGTGACAAAAATACTGGAGTGATTTACGATTTCCTTCTCTGGTGGATTAAGGCAAACAGAGGTTAAGTGACTTGCCCAGGGTCACAAAGCTAGTAATTTAGACCAGATTTGTACTCGCGTCTTTCTGACTCCAGGTCCAGCACTCTATCACTGAGCCGCCTGGTTGCTTCAGTGATGTGTTACTCTATATAAATAAGTGATCACATAAAATGAGATGTTGGGATTAGATGAGGGGCAGGGGAGGTAATAAGCACTTATTCAGTACCTACTGTGTGCCAGGCATTGTGGTAAGAGCTTTACACATATCTCATCTAGCTCTCACAACAACTCTGGGAGGAAGGTGCTGTTATCCCTTACTTATACCTGAAGAAACTGAAGTAGAGATGAAGTGTCTTGCCCAAGATAACACAGCTACTAAGAATCTGAAGCCACATTTGAACTCAGGTCTTTCTTATTTCAGGTTCAGGGCTCTAGGCAGAGCACCACCTCGCTGCCTCTAAGGCCCCTTTGAGCTCTGAAATCACAATTCTTGGGCACTTGTCCCCCACCCTCTACAGTATCAACGTCAGCCCTTTGCCCCGAGCAGGCACTGCGCAGCCCAGTTGCCCAACGCAACCCACTGCAACATCAAGGGACTGATTCTTCCTCGGCAGTAGGAAATGAGCCTTAGCTCATTTTGATAAGCATCCTTCAATCCAGGCTGAGGTAAATTTCATCTCCTGACTTAGAGGTGTCTACTGCACGGCCTTACTAAAAAGCAAACAACAGATACCTTCCGAGGTAACAAGGGGCAGAGGTTATCAGACACCACTGAGAAGAAATCCTATTCTTGCTTGCAATAGCGTATACACCATCTCTTTTTAAAATATTCCAAATATTCACATTCTTCTGCCATTTATTTCAGCCTTGCTCTCGATTATTCTCAGTTACTGAGATTTTACTCTATTTAACAATACGGGATGTTATACGACTGACTTGCATTTGCAACTTTAGAAACAACATAAGTCTTCCCCTTCAAAGGAAGGACTTTCTATCGCAAGATTCCACCTTCACACGCCAACAAGCAGACCTACCACTGAGTGAAAAGGTGGACTTGCGGGAGGGCCTTCGTCATCCTTCCATCTTGTTCTAATTTTCATGGAAAGAAAGGGGTCACAGGGATGAAATTCCGAGTTTCCCCTTTACAACCAACAATTAAATTCTTTATTCTGGGCCTATTTCCCTGAAGCGTTTTTAGCTGGAGACTTCTATTCAACATTTATGAAACACCTAACGCGTTTAAGTCACTTGAGATTTTTAATGTCTCACATGAGGCTTATTATTAGATAGTACGTTGGCTGGCCAAAGAAGCAAGCTACTGTAACAGCACAGGGTGTCCCAAAAGTCTTCATGCAGTGTTCTGCCCATCCGAACCGAACACTGCACAGACTTTTGGAATATCCTATATTTCAACATATTCTCCCAAGAACACTTGAGAAGGCTCCACTAAGTACATAAAGCGAACAAGACAGCTAAAATCCTTAACTTCTCTTTTAAATTCATTTTGCTTTTCTAGTTGCCACAGAGAATCATCATTTTATTAATGGTATCTTCAGGCAAATACTATGCTAGGATTTAAGTTTTTTGAGTTATGGAGCCTATGGGTGCTCTGGAGAGGCCTACTAGGGAGACTTTTAAATGCATATAGGACAGGATTACAAAGGAAACCAACTATATTGAAAGACAGTTGTCGAAAATGTTGTTTGAAAAGTTCACAAACCCCACATTAAGAACCTTGGACACTGCCCCCCTCCGCAATTACAATCTCTCAAATGACAGTTTGGAGCAAAGTTACTCCCAGTGCAAACAAAAAGTTATTTTTCCAAATACACCTGGATGACCAGACTATCCTCAGGGTCACCATTATTTTACTCTCCTCCCTCCAAAGCAGAATAAATCTAGCCTCAAGCCTGATGTCCCACTCCTAGAGTCTGATGCAGCAACAATCCCAACAAAAGACTTAGCCTTCCCTAGGAAGGAAACTGCTTTTTCTCTCTCCTAATCTTGAGAATCCAGGAACCAACAGCTCAGCAAGGCAAACTCACTGCTGGTAGGCGGAAGGGTGGGGGGAAGGAGCAAAAATCCAAGATTCCAGAAGCATCCAGCATCCTCGATGCACAGGAGGAGAGATAACAGGGGCAGGGCAATAAAGATGGAAACAAACACACAGGAGAACGCAGCCCAAACTAGACTAAAATATAATTAGGAAATACTAAATTGAAAATTCAATAGAATACAGATAACGTTCATACATAGTTTCTATATCAGTATGTAGAAATATACAGGGATCCTCAGATACTATCTAGCAGCCCCATTTTCTATGTGAAGTTATTATGGCTAGGTCAAAATTCTGAATTCAATGAGCATTTATTAAGCACCTATTATGTACAAGGCATCATGCTAGGTGTTGGGGATACAAAACCAAACAAGATGAGATGGGGTGAACTCATTCCTGGGGAAAATCTAGGTCAAACTCTTGTATTCAATAAGCATTTGTTAAATGCCTACTACATGCAGGGTACGGTGTTAGGTGCTGGGAATGCAAAAAATAAAAGAAAACCAGCCCCTGCTTTCAAGAAAGTTACATTCTCTTGGGGGGAAACAGGTACAATACACATATACATAAATATAAACTATATACGAGATTTGGACACTAGTTGGAGGTAAGGGAGCCATCCTCTCCAGCGAAGGGACCACTTCAGAACTACGCTTCTTTTCCTATGGGATGCAGAGCAGAGGCCAATGGGCACTGGTACAAACAATTTGCTCAGAGGGAGTTCTTATACCAATTTATCACAGGTCCAATCCAAAAACAAACAAAAAAGCCAACAAAGGAAGAGGTTACCCTAGGTGGCAGGACCCTTCCTGCTCTAGACCTTCGATGCCCCAAGATTATTTTAATGGGCTTTGGTCGCTAGGTAGCCCTGCCTCCTTCACCCGGTCTGTCATGCCCAGATGGCATTCCATCTCCAGAGACAGTCTTTCCTGCCAGCCACTTGGCACCTGTAACTTACGCTCACCCTTTTTTCGCTCCCATCCCAGACTTGGTTCTGGGACTTACCCCCACCCAGCTACCTTTTTCTTGAAGTCTCCCACTCTGGGCTGCCTTTCCCCGCAAGCTGGTTCCAGGGCGCGGGGGAGCTACGCGTGCCCACGCAGGATGAAGGACCGTGGGAGGCTAGGCTGGTGGCACGAGCCAAGCCAGGCTGGGCACGCGGGAGGGTGGCTCTGCGGGAACCCGGCCGGGATTGGCACGCGGGAGGGTGGCTCTGCGGGAACCCGGCCGGGATGGGCACGCGGGAGGGTGGCTCTGCGGGAACCCGGAGGGGATGGGCACGCGGGGGCCTCCAAGCCGGGGCGCAGGCTCCAGGCTCCCCCACCGGTACCCGCTGCGCGCTGCGCTCCCGGGGCTCCCCGACCCCGCCGCTATAAAGCGCCTTTCCCTCGCCTCGCCCCGCCCCAGCGCTGGCCGACCCTCGTGCCAGATCTGCGCGGGGAGCGCAGCCAGAGGTGCAGGGGCGGTGGAAGGCCGGGGGCTGTAATCACCCCACCCGGGCCCCGCAGCTGGAGCCTAGGCACGGAGGCGGAGCGCGGGCCTCAAGCTCGCCTGGGCGCCCCGGTCTACAGCCGCGTTTCCAGGCACCCGAGGGAGTGGGGACGTCAGACCTCAGGGATGCCGAATACTTTCCCACATTCTTTTCATTTTTAATTGTCACTCGCTATCCTTCTTTTCTTTTTGGTTTTGCATTGGTTTTAATTGGCAGATGCCGCTGCTTTCCCGAATTTAGCAGGGCACAGGGTACATAGAGTTTGGGATGGAAAGGCAGCCCCAGTGCGTCCCGTGCGCTCAGTGACGGGGAGGGTTGGATGGGAGCGCCCGGACTCGCGTCCTTCCACCGATTACAGCTCTGGGCAGGAGCGGTGCAAACCGGGGGTGGGATGGGGATGAGAGGAGGCTCCGCTGCGACCTATTCCCCTGCCAGGGAAGGTGCTGGTAAGAGTCCTCATGAGAGAGACCCAGTGCTTGGGGGGAAGGAGAAAAGGTGCAAGCAGGCATGTGGTAGTGAAAGTAGACAGGAACTCAGAGTCAATAGGTCAGAGCTCAAGCCTGGGCTTAGCTGTTTGCTGGCTCGATGACCTTGGGTAAGTCGTCTTGCTTCTCTGGCCCTCAGTTTCCCCCTCTGTAAATAAGAAGTTTGGACTGGATGAGTGCCAAGATACCATCATAGACCGTCTAGAAGGTTGAAGCAATCTCAGAAATCACCTAATCCTGCCTCTATGGGAAGAATAAGAATCCCCTCTGAAACTCACTATGTGATCATTTAGGTTTTCTGGAAGACTTCTAAGGAGGGAGAACCCATTATTTCCATCTCTCCCTTCTGCAACGTAGCCAGTTTGAGTCAGGCAGGAGAGCATTAGCTCTGGGGGCAGAGGACCTGAGTTAAAATCCCATTTCTTAATCTTAATATCTTTGTGACCTTGGGTAAATTACTTATCCTCTCTGGGTCTCAGTTTCCTTCTCTGTAAAGTGAGGAGGTTGAACTAGCTGGACTCTGAAGTCCCTTCTCAACCTAGATCTATGGTCCCATGGGTCTGTGCTCATTTAACCTTTGCTAAAGACCTATTACTGAAGGGAAACTCATTGCTTCCAGGGCTGAGATCCTGCCAAGATTCTTGGGAAGACTGTTGTCTGACCCCTTGGATACTGAAGAGAGTAGCCCCAAACACAGGACCTTGTTCCCTGTTGCAACCTTTGCCTTCTGTGTAACTAACCGAGTTTCCCATTTTAGCCTTGGAATAGTTAATCTGTCAACTCTGGGGTAAAGTTGTTAGAAATTCAATGGAAAATCCACAACCAAGAGATTTCCCAACTTGTATTTAGTTCAACATCCTTAAGTAATACAATTTAGAACTCTGGCATTCTCCTGCAAATATCTTGGTGACGATAGATATGATGATCTCCATTTTATCCACACAATAGAAAATTACTTACATTGGACTTACTTGGAATTGATTTTAAGGTGGTTTACTTGGCCAGTTCTACACACCAGTGTTTCCCAGGTAAAATGCTGATATGGTAGTCTGGGTCTAGAGGAGCAGCATGGTTCAGTGAACTAGAGAGTGAGTGCAGAAGACCTGAGTTCAAGTTCCATCTCTGTCACATGCTGCCCATAATGTCACAGAAAAATCATTTCACCTCTCAGAGCTCTATGCAATTCTCTGGCTATAAGGTTTTAAATTTTTTTAATTAATTGGTTATTAGAAGCATTTATTATCTTTTTTACTACCCCAGTTGAACAATGAAAAATAAAAATTCTCATAGCAAATATGAATAGTTCATCCAAACAAATTCCTACATTGGATGTGTCCAAAAATATTTCTCATATCCTACATCTTAAGTCCATTAGCAACAGAGGAGTACACCCCTTTGCTTCCCCCTATGGATTTATAAAGAACTATAGTGCAATGAACCAGATGCCTTCCAGCCTCATGCGATTTTTACAAGAACTCATGGAGAGTAGAATGGACAGCATGCAAAGGATTACCCATTATACCCTGGAAGGGCTTGCCATATCTATTCTCTTCACTGCTCTTATTCTACTAAATTACTGAATTGCAATTACTTTACTGAATTACTGAATAGTAAATCCTACTGACTCCATCGTCAACCAATCAAAGACCATTTTTTAACCACCTATGTTCTGGGTACTTTGTTAGGCTCGGGGAACATAAATGCAAAGAATGAATAAGCTGAAGGGTTCATTTCTTATCTTGCTTATATTTCCTGTCTTTCTTACTTTCCAAACCAAAACTGAAAAGAGCCATGCATCTCAATACTCCGTGTCCAATGATTTTGAGTCATCTTATGAAAATGAAGCCCATTTCTGCAGCTGGACCACACCAAAGAGCTTTAACTGAATGAGTTTTCTGTTGCAAATCACCTCCTCCTACCCTGTAAGAGGTACCAGAGGCCCTCTTGTGAACAGGCAGGTGGTCACCTGAAGTGACCCCTCTCTTACCCCTTGCATAATCCTTCTAACTGTGGGACCAGAGAAAGCCTGGGCATGTGGCCAACAGTGCATAGCTACAGCTCTCTCAGCTGCTGCTCTGAGGCTTTCTTGGGGACAGCTGTCTAACAAAAAGGACTTGCTGAGAACCATCTGGATCTACATAGATTGGGAGCTCCTAACGGCTTTATCAAATGACTGGTCATGAACTGAATCAGTAGAACTTTGAAGCCCTAAAATCGGACCCATTGGCAAGGAAATATCTACCTCCACAGCACTGATTAATACATGCTTTATGTATACTTTGAAAAGAAATTCAACTATAGAAAACAGGGGTGATAATAATAACAGAAATAGAGCTAAGTGCTTCACAAACATTGTCTCATTTGGTATTCACAATAACCCTGCAAAGTAGGTGCTATTATTACCTCTGTTTTACAGATGGGGAAACTGAGGCTCAGTGAGATTAAGTGACTTGTCCAGGGTCACACAGATAAGGGTCTAAGGTAAAAGTCAAACTCAGTTCTTCCTGACTCTAGGACCAACACTTTATCCCCACAACAGAAAATTGCCTTACTGGACTCACCTTCAGTGAAGGGGACTTTCATTTTCAGTCTTCAGGACTCATGGTTTAATATTTC
The DNA here is from genome assembly GCA_023548195.1 of Bettongia penicillata ogilbyi. Classification (NCBI taxonomy): domain Eukaryota; kingdom Metazoa; phylum Chordata; class Mammalia; order Diprotodontia; family Potoroidae; genus Bettongia; species Bettongia penicillata. The sequence goes on from JAJHZJ010000718.1 coordinate 1,327,104, forward strand.
ATTGACCAAAGTTCTAAAGGCTTCCAAAGTTGTTTTTCTCTATGATGCTGTCATGGTCCTAGCTTTCATTTCACTCTGCAATGGTTCAGAGAGGTCTCCCATGTTTCCCCTGAAATAGCATCGAATTATGCAACTAAGGTTCTGTATGTTCATTGTCTTTGGTATAGCCAAAACTCAAAATGCATCCAAAAGTCACTTGTTGATCAGAGCCTTTCCTGTCTCTTGGTTTGACTTATTTCTGCATGTCATGTTTTGGTAAGGATAGAGAGACAGTGCTGTAAGGTAGAGACCTTAGGCCTCTTCAAGGCACATGTGGCACATTGATATGGGTGCTGGTTCTTTGCTCTGGCATTTTCTGATTTCAGAATATCTATGAAGGTTCCAGAAGCCACATGAGGATTGCCTGAGCAAAACATTCCATGTAAGCCCCTAAGAACTAACCTTATTGGTCAGTCTTCTTTTATACTTAGATTTTTATATAGACCTTGGAGAGACTTTAGAGGTCATTAACAACTACATATTATACTTGGGAAAACAAACTGAGGCACAGAGACATTAAATTACTTGCCCATAGTCAACTGAGATCTGGTAAGTGAACTTATCCACAGCATTCAAAACTTCTCCATTTGTTGTAACTGATGGTTCTACATATGGATGATTGGTGGTGGCTGATGGAGCTACCTGTGTTTTCTTGGTGTTCATTATTAGGCCAAAATTAGCACAGGCAGCAGAGAATTGATCAATACTTTGTTGCATCTCAGCTTCAGAGGCTGCATTGAGATCTGAACCCAAATCACTGATACTCCATGTTTATTGCTCTATCCACATTACTTTGTTTTTTCCTGTCATCAAATAGAGAAAACAGATTGATGCAGTCTTGGACTTCTTGGATTTAGAAGATGTTTCTAGAGTACAAAGGAGAAGTTATTAAACCTTCTCTCAAGTTAAAACTCAGACATTTGTCTCCAGCCAAACATTTAGGAGTTGCAGACATGCAACCAAATTCTTCCCTTTTAGATAATTACATGGCTTGTCAATTAACCATTTTAGGCCACTAGAGTATAATTACATTTGGCAATAATTTGCTAAATAGAACACCTGTGGCTCAAATGGCTCACAGGCCTTACTTCAAAATAAGTAAATCAAGAACATTGAATTCAGCTAGAGCTTAATTCCTCTCGAATTCATTAGTTGAAGGAATTTCATCAAAGTAAAGGTACCAAATACACTAGAACAACTTGGGGTCTATGAATTTGTTTTTAAAACATAATTTGCTAATTGGTTTTTAGTATAATTGGTTTCCTTCTTAATCCAATGTATCTTCATTTTGCATCTAAAAAACATTATTCTGAGAAGGGAATCATGACACAGAACAGGTTAAGAACTCTTGAACCAGCATGATGGATTCTGAGGTGGTGGCTGCTGTGGTTGCTATCCTTCGTCTTCAAAAAGGACCAAAATGACAACACCATTGTAAAGTGAAATTTCAGTGTATCTGAGTGAGGCTGATCAGACCAATACGAGCTCAGAATGCTCTACCACAGGTTGGGCACAGATAGTCTGTATGAATATTTGGGGTGGATATCCCAAATTTGCACATCCTGCATTTACTTTGTGCTGTCTCAATTTTGCTTTGCTTTGAGCAGAGCACCCTTTCTGATGCAGGTACACCATGCTGAGCGGTCCTGTGCCAGTGTCTACTATGTTCACAGACAAATTCAAAGTTCTTGAGAGAGACGTTGAGAGCGTCTCTGTATCGTTTCTTCTGGCCACCATGTGATCATCTGCCTCGTGCAAGTTCTCTATAAAATAGTCTTTTTGGCAAGCGTGCACTTTGCATTCGAACAACATGACCAGTCCATTGGAGTTGCACTCTCTGAAGCATCGTTTGAATACTTGGCAATTCAGCTCGAGCAAGGACTTCAGTGTCTGGTACCTTATCCAGTCAGGTGATCCTCAGAATCTTCCTAAGGCAGTTCAGATGGAAGTGATTCAGCTTCCTGGCATGGAGCTGGTAGGTTGTCCATGTTTCACAAGCATATAACAATGAGGTCAGCACAATGGCTTAATAGACCTTCAGTTTGGTAGTCAGCCTAATACCTCTTCTCTCCCAAACCTTTCTTTGGAGCCTCTCAAACACTGAGCTAGCTCTAGCAGTGCATGAATCAACCTCATTGTCAATGTGTACATCTCTGGAAAGTACACTACCAAGGTAAGTGAACTTATCCACAGCATTCAAAACTTCTCCATTTGCTGTAACTGATGGTTCTACGTATGGATGATTGGTGGTGGCTGATGGAGCACCTGTGTTTTCTTGGTGTTCATTATCAGGCCAAAATTAGCACAGGCAGCAGAGAATTGATCAATACTTTGCTGCATCTCAGCTTCAGAGGCTGCATTGAGTGCACAATCATCTGCAAACAGAAAATCATGCACCAACACTCTCTCCACTATGGTAGCTGCCCTTGATGCTGTGTTCATCCTCATTGAAAGCATTTGTCAAGATGGCTGAAAACATCATGCTAAAAAGCATGGGAGCAAACACACAGCCCTGTTTCACTCCATTTGTGACTGGGAAGGCACGAGAGCTTTATCCATTATCCAGAACCCGGGCAAACATGCCATCATGAAATTTATGTACAATATTGATGAACTTCTCCAGGCAACCAAATCTGACATAATTTTCCATAAGCCCTCATGACTAACAATGTCAAAGGCCTTGGTCAGATCTATAAACATTGTGTACACACCTCTGTTCTGCTCCTGGCATTTCTTCTGGAGTTGTCAGGCAGCAAACACCATATCGACTGTTCCTTGGCCCTTTTTGAAGCCACACTGGCTCTCAGATATATGCCCATCTTCCAGGTGAAGAATCAACCTATTAAGTAGGACTCTAGCAAGAACTTTGCCAGCAATGACTAAGAGAGAGATCCCCACTGTGATTGTCGCAGGACAATCTATTCCCTTTACCTTTATAGAGATGGACAATGGAGGCATCCTTGAACTCCTGGGGGATAACCTTCTCTTACCATATAACCTAGAAAATTTCAATCAGCTTTTGTATGAGCAATGGTCCCCCTACCTTGTAAAACTCAGCTGGAATAGAATCAACACCTGGTGCTTTGCCACATGAAAGGAGCCTAATGGCCCTCAAAACCTCTTCTTTAGTTGAAAGTTTAGCTAAGGAGGGATTGACTTCAACCTGAGGTAGATGGTCAATGGCCTCAGCATTGATTGATGATGGTCTGTTGAGAACTCTATGGAAGTGCTCAGCCTATCTCTCTAGGATCATGTCCTTATCACTAATCAATGTGACTCCATCAACACTGAGTAGTTGTGAAGCACCATGGGTTTTTGGTCCATAAATAGCTTTCAGGGAATCATAAAAGCACTTTGGATTATTAGTATCAGCATACAACTGAATTTTATTTGCTTTCTTAACGAGTCAGGAATCCTGCATCTCTCTAAGCTTTGCTTGTACTTTGCTTTAAATGGAATTAAATGCTGCCTTCTTAGAGGTAGATGAACCGTCCTGCTGGTATATCCTGTGGAGTTCTCATTTTTCATTTAGCAACTTCTGAATTTTCCCATCATTTTCATCAAACAAGTCTTGGTGTTGGCAAGTGTTCTGACCCAGATGAGCAAATGCAGTGCTCTACACCAAATCTGAGAACTGCCCACTCCTTTTCTCCTCCACTGTTGCCATCTGTGTGTTGGCTCAACTTTCCCTCCAAGTCAGCAGCAAACTATTCACACACAGAGAAGAGCTCTAATTTGTTGACATTAATTCTTTTGTAGTCATTTTGCCTTAGGGGTGGTGCTTTTGATAAATGTGAATATTTAGCTTGGAAAGGATAAGTCTATGATCAGTCCAGCACTCTGCGCCATATGTTGCCTTTGTCACTCTCATATCTTGTCTGTCTTTTCTCCTAACAATCATATAATCTATTAGGTGCCAGTGTTTGCTGTGAAGGTGCATCCATGAAGTTTTATTGCATTTAGGTAAATGGAACACAGTGTTGGTGATGAGAAGGTCATGTGATGCGCAAGTCTTCAGCAGTAAATGACCATTGCTGTTGCTGTTTCCAACTCCATTCCTCCCTAGGACTCCCTGCCAAGTCTGGTGGTCTGAGCCTTCTCTAGCATTAAAGTCACCCAGAATTATAAGCTTATCCTCTTTTGGCACATTGACGATAACAATCTCTAGGTCTTCATAAAAGTTTTCTTTGACTTCATCAGGGTTTATCATGGTTGCAGCATAGGCACTGATGATGATGGCATGGCATTTTTCTGCAAATGGCAATCTCATTGTCATGAGCCTGTCATTTATTCCTTTTGGCAGGCATACTAGCTTGCTGATTGGATTAGTTTTGATTGCAAAACCCACACCAGCTTCATGGCACTCCCCTTCACTGCACCCACTCCAGAAAAAGATGTATCCGCTCCAACTTCAGTAAACTGGCCTTCATTTGCAACCTTGTTTCACTCAGGGCTGCTATTTGGATGCAATACTTGAGTTCTCTTGCAACAAGAGCAGTTCTTCTTTCAGGTCTACTGGATTTTGTGTTATCTATTAGTATGTGCACATTCCATATGCTGGTGGTGAGTGGAATCATCTTTGCAGATGTTTTCATACATTTTTTTTTTTTGTGTTTCGACCACATAGTGGGATTCCCCGCCTGCCATGGTAATCAGGCCAGGGTTGGGTAAGCAGGCAATGTTTAGGGCACCTTTTCTAGCCCCCTTGCTCACACCAGGAGGTGAGCAGCATGATACTTAAAAGGCTGCCCAGACACCCAGGGGACTGTCGAGTTCCACTGCGGCTTCCAGTGAAAAATGACCCTATGACCTGGGCTCCCTGTGTGCAGGGTCATGACTACAGCTCTTACTGTATCCACATCTGCTGCTTCATCATTTGCCTCTCACTGCAGGACTTTGAGGCATAATAGTGAAATGGTATGGGGGATGTCTGGTTCATGTGTAAATTGGATTTAAGTGAGGAAGAGTTGCATGAAGTCATCAGCCTCACTCTCTCCTCCAGAGTCATCATAGTCCAGTGGCAGGACAGAGTCAAGACAGCTGGCGATGACTCAGGATGCAGTGGATGACCTTGGCATCTTTGGTGTCTAACCAAGTTCTAAGTGCTCCACATTGCCTGCTTCGTCTGCCTTCATGGTCATTGGAACAAATTGTTCTCATCCGCTCATTCCACCAGATTAAGTCTTCAAATGCTTGGGGGAGACATCTCCAACTCACCAATGGGTTTGAGAACCCTTGGCTACCCTCAACCTGATTTGGCCCATCTGCTGAAATGATTTACCAGGGTGTGGCCGCTGTGCATGCTGCAGCTTCTTGGAGCCACAGGTGAGAGTTAGGTGGAACAGGTGGACATTCAATGTGGAAAGAACCCCAGAAAAGGCTCAGCAGCCATCATATCAAAGGTGCTGGTGTAGGAAGCTATAAAAACCCAAACAGTTATGAAAATTTGTTTTGGATTCCTGTTTCCCCAGGTCTAAAAGAAGTCAGCTTTGACTGTTTTTCCTTTCTCTTAGGTTGTTTTTTTTTTTTGGAGTTTTTACTGGTGTTTTACTGAAACCATACTGAAAATACATTAGCTCTGAAGTCAGAGGACCTGGTTTCATATCTTGCCTTTTGTATTTTCTGCCTGTATTATCTTGGATAAGTCACTTAATCTACTGGTGCCTCAGTTTCTTCATCTTATGAAAATTTGGGGATTGGACTGCACAGTTCTTAGGTCCCTTGTAGTCAGTTGTAAGAATGGAACCGAATCCACCCATCTGAATCTGATGCCTTAATTAGCTGAAAAACTTTAAAATAAAATTAAATGAATTAGAACTGGAATGTGAATAGGATATGTACAGCTCCTTGAATCAATCGTTCAAAGGCATTGTGTGAGGAATGCTTTAGAAGGATTTTGTACAAAGGGAGAAACTTTCTCAGAAGAGATTCTGGGCATCTGGATCCAGGAGGTTGGAGTAAACATGGAGCAGAGTGAGGACTGAGTGGTGCTATGTAGGTACAGAAAAGGGAGATGTTGAGGAAAGTCCTCATGAGTAGGATTCAGGCTGCAGAGAGTTTAAGAGACGGTCAACTCTTTCTTCAAATTCCCTCTATGATGCCCATCTGTCTACAGAAACTATAATGTACAATGTGTTCTTTCTTTATCTAAATGTTTCCAGTAAATTGAATTTTGCATAACTAGAGATAGATAAAAATACAAAGTTAGGCAGAGAACCCAATCTCTCTCCTCACATTTTCCCCCTTTCCCCTTCCCCTACTCTCCTCCTTCCAGGTATGTGAACATGTAGGTGACTATTACTGAGGTACTACTAGAGACCAGAAAGACCCTCAAAGTTAGTCTAGGATTTAATCCAGTTGGTTGTAATCCTATCTCCTTTGCCTTCCGGAATATCATATTCCAATCCCTCTTTTAACATGAAAACTTCTAAATGTTGTGTTATCCTGATTGTTTCCCAGATTTTTGGATTCTTTCTTTCTGTTTGCTTACAATGTTTTCTCCTTGATCTGAGAGCTCTGGAATTTGGCTATAATATTCCTGAGAGTTTTCATTTGGGATCTCGTTCAGGAGTTGATCAGTAGAGTCTTTTAATTTCTATTTTACTCCTTGCATCTAAGATACTGCATTTTCCTGATAACTTTTTGGTTTTTTTGTTTAGTTTTAGTAATGTTTTATTTTTTCCCCAGTTACATGTAAGGGCAATTTTTAAAATTCATTAAAAATTTTTTTGAATTTCAGAAGAAGAAATCAAAGTTTTTTATAATTACATGGGAAAATGCTCTATATCATCATTGATTAGAGAAGTGAAAATTAAAATAGCTTTGAAGTACTATCTCCCACTATCACAAAAGACAAATACTAAAGGGGATGAGGAAAAATCAGTACATTAATAAACCGTGAATTTCTGAGCTGGTCCAACTATTCTGGAGAATAATTTGTAACTATGCCCAAAGGGCCGTAAAATAGTCCAAACCCTTTAACCTGACAATACTTCTAGTAGGTCTGTATCAAAGGAGAAGGACTTATATGTACAAAAATATTTATAACAGCTCTTTTTGTGGTGATAAAGAATTGGAAATCAATAGGAAGCTCATCAATTGGGGAAATGACTGAGAAAGTTGGGGGAAATGACTGAGAAAGTTGTGGCAAATGATTGTGATGGAGTTGTATTGTGCTATAAGAAATGAAAAGGGGGGTGGTTTCAGAAAAAAAAAAAAACTGTGACAAGTTGATACAAAGTGAAGGGCAAAGGAGCGGGAGATCATTGAACACAGGAATAGCAATGTTGCAATAGTAACAAACCATGAAAGACTTGTCTACTCTGATCAATATAACGATCTGAGACAGTGCCAAAGGACTCAGGAAGAAAAAATGTTGTCTGTTTCCAGAGAGAGAACTGATGAACTGAGTGCGAAGTGAAGTACAATTTTCTTACTTTGATTGTGTTTGATATGGAAATATGTTTCTCATGATTTCACATTTATAATGAATTGCTTGCCTTCATAGCAGATTGGGAGGAAAGGAGAGAAATTGGAATTCAAAATAAAAAAGGAAAGAAATGTTAAAAAATAACTTGAAAAAAATTTAATTGGTTCAAAGAATTAAAAGACACATATGATTAACATAGGTTCCTGTTCTTCTAAATACAAGAGCCCAGCACAAAAGGGGTGTATAGTTCTTCAGACTTGGTACATGCTACTGATTATCTGGGCCACCTAGACAAAGGTAGCAGTAGGAGAGCTGTGTTCAACCGAATCAATGCTATTTCCATGCTACTGTTAGATAAACTTCCTTTTGTTATATGGAGAAAAGTTAGTACAATGACCATGCATCCCACCTTTGGCAAGAAGCCTGTCGGTTAAATCCAGTGTATCCTATACGGTTAAATCCAGTGTATCCTATATATATTGTGATCGTACGTAATTGTTCATGCGTTGTCTTCTCCATTAGTATGTGAGCTCCTTGAGAGCAGGGTTCTAAGCTCGAATGCTCGAATCTAAATCAAGATTTCCACAATTTCAAACTTCAGTCATAGGGGTTGTACAGCTAGAGAGGGTGAATGTTCAGCTTGCCAGCTCATTGTCCTGATATTTGTCCTAAATCCGGAGAAGCAGCACACTTGTGGCAACAGGCAGTTTGTATTTTCATTTGTCAGAAAGCACCATAATAGTTACTTTTGAAAACCAAATCCTCCTCTCCCCACCCACCCCTCCCTGGGGCCATTTTGGCTTCACCAGAGGAATGAGTTCACAAATGCTGGTTGAAGCCAGAGAGGGAGAACCATTCTTTTTAAATAGAAATCACACAGTAAAACTACTTTCCTATAGTGTAGTTCCTTTTAAATCCCAAGGATTTATGGGAGTTGGGGATTGGAGTATCTCTTTCTGAAAGTTTGGACAGCTAGAAGAGATTGTAGTTTTTAACTGCCTGGACTGAAGCCACCTTTCTAGGAACTGGCGATGAGGGAAATTTTTACTGTGGGAAAAAAAAGAAAAAGAAAACTCAATCATTTTGTGCGTTCTCTTTATCAACAAGGGGGCAATTGGAAGAGGAAATTTCTGGACGTTTTGGTTTAAATGAAGCATCCCTTTGTTACTAAGTTTTGTAGCTTTTAAATAATGTCCTGCTGTAGACCTGAATACCTTGCCAATAATTTTTAAGGATTAAAAAATTCTTTAAAAAGAAAAAAAAATCCTAGAAATAAAATGGGTGCCCATTCATTGGGAGTGGCTGGATACAATGAACAGAACTGTAAGAGGGTGTTATTGCATCCTTAGAAATGACAAATATGAGGAATTCAGAGAAACATGGGAAGATTTGTATGAAATGATGCAGAACTGATGGGGTTCAGACTCTGGGAACTTCCTTGAGCTCCACTGGAATCTCCTCACTTAACCTGGCTTTTCATACTCAAATCTGTGGCCATTGTCTGTTACCTCTGGATTGCCCCACCTGCTTCCCACTTTAGGTGCCTCCTAGTCTGATGGCTCCTGATAGCCTCCAGCTGTTTCCAGCCTTTGACCCTCCTTGGATTCCCTCCTTGGACTTCTCCTCAAGACCCTTCCTAAACCCCTCCTCCCATCACCCTGGACTACCAGACCACCACCACCCCCACCCCACCCCACCCCCAGATCCCTCCTATACTCTTCTGTATTTAATTTCCATCTTGCCTCCATGAAGGCACTCAGATTCAAACTCAGACTCTGTCTAGTTGGGATTCTATCTGGCCCACTTATGAATACAAGCGTCACAAATGCTTAGGTTCCTTAAGAGGCAACCCAATTTGGCGAATCTTTGATAAACTTTGTTTTCTTTGGCTTTAAGAAGGCTTGAGTAGAATTCATTCGAGCACGACCCGGACTGTCGGTATTTTGGGGTCCCGATCACCCCTGAACCTCATCAGGACCAAAGGGGGAACAAAGCCCAGCGGGGACTAGAATGATGTCCTGTAAATGAAAGGAACATAAAAAGATTCAATTTCTGATTTGTTATACTAACTTATCTCAGCCTCAGACAACCAATGATTGGAAAACAGTTCCCTCATATGAGGGACATTGAATGGGGAATGCAGTATAAACTGTCAGATACAGTAGCTGTAAGTGCTTTTCTTTGTTGCAAGGAAAGATTCTCTGGGGATTGTTGCAAGAGGCAAGGTTGTGATAACTTTTTTTTTTTTTTAAGAAAAAAACACAATGTGCTTAATGAGAAAAATAATGAAAATATCACTTTAGAGATAATTCTAGTGTAAGTATTTTAAACCAGTACTGAGACTACCTCAGCTTTCAGGTCAGCCTTTTGACAAGGTGATTTGTAGATTAGAAAATTAAATTAAAATTAATAGATAAAATTTTAAAATAATGTTTGTCAAGACTGTTTTCTTTGTATCATTTCCATATTAGTGTTCTAGGTGCCTGAATCTGGGGGTGTATTTTTAATGTTGGATAGGACTCTCTTAGCCCACACTTTGTCCCTAATTGTTTTGAAGAAATCCAGATTGACCGTGACCAATCCATTCTCCCCCTATTTCCAGGCTCCCTCCCCTTTGCCTTTTGATTCCTGGCAGAAAATAGCATACACACGCACACACACACACACACACATATACACACACACACATACACACACACACATACCATCATGCTGGCATCCCTGTACAAAAAAGGAAATATCCACCTTATTGATTTTCCAACTCTGTCACTTTGACCTCTGTAGATTTCTTACACATTGTAGGGGTGAAGTGAGGGGAATGGTAAGGAGGAGTAACTTGATTTTAATGATCTATACAATAGTCGTTGGAAAACAGATAATTTTGCCCAGTTTGTCATTGAAAAAGCTTATAGAGAAGTGGAACATTCAGGCAGTGCAGCCAAAGGGCATAGGCTTTGTTCCAATTATCTAATCTCCATTTTGAAGGACTTGGGATTTTAGTAGAACTGGGTCTCACCAAAAGCATCCCTTCTTAGCTACAAAGGAAAACCAAAGATGGGCAACAGTGTTTACTAGCTTATTTCTTCCCTTAGTTTTAAATTAATATTTTATCATCAAGATCATCAAGATTTTATCATCAAGGGAATTATATAAAGAAAAACATGTGGGTGAATTTCTTACAACCATCTCTGCCGAGAAATCAATTACAGAGGTATGAATCAGAACCAAAATTTGGATAAAAACTCTGGGGCTTTGGGAAATTAGAAGAGTCACTTGTAGCCTTTCAACATCTATAAACAGCTGAGTTTAGGGCATACTTAGAATAATAAGTTAACAAGTTCTTAGTAAGAACCTACTATGTGCAGGCATTAGCGATACATATGCAAAGAACAAACCCTGCTCTCCAGGAGTTACCAGACGGCGGGCTTCATCCTTACTCCACCCACTGTTTGCACCCCATGTGAACTCTCCTGGCCCTTTTGTTTCACCCCCTCCAAGCTATGTGTATATACATATATATATATATATATATACACATATATATATATGAATGACCTTAAAAAATATATATACATATATATGTATGTATATATGTATGTATGTATATGTATATATATACACACATATATAGGAGCGACCTTAAATATAGGAGTGACCTTAAAAGTAACCCCATTATGTCTCAAAATATTCCGTCTCCTGTGCCCTCCCTAACCAAAGTGATTTTGAAGCTGGTTTCATGCCGCTTACCCTGGATACATATCCCTTTTTTTTCTCAATAGTATTTTATTTTTTTTCTACTTACATATAAAGATAGCTTTCAACACTCATTTTTATAATATTTAGAGTTCGAAATTTTTCTCCCTCCCTCCTCCTCTGCCTATCGCCAAAACAGCAAACAATCTGATGTAGGGTATACCTGATGTTGGCTATATTTCCACATAAGTCATATTGTAAAAGAAGAATCAGAACAAAAGGGAAAAACTTTGAGAAAGAAAAAAACAACTAAAAAGTTAAAATCGTATGCTTTGATCTACATTCAAACTCTATAGTTCTTTCTCTGGATGTGGTTAGCATTTTTGTCATGAGTCTTTTGGAATTGTGTTAGATCATTGCATTGCTGAGAAGAGCTAAGTCTAAGTAGTCAATCATAGCACAGTGTTGCTCTTACTGTGTACAATGTTCTCCTGGTTCTGCTCACTTCACTCAGCATCAATTCATGTAGGTCTTCTGAGATTTTTCTGAAATCTCTTATAGCACCATGGTAGTCCATTATATTCAGATACCACAACATGTTTGGCCATTCTGCAATTGATGGGCATCCCCTTCATTTCCAGTTCTTTGCCACTGGGTGCATTTCTGGTTGTTTGTCCCAGGAGTAAAGATTGGTTGTTACAGCTCTGCTATGACTATGGTTTAAGACATCATCACAGACAAATTTCATACTTTGCAAAATGATTTCCAGTGAAATTTTTTAGAGGAAGGACTATGTCAGTAAGTAGCAAATGGGATGGGACTGGACCCATGAATTTTTTTCAGTTAGGGAATTTTATATCAATGCAGATCAGCATTTTATCTTCAGTTGAAGAAAGTAGAGAGTTGCCTCAAATACAGAGAAGTGACTTGTCCAGGGTCACACAGCCAGTCTGTGTCAGAGGTAGGATTTAAACCTAGGTTTTCCTGCCTCTGAAGCACACTCTTGATACAATCTACCATGTTGCTTTTTGATAGGACTACAACAGAAAGTGTGCTGTGAGGAGGCACCATAGGGCTGGAGTTAGGAAGACTCCTTTTTGTGAGTTCAAATCTGGCCTCAGACATTATCTCTGTGACTGTGGACAAGTCACTTAACCCTGTTGGCTTCAGTTGCCTTATCTTTCAAATGAGCTGGAGAAGGAAGTGGCGAAGCACTCTAGTACTTTGACAAGAAAACTCCAAACAGGGTTAAGAGCTGGAAAAAACCAAACAACAGTAGAGTATTTTTCCCTCTAAAGAACAATTTCCACATAGGTGGGGTTTTTTTTTTTTTTGGTAACTGTGTTTGTATTTTGCCAATTACAATCCCAAAAGCTATTGGAATGTTGAGTTTCATCCCTTTTTTCTCAGATATGGCATCAACATAAATGAACATAAGAACATAAGTTATGGGCGAGTAGGCATTGTTACATAGGTCTCCTTTTCCTTTCTTTCTAATTAAGATTATCTGTCACAAGATCAAGTCCTATCTTTCTGACAGAAGCAAGACATTAAGTTCTAGGTTCTTAGGCAAAACTTTTATTAAGTAAAAGAGTACTAAGTTAGGAATCCTGGGTTCAAAGAGTCAGGAAGAAAATGTTGTCTCTGATCCAACTACAGTAGTGTGACCATGGACAAGTCACTTAACCACTGAGCTTCAGTTTCCACATCTGTCAGATGGCAATAATAATAATATTTACCCTATGTCACAGGTTTGTTCAGTTCAACAAACAATTCTTAGTAGTTCACCACATGCCAGACAAATGAAACAGCCACTGTCTGACCTCAAGGAGTTTACACTCTCCTGTAGGAATATAGAATTTACATACGTAAGTCACCTAAGCTGTGAAATATGATTTGAGTGTTATTAGTGAATGACCAAACAAAGGTCTCTGCCTTCTGGACTAGGGAATACTCCAATGAACTTGGATTTTGAAAGAACATTTTGCAAATAAGGAAGAAGGTACCCAAACCAAGACACTTACACGTAATTGGTAATACACTTTAAGAATAATGACAGGAAGGTGAAAGCGCCCCCATGAACTGAGGTGGTGGTGTTAAAATGCTCAAGACACTACTGTATAGTTGACGTTGTTTTGTTGTCTTGTTAAAATTGTATTCAATAAAGAAGATGAACATAGTCAGGGCCATTGCAAAGAGAGGGGAGGGAGAGGCAGAGATGGGAGCTGGGGAAGAGAGACACAGGGGAGGGGGGGGAAGAGAGACAGAGACAGAGAGACAAACAGAAACAGAGAGACAGAGACAGAGAGAGACAGAGACAGAGAGACAGAGACAGAGAGAGACAGAGACAGAGAGAGAGAACAGTGAGTGAGAGAGAGAGGAAAAGAGAGACAGAGACAGAGAGATAGACAGAAAGAGAGAGAAAGAGAGAGAGAGAGAGAGAGAGAGAGAGAGAGAGAGAGAGAGTTTGATATTTTGTTTCCATTTTTTCCACCAAGAAAAATAACCTTCAAATTGTAAAATTAGAAGAGACATCATTTAGTGAGAATTAAACCCCTTGGTAGGAAAAAAGAAAAAAAAGCCCTAGTTACTTGAAGGAAGTGTCAATTTCCAGATGCAGATAGAGTCCATCCCAGGATACTAAACAGACTTGCAGATATGGTTACAGACCACTGTAGATAAACTCTGATAAATTATAGAGGATGGTCAACCTGATAGAAGATTGGAAACAAGCAAACAGTTCCAATTTACACAAAAGAGAATTAGGAAAAATAAATTCCCATAAACTTGACAAAATAGACACATTTCCTTTTCTGATAGTGGTGAGTTTTTGTTTTTCTTTCTTTTGATAGTTCATCAAGGGCTGAACTGGACAAACAATTTAGCATATTGAATTTGGCTTGGAAGATCAGTCAGTAAGTGACATAATAAAGAGGGCTTTTTAGTTTTTTATGGGTTCTCAGAGCATGCAGACTTCCAGGAAAGGATGATGTGGCACGAGGCACAAATCCTAGGAGATGTAGCTTTTGGACTGAGGGGGAGAGATCCTGTAACAAATGAGCTGTCTTCAACATTGGAGGTCTTCAGGAGAAGGCTGGATGACAACTTATGGGAAAGGTTGATGAGGAGATCTCTGTTTAGGCATGAGTTGGAAAGATGATCCCCCTGGCATCTTTTCAGACTCTGAGATCTGTGTCCCCTTACATTAAGCAATGGCATTGACCCTCCCAAATGTGATAAATTAAAGAATTTATAGCTAAACATAAAAATTAGAGTTGCTTATTTTGTTAAAATTTTCACCCCTTCCCCTAAAATCTACTAAATCACATTATCAATAGGGCTAAAATCCAAGAAACATGAGTCTTTTCTATTATAAGACAAATCTTCAGGAACATCTAGATTTCCAACTGTACTTCTCTGGACACACAGGGTATTAGGGGTAAATTTAATGTTTTTCTTTGTAGTCAGAGCCTCTAAACTATCAGTGAAATAATATTTCTTTGAACATTGACTAATTTTGGCAAACAAGCAACTTAGCCACAAATTTGGTAATTTATGCTTTTGATTTGGAACCATTATGTAATAAGACAGCATTTCAGATACGGCCAGTCAACAGAAATTGTGTCAGAACTGTTTCTTTGAATTATGAATGATTTCTTGTTATCTTTCTTTTGAGATTTTATGATAAGAATTTTTCTTGGCCAGATTTTAAAATCCATTAAGAATCCATTCTCCCATCAAGCCTTTCCTTCTGGATTATTTCAAACTTTGGTCAGGGGAAGAGATTGCTTATCCTTAGAGTTGCCATTTGTTCGTCTTCTTCTGTTGCAGTAATTTATGGATTACTGTCTAGACTGGGCAGCTAGGGGACACAACAGATGCAGTGCCGAGCCTGGAGGCAAGAGAACCCAATTTCAAATCCAGCCTCAGACACTTACTAGCTGTGACCCTGAACAAGTCACTTAACCCTGTTTGCTTCAGTTTCCTCTTCTGTAAAATGAGCTGTAGAAGGAAATGGAAAACCACTCCAGCATCTCTGCCAAGAAAACCCCAGATGGGGTCACAGAGAGTTGGACATGACTGAAATGTTTCAATAACCACAAAAATGTCTAGATTACCATCATAAGGCCACAGACCAATACCTAGAAGGACCATCTAGTCTAATTTCCCCCATTTTGCAGAGGAGGAAACTGATTTGATCATAGACCTAGAGATGGAAGGTACTTTTAAGGCCACTTTGGTTGGAGGTTCTTAATAGCTAACAGCCTGTGAAGCCTATGGACCCCTTCTCAGAGTACTTTTTTAAAAAATGCATAAAATAAAATACGTAGGATATTGACATAATTTAATTTTTCCCCCATCTTTGTTCATGGACCCCCAAAAATCTAGCCATTGACCACTTGGGGGATCATGGATCTCAAGTTAAGAACTCCTGAGCTAGTCAAAACTCCTTATTTTACAGATGAGGAAACTGAGGCACAGAGAGGGTAAGTGATTTGTTGCAGGATCACAGCTGTAGAACTGGAAGGAACTTTGAGGTCATCCAATCTAACCTTTTATAGATGAGAAAACGGAAGCCCAGGATATGTCTGGATTTCATTTGCTTGCATGTTTTTACAGAGAAATACCTGTAGCCACAGATGATGTAAGGAACCAGGTAAACCACCATGTTCAATTGCATCTCTAAGGTTCTATCCACTGTATTACCTAATAAATGCAGGTTCCTTCTCACTCCCTAGAAATTTTAATCCTTTGATCACAACTTCCACTCTTGGATCCAGTAGCCTCATTAATGGCTGTCTCACCTAGTTTATCATTTCCAACAGATACCAGTCATATTTCTTCTTCATTTCCCCACTCATTTTCTCAACAGAAGACGTATAACCAATCTCTTCTCCTGTGTCCTCACTCACCATCCCTAGAACATTTCAGACTGAAATGCCCACTCCTTGGCCCCTAGATCCCTAGCTATACTGTCTCCTCCTATCCAAATATAAATGCATGGAGAGCAAGGATTATTTTTGCTTTTGTATTTGTAAACTTGGCACTTCATATAGTATTTGGTGCATAAGTTTTATAAATAGTTTTTTATTCATTTATTCACTCCTATGACTGGAGAAGTCCAAACACCTTTTTCATTGTTTTATGCATTGAAGAAATGACTAGATTTTTACACTGTTTTTTCATTTCCCCAGTCAATTACTTGACTTTTTAGCTTTTTGTTAAGATAGGACTGCTTCTAACGTAGAGGGGTTTTGTGCAACTGCTTTCAGAGATATTTGTAGGGACCTATAAAATTTCAGTTCGTCCAATGTGGTATGATCAAAGGAGAGGTGTTTACTCCTCTCCTGGTCTGTGAGTGACCACAAGAACTCTTTTCTGCCTTGGAAATATGAGGATTCTCTCTCCACTGGTACCACAAGCTCTGCCATGCCAGCACTCTTCCTTGCCTCAGGACTACCACCCAGGACTATAATACGGATCCAAGTAAGGGCAAAGTAAGATAATCCTGCCTCAGTACAGCAAAGAGATCCCTGCATTCCCCCTCTGATCAGCCAGTTAATCCCTCCCCCACCATGATCTTTTGGTTCAGAGCACTGGAAGCAGCTACCTGTCTCCACCCTGGAACTGGGGCCAGATTACCCTCCTCTCTCACCCAGGTGTAACAGACCTTTCCTACTGACCTTCTAAGTTGTCTTTGGTGTTTTGGGAGTGAGAAGATGGGAAACCACCATAGCTGCCAGTGATTCAATGCCCTGAGGTCTGCTCTGGCCCTGTCTGTGTTGGTGCAGCCTGTGCTAGACTGCACTCTTCTCTCAGACTGGTACAACCGACCTTCTCTGTTGACCTTCCAGGTCAACAGAAATTTGTTTCACTCTGTCGTTTTGTGGGTTCTGCTGCTCCAGAATTTGTTTAGAGTTGTTTTATAGGGAGTTGGAGGGATTTGGAGGAGAGCTCAAGCAAGTCCCTGCTTTTACTCTGCCATCTTGGCTCCATCCTCAAGAGTTTTCAGAGGTGATAGCCATTTCAAAAAAAAATGTGACTCCACTTTACTCTGACATTTTTCTGTTTTCTACCATGGACTAGGTTTTTCCAAAAACAGCTACTGCCTAAGATATTCCCAGAATTGCCTGCAAAATATTGCAAAAATGTTTTGAAGCATGTGTTATAGCAGAGAAACTTGCCACATGTCAGATAAGGAAAGTGTCAGGAATGTTAGCAAGATTTTTGAAAATTGTGTAGATCTCCCTGTGTGAACTTTCAGTAGCATGAGCAGAGCCTGGCCCTTGTAGTTATCAAGTAATTAGAGAGACCTAAGACATTTACTGACATCTTAAGGCTGTTCCACAGTAGTATATTTAGTCACTGTGTTAGAGTAAATTGTCTCCGTCAATTAATACTTTTACTAATAAGGAAACAGAGACTGAGAGGGGCTTGTTGATTTTCCCTGGACCACACAGTTAGTACTAGGAAGCCTTCTAATCTTGGTAAGACTTCCCAGATTTTATGTTCCCTTGGAATAGAGAACCCACTTAGAACACCCAAGGTCACCACCATGTCACAATAATGCATCAGAATACACTCTAGGGGGAGAGTTGCCTTAACTGGTTTCAGGTGACCACCCCAAACACTGTTTCTGTGGAGAAACATCTGATGTTCATGCCCCTGTATTTCTGGAAACAAGATGAAGCCCCCATCTCTTTTGCATAGGCCTCTCCATTCTTCCAGGCAGTGAATGCTGGAATTCCTCTTCTAGTGCCAAATTACTGGTAGTGATTTTACAACTTGGGGGAACGAGGGGTGGTTGGTGGTTCCACCTGGGGAGGTAAATTGTGGTGTGCCAGGGATTAGAAAATTAAGGGGTCAAGCCTTTTGCCAGTGTAAGTCATAGAGGGTACCACTCATTTGTAAACTGGCTCCTCAGTCACCACTCACCCACCTCATTTCTTTTCTTGCTTAAGCCCCAAGGATGGACCTTCCTTTTTAGCACTCAGAGTCCATCATCCTCTGGCCACTTCCTTCCTTTATGATCTTCCTAACCTTTCCCCCCTCCACATATTCTGTGATCCAGAGGCATTGACCACCTGACTGTTCTTCACATTCAACACTCCACCTCCCATGTTCACGGTGTGCTAATACATATTTAGCAAAATACACTCTAAAACGTTAATCTGCATTATTATACTTTCTTAAGTTCAGATAATCAATAAAACGTTAAAGTCCTGATTTGTGGCATGAAATGTTCATACTGGAAATTGAATCACCAGGGAGCAGAATTAGAGCTGACTCCAGCACACCTCTGGTGAAAAGGTTCCCTTCTCCCCAATACATTCTATTTTTAAAACTTAGACCCATTTGGTAGAATTTTTTGTAGATGTTCCTGTAAGAGTGGGGCAAAGTCTTTTTCAGACTTAGATTAGCCATATTTGTATATGAAAGAGCCAAGAGTGTAGCTGAGTCTGAACTTTTCTTTATCCACTCATTGGAGAACTGAAAAAAATTACAATTTGAGAACTTGGTTACCCTGAAGCCCAGATCCTGGGCAACTTAGTAGTTATTGGGCAAATAATCATTACCTGGTTCATAACCTGGTCTTAAGAGATTGAAGATTGAGAAGTGTCTGGAATGACTATCATTAGCTAGGGTGAAATCTCTGACAGAGATTTAAGACTCTCGAGAGAAAAGTTCAAAGAAAAGTCTAGTTCATATGATCATATGAAAAAGTGCTCTAAATCACTATTGA
The DNA here is from genome assembly GCA_023548195.1 of Bettongia penicillata ogilbyi. Classification (NCBI taxonomy): domain Eukaryota; kingdom Metazoa; phylum Chordata; class Mammalia; order Diprotodontia; family Potoroidae; genus Bettongia; species Bettongia penicillata. The sequence continues at coordinate 1,346,009 of JAJHZJ010000718.1, forward strand.
TTAGAGAGATGCAAATCAAAACAACTCTGAGGTACCACATCACACCTGTAAGATTGGCAAACATGACAGAACAAGAAAATGATAAATGCTGGAGAGGATGTGGGAGAGTTGGAACACTAATTCATTGTTGGTGGAGCTGTGAGATCATCCAACCCTTCTGGAGAACGGTTTGGAACTATGCCCAAAGGGCTACAAAAATGTGCATACCCTTTGACCCAGAAATAGCGCTACTAGGACTGTATCCCCAAGAGATTATAAAAATGGGAAAGGGTCCCACGTGTACAAAAATATTTATAGCAGCACTCTTTGTGGTAGCCAAAAACTGGAAGTCAAGGGGATGCCCATCAATTGGGGAATGGCTGAATAAATTATGGTATATGAATGTAATGGAGTACTATTGTGCCATAAGAAATGATGAACAAGAAGACTTCAGGGAGGCCTGGAAGGACTTATATGATCTGATGCTGAGCGAAAGGAGCAGAACCAGGAGAACCTTGTGCACAGCAACGACCACAGTGTGCGAGAGTTTTTCTGGTAGACCTGGAACTTTGTAATAATGCAAGAACTTACTGAGAAAAAAAAAAATCCCAATGTCGGTCTTCTAAGGCAAAATGCCTTCCACACTCAGAGAAAGAAATATGGAAGTCATCTGCAGAATGTAGCAGATCATGTGTGTGTGGGTTTCAGTGTATTATGTTCTGATTTGTTATATTATTTCTTCCGTTTATTTTAGTTCGACTACATAGCATGACTATAGTGAAAATGTGCTCAATAGGAAAGTATATATAGAACCTATACAGAATTGTATGCTGTCACAGGGAGGGAGCGGGGTATTGGGGGAAGGGTGGGGGGGATAAAATCTTAACTTTAAGGAAATGATTGTAAAACATTAAAAAAAATTAAAAAAAAAGAAAAGTCTAGTTCAAAGGTAGGGGTTCTTAATTTTTGTATTATAGATTCCTTTGGTAGTCTGTTGAAGCCTATGGACTCCTTATTAGAGTAATGTTTTTAAATGCTTAAAATAAAATACTATATATATATGTATATATATACACACACATATTTTAATAACAAGTTCATGGACCCCAGGTTAAGAGCCATGGTCTAAAGACTTTAACTAGTTGGTAGCAACCTCCACTATCTTAGGGGGCCATCTTCAGTTATCCTGATCAATATCTTGCCACTGCAGACAGATGACTTTGGAGGAGAAAATGAGGCTGGTGACCTTGCACAACCCTCCCTCACTTAAATTCAATTCACTTGCAGGTTATGGCATGTCTTCCCATTGTTAGGGTTTTCTATGAGAAAGAAGGACAAACAGTCAACAACCTCTTTCTTGGGTTAAAAAACAACTGAGGATCTCCTACTGGGAATAATAGAGACCTCAGTGGCCAACACTTTGAAGAGACAAGACAGTGGAGGCTTACTGCTAATCCTAGGACAAGAATGTTCTGCTTTTTCTAAAAGAGCTAGAAAACGCCTACAGACACTAAGTAAGCATGAAAGCCAAGAAAGACAAAGCCAAGGATTTTAGCTGAGTAAGAAATTGGAGTAAGCCAAGCAATAACTGGAAGAAATGAGCTGAGCAAGGACCAGAAGAAACTTGAGGACGAGTCAAGCGGAGAAGAGATAACTAGAAGCAACTGCATCTGGTAGGAGCAGTGATGTTGTCTGAACAAAGCAACATCAGAAGCACAAGCTATGTATGCCCTGGTACCATGTGCTCCTTTCCTATGTACCTTTATTTGTTCTTAGAGCTCAACTAGAGCTCTGTCTGTGGAAGAGTCTGCCCCAGGTTTATAGGGGAAATGCTTTGTTGCTACTTTTTTATTATCATCCATTTCATTAAATGATTTTTCTTTGATCTGATTGTATCTTCTGGCTTACTATTAAAGGTTATCATATCAGTGGGGGCTTGTGAGCTATAGCTTTAGGGAATGAAGACCCATGGAATACCTTGAACTTAGGGCTGCCATCTGAAAGTTGAGGGGTGCTCTACACTAGTAATACCTCACATTTCAATAATACTTTGAAGTGCCAGTAACCCTATGTGGTAGTTAATGAAAGTATTATTGTTAATAGCCCCAGAATGGGCTCACATAGGGAAATTTAAAGGGACTGCACCTATAGATACAGGACCAGAGAGGAACATGGTCTCCATTTTACAGATAAGGAAACTGAGGCACAGAAAGGGTTTAGTAATTTGCCTAGGGTCCCTTAGCCAGTATATATCAGAGGCTAATACATGATCATCAGATTTCAACACCAGTGCTTTTTTCTTTCTATCATATTGCCTTTAGGTATTCCAAAGAATGATTCATATACTTTTCAAAAGAAAAGCAAACCTGGAATACCCTATGTATTTTGTGTCAGTCAGTCAATAGACATTTATTAAGCACCTACTATATACCAGGTACTATGCTAAGCACTATCACAGGAGCTGGGGGAGGGGAAGGGGGAGGGCTCTGGGAGAAAGCAGATGATAGAAAAAAAGAAGACAATGTAGGAAAGGTTGTATGAGGGGAAGGTCAAGGATGGATGCTTCCAGAGGTGAGCAGCTATGGGCCTTAAAGATTTAAGATTAATAGGGAGGGGAATATGCCTTTCTTCATCCCTAGAACTTAATTCAGTGCCTAGAATATGGTAAATATTCAATAAATGCTTATTGACTGTGTGTATTTACACACACACTTATTTATATGCATATGATCTATATTTACATATATGCACATATATATAATATAATATAAATTCTATTATGTAGAAGCCATAAAGATAATAATGACGATGATAGCTAACATTTATATAGCCGTCACTATGTGCAAGGTACTGTGCTAATTGCTTTATATCATTAATCTCACTTGACCCTCACAATAACCCTGGGAGGTAAGTGCTATTTATATTAAGCCCATTTTACAGATGAGGAAACTGTGGCAAACAGAGATTAAGTGACTTGCCAGGGTCACTCAGCAAGTAAGTGTATGAAGCTGAATTTGAACTCAGCTCCAGGCCTGGTGTTCTGTCTATCATATACCCACTATGGAATTATGCCCACATTTGTTGTTTTAAACATTCTTCCAGTCTAGCTTTAATTTTGGGATGCTGGTAAGATTCAACAGATTTAGGCACAGCTTTGTCCTTGATAGCTGTATACCTAAAGTGTCTTAGATAGAAGAGAATAAGGTATTTATACATATTGCCTTTGCCTCTTGGTTCAATTTGACTTATAGATTCTATCTCAAAACCTTCATTTGCTATTTTTCCCTGGTATATATTTAAAAAATTTCTTCTTATCAAATCCAAGTGACATTTGGAGAAAAATATCATGAGATCAAAAAGCTCTTTAATATATTTTTCATATAGCTTGATGTCAAACATATATATCAAGAATCTGAATAATGATAAGGACTTCAATTTGTAGAATACTTACTATGTGCCAGGCACTGTGCTGGGTGCTTTATTAGTCTTTCATTTGATACAATAACCTTGAGAAGAAGGGGCTGTTATTCTCATTTTATAGATAAGGAAACCAGTTAAGTGACTTACCCAGAGTCACCCTGCTAGTGAGTCTCAGGGATCAGATTTGAACTCAGTTCTTCCTGACTCCAGAAGTAGCACTCTACCCACTGCACCATCTAGCTACCTCCTAAGGGTTGGTCCTGGGAAATAGTAAGCCAAAGAGGAAGATAAATCATATGTTTGTAGAATTTAGATGTAGGGGTGAAAGAGAAGTTAGAGACCATCAAGCCAAACCTTCTCATTTTTACATAGTTGGGGAAACTAAAGCCCAGGGAGGATATGACTTGCCCTGGATCACAAAGCCAGCATCTGAAACTGGATTGGAGCCCAGGTCTTTCCTGCTTTAAATCTAACACCCTATCTACTTCATGCTATATAAAATGTAGAGGGAGTTCAACCTCCTAATTGTACAGATGAGGAAACAGAGACATGGAGAGTTTATATGACTTGCCCATGATCACATAGTTTGTAAATGTTTGAGATGGAATTCAAATCCTGGTCTTCCTGACTTGAAATCCAGTGTCTTTTCCACTCCACCAGGCTACTTTACAATGTCAGCACAGCCTTCAGGCTTCAACTGCAGAGATGAAACAAATGAGATTCTCCTAATCAGTAGAAGCAGGAAGGACACGGGATTTCCTATGACTGAGGTCTCTGTTCAGGATTGTATACAAAGGATGTTGAGAATTTGGAGGTTGCCTATAATTTAAGAACAAATATGCACAGATGTTTTCAGAACTTTGGGTGATTTACACAAGAGGAATCCTGACCACTTAAGCCGTGGACAATTACAATTCATGATGATGATAACAACCGAGATAATGATGTTAGAAAACATACTAACTTCTTTATTTGTGAAACTGATGAGTCTGAAGTTTGTATTTTATGAGCATTGCACTTTGCTATTGATCAACAAAAGATGTTGCTTCACTCACATAGCCATTGTCCTTGAGTGTTAGGGCAGCTAGGTGGTGCAGTGGGTAGAGCACCAGTGCAGGAGTCAGGAGGACCTGAGTTCAAATCTCATCTCAGACACTTGACACTCACTAGCTGTGTGACCTTGGGCAAGTCACTTAACCCTAATTGCCTCATCCTGGGTCATCTCCAGTCATCCTGATGAATATCTGGTCACTGGATTCAGATGGCTCTGGAGGAGAAGTGAGGCTGGTGACCTGCACAGCCCTCCCTCACTCAAAACAAAGTCAAGTGCAAGTCACGTCATCATTTCTCTGATGGCACAGTCTTCTTTGCCAACAAAGGATGAACACCTTGAGCGTTATTCACACACTTTCAAAACTGTTTACAAGCAGCTCTTTCGTCATACAGGTCTGCATAGCTGGCCCTGGATGTCTGCTCTGGAAAATAAACTTAGGTGGAGCCCTAAGACTTCTCTCTTAGAAGAGGTCATATTTGGCATTGCTAGCTGTATTTGCAAAGTTGTTCTGGGAGTTTCCCCTCTCATGCACATTAAATTCCTCCTTTTATCTCATGGTATTTTTCTCCAAATGTCACTTGGATTGAATAGGTATAACATTCTTAATATACATCAGAGAAAAATGACAAATGAAAGTTTTGAGCTAGAATATATAGCTCAAATTGAATCAATAGATGAAGGCAATACACATAAATACCCCCAAAATACAGGTAAATAACATTTAGATTCAATTGTAGAATGAGCAGAGAAGGAGTGAGGGGCAAACAAGAAAATTGCCCCAGGGAACAATGTGGAAGGGATACAAAGAAGGCAAATAATGGTGACAGAAAATGTTTATAGAGTCAGTACTTCAGAATTCATCAGATACTTTATTATATAATTTGAGTCTTAAAACAACTCTGATGTTGGCATCTCTATCTTATGGGGAAGAAACAGTGAGTTACTTCCCATTTTCTGGGGCTCAGTTTCCTCTTATGCAAAGTCAGGGGGTCGGACTAGATGATGTGACTTCTTGAGCCCTTTTGAGCCTTTAATCTATGACCCTACTCTGGTCATCACTGAAGGCAGCCTCAGAGGGAGGAGGGGGGTGGTAGAGAACACAGATCAGGCTAGAAAGAAGAAAACAAAGGATTCTGGGACCCTGGCCCTGGAAGCGAGGGTCAATAGAGGTAGGAAGAGGTTTGTTGTTAGAGACTAGCAGGGATACCAATGAGTGAAGTCAGACAAAAGGGTGGGAAGAGATTAGGTGGCTAGCTATCAATCCTCTTGACTGTTCACTCAAAGTGACACTACACATCCAATATATTGTCAATTCTTGTCATTTCTACCTCCCCAACATCTCTTACAAGTCTCCTCTCAGCTCAGATGGCTTTTCATCCTTGTTCAGACCCTCATTACCTCTCGTCTTGATTGGGTTTTCTGCCTCAAGCATATCTCCTGCCCAATCCATCCTCCACTAAGCTGCCAAGGTGATTGTCCTGAAGCACAGATCTGACCAGGCTCCCTGTTACCTCAAGGATCAACTAGAAAATCCTCTGTTTGACTTGTATAACTGTTCACCACTGGCCCCTTCCTACCTTTCCGACCTTTTTATACCATACTGCCTATCATGCATTCTGTTAGCCAATCACACCGGCCTTCTTGGTCTTTCCCCCTCAAGTCATTACATCTACTGATGCCATGACTTTGCACTGTCTGTTCTTTAGGCCTGGAATGTTCTCTCTCCTCACCTCCATTGCGTGGCTTCCTTCAAGACTCAGCTCACATCTCAGCTTTTGAAGGAGATCTTTGCTCCTCCTCCATACCCTGCCCCAGTGACTTCCCTTCGGAGAGTGCCATTTACAATTTATTTTGTATTTGCAGATATGTATGTACATAATTCTTTGCATCAGAATATGAGCTCCTTGGGAACAAGAAACATGGAACCATTTTTTTTGCCTCCTATTCTGTCCCTAGCATTTGGCATATGTGGCCCTTTATAAATGCATATTGACCTATGTTCCAGTCACTATTTTCCTGGGGTTTTTTTCACTTTATTTTAGTTGAAAATTGTTGGTTAAGACAGTTTAAGTTAATGTAATCAGCTAGATCTGCATAGAGCACCAGTGCAGGAGTCAGGAGGACTTGAGTTCAAATCTCACCTCAGACACTTGACAGTCACTAGCTGTGTAACTTTGGGCAAGTCACTTAACCCCAACTGTCTCATCCTGGGTTATCTCCAGTCATCCTGATGAATATCTGGCCACTGGATTCAGATGACTCTGGTGGAGAAGTGAGGCTGGTGACCCTCCCTCACTCAAAACAAAGTCAAGTGCAAGTCACGTCATCATTTCCCTGATGGCATGGTCTTCTTTGGAAATGAAGGACAAACACACACACACATTAAGTCAATGTGGAACAGTGGATAGAACCAACTTTGAGGCCAGGAAGACCTGAGTTCAAGTCTTACCTGTGATACACATTGCTTCTCTGACTCTGGGTTTCTTGGCATTCTAGGCACCTAATAATACTATAAATTGCAGAGACTTATAGATTCGCATTGTTAGAGGGTGTTTCCTTACCTAGGGGAGCCTTATACCAATGAAATCACATGGATGGTCTCCAAACCTGTCTCAATGCCCCAAATCCTCTCCCTTCATCTGCCTCCTCAATCCCTTCCTCCCCCGCATCCCAAATCAGATTGAAAAAAAGCTAAATCAAATTTACCAAAGAGATCACAGGACTTGTAGTCATCCCTAATTCATCACATCTGTCCATTGTCATGACGATGACTTTGCCAAAACATTATCCCAAGCCAGAAAAACCAACTGTCCGAAAACAATCCTGCTTTTAGGAAAGAGCAATGGGTAATGTCTATGTTACGGTTTTTGAGAAGTCTCCATTTGCAAACAGATTGATCAGGGCTCTCCATATTTGCAGTTTAATGAGCCTGTTAGGTGGAACTGCTTCTAGCGAATGAAAGCTTTTTATCATTTGCTGGGTTTCATAGACTTGTAATTAATGTATTTTACATTTTGTTATTCAGAGTCAGAGGGTTGGAGGGTTAGAACTGGAAGTGACATTAGAATCCATCCAGTCCAGTCTCTTAAAGATGAAAAACCAAGGCCCAGAATGGTTAAGTAACTTGCCCAGACAGATCCAGTAAGTAGTAGGCCAGAGATTTGACTCTTTCTTTTCTGCATGTCTAAAACCTAAGACATTATTTTCCCTCTCATTTTCCCTCCACTCCAACCCTGCATTTCCAATTTCCATACTCATATTTATGGCAGGGCAATTCTCACAATCCGCTAGACCTGAAGCTTTCAGAGCTGTATTTGATAACTCCTTCCATCTACCTCTGACCTCATCCAAACAATTACCAAGAACTGTTTGAAACTGCTGTATAATCTCTAGGAAAAGCAGCCATAGCATGGCAGAAGGGTGAGGGGGATGGGTTTGGAATCAGGAGATCTGAATTCCAATTCTACTTCTAAACTGGCTGCCTCTTGGATGTTCCAAAGGCATTTCACATCCAAAGCAGAAGTTGTGATGTTTTCCCCTCAAACACCCTCCTCTTCTCCACTTTCTTATGATTGTGAAGGGTACCAAGGACTCAAAATCTCATCCTTGATTCCCCACTCACGCTCATCCCACATGTCCAATATGTTGTGGAGTCATCACTTCTACCTTCCCCAAATCTCTTGTATTTGTCCCTTCTCCATTTTCGTAAGCTTCTACCCCACTTTAGGCACTCATCACCTCTCTCCTGGACTACTTCAATCACCTTCTACTTAGCCCCCCTGCCTCCAGTCTCCTTCTGCTCCAATCTATTCTTTGCTCAGCAGCCAAAGTGATTTTCTTAAACCACAAATCAGGTCTGACCATGTTGTGACCCACCAAGTCTGCCTATCGCCAACCCCAATAAACTCCAAGGGCTCCCTATTATTTTCATGATCAAATATAAAGTCCGCTATTTGGTATTTAAGACCCTTTGCAGGATAGTGTTATAAATTAAGAAAATGTCTTCATGTGTGAGATTTTAGAAATTGGAGGGTACAGAAGTGTTTGTAAAGTATTTGAGTAAAGATTAATGAGAGGAAAATGAAAGTGATATTATCACGGGAGGATATCAGAAGGAAGGACAGAAGTTTAGGAAATAGAACAGAAGCTGTCATGTCATGTTAGTGAGAGAGGATTTTAATTCTCTGGACTATGCTAGAGGTATCACTCTGCCAAAAGCAGAGCATCTAGCATATTCTGGGTCTACCTTAATGATTATTTCATTGTTAAAGAGATGGAAGAAGTGAAGAGGGGGCAATATTATTCTGGCCCTGAATCTAACCAACAAAAAAAGTGCTGATTGAACAAAGCAGAAATGATGGGAGCCTTAGGAGGTAAGTGATTGCTCTATCTTGGAATTCATGAGAAAGGAGGGAAAAGCTGGGCATCGTCTGATATGCACCCTCATTTGGGGAAAGCAGATTTCTGAGTGGTGAGAGAAAGGATAGGTAGGATGTCATAGCCTAAAATTCTACAGGAAAAGTGGCCCCAGAAGGTTCTTGAGAATTAAATGCGAAAAATGCAAAGAAAAATTATTGCAATGAGGGACAAGAAAAAAAGTTAGGAACTGTAAAAAGAGATCCATGTGAACAGACAGGGGATTTGGTCTCAGCAGGAGATGAAAGCAAGGGAAGGTTTGAGATCATGAAAACAAAAGCGTAGTCCATGGTCCTGTAAAAGGAGCATCCGGAATACCACAGTTCAGCAGCAGCATTAGAGGTGGCTGCTGATGCCATAGTTTATATAATCAGGCCCGGAGTCAGGAAGACTTGGGTTCAAATCTGGCCTCTTACACTCACTAGCTGTGTGACCTTGGGTAAGTCACCTAACCTCTGTTTGCCTCCGTTTCCTCCTATGTAAAAATGGAAATAAGTGTGACACCTACCTTCCAGGGTTGTTGTAAGGATTAAATAAGTTAATATTTGCAAAAAGTGCTTAACCAAGTGCTTGGCACATAGTAGGTACTTATTAAGTGTTTATTCTTTCTCTTCCATCAAGGAAAATGGCCTTTGAATTAGGGATAAAACACTAATGGTTAATAGGCAGTAGCTTTTGAGCTGTTCTGTAAAGGATGGGTAGGAAATGAATAGGTGACAAAAGGGAAGGTAATTATTTCAAGCACAGGGAACTATGTAACAGGTAGATCCGTGGAAGAAAGGAAACAAGCATTTATTAAGTGCCTACTGTGTGCCAAATGCTTTACAAAAGGAGGAAAGGGAGTCCTTGGTCACATTAGTCTTTTGCCCCAAAATATACTGGATATTTTTTACAGGTAAGTCTCATCTCCCACTTCATTTGTCTCTCCCATGATTCACAGGCCTTCTCTAGGCATGCTTCTCTTCTGGATGCCTTTGTGGACCTGAGATCCTATTGGTGTGGCTACTTTCTCCACTAGTGCCAATTACTCTTCATCTCCACCTTCTCATTCTGTGTTGATACATTATCACAAATTCTCCACAGGTGATCTCCTTAAGTGTTATGGAGAATGTTTCTTTGGAACCTTCAGGCTTATCCCTCAAGCTCACAAGATGACTGAAATGCTTCCTTTTGAAAATGTTTTACAATCAAATCTGAATGCTGTGAAAATATAATGGGCAGTCCTAGCCCTAAAGGAGACCTATGAGGAAGCACTTTCCCCCAGCTCCCTGTAGAGATGGGGCATAATGGGCATGCAGCCCTGCATAATGATAGAGTTTCCCAGTTGGTTGATTAGTTTTACTGAACTTCCCCCTGCCTCCCCATATCTCTTTTTATTATAAGGGATGACTTCATGGGAGGAACATAGACTGAGAAATACAGCTGTTATAAAGAATAAACAATATCAATAGAAATGATTTAAAGTAAAAGGTTTTCCTCCCTTACTAGACTACCATTGTCTCTTCCCAGTCCAGTGCTCTTTCCCCTCTACCATGTGCATCCTTGCAGTTTGCCACATCTTACTACCACATGCTGTACATCTCTCCATAGTCCTTTGAGTTATTCATAATTTTGATTCTTTAGAGATTGCAGCATTTTGAGATTCCCAGTAATATGACACCATGGGAAGAACACTGGTGTTCAAAAGATAGAATTTTATGTTAGGAATGAGCCTGAGATGAGTAAAAGCACAAGTAATGTAGCACATGCCATTCAGTGTGCTCCCTTTTTTCTCTTCATTCATTGCCCCTCTTTAACCCCTACTCAAGATTAGTAGGAATGGACTAACTCAATGAGTTGCCTTTGCAACTGCACACCATAATCAGATACACGATTTTCATCCACTTGGCTTTTTCTCTGTAGATTGGTAGACCTTGTCTACTTGTTGTCTGTCTTTCAGTATCATCTAATAAGTGTTCTGGTGATGACCTGGCTGGATTAGATTTCACACTAAGCTTCCTGCAAGATCTTTTTCAACTCCATTGCTTTTTGCTATTTTTGTGATGGTAGATTCAAAATCTTCAGTTCATTAGTGTCCCAATTTCTCCATATCCCCTCCAACATTTGTTGTTTTCCTTTTCTGTCTTATTAGAAAATTTGATGGATCTGAGGTAGTACCTCAGAGTTGTTTTAATGAGCGTTTCTTTAATGAATATTTGTTTAGATCATTTTTAGGTGACTATTAATAGTTTTGATTCCTTTTCCTGAAAACTGCTTGTTCCTATCTTTTGACCATTTATCAACTGGGGAATGGCTCTTATTTTGTTATAAATTTATCTCAGTTCTTTATATTTTTGAGAAATAATATCTTTATTATAGAAACTTGCTGTAAAATTTGCCTCACCCCAGTTTGATACTTTCCTTCTAATTTTGGCCATATTAGTTTTATTTATGCATAAGACTTTTAATTTCATGTAATCAAAAATTATCCATTTTACATCCTATGATTCTATCTCTTGTTTGGTCATAAACTCTTCCTTTGTCCATAGATCTGATTGGTACATTTTTCTCCCTTAATTTTATGATAATATCCTTTATGTCTAAAACACTTATCCATTTTGACCTTATCTTGGTCTACAGGGTAAGATGTTGGTCTACAATGTAAGAAACTATGACTATTTTCTGCCAAATTGTTTTCTGGTTTCCCCAGCAATTTTTATTAAATATTGAGTCCTTACCCCAAAAGCTTGGATCTTTGGGTTTCTAGATTACTTTGGTCAGCTGTGTGTTTGTGTACTTAATCTATTTCACTAATCCACCACTCTATTTCTTAGCCAGTACTAGATTGTTTTGATGATTATCACTTTGTAGTATAATTTGAAATCTAGAACTGCTAGGCCACTTTCCTTCATGTATTTTTTTTTCATTTATTCTCCCTTGGTATTTTGCCCTTTTGTTCTTCCAGATGAATTTTGTCACTATTTTTTCTAGCTCTATAAAATAATTATTTGGTAGTTTTATTGGTATGACACTGGATAAGTAAATTATCTATTAGAATTATTATTTTTATAATATTAACTTGGCCTACTTGTAAGCAATTGATATTTCTCCAGTTGTTTAGAGCTGTCTTTAGTTCTATGACAAATGTTTTGCAATTGTGTTCATATAATCCATGAGTTTGTCTTGGCAGGTACACTCCCAAACATTTTATATTGTCTGTCATTATTTTAAGTGGAATTTCTCTTCCTGTCTCTTACTGATGGGTTTTCTTGGTAGTATATAGAAATGCTAATGATTCGTGTGAGATTATTTTGTATCCTGAAACTTTGCTGAAATGGTTGATTGTTTAAACTAGTTTTTTAGTTGGTTTCCTAGAGTTCTCTAAGTATACCATCATAGCACCTGCAAAACATGATGGTTTTGTCTCCTCATTGCCTATTTTTATTCCTTCAATTTCTTTTTCTTATCATTGCTGTAGCTAGAATTTCTACTACAATGTTGAGTAATAGTGATGATGATGACGGACATCCCTGCTTCACTCCTAACCTTACTGGGGAGGCTTCAAGTTCGTACCCATTAGAGATAATGCTTACCCTTAGTTTTAGAGAGATACCACTTACCATTTTAAAAAAGGTTCCATTGATTCCTATACTTTTTAGTGTCTTTAATAGGAATGGTTGGTGTGTTTGGTCAAATATGGTTTTGCTATCTCAACCAGGGAGAGCAAAAAACAGAGAAAGAAAATTATAGACCAATTTCTTTAATTATTATCAATGCAAAACCATATTTGGGTCATAAAAGGAATTTGGTAGGGCTCCTTTACCTATTTTTAAAAATAATTTATATAGTATTGTTCCTTAAATGTTTGGTAGAATCCCCTTGTAAATCCATCTGGTCCTGAGGATTTTTTTCTTACACAGATCGTTGAAGACTTGCTCAGTTTCTTTTTCTAAGATAGGGTGATTTAAGTATTCTATTCCCTGTTCTGTTAATCTGAGCGTTTTATATATATGTAAATATTCATATATTTCACTTAGCCTGTCAGTTTTACCAGCATATAATTAGGCAAAATAACTCTTAATAACTGCTTTTGTTTCCTCTTAATTAGTGATGCATTCACTGTTTTCATTTTTGATACTGATAATTAGGTTTTCTTTCTTTTTAAAATCAAATTAACCAATTTAAAATCATTTTTTTCATAAATGGCTTCTAGTTTTATTTATTAACTCAATTGTTTTTACTTTCAAATTTATTATTGTCTCCTTGGATTTTCAGGATTTCCATTTCAGTGTTTAGATGAAGCTTTGTAATTTGTTCTTTTTCTAGTTTTTTTAGTTGCATGCCCAACTTGTGCAACTGCTCTTTTTCTCTTTTATTGAGGTAGGCATTTGGAGATATAAAATTTCCTCTAAGTACTGCTCTGTCTGTGTCCCACAAATTTTGGAATATTGTCTCATTGTTATCCTTCTCTTTAATGAAATTATTGATTGTTTCTATGATTTGTTATTTGACCCATTCCTTCTTTATTTAGGATTAGATTGTTTCAGTTCCAATTAACTTTTTAAAATCAATTTTATTTTTTCTAATTACATGTAAAACAATTTTTTACACCCATTTAACATTTTTTTGAGTTCCAAATTCTCTTCCTCCCTCCTTTTCCCACCCCTTCCCTGGGACAGCAAGCAATTTGATATGGGTTATACATATGTAATCATGCAAAACATGTTTCCATATTAGTCATATTGTTGAAGAAAGCACAGACCAGAAAAAAAAACACAAAAAAGTAAAGAGAAATATAGTATGCTTTAATCTGCATTTAGAATCCATCAGTTCTTTCCCAAGAGATGGATAGTATCTTTCTTCACAAGACCTTAGAAATTGCTTAGATCATTGTACTACTGAGAGGAGCTAAGTCATTCACAGTTGATAATTATACAATATTGTTGTTACTGTGTACAATATTCTCCTCATTATGCTCAATTCACTTTGCAAGAATTCACAGAAGTCTTTCTATCTTTGGCTTGAGAACCCCTGAAGCCGCTGCTGCTTCCGCCATCACCACTTAGTCCCACCATCGATTTTTAATCCCTGTGGGCTCTGAGAAAGCCTCCTCCCTTGTGTCACAGATCTCTCTTTCTGACATCCTAGTCTTAGGTTGGAAGAATGTCTCATTCTGACCTTTCATTGGCTCTGCCAGTCCAGAATTCAGTTAAAGACATTATTTTGCAGGGGCATGTTGGGAGAGCTCAGATGAGCATTTTCTCTACTCTGTCATCTTGGTTCCATCCCAATTGATTTCTTATAATTTGATTTCAAACTTTGTTCAAATGAACTCATCATCAGACAGCTGCTTGAGAAATGTTTCCCATGTCAATAACCCGCCATTCATTATTTCTTAAGAAATAGTCCAATTCTTTTTCTTTTGATTGGTCATACTGTTTGGCTCTTGCCATGTGTCCTCTGACTCTTAAAGAAAATGTCTGTGATATATAGGTATGAAATTTCTTAAGTCTCCAGGTCTTTAGCCTTTTTTATTTCTTAATCCTCCAACATTTTATTTTATTTTATTTTTTTTACTATCCTCAACCAAGTCCACCTTTGTTTTAAGTTACTGCCTGATAAAGTAAATGTTGATTTGCCTTGGAGGCTCTCGTCCAATTCAGAGAATTTCTCTACTTCTTCATTTTCTGCAACAGAGATTGGCTCATTAATCTTTTTGTTTACGTTCATGAAGAGCTCTGTAAGGAGAAACGACTCAAGAAAGAAAGAGAAACACCCAAGAAAGGATGTCTTTGTTACCTATAAGAATTTTTTCTTTGTTATTTCATTCTTTAGTTACATATGCCAGTTGCATTTTTTTTTAATTTAAGGAAAATCATAGGATGTCAGAGCAGTGGCTGTCAAGTCCAGACTTCTCATTTTACTGTTGAGGAAAGTGAAGCACAGAGATGGAGGTGTCTTGCTCAGGATCACACAGCTGGTCAGTGTTGGAAGCAGTGTTTGAACCCAGGAATTCTTGACCTCAAGTCCTATAGGACTTTCTTTTGGGAAATTATTTTTCATGGATGTAAGATCACTTACTATATCTTGTCTATAGAACTAATCATTATTATTTGGGGGGCTGACCAAATCTTCCTATATACCATATTACATTCAATATTGGGAATCTGTGGTCTATATTCTTTTGTCTCTTGACCCACAGGTTACCAATGGACAATATAAAGAGCACAATTGTACAAGAACTCACAACATGCAATAGACAAATGACAAGTCATATCTTGTTTTTAATGAGGTCATCATCTTATGTCTTCATCATCTGAAAAAGAAAAAAAAATCCTTTTTTTTCAAAGTGAATTAACAATAACCTTAAACATATCACATATCAAGTTGCTGTAGTTCTACCCTCTGTCCTTTCTATGCTTTTTGCTTCTCATAAGGGATATTCATCAGAGGCATCCAAATGAAAACTTTAAATTAAAACCGAGTAATAAAATAATGCATTAGCAGAAACTCAGGCAAGGTCAATTATAGCATAAGAGCCAAAATCTTTTGATTTATACTGGCTACCTTTTATAGAGATTTTTGGAGAAAAAAGACCAGGAAACCAATTCTAGGTTGGCATAAGAAGAAAAGAAAACTGATTTCTTTTCTAAAGAAAATTGTTAAAACCAGTAGTTGTACACATGTATCAGATCTATCTCATCTGCATGAATATGTATGGAAATATTCACAATGGGCAAGATGGATAAAGTAAAACTCTGAAAATGATGTTAAACTCCTTCATAAAGAAATGATTTATATTGTGGAAATATCATTGATATAAGGAAAAGAAAACAGGTGTCCACAATAATCTTTTACTTTGGATTCTATCAAGGTGATCACCTCTAATTACACAATTGTCCATGAAATTTTGATAAAATAGGTATAATAAAATTTCTTTGGGTACTAACTTTATGGCCACTTTGCTACTTATTGGTCCCCCCCCAACCACCATCCACCTACTGTTACCCACCTATTCCTGAGGTCTCACCTACCATCGTTATCTCATTATCAGTCTAGCTTTATAGGCAGCAACTTGGCTCTTCTACATCCATATCCCCTCTTGCTTCCTGGCTCTGCTCCTTCTATGGAATACCCATATCAAGACTTGCCCTTGCTGAAAACTACTAGCTACCTAGCTCATTGGTACCTACCTATACTGGGATATCATCAGTAGGAAACCACTCAGATAGTCCTGAGGTAGAGCCCTATCCTCTCTATGGAAGTTCTAGACCCCTTCAATGCTAGTCACAAGTCTACATTGGGCTGTCCCACATGAAAGAATTTGAGAAGTGATGGAGAGCTCGGCATAACATGGATGTCTGAAAAGGGGGGCACCTTTTCCATGATCATGTATCCCTTCCTACTCTTTTAGTAGCACCAGGATCATTTCACCCAAGTCCAGCTTTCCTCCCAGGACATATCCTTACTCCCTTATCTTTCAGGTGACATTATTACGCTGAATCCTTGCTCCTTATTTCCTTTTCCCTTTCTTATGCCCTTTCCCCTAAATTTAAGTACCTTCTCTTTTGGGAAGTAAAATTCACCCACAATAAAAGCCTAGTGCTCTAAGCATCATTGGCTGGTTCACACTTTGGAAATCTCCAAGACCCTTCCCTGAAAGCAACTAAGTTTACCCCAGCCACTTGTCACTCTAGGTACTCTGTCTTCACATTGATCACTCCTAATTGATATTTCTCATCTTTTTTCTTTTCTCTTTTCTTCCTTTTTTGCTTTTGCATGATCCTTCTTTTCCTTCTATCCCATATGCCAGGTTGCTTCCTTTTTTCTTAAATTACTTATATTTCAATTCTCCCTCTCAGATGTCTTTCTAGCGTCATTCTCTCCTCTCCCTCTTCTTTTTTCCATTCATTCGGCTCTTATTTTTATTTGCTTCCCTTTCTCTTTCCTCCCACCCTCTCTCTTTCTTTCTCACTCCTTGTCTTCCTCCCCTTTTCTCATTGTCTCTCTGAAACTAAGCTTTTAACCTCTCCTTCCTTTGTTATTTAGTCATTTTCAGTTGTATCTAACTCTTCATGATCCTTTTTGGGGTTTTCTTAGCAAAAATCCTAGAATGGTTTGCCATTTCCTTCTCCAACTCATTTTACAGATGAAGAAACTGAGGCAAATAGTGCTAAGTGACTTGCCCAGGGTCACACAGCTAATAAGTGTCTTGCAGCCTTTCTGACTCCAGGCCTGGCATCCTCTCCACTGAGCCACCTAGTTGCCCCTCTCCTTCCTTATAAAGCAGCTTTTAACTTGAACTGAGAGTGAAGAAACTCAAGCACCTCTGGGGCTTTCCCCAGAACCACTGAAGATGTGTAGGGTGAGATGAACACCCATATCCCCATAGCAAGATCAGCTCTCCAATGGAGGTTATGTTCACTTGGACTAGGCTCGAACCTCTCAATTCCAGACACTCCTCGGTATCAGACCACCTATTCGTCCTCATCTGTCCAAAGCCTAAATGAGATATACTAGCTTGGGCTGCTGGGTTTTTCCTTCTGGGATCCAAATCCTGGATATTATTAATTACCTTTGTTAGTTCTTGGTTCATCTTCAAAGAAGGTGGTATTTTCTTTTGAACATGGTGCTTCCTGATCCTTCATTGAGACTTCTCCAGTAGAAAAGAGATTGTGTAACTTGTGGATCAAGTCAAAAACATATCCAGAGTTAACACTGTGATTGCCCTCTAAAATAACCAGGTGGTGCTCTTCGGAATCATATTCATCATCGCCATATTCTGTCTCCATCTCAGATCCCTTAAGAGAAAGCCTAAACAGAGAGGTTTGAGAAACACAGGGCATGCAGTCACAGCAATCAGCATATGTGATTCCTGATGACATAACATGAATCAAATATTGCTGATCCACATGGCTAGAACAGGCTACCCATCATCCCTAGTCTGTAATATGAATCAAATGAAATCCAAGAAGATTCCAACAGGGAATGGACCCCTCCCATGTCTCAGGGTTTTCCAATGGCAAACCATTATTGAATTTTTAGTGAGTACTTGGCCCTATATTTTGCAAAGTAAAGATGAAAAGAAATTCCTGGCAAGTCCAACCTGGTGAAATGCTTCAAGTACTAGTTTCTAAAATGGCATCTTCTTGGCAATTCTGTTATTTTCTCTTTCCCCCCAGGTTCTTCCTGTCTTCCACACCATACTGAATACGTTCAGTGAAGGTAGCAAGCCTTTTGGTCATGGGTAGGCCCAAACCTGATATTTCATTGGTGTTGGGAGCTGCTGGTATAGAGATCCCCTTCACCAATACAAATAGGCAACTTCCCCTCAACTTAGAACTTCCAAGAATTGCTTTCAGTCATTGAGAGGCTAGGTGATTTGCCTCCAGGGACACAGATAATACAGGTACAAGTAGGATTTAAACCTAGGTCATTTTGAGCCCTCTATTATATCACAGCAAGCATTATAGCTGTAAAATATTTAAACTAAAACAAGCCATTGTGGTTTTAAAAGCAAAAAACTCTCATAAACATCTTTGAATGGACAGAAAGTATGTTGAAGTAGAGGGAAAAAAAACTAGCTTTGGAGCCAGAAGAGCTAGGTTCCTAATCCTGTCTCTATCACTACATCTCTTGGTGACCTTGGACAAGTCACTTGTCTCAATGAGCCCTCCTTCCTCAAGCTGCAAAATATGGAGGAGTGGGGTAGACGAGACCTCTTCTGTAACCTGTACCCTTATGGGAGTCTAGTGAAGTCTATGGACCCCTTCTTAGAATAATGTTTTTAAATGAATAAAATAAAATACATAGAACTACAAAGCAAATACTGAAATATATTAATAACAACATTAATAAAAATAAGTTCATGGACACTGAGTTAAGAACTTTGATCCAGTTGGCCTCTGAGATCCCTTATACCTCTAGATCTATAATTCTATGAAAATAAAGATTGAAAAAATAAAACATCAGGAAAACAATGCTACATGCTAGAACAAAACCCCTTTTCATCTCAAAGGCTAATAATTACCATCTAACTACCTCCTGTAACAAAGAGTAAAAAGGGAAAAAAAGGAATTCTTAGAAGCATGTTCTCAACTCACACTATGGTATGTTCTTCCTGAAGTTTCTTTGGTCTAGAAGAGGTCACATTAATACATTCTGGAGCATAATCTGCAGGGGGATATTGGTTGACTGCACCTAAAGAGAGAACAGGATATGATTAGTTTGATATGGCTAATTCTCAAGTTTCAAACTATTTTTACAAAATAAACTTGTCTTTTCTTTCATTGACTTCTGTAAAAAAATGTGTTTGCTTTCAAAAGCTACTTTTTGTTGTTGATCTTCGTGACCCTATTTGGGGTTTTCTTGGGCAAAGATACTGGAGTAATTCACCATTTCCTTCTTCAGCTCATTTTATAGATGAGGAAACTGAGGTAAATAGAGTTAAGTGACTTGCCCAGGGCCACCCAGCTAGTAAGTGTCTGAGACCAGATTTGAACTCATGAAGTTGCGTCTTTCTGACTTTACCCACTGCTATGCCACCTAGCTTCCCCAAAAGCTACTTTACTAAGTACAATATTAGAGTTAGTATTGATTAGACATCTTATTCCAAGATCTATCATTTATTACCTGGTGAGTTTGGGGAAAACTGGGAAGCAGCATGGTTCAGTGGAAAGAGTACTGAACTTGGAGTCAGAGGACCTAGGTTCATATCCCACTTTGGCTACTTTCTACTTGGGTATATCACTTTTCTGCTCTGTGTTCAGTCTCCTTGTATGTAAAATGGTGGAGGCGGGGGAGGGTTAGAATGCATGACCTCTTCTGGGTTCAGATTTGTGATACCTTTGGGCATTAGTTTCCTCATTTATTGAGCTTCGGGATTGGAATAAACTTTTTACATTCAGAATCCCATGATCATCTAAGACTGAACTGCCTCACGTTGTCAAGAGTCCAGTGGCAACAGCCTTCGGTGAAATGTCACAATTTCGGTCCATGCCCAATTATGCTCAAGACTCATTAATGTGAAATTTTCCTGGTATCTTAGTAGCTTAGAGGCAAAATCATCAGATTTTTTTTTTTGAGGGGGGATCCTACTCTTAACTTAGAGTCTTAGAGAATTGACTGGATAATTAAAAGTGTAAATGACTTGCCCAGGGTCACAATGCCAGTACATGTCAGAAGTAGACTCCTGAACCCAGGCCCGCTTGACTCCAAAGCCTCTTCCTTGTCAAATATGCCAATCTGAAGCTTGAAAAATCAGACACTTATTAGCTGGGTGACCTTGGGGAAGTCATTTAACTGTTTACCTTCAGTTTCCTCATCTGTAAAATGAACTGGAGAAGGAAATGGCAAACCACTCTAGGATCCTTGCCAAGAAAACCCCAAATGGGGTCACGGAGAGTCAGACATGACTAAATAAAACCGGAACAACAACAAAAATCTTGACAATTAGCGAAGGAAGAATAGATTTGGACTCAGTTTTTTCTCTTTCATATCTGGGACGGAGTTTATGTCTCCTGGACACACAGAGGAAGGAAAACCTCTCTGCTCCATTCCAGAGTCTTAAGGTAGAGCCAGAAGAGGCTGGGTGGAGGCCTGGGAAAAGGGCCCAGATATAGAATGGGAATAGCTGTGCGCCCTCTGGAAAATCTCACAAAGCTGGCAAACAGTCTGGAAATCGCTGAAAAGAGACATGTGTTGGCTTTATCCCATCGTAGGCTAAGTGCCCTTTGGGGACTTAGCAAACGTGCTTGGAAAGGTGAAGCCACCATCTGCCTTCCTTCCCTCTACCCTGCTCCCTACCTCTGACCGGCAAATACACACTGAAAACCAGCGCATTGTTCTATGAGCGGCTTCTTTCCATGAACAACAGAAGATCTGGCAAGTACAATGGAATTTCACTCTAACCTCATTTTAACACCATAAGGTCACATATTTAGAGTTAGAAGGGACCCAGGGGGTCATTAAGTCCAAATCCTTTACTTTTCAGATGAGGAATCTGAGGACGAGACTTGTCAAAAGGCACAGAGGGAGGAAGGGGCAGAGTCAGGATTCGAACCTGGCTCCTCTGACACAGCCTTCTTTCCATCAAGCTCTACTGCAAAATACAGAGTTTCATGTGAAGGAATAGTTATTGGAATATCAAAACATCTCAACAGGGCCAATCCTACATAATACGAAAGGACCAATGAAGCCACTTCGTTCCTAGAAGTAGCTTTTTGGACTCTGGATCCTGAGGGCAACGATGCATCAACGATGCACAGTCTCTTTCATGGGGTTCTCATTACCTTGCTCCTCCATGGCCCTAGGACTCAACAGTGATGATTTCCAGATCTCTTAGATTACTGAGTTGATCCTTTGGCCCTACTCAGAGACATTCAAACCACTTTAAAAGTAAAAGAAGAGAAATATTTAATGACTTACGTCTGACTGAGTGGAGAAATGGTTTAATGAACCTCACAATATAGTCAAAGTCAGGCTTATGAATTCTGCCTAGCTGAACCAAGTGATGATCCAGGGGTGGGCTCGCTAGCTCTTCTAACTCTTTGTCACTGTGCGTGGGGCCAAAGGACAACACAAAGATGGCATAGCCTAGGCACTTGGCTCTCAGAGCTTCTTCCTTTAAGGCTTTTTGGTCCAAATAATTGGTCTCTCCAGCAGATATCACAAAGATAACTCTGTTTTTCCTCAGGTTGGGTGTCTCTGAAAAGACATTATCAATCGTCCACTTCAGGGCATGGCCAACAAAAGATTCACCATTCAGTGGTTCAAGAGATTCCCATACATGACTTTTCATTTGATGCACACTGTTATAAGTAACTAAATCAAACGCCATGTGGACTGGACATTCTTCTGTATTGGGCATATATCCCTGGGGCGAGTAGCTCAGAAGGGTTACTCTGTCTCCTACACGAGAGGTCAGTGGGTCTGGGGCAATGTAAAAGTAGTCAAGCACTGAAGTTAACAGTTCTTTTATTTCCTGAAATTCAGAGCTTCCCATGTTCCGTGAAGAGTCGAGGAGGAAAGCTACATCCATGAAAACGTCTTCCAGAGACAGAGTACCGGATTCCAAATGGGAGCCTGATTCTTCTTTTTCTCCATAGTTATCATCTCCTGCAACAGAATTTCTTATTTTAAGTGGGACGGTTCTTAGAACATCATTAAATTTCATGACATTAGAGTATCATCAAAGAAATTCATTGACTGCCTTAACGTTGAATGGCGCAAGGGACCTCTAGATAGAAGAGGTAGAGGTGGGAGAAGGGCACTGAAAAATGATGCCATTTGGCAAGTACATCAACATGAAATCTGAATGATGCACCTTGACTCCAAAGGGGACGGGACACACATCAGAGTTATCTACATTAGTGGGACACACATGTGCCCACATGTACATTTGCGCATATGCAACAAAATGTGGATGGATCTTGAATCATGCACTTTTTTCTCCAAGTTATGAAAATATAACATGGAACTGTCCAAAATTGATAAAGAGCTGCTTCTTTTCTTTGCAAAAATGAGGGACCATGGAACGTTGAATACACTGTCAGATTGATAAATTGGTAAGTTTTTCTGAATTCCTTTTATTACTTTTTATTCTTTGTTACAAAGGATGGCTAGATGGAGACAGGAAGGACATATCAAAAAATAAATATGATGTAAAAACAAGTTCCCAATAAAATTAATTTTTTAAAAAATGGATATAAGAATTGATTTTTCAACCAAATCTTCTTACTACAGACTGTCTCTTAATCTTGACCTCCTCTTGAATTTCTACCTGTTCATTAAACCCAGATCATAAGGTACCCTTCTCTGTGAAGTGGAATTACCTCTCAGAACACACACAACACTCTGTATTACTCACACACTAAATAATTATTGCTAAATTACTAAACATTATTACTAAATAACTTCTCCTGAGTTATTTACTAGTATAATTAATTATAGTATAGCATAGTAAGTTATTTTGTAATATTTCTGTCATAACCACCAATTACACTTTAAGCTCCATGAAAGAAGGGCCTGTCATATAAACTGTGTATCTGAGCCGTTGCACATCATTGTTCTATACATTTAGTAGGCATTTAAATGTTTACTGAATTGGATTCTTATTTTAAAGATGACTGATCCTAGAATAGTATTAATAAATTGTTTCATAAGAAATAATATAAATGAATTTTTACAAACATTTTTAGAACTAAATTGACAATTTTCCTATATTCAGAGAAACCGGGATTTAAGAGTAAGTCAACATTCTTCTTGACCATTTATAGTCAATCCATCCACAAGGATGTAAAGTGCCTACTTTGTAATGAAGATTGTGCTGAATGTGTAGGTTACAGTGAGTAACTCCCCATCATTCAGAATCTGAAGATTTATCCATAGAAGGGAACTTGAACATCATTTCAGTCCACTTCCCTCATTGAAAAGAGGAGAAAGCCAAGACCTGAAGAGTGAGGTAACTTACGTATGGGCAGATAGTCAGAATCAGGTTTCAAATCCATATCCACCATCTCCATGTCCACTGGTTTTCCTGCTATAAGATATGGCCTTTCTGGATAAATGAGTGAATGAAAAGAAATTATTAGGCACCTATTACGTGCCAGGTTCTGAGCTAAATTCTGGGAATGAAAACGGCAAAATGAAATATTTCTGGCTTTTTTCTTAATTAACGTTACATTTCCAAAAATCACAGGATGTAGACATCGAAGGGATCTTGGTGATGATCTAGTCCAACCTTATTAATTTAAGAAGAAGCATCACAAGGCATAGAGAAAGGAAGTAACTTACCTACAGTAATATAGGCAGAGTCAGGCTTGCTACCCACTTTCTCTGACTCCAGGTGCTGGGCATTGTCTATTATTCTTTCTGCATGGAGGAATAGATGAATTAATGGAAGAATAGAAAAACATTTATCTTATGTGCCAGGCACTGTGTTGCAGTACAAGGACAAAAATGAATCAGTTCTGTTTGCTTCTCCATTAGCAATGTTTCATACTCCAGGATCATAACATTTACATGCAGAAAGGGGCCTTAAAAACCTTGAGTCCAAACTCTTTATTTTACATAGGAGAAAACTATTCCCCAGGCAGATGAAGTTTGTTTGAGGTCACCTACATAGAACTAGTCTTTAAACTCCAAATCCAACACTATTTCTCCATGTTGCATTTCGGCATGAATGAATGAGTGAAAAAACATTTATGAGATGCCTATTGTATGCCAGATACTGTGCTAAATACAGAGAATAGAAAGACAAAGATGGATCAGTTCTTGCTTTTTCTTAATGGACAATGCTCCATATCATTTTATTTCAATGAACATTGATTAAATGTTTATTGGTTGATTTTCCAACTACATTGGACTTTATGTGACCTCCAGTTTACACCATGGGTCCGGGCAGTAGCCTTTGTTAACACCCTTTGTTAAAACCAACGCAAAGTTCTACATATAGTTATCCTTGGTGGGGGGAAAAAGAGAGAATATAAAAAGATAATTAATACACTAGTTTTTACTCCCTGCCATAGACAATAAACAGCACTTTTGAGCTAACTGACTTTCAATAAACCAAAGCTCAAATATTATTAAGTGCTCATCTCCTAGCTCTTAGGTATTGTACAGATTAAGTGGCCAGAGCCCTTACTGTGGAGGATCTTCAAAATTAAAATCAACTTGAAGACAACTCCAAAAGACTCATGATGGAAAACGCTGTCAGCATCCAGAGAAAGAACTATGGAGTCTGAATACAGATTGAAGCATAATATTTTTCCTTCTTTTTCCTTCTCATGATATTCCCCTTTGGTTCTAATTCTTCTATACAACATGACTAATGTGGAAATATGTTTAATATGATTATACATGTATGACCTATATCAGATTGCATGCCATCTTGGGGAAAGGGAAAGTAAGGAGAGGGAGAAAATGTAAAACTCAAAATCTTATAAAAGTGAATGTTGAAAACTAAAAATAAAATTATTTTAGGGGAAAAAATTAAGATCAGAACTTACCAAAACTGAGATTCATTGCCTTTTTAGGGCTATGACGTAGTATCTCAGGCCCTAAGAAGTATCAACACTCAATGCTATTTGGCCACTTTGCTTGCCCATGAATCTCAAAGTTGCCTACAATTTCTTATGTCTTCCCTTTTCAAGAAGTCCAAACCTCCGTGTTTAAACCCAAAAGTTTAAGAGGACCTTTTATGTAGAGAGTTATGTTTCCAGATTAAATATACACTCTTCAAGAAGAATGGAATGCCACAAGAATATTTCCCATTAGGAAAGCCTGGCAGGAGTACTGGCAACACACATGTGGGTGAAGGCCATTCAATCTATTTTCTGGACAGTCCCTCCAGCCAAATTCCCATCTATAATAACCCTGTGCATGAATTCCCTCACGGGGGTGGAAGAGCTGCCTCAGTAGCCTAGGGACTGGCTTGGAAGATGTGATGAGGGGTCGGCCTAGATTTCCAAGAAAACTTTCTCAGAGCTTTGTCTCAGTCTGGCCGGGGCTCATCAGTCACCCTGCCAAACTTTTCCCAAAACTGCTGAATTCAGAAAGAAGCGGGGGTGGAGAGAAAGTCGGGGAAGAAGACTGAATAAAGGGGAATTGAATTTCTCTCTCCTAGAGTCATTTGGAGGGGGATTCCAGATGTTGTGAGACAGCTGGGCTTGCTCTCCAGCCCTCTGATGGGAAATTGCAAGAGTTTGCAAGATTATACATTGGCGCATGCTTGGAATTCTTCCAGAGGCCACATCCAATTAGCTGTAGCAGATGAGGTGTGCTCTAAGTGTATTTGCATATGAGGTTCCCATTACTTGTGAGCCTGCGCAAACCATCCCTCATTATTCTTAATCTCTTCTCGAGTAAGATTTCTTTTTGTTGATCCCCTAACTGCTTTCCATTGCCTGTATCTTCTTTCTTCTCATTCTTCCATTATGACTGATTTAGGATCACTAGCATGGAATTGTTAGCACTAGAACTATGGAAGGCACTAGAGAGAGGTCAACTTTTTATTCAGGGACGTGAGGATAGCAAGGTTGGCAAAGGAAACCTGAAATGCTTCACAAGGTCATTAAGGGCCTCTGTGGGGCAGCTAGGTGGTGGGATGGATGGAGGGTCGACCCTGGAGTCAGAGGACCTGAGTTCAAATCTAGCCTCAGACACTTACTAGCTGTGTGGCCCTGGGCAAGTCACTTAATCCTGTTTGCTTCAGTTTCCTCACCTGTAAAATGAGCTGGAGAAGGAAATGGCAAACCACTCCAGTATCTCTATCAAGAAATCTCCAAATAGGGTCATGGATCATCAGATGTGACTGAAAGAACTCAACCACAACAAAAAGTCCTCTGTGACCCAGGCTGAACAAGTCACACAGCTGACAGAGTATTGGATTTGAAATTAGGTAGACCTTCCTTACAGCCTTCCTCAGACCTACCAGCTGTGTAACTCTGGGCAAGTCTGTCAGCCTCAGTTTCCTGTTCTTTAAAATGGGAATGATAATAACTCCTGCCTCACAGGATTTTTTTGAGGATCAAATGAGACAGCACGTATGAAGCACTCTATATACCTTGAAGTACTATACAAATGCTGTTATCACCATCATCATCATTACTATTATTTTCTAGATCCTTAAAGAGCGATGTGGCATAGAAGATAAAACGATTTACTTGGAGTAGGGAAGACCAAGGTTCTAATTCTGCATTTCACATTTATCAGCTCTATAGCCCTAACAAGACACTTATTAGCTGTGTGACTCCAGGCAAGTCACCTGACCTCTATCTGCCTCAGTTTCCCTATCTGTAAAGTAAGGGGACTAGACTTAATGGCCTCTAAGGTCCCCTCCAGCTGACAATTTATAATCCTATGAATACAAATCATATTCTACACTGTCAAACTGGTTGGCCTGAGAACAGTTTTCTTCCTACAACTTGGCAATTGAAAGAACCATTTCCAAATTTTTCACCACAAAATCCTGGACGCAATGCCATGTCTTGAAAATTCAGATCATTTACCAAATATAGACTCTCAACACCACTTTTGTTACTCAAAGTTATACAAGTTCAAAATAACAGAATTCCCAAATCTGAGAGCTTGAAGGTACCTTGGGGAATGGGGGTATCCAATCCAGCCCCAAACTCCCAAAGGAATCCCCACTATCATCAGCCCTTTACCCTATCTCTTCATGATGACTGCCAGAGAAGAGAGGAGTAAGTTCCTTGGACTATCATTTAAGATTCTCTATAATCTGACTCCAGAGTCCCTTTTCAGGTTGATTTCATGTGATCTCCCTTCCTATATTCTACATTCCAGTCAAACTGGATTACTGGCAGGTCTTTCAGTCCCAAGCAGTCATCTTCTGCCTCTCTGTGCATTGTCCGAGGAGCTCCACAGTGCCTGAAAAGCACTCCCTCGTTATCTCTGCTCTTCAGATTCTTTCTGCTCCTCAAAGCTCAGCTTAGGGACCGTTTCTTCTGGTCCCCACCCCACTGTGATAGCACTCTTCCTTTTCTTAAAACTAATTAGGACACTTGGTTGAATTCTGTCTCCACCCTCCCATTGCCTTTGTACCTTACACTTATTTGAGAATATGTTACCTCTTTGAAATCATGGGTTCTTAACAGAGTCCATGAACTTGTTATTAAAAATGCTTTGATGCTGAATTTCAATATAATTGGTTTCCTTTGCAATCCTATGTATTTTATTTTGTCCGCAGTCAAAGGGGTTCACATACAAGAAAAGAATAACAAGCTTTGCCCTAAGTGGAACATAAATTTCTTGAGAATAAAGTATAGCTTATTTTATCTTTGTATCTCTATTGTCTAAGTGGCACCTTTCTCAATAGTTTAAAAAACGTGGATTTGTGATTTCATTGGTATATGAAACTCCTCTCCTAACTCCCTGTGCTGCCATTTGTACCTAAAAGATATTAAGAGCTTAAGTATCTAGTTAGCTTCAAGGCTCTGAGAAATTAAGTGACTTACCCAGGGCCACACATGAAGGGTCTGTGAGAAGTGGAACAGCATATACCTTACATATAGTAAGAAAAACATTTATTGCATTGAGTAAAAATGTAAGTGTGAGTTTTGGTGGTAAAGGTAGGTAAATTATAGATGGGGCAGGGAGGTCCCTGAGAATGTATCCTATCAAACCTTCATGATTCCTATAGAGGAAACCTTCACATTCTTGAGTGTGGTTTATACATTTTTCAGATTAGCTCACAGTGACCCAGGACTTTCTCTGCTGTCCAACCAGGACCCTGTCCAAGCTTCAAAGAGATCTGAACTGAGCATGGAAGGGTAGGTAAGCAAATGAATGTATGCTTATTTCACAAAAGATAAATTCCTGAGCCCAATATAAATGGATCGTGTTTTATCTTTACCCCTTTTTCTCCTTCTCTCATTAAAAAGGACAGATAAGTTCTTAGGAACATAGAGAGTTGGAAGGGACCTTAGAATCCTCAAACTCATAAATCTTATCTACCCCTTAATTTTACAAATGAGAAAACTGAGCCTGGAAGAGGTTAAATCACTTGACCAGTGTCACACAGGTATTGTCTGAGGCAGGATTTGAACACAGACTCCAGATTTCCCAACTTCAAATTCTATGCTCTCTAACCAGTGAAGTTCCTAGGATTTTCATATTTTCTTGAAGTAGCAGAATTAGCATTCTTATTTTTTAACTCAGCTGAATATTGCCAGTGCTGCTCCTTGGATGGAAGTAAGGTTTGCAGGAAGGTGTAGTAAGTCCTGGGGACCATTTTGTTCATGGAAACAATAACTTGCTAAACAGCACCCAAGAGCCTTCTAAAAGTAATTTATGTCTTTGGAATCATGGAACTCTCAGCACCCTAACTGCATTTATTGGATTTTTTCTGGCTCTAAAAGCATCTGGCTGAGTTCATAAACATTGTACTATAAAAAGAGAATTAGCAATAATCACATGGCCTTGTTTCAATGGGGCGAGTCCTTCCTTCTACCAGCACAGATGGTGACCTGCTTGTGACTTGGTAGATGGTGTTTGAGAGTCATGACTGAAAAGCTCCTCCTTGCCAGGGCCGGCATGGGGCTGAGTTTCTTCTAGCTTATCTGGGCTGGGGTTTTTGATAATAGACAACTGGGTGTCAAAGACTGCCCACTTTGGCAGGACTGGCCAGAACTTGTGTTTGCCTGCCAAAGCCTTTGGGAACCAAGTGTCCCCTCTTCAACAGGTGGAGGACTCAGAGGAGGAGCAACAGAATGGTGTAGTGCAAAGAATTCTAGATTCAGAATGAAGAGACCTGGTTCAAATCTTGCCTCCCACCTTTAGAAACCATGGGGCAGTAAGAAAGTCGCCTAACTTCCCCAAGTCTCAATTTCCTCACCTCTAAAATGGGAATCATAGCCTCAACATCAGAAAGTTGTGTGGATCATCATCATCATCATAGCTAATATTTATATATTATCTACTTTGTGTCAGGCACTATGCTAACTCCTTTATAATTTGATCTTTATAACAACACTGGGAAATAGGTGCTGTTATTATTTTCATTTTACAGCTGAGGAACTGAGGCATACAAAGATTAAGTGACTTGTTCAGGGTCACCGCTAGGAAGTATCTGAGGAGGGATTTGAACTCAGGTCTCCCTGACTCCAGGCCCAGAGCTCTATTTAGTTCACCACCTAATCATACACTCATAGTCCTCCTTGACCTGGTTGTAATTTACTTCTTACTTAAGTTGTATCTTATGCTACTTGCCTTGGGGTCTTAGCTAAACTGGTTTAATCTGTTTGTCCTCTCTTCCCCCATCTTTCTGTCTTTGTTCCTGCTGTCATCTGTGTTAGAGATGGACTCTCCTTCATCCTCCATCTACACCTGCTGTGATTCCTCTTTTCTTCCTGGGTCCAACACACATGCTGCCTCTTCCTAGGAGCCTTCTCTGATCCTTAGAGGAGAAAAGAAGTTAGAACTAATTCCATGACCAATGCAGTACCACTGCCACCTCTCATTCTCCACTGACACCCGCAGCTGTCAACTATGAGGTCTCATTCCTCAATTTCTACAATCCTCATTTCCCCCACGAGATGCTCTGTGGAGGCAAGGCTGACTTAGAGAGAAGACAGTCACTTAGCTTCTCCATCAATCACAATGGCGCTTTTCCATCTAAACCTCCCCTCAGCACCTGAATGGATGAGTCATAAAGACTTCCATCACATGGTTCTGCCAATGGTCTTCACGCTTTCCTGGCTGTCCAGTTCCCACTGAGGATACCACTGAGTGAGTAGCTCTGCAGGATGAACTGCTCACAGGGGTTCCTTGCAATCTCTCTGAAGGAGCTCAGACCATTAACTTGCATCGACTCTATCCCACAATGTATTGCTCATGAGCAGTCTGTGTGTCTTCCTTCCAGAGAACTCTCCAACTCACAGATGCCTGTACAGCTGATCTGAAGGCTCAGGCATCCATTTTCTGGGGGACAAGTGATCTCTCCCACCTGGAATTCCTCATAGTGCATGGGACCTCTCTTTGGCACTTATCACACTGCCTTGTATCAGTTTGATAAATGAATGAATGAACAACCAAATGAATGAAAAGTCATTTATTAAGTATTTGCTCTGTGCCAAGCCATGTTCTAAGCATGGGAAATACAAACATGAAAGAGAGGAGAAGCTTACATTTTGTAAGAGGAGATAGCACATGCAGGGTGTTTTGGTCTAGTGAGTTATTAGGGGATCACGAGTGGAGCCACTGGGGAACAGACTGTTAGTGGAAAGAGCGCTTCGTTTGGAATCCCAGCTCTGCCACTCACAATCTGTGTGGCATCAGGCAAGTCTCTTAGCCTGGCTGGGCCTCAGTTTCCTCATCTGTGAAATGAGGGGGTTGGACTAGATCACCTGAAAAGTCCGTTCCAGTCCTGAACTTAAGATCTTTTTGTTTGTGTACGTGCCCTATCCTCCCACTCTTGAGATTATAAGCTCCTGGTAGGCAGGGACTGCCAATCATTTTATCTGTGTATGCCTGGTGCCTACTTATATTTAGCATAGCACTGTCACACAGTAGGCATTTAATAAAAGCTTGTTGCTATATAAATGTTTTTTGTCAGATTGCATGGAACCCACTCTTAACTTCGGCAACTATGGTCACATGCAAAGTCCCTTCGTTGTATTAGGTAAATTACTTCATGAAACAAAACACAACCCAGAGAGCCAGGGAAATGACTTTACTAGTCATTGCAGCATCAGACATGTGTAACATTGTAGGGGAAAGAATTGTTTTAAATTGTCCACAAACGCTGACCTTATCTGATGGGGTTATAGACAAAAGGATATGAAATGAAGAAGGAATCCTGGAAAGATGAATTCCTCCATATTGACTCTCAAACATTTAGGGATAGTAATAAATATGTTACTATATAATATAATAATAATATAAATAATATAATACTATAATAATATAAATAGTATATAATATAATATAAATAATATTATAATATTATAAATAATAATAAATAATATAAAATAATAAAAATAAATACAATAGGGATAGTAAAAAATGACTGATTTTTTTTTTACAGGGCTTTTTTTTTCTAGTTTAGATACACACTAAGATATCTAATTCAAGAGGTCACCAGCCACTTTACACATAATAGAAACTCAATGTTTATTGAATGACTGCATGAAGGAATGTTAGAGCTCTTGGGTAATGAGGAGAATACCTGACTTCAACTGAATTCACATAGGACAACTCTTGTCTCTGAGTCCTGCTAATTCAACCACCTGATTATTACTTTCTGCATCAAAAATGTGGACACAATTCAGGGAGTCAATATTATATGCAATGGGGAGAGATACAGGGGATAAAGATGAGCTGGAGGAATAGCAGAGATCCCAGCAGTTAGGAAGAGGCTTCGCACAGGAGGTAAGTTAATGGATATATATGTATGTGTGTGTGTGTGTGTGTGTGTGTGTGTGTGTGTGAAAAGGGATTTGTTCACAAGATTCCAGGAATGTTTAAATTGAGTAAATTCCTTATTTTAATCCAGAGATTCCATTGAAGAATGAGTT
Organism: Bettongia penicillata ogilbyi; assembly: GCA_023548195.1. NCBI lineage: Eukaryota > Metazoa > Chordata > Mammalia > Diprotodontia > Potoroidae > Bettongia > Bettongia penicillata. The sequence goes on from JAJHZJ010000718.1 coordinate 1,377,893, forward strand.
CATCAGTCATACTACCTAGTGAATTGCAGCAGCAATCCAGATGTTATGGAAGTACTTGAGTCTGTTACCAAGAGTCATTACTTGTACAATACATCTGGGACTTAACCAAATTCAATCTCTCAAAAGTTGAATAAAAATACTTGAGTCAGTTTCTTCTCCAGAAGGAAACCATGTTATATAGAAAGATAATACAAGTAATTCTTAGCAATCAGCCCTGCTTAACAGGAAGAAAACTATAGCACTATATTCCTAGAAAACAGGCCCAGTCAAAAACTCAGCTCTTGTTTTTGGTTGGTTTGATAATTTCACCATTTTAGGTGAAAAAAAAAGTTTCTTTCCTCAAGACTGAACCTCTTACTATGACCACCTGCCATGATTTTCCACCAGTCTTTCTCTTTTCCTCATGTTGTAGGGGGCAACACAAGGAAGGGGATAACTGATCAATTACATTTTTTTTTCTTACTAGAGCCTTCCACAATTATTTCTTTAGCCCAACTGGACCTAATTTGTGGCTAAGATAATCATCGTGATTCTCAATCATCTGAAAAACCAAATGGAAGACGACTTCAAAGACAAGTTTTTAATCTTGCTCACATCTGTCTTTCCTGAAATAGTTCATACATTTGTATTAATAGAACAGAAAACATGTCACTAACAAAACAATCACAAATTAAGGCTTTGCTATTTTTATACCATCTGAAGCTCTTCTAGTCTTTTCAATAAGCATAATAGGCACTTAAGCACTTGTTAATAATAAATCTTGTAAAATTCTTTAGGTCAGGAAATTCTTGTCTTTGTATTCCAGCATCTAGCATAGTTCCTGGCATACAGCAGATAATTAGTAATGTCTGTTGATTGATTGAGGTAGTTAGGAGCTGCCAATGGATGGAATACCAAACATGAAATCAGAAAGATGTGAGTTCTAATCTTGCCTCAGACATTTATTAGCTGATCTTAACCTCTGAAATACTTAACCTCTCTGTCTCAATTTCCTCATTTGTAAAATGGGGATAATAAAAACATCTACTTCCCAGAGTTGTGAAACTCAAGTGATGACGTGCACATATGTGCATAGATTATGCATATATGTATAGATTTATGTATGTGTACATATATATGTTAGTTGTCACTATTGTTATTGATTAATCACAGCTACACAAGGTGCTGTAATACAGACATAGTCAAAGGAAGCCCACAAAAATGTTCCACTGGCAACTTTTGATTTAAAAGCAGAAGAAGCTAGTCTACTTGGCAGTGAATCTTAGAATGAAAAATGAGATAACTTGAATACTTGGTTGCTATGGAACCAAACATATCTATATGCTGATGGATTCAGTCATTATTAGCAAGAGAACTTGTGTTATGCACAATTGGCACAGTTTTTTCATTTTGAATTTCTCCATTTACAAAGGGGTAATGTTAATTGGATCTTCCCCGCAGGCCCTCCTGTATATGCTGGGCTTCTTGCTGTTACAAAAAGCAAGTTTTTGCTGTCTTAGAGTTTAAATGCATTAATTTTCCAGTGAGGGAATGCCCTTCAGGTGTAACCCACCTACAATGTAGAGTCTTGGAATGTTTCCTGGGGCATGGAGGGAAGTGGGGAGTGACATGTTCCTCTAAGCTAGTAAGTTTCAGAGAGAAGACTGGGGCTTAGGTCTTCTTTATTCCAGGTCCCAACTTTATCCACTGTGTTATGCAGATACCAAGATTTCAAGTTTAAAAAATCATTTTTTTAAAAACAAGGCATGGAAAAGCAAAAGAGCTATCAATGGGAATGTCAGTGATGACCGGTAAGTTGGGGAAGGGGGAAGAAATTAAGAAAATCTGTCTTTCATTATTATAACCCTGTGTAGCATCTTCCATTAGGGTGTATGCCCAAGAAGTTTTATTATTTTTTAAGTGAATATTCATTGAATGTTTAATCATTAAGGACATTATTTTTAATTTATCACATAGAACTATAATTTAATTACACTAAATTTTGAAAAATTAACAACTAAACTTTAATTTTCTTTAGAAACTTAAAAAAATGACACCCAAAACACTCAATTTTTTCATGACATTAGGGTGATCCTGTATATATTCTGTATGTGTTCCTTATGTTTTTTATACACATGATATCTATAAAATGATACTTAAAATGCTTGTAATGTGGCCAAACAAATGTTTTGGAAGAATTTTATGAATTTTCCAAAAGAGTGACTCCCAAAATAAAATTTTCTGTGGAGGGTTTGAAGTTTTGTGAATAAAGATGAAAATATTTTATTTTGATAGGAAAAATGTCATTATTAAATTGATTTTCTGATCTTTAATAATCAAACACACTCCCTGCATACACTGAGAGGAATCATGGGTGATGGTACATATGGCTGGGAAAAGATCTCTAGGGCTATGTTTTATGGCTCACTACCCCAGTGTACCCATAAGAAGGAACTCTTCAATTTCTTATAGATTTCACCTAAATTCAAGAGCAGAGTCAATTTTGAGAGGCCTCCTTGACCCCTCCTCCTCTCCAGTTTGCTCTATATTCTCCTTTCCTGGCACACTTAGTCACTCTATCTTGTGATTTCTCATAAAAGCCAGGGTTGTTGATATTACTGTAGTTATTGGGAGGGTAGCTAAGAAAAAGACTCAGTGCTAATGCCAGTGGTCACTTTAGTATGGCCTCTCATGCTAAAAGATCTAGGTGGTCCAGAAACTCCAAGAATAAAGAAACACTGAAAGATACAGTGTTTACTATAATCCTGAACTTAGAACTGTAGAACATCAGAGTTAGAAGCTTAGAAATCACATAGTCCAATCTCATCATTTTGCAAATGAGGAAATTGGGGTTCTAAGTTTTCTTCGGAAAATGGATCTATTACGCTATCAACCAAAAACTTCTCTTTCTTGGTACTGGAACTCTGGTTCTGAGATATCAAAACTTTTTGGCACTTGTTTAACATATTTTTTAGAAAGTTCTAGATTAACATTTTACTTACCTGAAGTAAGAGTTGCTATTTCTTCTGAACTCATTGTTTTAGGATATTTCACCATTAGTTCCTCTGGCACTAACATTTGGTTGGGAAAGTAGACCACTTCGTCACTTTGATTGTCTTCCAGTAAAATTGGGTAACGTTCTGGATCACTCGCCTCTTCATTTAACAAAACATTTTCACCAGAGGAGATATCATAAACGTCAGAATTAAAACTAGAACAAGAAAATAGGGAAGATTTTAGGTAAATGTAGGCAACACTCATGGGTTTGGGAAAAACAACATGACAAGTTTTATGATGGTTCACAGTTAGTGATTATTTTGAGAGAAAGGTATGTGGGGTAAACTTTTTACAAATTAATGTTAAATTGTTCATCCACATGGTGAGTTACCTCACTAATTAACCCTGGACAACTTAACTCTAATAGTGGCTGGCAAGCAGAGGCTGTGGGCAATCTATCTGACAGCTAGACCAATCTCTCACCCATCCTGGGAAGATAAAGAAAGAAGAAATGGAACCCTGAAGCAGACTAGTCCCCTTAATAAAGGTTTTGTTGTGTGAAACTTGGATCAGTAAAAGACCACACCCAAGGACCTAGAAGCCTACATGTGGACTCAAGGCCACAGATTTCCTCATCCCTGGTCTTGGGGATTTGCAGTCTGAGGACCCCTTGAGAGGCTGCAGTAGTCATGGAGCCATTATGAATATTCAAGGTCCACTCAATCCTGATGAATCTAATGCACACACATCGGAGTATCCATTATATTAGCTCCCTCCCAACTCTGCTAAGGATCCCCAGGCTTTGGAAATTAGAATGACCCTCCCACATTACATTTGGAAGTGGAAAGAATGAATTGGGGTACAAAATAAGAAGACTCAAAATAAGAACATTCCAATTCTAAGGCTAAAGACAATGCAAATGTAGATTTTGCTACAGAAAATGAAATTTAACTTCAGGTAGGGAAGATGTTTTACTCAAGTTGCTCTGTTAGTCTGTATAACCTATTCATCAACACCCCTTTATATACATGTTCATTCATCATCAATAACCTGTCCCCCAAAAACAGAGTTTTCCAACTCACATATTATTTCTGTGTAGAGAAAATGATGGTTCTGACAAAATAAGTCTACATTGTCTCTCCAGTGTTGTAGGGGGGTATTTATTGAAGCCTCCTATTAAAAGAGTGAAAACAATGATTAGATTATATCAAGTCTTTAGCCTTCAAAGGCTGAATTATATTCTCTCTAGCTCTGCTCTTTGAAGAATAAGGGCATCTGAGATAAGGTATTTGGGAATTACTTACGAAAGTATGTGGAACAAATGTTTATTTAGGGTCTTTAATCTATGCTAATAAACACATTTTTATTACATTGGAAAATGGGCTGTGGCCAGAGTTTTAGCTTTATAGCCTAATTAACATGAAATATATTGCCTTGAACGTCATACCATGAGATGACAGGCTAAGATATAGCTACCATTTGGTGACTGCTCTTTTGCTAGAGTTGACACCCTCTGTAATTAGTTAACAGAGCTATTATAAGACAGTATTCTGCCATTGAAATATTAAGTCTTTCATTGAAACTTATTCATAATATGTCCACGATCCTACAATTAATATCTCCAAAGAAGTACCTAGCTAATGTCTGTATTCCCCTTCATATGTATAGGATCAGATGAGAGGTGGTGGGATGCTGAATGGTACAATACAGCACAAATGTTGTGCTCATATAGTGGAAAGCAATATTGATTGCATCCTTAAATGTTAAGGTTGCTTTGGAAGAAGAGCTTTGGGCTATAGAATAGGACTAGAAGGTACATTCCAACTCAGTCTGGTCTGAAGGATTATTGTGGGACAAGTTCAATTCAAAACTCTTTCATAAATTATGGCAGAGTGTATTTCATGGGAAGGACCCCAAGTTATCTCATGGCCTCTCTCTTCCAGTTATCTAGAAGGGCTGGAAAGAAATCATCTACAGAAAATAAAATCCAAATCCTTATTCCAGACTGATTTCTGGACAGTGATAGAGGTTAGGTGTTACTGGTTATCCTGACTTTTGGAACCAAAATACTGTTAAAAGGGTAGCCTGCCAACCCATACCCCATCAGCATGAAACGTGGTCAGTGGACCACACACATACACACACACACACACACACACACATACACATATGTATATACACAAAAGGGCATATTTTAGCTCTTTGGATATCCCATAAACTCCACTGGTTCTCTCCAGAATAAAATATAAAATTCTCCATCTTTTAATGCCCTTCATAACCACCCTCTTTCCTCCCATTTCAGTCTTCTTATATCTTATTTCCCTCTATGGATTTTATGATCTAGGACATTGGCCTCCTTGCTGCTTCTCCTATAACAGACTCCATATCTTGATTTCTGACATTTTCACTGGCTGTCTCCCATGCCTGAACCTCTCTCTTTCCTCATCTCTGTCTCCTGGTTTCCCTGGCTTCCTTCAATGCTCAGCTAAAACCCCCCTTTCTGCAAGAAGCCTTTCCTGGTCCGTTTTCCTTCTGAGATCATCTCCAATATATCCTGTACATCTCATCTTTGTACATGTTGTACAACATGTTGTCTGCATGTTGTCTTGCTCCTTAGACTGTAGCCTCTTTCAGAGCAGGGACTGTTTTCACCTTTCTTTGCATCCCTAGTGCTTAGTAAAGTAACTGGAATATAGTAGGTGCTTAATAAATGCTTATTGACTTGATTTGGTTTGTTGTATGCTTTTGGATTCGATCAGAAATAGATGTTGCCCTGCCAACCTCTCCTCCCTCCATTGTTATTTTGTGGCTAGGACTTTTTACTGATTTATGGAACTCTCAGAGTGTAAGCTTCTACCAATACAGATCAGCTGCTACTTCACAAAATATAGCATCCCCTGGGGTACCAAAGGTACTTAAGGTCATACACCTGCTCTATGTTAGAGGTACTACTTCAACTCAAGTTTTGCTGAGTGCAACAATAGAGATATCCCATCCACTCTTCCATGTACAGTGGATTACTATTGCTAATGAACACAACCTTCTCTTCAAAAGCAAAGAAACGAAATTTGGGGACTTACGTCTGACTGAGTGGACAAAAGGTTTAATGAACCGCACAGCATAATCCAACTTGGGTTTGTGAATTCGGCCAAGTTGAATCAAATGATGATCCACGGGGAGGCTGGCTATGTCCTCTACTTCTTCTTCTTGTGTGGATCCCAGAGAAATCACAAATATGGCATACCCCTGGCATTTGACCCTCAGGGCCATTTCCCTCAAGACATCTTTTTTTTCATTATTTTCTCCAGCAGATATAACAAAGATGACCTTGTTTTTCCTTGACTGTTCTGTATTGGAGAAGATCTTCTCTGCTGTCCATTGCAAGGCATGACCAACAAAAGCTTCTCCATGAAGTTGCTTAAGGGAATCCTGGATATACCTCTTCATTAGAGTTTTGCTGTTATAGGTCGTAAAGACAAACTCTTCCCTCACAGGGGAGCTTATCCTTCTCCTGGAGAAATCTCCTGGTGAATAGCTTAGCAAAGCCAATCGATCACCTACATTGGACTGAAAAGGGTCTTCAGAAATGACAAAACTGTCAAGCACTGAGCTCAGGAATGATTTCATTTGCTCAAACTCATCTTCTGTCACATGTCGGGAGCTATCTAGAAGGAAGAGGGCATCCATGTATGAACTGATTTGATCATCTTGCTTTCCTGCACAGTCATTTGGGAAGCATTTATCTGCAAACAAACAAAATGACTCATAATTTACATAGTGGAATGGTGACCTGAAATTTACGAGGTAGTTGGTATGATAATATTCAATTTACAACTCATATACTTGGTAGTATTATTTTGAATAATAATTATTCATCTTTGTATCTTATCATTGTATTGGACTAAAAGTTCCATGAAGGAGAGGATGACATGAGAGAAGACTATGTTTTGGCTGAAATTTGTATTCCTATACCCCATCCCCAACACCTATATTAAGATTCTGCCTAAGATATATGCTTAGCAAATGTCTGTCAAATTGAACTAGGTTTTTTTTTTGGGGGGGTGGCTAGGTCAGGAAACATTAAATTTCTTAAAATTTAGTATTATTTTTTTCAATTAATAGAATCCATTTTTCTCTTTCCCACTTCCACAATTTAAGAAAGAAAAAGTAACTCTAATAACAATTATGCATAGTTGAGTGGAAAGAAATCCCACATTTGACCATGTCCAAAAAGTAGTCTCAATCTGTGCCCTGAGTCCTCTGTCAGGAGGTGAGTAACATGCTTCATCATGGGTCCTCTGGAAGTGAGGCTGCTCGGTGCATTGTTTAGAAGACTCCCCCCATCTTTTTAAAGTTCATCTTTCAAACAGTGATTTGGGAGAGGCAAATTTCATGCTCTGAAATTCTGTGCCAATCATAACCTCGAGGATTAAATCCTTAGCCAGTATGTTACCCAGTATGTACCTGTAAACCCAAATACAACTCCCTTTAAAGGCAAGCCCCATAATCCAACAGGAGGAGGCTTTAAAACTTCATGATGCTAATACTTTTTTCATTGGCCTTACCATAGCAAAGTGTGCATTGACGAAGTCTTTCTATTGGCTCAGAAAATTGAGAGGATAGAACTGGAATGACCTGGTAGGTGCCTGTGTCATCAAACTATAGGGAAGAAAAAAAAAGTCTTTGATTTCTCTCTTTTTTTTGAGACAACCACAAGTCTGGAGTCTCCCCACCTTGTGGATTAGTTAAGAAAAACTGAGTTCATGGACCCCAGGATAAAAACTTTTGTTTTTTGATTATCTATAAGCATTCATGTGTAGATGGTATTAGAGTTGGTATTATGGTTACAAGGGTTAATATGCTTGGTCCTTGACTTGAAGAATTATATAATGTAGTTGGGGAGACAAGAAACATTTATATAAAGATAAACAACAAAAGGTATCATATGTCAAGGGTCAAAGGACTGATATAGACAAAAGACTAAAAGAGTTTGGAGAAAAGAGTCTGATGTGGGTAGCAGACAAAATACTAGGATTAAGAATCAGAGGAACTGGGTTCAAATCTCAGCTCTGCTATTTACCACCTGAATGATTGGAGAAGGATCTTTTCTTTCTCTAAAATTCAGTCTCTTTATCTGTATCATTAGGAGGTTGGATTAGAAGACCTCTAAGGTCCCTTCAATCTCCAGTGTCCTGTGAAGCGCTGAGATAGTAAAAGAAATTTCTTTAGATGAGTGCCAATGGTTTTGATGGCCTCAAAAATAAATATGGCCCTGTGTTCTCCATCAATAGCAGAAAACTGCTTTGAATTCCACAAAGGAGCTTAGCAGCTTGCATTCCTAAGAATAAATAGATGGCTAGATATAAGAGCTAGGAGAGGTCCTTACCTGGAAGGCCTGCTCAAGAGCAAACATTTCATTAAAAACAAATACAGCTGGAATGATATTGAGGCCACTGAATTCCATGGTGGCAGTGATGATAGATGACATATCTGGAGATTGACTGTCACTAAAAAACACAGTGAGTCTCCTGACGTTAGGTCCTGGTAAGGTTCGCTTGAAAACATTTCTGGCCACGAATACCATGGCATTGCCAAGATCTCTAGAGTAGGAAGGTCGTTCAAATGTCATTCTGGAGAGCTTTTGGAGGAGCTGCCGCTTGCTGGAATAGTCTGACCAGCGGACAAGATACCTGCTTTCAGAACTGTAGGAAAGAACAGCAACCTTGGCTCCCACAGGGCAATTGTTTTCTCTGATTTTAAGGTCCTTCACAATGGAAATGGTCATATTTTTCACAGTTTCAAATCTTTGTCTTGACACATCCAGTGCAAATACCAATTCTGTTGGGTACACAGGACATTTGCCTAAAATCAAAGAAATAAAAACCATACATTTAGGTATTTTAGATCAACTGCACCAAGCAAATGTCAATCCAGAATCTATGAAAAGTTTAAGTCTCTAGCCCAGATGGCATTCCCTAGACTTGTAGGTAGATACCAGCAAGTTAATAATAGAAACTCCAGATTAGGGGGCTACTACTACCTAGCCTTTGCTCCTAATCTGCCCTTCATGACCAAGAACTCTTCAAATCCTCCTTCAAATATTTGAAGTCTCCCCACGCATCTTTTCTCCAGACCAAATATCTGTAGTTCCTTCAAAAGATCCTTATATGGAATTCTCTCAAGTCTTTTCTCCATCACGGGCACCCTCCTCTGTATACTACACAGACCTAACAGAGCGTGCTAATACCACCAATGTTGAATGATCTCACAGAATTATCTCACAGAGTTAGAAGGAACCTCAGAAGCAAGAGAGTCCTGGACAGGAATTTTCTCTACTACATACTCAACAAGTGATACTGCAACGTTTGCTCAAAGACCTCCAGTGAGGGGAGCATAGCAACCCATTCCACTTTTGGATGGCTCTATTTATTAGGAGCTTCTTCTGTCATTTCTACTATTGTTCCTACTTTTGCCCTCTGGCTGAGCAAATAAATTAAATCCTTTTACCACTTGATGGCCCTTCAAAGACCTCTAAGTCTTCTTTTTTCTAAGCTAAATCTCCTTAGTTCCTTCAATAGATCACTATATGGTGTGGTAGGAGCAATATCTTAACCTTCTTCCCTCCCATCCCCAACATGCAGGTTAGATTAGTTTTTCCTTAAAAGCTACTGAGACATGACTTGAGACTGAGTTGGTTCTGGGAACTAAAGGCTCAGATCTAAAGACTAGATCTAAAGACTTGAGTCTAAAAGACTAAAGGCTGCCTCCTTATCTATAAGAATAAAGTAACCACGAGGTGTATCAGGGGCCTCTTAGAGGTCTGGCTGGTGGATCACAATGGATAATAAAGGCAGGGGACCTTGGTTCAACTGAATAGACTTGAAGTGTCCTCAGTGTGTCCTTGCTGAATGTGCTCTTGAGACAGCTATCTAAATCTCCTGTTGTTAATTGGAGTATCTCATTTTGTCCCAATATCGAAATGAAAGTACCAGGGAAGTGACATGTCAGGCCCATCCCAAAATATATGGCCTGCTTTCCGGTTCCTTCGTTGTCTTCGTTCTTGTCTGGATACTCTCCAGTTTATCATCATCCTGCTTTAAATGTGGTACCAGGACTGCACGAGCTATTCCAGATGTGATTTGAGAAAAGCCACCTCAATTTCCTAGGGCATTTGCAATCCTTCATCCCCCCAAATCTTAGCACAATTTTTATGTAAATTACATAGATTCAAATGGAGAGCGTAAAAACCAACGATTACCAAAAAGATAGCTAGAGGAACATTACTTCTGTCCCCAGTTCCACACTTAAAGTCTTAGTACCCCCAATAATAACCAAAAAAAGTCTGTTCAATTAATTTTTGGTGGATTAATTCAGATTAGGGAGTGAAAGCCCAAGACAAAAAGGGAAATAGTAAGAGAGAAACTAGCTGTACTGGATGAGTTCAAGTCATCAGACCCAGATGAACAAGAACTGAAAGAACTGGTGGTGAGTATCAGTGAAGATTGTGGGTAGGAGGAAATCTGCTATAGTTCTTGAGGAGGGTAAAAGCCGGGTGCTTAGAAGTAGATGCCAGTGAGCTTGCCTTCACTTCTTGGCAAAAATACACTGAATTAAAGGGAAAAGAATGAACATCTGGAAGTTCATCAAGAACAAGTTATGCCAGACTAACCTTAATTTCCATTTTTGACAGATTTACCAGAGTGTTAGACTGTGGGATGTTGTAGCTATAATTTGGCTAGATTTAAGCAAAGCATTTGATCAACTCTCTCCTATTATTCAGGTGTACAAGAGCATTAGGAATGGCTAGGTGATGATACATTTAGGCAGATTCAAAAAGTGGTTAAATGCTTGGACTCCAAGAGTAGTCATTAATGGCTCAGTTCCAACTTGGAAGGAGGCTCTCTTGGTGACCTGGGTTTGGACCAGTGCTGTTGGACGTTTTTATCAATGACTTGGATGAAGAATAGATGGCATGGTCATCAAATTTTCAGACAACACAGTTTGGAGGGCTGACTGACATTGGATGGCAGAGTCAAGATTTAAAAAGATTCTGACAATGTTGACTATTAACTGACTGATTTATTAATGCCAGTGACTAGGCGTCCTTCTGGCGTTATGCCCATACTGCTGTTACTGGTAGCAGATGCTACAACAGTAGTTGTTTTTGTATGTGAATGAAGGCACAATTCTCTTAAAGTTCTAAAGCTCAAATCTAAAAAGGTGAATATATTAGGAAAAATGGAAATTCTTACATTTAGATTTTCAAAAATCAACTTAACAGATATAAGGGAAGCATTGCTACATAGCAGTTCGAAAAAATACCTGGGGGTTTTAGTGGATTGAAAGTTCAATATGAGTCAAGAGCCAATATTTTCTTACTCTGCTTTTATAGAGGTATAGTATTCAAGACAAGGTAGTGGACTAGATTCTCTGTACTTTGTCCTGGTTAGACATCATAAGGAGGATTGTGTTCATTTCTAGGTGTCTCATTTTAAAGAGGTAATTGATCATCTGGAGACTACCCCTATATTAGGGAAAGACCTTGAGTTCTTGGCAAAAGAGAATTGGCTGAAGAAATTGAACTCATTATCTTTTCTCCTAAACCCTCCCCTCTCCACCTTTAAAGTTCAGGTCTGGTCATGTCATCCCCACCCTCTACTCAATAAATTCCATAACTCCTTATTGCCTCAAGGATCAAATACAAATTATTCTGTTTAGCATTCAAAGCCCTCCTACTTTTCCAGCATTTTTATACCCTACTCCTCTCCACATCCACTTTGGTCTAGAGATACTGAGTGGCCTTCTGGTTGTTCTATGAACAAGACCCTCCATCTCTTGACTCTGGGTATTCTCTGGTTGTCCTCCCCCAGGTCTAGAACACTCTCCCTCCTACTCTCTGCCTACAGACTTCCCTGGCTTCCTTTAAGTCCCAGCTGAAATCCCACTTTCTACAGGAAGCCTTCCCCAATCACTTTGATGATTATTTCCTGTTTTTCCTATATGTAGCTTGTTTCGTATAGATTGGTTTGCATGTTGTCTCCCCCATTAGACTGTGAATTCTACAGAAGCAAGGACTGTCTTTTGCCTCTTTTTGTATCCCCAGTGCTTAGCACAGTGCCTGGAACATAGTAAATACATGTATAATTGAGTGATTGATAGTCAATCTGGAGAAGACAATCTTTGGAATAAGGGCTGAGATGATAACTCTCCTCAAGTAATTGCAGGATGGTTATGTGGAAGACAGATTGGCTCCCATAGGTAAAGCCAGGAAAACAAGAAAATCCAAGTTGATTTAATGGGTTTGGGGGAAGGAGGATTAGCTGAAAAAACACCAAAAGGAAAGTCTCATGAGTACAATAGGAAAAGTAAAATTAATGTTGTTTTCTCTCATTATTTGGTAATAAGTGCAGGAAAAAATGCTACTGTGAGGTGCTTGGGAACCACATCAAGAAAGCAGGTGCATCCTGTAGGAGACACAGATGTTAGAATTAAGCTTTGGGCCAAGTTAAGAGAGCAGGAACACGCTAACTTTCTCAGGGGTCTGGGAGGTCCGGGATCTGCCACAGATGACAGGACCAGCTTTTGAACTGTTTCCCTAGGGCCATCTGTGCACCACGTATGAGAAACAAGTGGTAAGGAAGCAGCTTCCCTGGGAAGCCCAAGCCTGATCCTATGAGGTGGTCAAACAGTCCACAGACCAGCAGGAGGCAGTCATGGTTATCCTAGACAGGCTGAAGCTTGGGGACCAAGGGACAAGTGGAGAGAACCAGCGCCATTGGAAGGACTCCCTGAAGGCAACATTAGGCAATGGGGTAGCAGCTGCTCTAGACTGATGGAGAAAGAAATTGCAAACCACTCCAGGATCTTTGCCAAGAAAACCCCAAATGGGGCTAGCTGAACAATAACCACACAACAGCAGCTGTTCTCTGAAACAGCAGTAAACAGGTCAGCCTGGTGTGCACCATCCAGGGCCGTGAGGCTCTACAATGGACATTCGGAATGGCAGGGCTCATGTTCCACCATGACATCAAGTCAGCCTGGGCAGCCAAGGAGCAAAGCTGCCAGTGGTGATTAAATCTCAGAGGGACAAACCATGTATGCACGCAGGCTGGAAAACCTGGCTAATAATCGGTGAGGTCCCCATGAGTGATGAGCTACCGTTGGAGGTAACAATAATATTACATGGATTACTTGGAACTTTAAGGTTTGCAAAGCTCTTCATATATATATACATACATAAACACCCACATATATGTGTGTATGTGTATTTGTACATCCTGTTTAGTTCTTCTGTTGACTCTGAGAGGTTGCTGTTATTAATTATTCTACAGATTATTAATTATTTTATGAATGGGGAAACAGGTTCCCAAAGTGATTTTTTTTTTCAGAGTCACACAGATAACTAAGTGTCCTTGGTGGGATCTGAACCCAGGTCTTGTTGATTCCAAATTTAGCGATGTATGAACTGTGCCATTCCTTTATGAGATTCCTTTTTGCTTGTGGTCCTTGAAGCCTCTTAGGGATACTGTAGAAGTCATTCTTGGTCAGGGTCAGGTTAAACTAAAGAGGAGCTCTGAGGCATGAGGCTCCATCAGACCATAGGGTTGAGGAGTCAGACTTCCTCCCCACGCAAAAACAACACCATAGGATTTAGGACTAGGAACAGCTGTATGGGTATAAAACTAAAGGGATACCCAGTCATTGGCATCAACCACGTGATTGAAAATGAAATATTTCCCATCCTGAAGAAGCTTACATTCTATCAGAGGAAAAATTCGTGTCTGTGTGTATGTGTACGTGTGCGTGTGTGTGTGTGTGTACACAGAGACACATACATGCACATACACATATCTATGTGTGTATGTATATGCACACATACATATATATGTATGTGTGCTTATTTATATATATATATATATATGTACACATGTAAGTGTGTGCAAAACATATAGAAAGCAAATCCCAGGTTAATTTGGAGGGGGCAATACCAGCAGCTTTGAGGATTAAGAAAACTTCATTCACTTGAACTGAGTTTTGAAGGAAAGAAGGCACTCATGGAGGCAACGATGAGGGGGCAGCACATTTCAGGTATAAGGATAAACCAGGGTAAAGCAGGGAGATAGAAATGCCTTGTGCGAGAAACTCTAGACCAGGAGTTCTCTACTCTTTGAAGGCACAGACTCCTCTGGAAGTCTTGCAAAGCAGACGGATCTCCTCAGAATAATGTTTTTAAAAGTATAAAGTAAAAATACATAGGATTACAAAGAAGGTCAATTATATTGAAATGTAACTATGAAAATATTTCTTTAAAACCCAATTTCTCAAATCTTAAATTAAGAACCTTTAAGCTGGACGGTAAGTCTAAAGGTATTGCAAAGAACAGGAACTTGTGAAAAGCTTTAGAACCCCAAAAGAAAAGTTCACATATGATCCCAAAAGCAATCTGGCATTTACTGGACGGTGGAGTAACATGGTTAGAGCTGTGCTTTAAGAAAATTATTTCAACTGTTATGTGGGGGATGAACCAAGCATGGCGAGAAAGTTGAGATGGGAAGGTCAATTAGGAGACCTTTGCAATAGTCTAGATGTGAGAGAATGAAGACCTGGTGGTGGTTACATGAGTAGAGAGAGGAAGTAAAAGTTATAGAGGGAAAAAAATGATTAGGTTTGGCAATGCAATAACTGTTTCAATAAAAAACAAAGTATAATAATGAAAACTTACCTTCCCAGCAGGCTGTAAAAAATGAGAAAGAGGATTAACATATTAATAATTTTAGAATAAAATAGTGAAGAAAAATGATTAAAGTCAAATTTTACTATTACATTTTTGACTAGCTCTACATGACCTTACTTTTTAGATACAAGAAAACCAAGATGAGATTTAAAATGAGCCCAGCTTCTCACTGAAATTCAAATTAATTTTTCTCACTTTCCTATAAACTATGGCTGAAAGTGTTTTCACAGGATCTTGTGCTGAAAACTGAAGAACATCCATTCATCTTTTAAGCACAGCCCTACACTTCTGATTTAGTGACAAGTCTCTAGAATTCCATTCATTTGATTCCACACTCCACATATTGGCCTTTTGAGACAAGGCTGGACTGCAAGACTGAAATCTGTCATCTAATTGTCTTCCCCAAAGAATATTCTGACAACTTCTACTCTCCGAAAGAGCCTCGGGGAATTCCAAATGAGTTTGTGTTGGCCCCAAGCTCCCTTTGTGGGGTGGAGTTTTATTCCCATCCTGCAGAAATGAGGAACCTTCCCCAGAGTTATTTCCATCCTTTACATAGCAGATTTGCTTTTTAATGTCTAAGATAAAACAAGAGATACAGTTGAAAAAGCTTACAGAAAAACTTGAGCTAGTTATTTTCCCAAGTATATTTTATTAATTTTTTGAGAATTGAGAAACATTCAGATTTTATAGTCCCCAGCAGGCCTTCTTTGTGTGTCACATTCAATTACAACTAGGTCCCAATTAGTGAGAATAATGCATCCCATTATTTCACACTATTTGATTACTGAGTGATTGACAGTATTGATCACATTATTTGAATTCTCAGGCAATGAGAGGTGAAGTGGTCACAACACCCAACCTACTATCACTCCGAATCAAGACTTTTGACTTCTTTCCTCTATCCCTCACACCATGCTGCCTTTCGAACAAAATATCCTAATACCAATCAGGTTAGCATTTGCCTGGTTCTGTCATAAACGAGCCGCTAAGAATCTGAATACTGCATTATGTTTGAATGTAAGCCATCATTTCTCAGGTCTTCCTGACACCAGGCCCTGCAGTCTATCCACTGCACCACTAGCTGAATCTGATATGGTTAGATTTGGCTCGTTATCGTAGACTATTGAGATGCTTTTTGGATGTGATTGCATCAATTAATGATCAGCTCTCTCTTCTTCCTGTCATCTATAACATGTCCAAATATGATGAGCAGGTCATCTGCATTTTGAGCCTTACTGACTTCCATGTGCCTATGGGCTAAGAATTGATACTTTGGTCTCATTTGTGAAACCAGAATACTCACGACTATGGTCTCTCAGGAAACGAATAAGCTCACATTCCTAGAAGACAAGAAAGGGGGGCAATGAGCATACAGAGCTATCATGGGTATTGTTCATTTCTGGATAGAAGGGTTGGAGAGAAAATGCTGGATGAGAGAATACACATACCGAACTTAGAGGCTGTCCCTTCATGCCTTTAGGACCCTGGAAAAGCAGGAAGCAGGTTATTGATGTGTGTACAAGATTAATTTGTACAAATTCTTAAACTTTAACTATGCAACTGAAAGGGATGATGCATTCTTAATTTTGACCAACAATTAGACATCTCAGAGCACCCAGTGCAATGCCTTGTGCGTGGTTGATGCTCTTAGGATGAAAGATTTAGAGATGGATGGGACATGAGAAATCATCTAGTCATCATGCCCCTGCACCCCCTTCCCCATTTTACAGGTGATGAAACTCAAACTCAGAGAGGTCCTAGGATCATAGATTTGGAGCCAGAAGGACTTTAGAGACCCTTGAATCCCACAAGGAGGAAGCTCAGGCTCAGTGATGTCTGGTGTTGTCCAGTTAGGAGGTGACAGAGTTAGGATTAGAACTCACCTAGTACTCTTTCCACTGTACCACACTATCCCTCCCATATTAAATATCTGCTAAATGAATGAACATTAGCTAGCACAAGCTGCATCGGGACCTTGGCTCAGCAAGGCTTTGTCCACACAAGGCATTTTGGATCATTTTGTTCAACACCTCCCCTCTCCAGCCTGCCTTCTGTGGCTCACCACACGGACTACATATGATGCTCTGAAGTGAGAAGAAGCTTCTGCTTGGCTTAGCAGCATTGGTCCAAATATGGAACAATATTCAAGAAACAAGCTGAAACATTCCAAGTTGCAATGACAGAGGAGTACCAAAAACTGGATTGGAATGGAAATGGAAGGGTAGGCATATCACAAAGCAAGAGGTAAAATTAGAGAAGGGGGTTGCTTTCACAATTTTGCAAGTTGGACAGAAACATCTATTTTGTTTTTATTATGGAGTTAATTTTAGGCAAGAAAGTCAAGCAAATCGGAGAGCAAGCAGCCCAGAGTCATCAGGTGCCAGGAGATCCAAACATTAAGGGATGCTTTGAACCCAGTTGAAATTAATGAGAGAAGGCTTCCTGGAGGTAGTGAATACTCAATGATCTCAAAAAATCCTGGACCTTTTCTCATTCCTTTTCCTATTCTCTTTGACCAGGATAAAAAAAGTAAAGTAAGTGAGCCTTCTCCCAGGGGCCCCCACTGTTTCTTTACAGAGGCAAAGGAACAGAAACATCAAGTGCTGTAGCATCCCAGCATTGTGAGCGAGTTTGAATGACATAGTTTATGAGCTATGGAAATACTTACCCTTGGCCCTGCAGGTCCTGGAGCACCAGGAAAACCAATTTCACCCTTTGGACCCAGGCCAAACTACAGATGAGAATGTTACAAATGTCATTAACCCACGTGATATAAATATAAATATAAAGATTCAGAAGATATATAAGGAAATATTATAGAACATATAGTTATATAGAATATATATTATAGAATATATAAGGAAATATTAGAGAATAATTTGAAGGTATTTATTAATTTCAGATTATTTACTTATGTATATGAAAATGTTATCAGTGTGATAACTCAGTTTCAATAAATTTCAATAAGACTTCATAAACACAAGTCACAGTGTTTTCAGGGCAAATAAAATGCTCATTCAGAAAGCAGGCAGCTATTCCTAAAAATGGAAAACAAAACCAAACATCCTTGTTCCTGTTTTAGGTTTCCCTGACTGCTCATAAAGCAACGTGTTTTCGGCTGCACATTTACCACATAAATTTTTTTTAAGGAGATGAAGGGAACCAGATAAACAATCTGACTATCTATCATATGAAAAGATATAATATAAAACCTCCAACCTAAAAAAAAATAAAGAAAAAGCATCAACCATCAACATAGGGAGGGAATTGGAAAGGTCAGTCACATGACTCAGGATGATGGACTTGGGCACTAATGAAATCTATCCAGTCAAGTGGAAAACACCTGGCTGCTGCCAACCTTTTCATTCTAAGAATGATGCCCATGACTGAATTCACATATAAAAAGGAAAATGCACCTTTTATCTCTCTGCTTTTCTTATTGGAAGAACATTCTTCCTGAAAATGAATAAGTGCCTGGCCTCACCCAATGACCTTGAGTTAGGGAGAGTAGACTCATCAGAAAACTCTTAAAAAAAGGTAGAGGAGGAGGAAAGAAGGCAGCTTCCCTTCTATTCAGAGAGATCATGTGTAAGGAGACCACATTCAGAGTATGGTACAAAAGTCAAGAATTTTGTTGTTGGCAGATACACACACACACATCATACACATAAGCACACACATGTGATTTAGTAAAGGCGGGAATGTGTGTGTGTGTGTGGAGGGGCGGGCGTAGGATACCGGAAGATGACCTCAGCTTTTCCACCTCAATTTTGTTCTGGAGTCTAGCTTCCTTTGAATGTTAATCAAGAGAGATTTCGGAAATATCTCAGCTTCCACATAACCCCTGTATTTGTCTGTTTGTTTTCTAGCAGGGGCCCCCAAATGGCTTGGAAGATACAGGATCCCAATCAGGGATTCAATGCAAGTTAAAAGGAATTTCTTGTATGTTACCTGGATTGTTGTCTGAGACCATGGGCTTAAAATCAGTCTTAGACATAGATGAACAGCTTTAGGATGAGGATAGTCTGGTCGACTTTTGCTATCTTCATAGTTAGATTAGTTCAGCCTCCCTTTTCAAAGAGAGGTTTTCTAACCACCACTACAGACAACTTTATGTTCTGGACCTCAATATAAGCTAAGAAATAGTTGAGAAAATTAGCATTATTAAAAAAAAAAACCCTCAAAGAATTACCACTTCAACATTGCGCAGATTCATGAGCTAGAAAAGCCTTTAGAGATCATTTAGTCCTAAGCAAATCTGTACAAACGGATGAACTAAGACCTAGGGAAATTGAATGACTTATCCAAAGTTACACAGCTACTTCATAACAGTTTTGATACCCTAAGGAATCATGAACAATCTAACTATTCCTTAAATGTAACAGAGTTATTTTCTTAAAAAATAAAGAAGAAACCAGTATCCCAGGGAAGTTAGCCTACTTACTGTGCGTCCTCTGAATCCTTTAGGTCCAGGTTTCCCTGGAATTCCTGGGTCACCAACATTACCCTAGTGAACCAGACATAGTAAAACTGAAGTTCTGAAACTATCCATACTAAGACTTAGGAAAATAAGCAATATCTAATAATGATAACAACAAAAATTGATATTTGCATAATGCTTTGCAAATAACTCAGTACATAGTAGGCATTTAATAAATCCTAGTTGGTTGAATAACTGAAGGAGATAGTCATTATTCAAACTCTTGCTTTTTAAGCTTTACAATTATAACAATACTTCAGTAATCAAATAAGATGACCAGAGCGTGAATATTGATTAAGATTAAGTACTTCCTCCATTGGTGTGGGTGTAACTTTTCTGGTTGGTTAGAGTTCTCCTCCTGATATGTGATTTTTTGGAGGTGACTGTCCCCAAGGTTCCCCAAATGGCCAGTTGCTCTCCTTATCACCTCGCCTTCTTTCCGTTTTCAACTTAGGGTAATTAATAACCTCCTCAATGGGATTCTTCAGCATTTGATTCTTTTGAGGCTGAAAACACTTGCTGTACAGCATATGGAAAGTTTCTGACACTTACTGACTGGGTTACCCTGTGCAGATCGCTTAACCCTCTTGACCTGTTTTGTCATCTTACCTCCCAGGGTGGTTGTGAAGATAAAATGAGATGATATTTACGAAGCCCTTTGTAAGCCTCAAGGTACTATATAACGGCTAACTATTATTATAATTTTATTTATCCTTAAATGTTGGTATTTTTGCCTATTGATGTTAACATTCCACCCCATCCATTTCTGTTGTCCCCTCGAGTCCAACTCTCCATGACCCCATGGACTACAATACGCCAGGTCCTCCACTCTCTCTTGAAGTCTGTCCAAGTTCCTGTTTGTTGTTCCATGATACCATCCGTATGTGATATCTATCATGATACCATTTCAGCCTCTGCCATCCCCCTTTACTTTTGCCTTCTCTCTTTCCCAACATCAAGGTATTTTTCAGTGAGTCCTGTTCAACTCTTCATGACCCTTTTTTGTGGTTTTCTTGGCAAAGATAGGGAAATGATTTGCATTTCTTTCTCTAGGTCATTTAAAGATGAGAAACTGAAGCAAGCAGGGTGAAGTGACTTGCCCAGATAACTAAGAAGAGTCTGAGGCCAGATTTGAATTCAGGAAGATGAATCTTTCTGACGCCAGGCCCAGCACTCTATCTATCTACTGTACCACCTAGTTGCCCAGTGATGGATTAGTAAAGACAAAAGAAATGCCATGGAGAATTTATTGAAGAAAAAATATCCCTCATCGTGGCAACGAGGTGGCTCTGGGTTCCAAGGACTATGGTGGTTGCATGACCATAGGTTGTGTGCATATATGTGTGGGTTCACTGGTGAAATGTTCCCTGCTATTACTCTCCTTCTCCACTGCAAGTAGACTTAGCGTCAGGAATACCTGAGTTCAGATCCTACCTATGAGATTTACAAGCTGAGTAAGCCAAGGCAAGTCACTCTATCAGTTTCAATATCCTTATCTGTAAAATAAGGCACATACGTACAAGTGGGAGACTTTGGCCTTTTAGGCTAAGGTCTTTTCTGGGAGAAGTAGATGAGAAAGAAATGCATTTCGGGGAAATAGATAGCTGGTCAATTTTTATCAGTATAAAGAGTGCATGAAGGGTAGTAATATGAAATAAGTCTGGAAAGGTGTGTGACAAAGGAAAATGCAAATTTGAGAAAACATTTTCCTACCTAGAAAACAGTGTTCACCACCAGATACCCAGGACTGTCTTCTGTTATTTTCCACTAGACACCTAAGGGGAAGTACCTCTGGTTATCTGTCCTTCCCTTCTGCCCTCAAGGCTAATCTGCATACACAAATAGATAAATAGATGTTTCCCATTACAGTAATTGCAATTTAAGTGACACTCTAGGTACCTGGTTCCCATGGTCTCCTGGGTATCCTGTTGGACCCTGTAATTCGCAAGATAGAAAAAGAATAAACACATGTAGGCAGATCATTACTCAGTGAATTTGTACATATGTGGTTTTTGATTCACCAAGTGAGAAAAACTGTAAATCTTTTAATAATTACCTTTGCTCCTTTCCTTCCCTGGAGGCCATAGCCTGGAATGCCCAAGTCTCCCTGTGAACACAGGAGTGAATTTCAAATTTTCTGCGTTAACTGTTTCTAACATTTCACATGCAAATATACCTGACCAGGAGAAGGAGACCCTGGTAGGAGTGGTCCTTAGCCAAGTTAACTTGGTATCAGCAAAGTTTCTTTGGAGCAGTCCTCCAAAGACCTGCTCAGGCAACTCAGGACCACTGCCCAGGTGAAGGGGTTGGAGAAAATAATGAAGGGGATCATCCAGGATAGCTATATGGCAGAGCTACCTCCCTGGAGATTACAGGTTTGCTCCAGGAAGTCGTGACCCAGAGATACCAAAGGAACGATACAACCAGGGAAATTTCTCCCGCTCTAGTCCAGACTTGTGTTTTTTGCCATAATAAAAGCTGCTCCAAATGCAGAAAAGAGAGGAGACGAAGATGGCCTGGCAAGCATTCAGAGTCCTTGTGCATTTCCAGCTTTTCATCCCCAAAACTAACTCAGTATCTCTCCTTATAATTTTGTCTGATAAGCCAGCCCCGATCACAGGTTTAGAGAACTGAAAGATGCCTTAGAGACCAATGAGTCCAGTGCACACATGAAAAGAAAGTGCCCCTAGAACACACCCAACAAAGGTCATCCAGCCTCTGTGTGAAGACCTCCAAGGAGGGGAAACCCATCACTCCTCCAGGCAGACCATTCCTCTTTGAGACAGCTAATTGTGGGAGAGTCAGGCCTAAAGAAAGACTCATCTTTCCTTCCCCAGACCTGTCCATCTCCTTTCTACTGTCCTTTTGATCTCTGGTTGGATAAGTGAAGGGAAAAGCAATCCTTTATTTTCCACTGAAAAGCAGGTCTAGTTATGAAAAAGCAGTATGACTTGTAGAGGCCCCAAGGCATTCTGAACCTTTTGTGTGTCACGGTCCCCTTGGCTGTATAGTCAAGCCTACTGACCTCTCCTCAGAAAAATGTGGGTAAATAAATCAAATAAAATACATAGCAACACAGAGGAAACCAATGAGGCTAAAAATGTAATTTTCAAAGTATTTCCAAAAATAAGTTCATAGACTCCAGGTTAAGAATCCATGTAAATAAATTCATCTCATATTCAGTGAACTCAGAGTCCCCAAGGAGCACAGACTCTCTCAGTTAGGTCCCATCTCCTTCCTATTCCAGAGTAGAAGATTGCTGACAAGAAAGACTCAAACCTGTATTCCACGTGATCCAGTTGGCCCCATGGTTCCTTTATCACCTGGAATTCCAGGTTCTCCCTATGGCATCAAATGAGAATAGTGAGAGTCTGATAAAAAGTGACCTGGCTTCCAGATGCGGGTTCACTTGAGGCCCTGAGGACAAGTACCCATAGGTACTTGGTGCAGGACAAAGGGCTCTCTAGCTAGCATTGGACCTGAACAATTTCTCTGTAACACCCTACAGGGCATATGTATCAGTCCCTTTTAACAGATAAATATTGCTGTTCTGAGTATTAAAACAAAAACAGGAGGAAAAAGAGTATTTGGTAATTCCAGGAAAAGCTTCTTGGAACCCATACTGTCACTTCAGAAGAAACATGACCTTATGGAAAGGAGAGACCTGGCCGTCTAGTCCCAACTCTGCCCCTAACCAGTCTGGTCATCCAAGGGAGTTACTCTCTAAACTTGAGTTTCCTTACCTATAAATTGATTCCTATAATAATTCTATGAGGTAGGTCTTAGTATCTTCCCTAATTTATGGATGATGAAACTGAGGCTTGAGAAAAGGTGACTTGCCCAGGGTCACACAGTAAAGATCATGATTCAAACTCAGGTCTTCCCAAGCTCAGTGTGCCACCAAACCATCTTCCAAACATAAAAGAAATAAAACTTACCTTCCTTCCCAAGGTTCCAGGTTTTCCAGGACTCCCTTTAGACCCTGCTAGTCCAGAAGGCCCCTGAAAAGGTAGACAAGATACAGAATATTTGTAAAAATAAAGCTTTAGAAATGCCACTAGAAGTCTCTTCATTATGTTTGTACGTTAAGACAGCCCTTACAAGACTCCTTTAAAAAGAATTGGTTCCACCTAATGAGAAGACCTGATGAGGGAAAATTGCTACCATGAATGGACATTTGACCTGAAAGAAGGAACTGGAAGGAGAGTGATGGTAACAGAAACTTTGGAAGAATGTAATCTTGTCACTGGTGAGAAAGAAGACTTGCGTTCTCATCCTGCCTGTTAATCAACACATGGCATGTTTCTCTTTTACGCATCTGTAAAGTGGGATCAGTTCTCATCCATTTCTAACCTATATCAATAGAATCTTAGCAAGATAAACCAGCATACGGACAATTAACTCTCAGTCAACTATTGCCTGGGGTAGATGGCAATGGTGTGGATAAACTGAAATACCAAACAGACTCTCTCTATCTCTCTGTCTCTCTCTCCCTGTGTCTCTATACATTTATACATATGCACACGTATGTATGTATGTATATATGTATGTATGTATGTTTATGTATGCGTATCTATAAATATATATGTATATATAAATGTGTGTATATATACATACACACATATACACACTCACATAATATATGTAAATGTGTATATGCATATGTATATATATATATATATATATACACATATACATACATAAACACTTTTTTTAAAGCCTTCTCTTCTATGTGGCTTTGGAATGATTGACATTAAATAGCAGGATTTTTACATGTTATGCTTGGGCTAGGGTTAATGGATTTGTGTTGTCTGAAGGCATACTAAATGTGCCCCAGAAGGCCTGTAGCCCTGGGCTACAATGCTGAAGTGGGAAGGCCGTTTAGGGGCAGCGCAGAGGTGATCTCACTCTGCTATGGAAGAAGCCAAGAGCTTGCTTCCAGGAAGCCACAATAATGTGTCATGGAAGTGCCTTAGAGCATGTTCAGACATTCTGTACCTGGTTCCAATCCACTCCATGTGTGGTAAAGAGGAGGCTTATTGATTACTTGTGTAGCTTAGGATTGGGGTGCTTTCAAAGCTTTGGCTATGGTCAGTCTCTTTGTGTGACCTCTTTTCCAGACATCCAGAAGAGTGATGAACTGCTAAGGGCCTCTGGGTAGGGGCAGTGCCCCAGATGCCCTCGCACCTAGAGTGGGTATGAAGCCAAGAGTCTGTGGCCCTGCTCTTACTTCTCTGTTCTGCTTGTGGATAAAGGAGATCTGGCTTTGAAAAGCCAGAAGAGCTGAGAGGGGAGTCTCTTTTGGGCTTGGTTGGCCCACCAACCCTGGCCAACATCAAGTGTCCAAGGTGAGGAATGACCTTCAGGACCCAGTGCAGCATGAGCTGGGAGCCAAGACCCAGACTCATCCAGAAGTGATGCTGCAATTGGACACAAACTCAGTGGGACCAGAGCTAGCTTAAGTCTGACTCTACTTTCCCCAGAGACAGAACTGGTGTAGAGGAGAATGTGTTCCCAAGGTATTATGGGGACATGTCTGTATTTCTGCTGTTATTATATCTGTGAAGTAAATATCCTTTTGCCAAAGCTAACCACTGTAAATGGTTTAACAGAACTGGAATATTAATCACTGGTGGCCAACCATAGGGGTGCTGATGACCTTATGAAAAAGCACTCTAACCCCCAGGGATACACCCCCCATACCCTGAGGGGGAAATGTAGCCCCCTGTTCCGAGAGAGCAAAGTTAGAGCCCTGACTACCTAAAAATGGATGACGAGTGAAATGAAAGGAAAATCAGATCTTGGTGCACCATCATCTTGCCTACCTGAGGCCCTTTATTTCCAGGACTTCCTTTTTCTCCCTTCTGTCCAGCGTTTCCACTTTGTCCCTGGTTATGACATTTGACACGCAAAGAAAACACAAAGAATAATTTTTCTTAGCAAGTGTGAGGGGCGGAAGTGAAAAGCTTATTTTCTTACTGGATTCTTCAGAAAGCACACCCCAACCCACCACAAAACTCCACCCAGCAGCCCTTTTCTTTATTGTCCTGACATTGAAAGGCAATGGTCTGGAGTGTTCAATTAAGCATCTCATCCATTCATTTGACAAACATCTGTGCAGGGAAATTCAAACAAATGAGCCAGCATATAAAACCCCAAGCCAGTGATGGTCTCCCATTAATGTATCTGTGTCACGGCTGCCTTTCTAGGGCATCTTGATATGCCAAAGGTAAAAGCATCCTTAAAGACTGAACGTTGGGTGGTGTTCACAAAGGTAAAGTATCTCCTCCATGAAGCATCCCTTGGAGTAGTCTATTCAGTTGTGGATGCCACAGTTTAAGAAGGTCATTGAGTAAAGCCACAGGGAATGCAGAGGATGGTGGAAGGCCTAGAGTCCATGATGTATAAGCATCATTTGAAGGAGCAGGATATGTTAGGCTGGATAAGAGAAGGCAGTAGTTGAAGGACTGTCATGCAGAAGAATTAGACTCATCCAGTTTGGTCAGAGAAAACAGCCAGACAGTCAACAAGTGTTTGCTAAATACTTACTATGCACCAGGCACTGTGCTAAGTTCTGGACCATGGAAAATGGGCAGAAGTTGTAGAAAGGCCAATTTAGGCTTGATGTCAGAGAAAACTTCATAAGAATTAGTTAGAACGGTTCAAAAGTGGAATGGCCACCCTTAAGAAAGATGATAGGTCTTCCCTCTTTGGAGGTCTTCATGCAGAGGCTGAGTGACCATGTATCCAGTATGATATAATAGGGATTCCTTTTGGGGGTGGGGTACAATAGATAACAACTGAGCTCCCTTTCACTTATCAAATACTGCGATGCATGATTCTGCTGTGAGGTGGAAGAAAATCTGGAGGTAAAATGAACAGGGGCTGGTAATGGAAGAAATGTAGAGGAAGAAGGAAATGGTCAAATGCAACTTTCAGGTTTCTCATGTGACTCACTTAAGGATGGTGGCCCCATTCACAGAAATCAGGAAGCTGGAGGAAGGTTAGATTTATGCAGGAAGCTAACTGGTCCAGTTTCAGACATGTGTGATTTGAGACCATGGTGAAATATCCAGGTGGAGATACCCATCAGGCAATCGGAAATGCAAGACTGAAACATGGGGAGGAGATGAGGGTTACATAAGCAGATTTGGGAATCACTTGAATATTGGTGACAAGCCCAAGAAAGGAGGTGAGATTATTCAGCAAGAAAATTTAGAGGGAGAAAAGGATAGAGAAAGGAGGGGACATCCACACTGAGGGGATGAGAGGAAGATGAATCCGTGAATGATACCAAGAAATAATTCTGTTTGGGGAACAAGGAGAGAGTGGTATCAAGGAAGTACAGAATCAGACTCCCAAAGGCCATGCATGAACCCAACCCATGCATGAACAAAAATCACCTTTCTGCTCTGAAGACCACCAGGGAGGGAAAATCCTCTATCTTTCCAAAGCAGCTCATTCAACTTTTCTCCAGTTCTAACTGTTGAGAAGACTTCATCAATGAAGGAGAGAGAATTGAGGAGGGAAGGGTGGTTAGCACTGTCAAGTGCTACAGAGAGACCAGGGAAGATAGTGTTCGGGAAAGGGGCATTAACTCTAGCTACTCATCTGTGAGAGATCAGATTTAAGAGGATGGTGGGTTCAGAGGTCAGAATGAAAGGACACAAGGAATGAGTGATAAGGAAGAGGTGAGTGTAAGTGGCCAAGTCTTTTTCTATCAGTTTGGTAATAAGGGATAGGATGATATCAATACCTTGAGGGAATGACAGCGTCAAGGGGGAGGGTTTAGTTTATTCAAGAATAGAGGAGACCTAAACATGCTCCTAAGCAATAGCGTAGCAATCGAAACATAGGGAGAGGTAGGACACTTATGCTATTATGACAATATATTATTATATTCTGAGAGGTATTTATATTATTGTGACAGCATTTCTTCTCCATAATATGGTTTCCTTATATGTGACATTATCAACTTTTTCCCCAAGGAGATTCTGGCATTCCTAGGGATGATACGATTGAGTTGGTTGACCAACCCCCAAATGCTTAAATTTGTAATTGAATTAATTTTGAGACCTTTATCTTATAGAAACCTGGGCCTGGAACCCTAAACAGGAGAAATTGGTCAAAGTTAATGACCCACTAAGCATCAAGTTGGGTCTCCTTTTCTACATAAAGGTCCCATGTGGGCTCATCAATACTACTATTCCTGGAAATGAACTGTCAATCAACTTTCCATCACTCTAGTCAACATTCCCTTTGACATCCCTGCCCTGACCCCCGTTTCCCCTTTATGCATGATCTTTCTCTGTTGGAATGTTAGTTTCTTGAAGGCAGGGACTGTATTGCATGCTTGTATTTGTAACCCCAGACCTTGGTATAGAGCTTGGCACATAGTGGGTGATGAATAAGCTCTTTTTCATTCATTCATTCATCAAGAGACCTAAAATGCAGCAGACAATACCAAGGTAGAATCAATCTCATCTCCCTTCCTTATACCCTCATTTTATATACCAGTGATAGGATCATGCATCTAATTCAATTCCTTAATTTTGCAGTTGAGAGAAACTGAGGCCCAGAGACATTGGATAACTTATTCAGGATCACATAAAAGGTAGCAAGGTCAGGATTTGGACCAGATCTACAACGTAGGTTTCTGGGGATAGTAAAAGAATGGACTGACATTTTTCATTTTGTCTTAAAACTAACACATGAAGATACACCATCTATCAATAAGCATTTATTACTTAATTCAGGAATGTACTCAAAATATTCCACTGTACCTCAGTTCCTCTTAATCCTTCAGGTCCATTCTCACCCTTTGGGCCAACGCTTCCACCTGGGCCCTATGGGATGAACGTCCAGTTTAAAGTTTTCCTCAAGGCAGGATGCTAATAACAATGAACACTCACACCGATGTACTCCTTTGTGGTTCCCAAATCATTTCCCATGCAACACTGTGAGGGAGTTAGCATTCCTCCATTTTACAGCTGAGGAGACTTAGACCCAGAGGGCTTGGGTGACTCACTCAGAGCCAAAGTAGTAAATGTCAGAGCTGAGACTTGCCCTGACGTGGAATTTTTTTCTCCTGGGCCACACTGTCTTTATCTCTATACCTGGCTTTTCCAATGGTGTTTCAGAAAATCTGTGCAATTCAAACATAGCATTCTGATAGCGAGGAACTAGTCACACTCATGGGTCTCAGGCTGAAATTCCCCATTTTATTTTTTAACATCAAGAAATTCAGTGTCCTGGACTTCACCTCCTCCCCATCATTCTGTTGATGAATTTCTCCCTCTTATTTCCCATTCAAAAATATCCATGTAAAAAAATTCTGTTCTAGCATATTTACATGGAGTCAGATTCTGCCTATAAATCCAGTTGGCTTCACTCTAAATGAGCCCTGCCTGAGTACTCCCACCTGAGAAGAAAGGAGACTGGCAAACTGTTACCAGTGTATGGAATTATAAAAAGAGGAAAGTGGTTAGGTTAGAGATGTAGCCATTTTGGAGCAAGAAGGTGCCTTAGATATTGTTTATTGGATCTTGGCTTCAGAGTTGGCAGAGACCTCAGGGACCATCAAAACCAGGAGATGCTGACCTTTTTAGTGTCATATACCCCTTTGAGAACTTCCTCCTGGAGCAGACCCTCCCCTCTTCTGGTTGAGAGCACCACCACTGTCCCCAGAATGGCAGCCTCAGAATCACACTCAACTCCTTCCTTTCTCTCCCACTCTGCCCCCATCTGATCGGCTCTGAAGTTGTGTTATTCCTGCCTTTGTAACATGTCTCATGTAGGTCCTGTTTCTCCTCCAGCACTGACAGCACTCCAGAGCAAGCTCTCATTATCTTATCCCTGGATGATCCCATAGTCTGCTGCTTGGTCTCTCTGCCTCAACTCTCTCCCTATTCCAGTCCTTCCTTCACCAGACTGTCAATGTGATCTTCCTAATATTTCCTGTTGAGATATTCCAACTTCCTTGCCGTGGCTGGCACAAGGCAACCTCATGTCTATGAATGTTTTCACCACTTCTTCTCTCTCCCCAGAATTTTCTCTCTCCTCCTCTGTGCTTCCTTCTAATCTCAGCTAAAGTCCTATTTTCTGCAAGAAATCCTTCTTAATTATATTCTCTCTGAGATTATTTCCAATGTATCCTGTATATAGCTTGTTTATAGATTTAGAGACCAATCCTCTCATTTTACAGAAGAGGAAACTGATGCACAGAAAGGAAAACTTGCTTGCCTAAGACTACAAAGGAAGTAGGTGGTAGGGCACAGACCCAAAGTTGGGTTTTCTGACTCCAGACCCATCGCTTTTTTTTTTTTTTTTTACTACCCCAATGTCAGAAAAAACGCGATTTACTTTAAAGACAAGAAAATTGGACCCTAGTGTAGTGAGGTGATTTTCCTTAGGTGATGTACATAGCAGAGCTGAGATTTGAACCTGTGTGCTTTGACTCTAAATACAGTGAATCACATTGCCTCTCAACAAGATCCATCCATGACTTCAGATCAGCTCATGCCCAACATCTGCATGTTGGAAGGCTCTTTCCTCATATGTGCAATAAAGGGGAAGTGATACACAACCCGTACCTTTGGTCCATGGGTGCCTCTTTGACCTGTTGGTCCCTGAAACAGAAAAGACAATGAAAATGTAGCTTTAAAATGAATCCAAAATCTTTGGCCTTTGAAAACTTGCCTGATTGACACGCATAATGAACACATCCTGAAAGATGTTTCCCTGAGGTGCTTTTTCTGTAAGACTTTCCATACCAGGCACTTAATTACATCCTAATATTTGGGGGATTGATTGCAAACCAATCTAGACATCATTACAGATCCAGACGGCATCTAACAGCCACTGCCAATTATCTGGGATATTGCTCTCCAGGACTAATGACCCTGGGGCCCAGGTTCTCCCCTCCTGTCTCAGAGGAGTCCCAGAGGCTCTCTCAGCTCAGGGGCCTCCTCATGGGCATCAGCTCTAACTCAGCTCATTCCCATCCTGGTCCCCTGTTCCCTAGGGCCCCTGGGGCTTTTTTCTCAGCCTGCTGCAATGCTTTGGACATTGCTGATGGAGAATGGTAAGACACGTTTTAACACCAAAGCCACCACCATTTTCATCAGAGAGCAAAGGTCCAGTCAGTTGTTCATTCCAGGGAGTTTCTCTCCCGTCTCTGTGTTGGGAGCTGAGCTGAAGGCCAGAGCAGATACAATGGCTCTGCACCGTCATCTAGTGGCCACTTAGACTTTTCAAATTTTGACTTGTGAATGGTGAAGTAACCAAATTGGAAAAAATAATCGAGATCCTCCTATCCTTGGAAATACTTCAAGTACAACTAATGAATTTCAGAGCCAAAAAGAGACTTAAAGAAAAAACAGAATAGGTGAAGAATATGAGATCTGCAGGAATGGGGAGTATTGTGGCAAAGCACCTCTGGGAGAGGAGACATCTATGCCTTATCAGTCATTTACACCTCAGTATAAATGAGCCTAGCTCATGCAGCCTTGTGTGCAGGCATTAGCATGGGAGGGAATGGTGTGGAACAGAAAGAAGAAAGAATGGGTGAAGAAAGGGGAGGGTAAAGGCACAACTTCATGATTCTGTCCAGGAAGCCCTCTGGACATCTGCGAAGAAAGCAGGAAGAGGAGGATATGATTCTGTATGATCCAGGGTCCTCTCTAAATTGGGTATCCATTACTCTATCTAAAAGGACCATTCATTATATCTAAAATGCATTATATCTAAATTGACATATCTATGTTGCCACCTAATATGACACGTGGTCACTCGATGCAGTAATCACAGCAACGATAATGTTCTGGCTCTGTCAGTGATTTTATAAACTTATTCTCATCTGAAGACTCCTCTGACTGATCTGTCCCTCATAATTCACACACCAAAAATAGAGAAGATAATAGCAACAACAAGTTATAAATGGCATACGGTGTTTTAAAGTTTGAAAAAAACCTTTATATACACGTTATCTCACTAGAGCTTCATATCAAGTCTGCATGGTATGGACTCCAAGTATTAGTATCATGCCCATTTTATAGACTAGAAACCTGAGGCTGAGAGGTTAAGTGAATAAATGAATAAAAAACGATTTATTAAATGCTTACTATATGCCAAGCACTTTTCTACATGCTGGAGAGACACATAGACAGTAATAGCCAATGATAATATTAAACTGACCTTTATATGGTGCTTATTAAGAGCCAAATAAATATAAGTATTTATAAATATATCTCATTTGATGAGCCAAATAAATATAAGTATTTATAAATATATCTCATTTGATGCTCACAACAACCCTAAGAGGTAGGTGCTAGTATTAACCCCATTTTACAGATGAGAAAACTGAAGCAAGCAAGGAGTTAAGTAACCTGAAAAAGACACTCAGAAAGTGTCTGAGGCTGGATTTGAACTCCTGTCTAGCTGGCCCCACAAAAGCAAGCTAGTTCCTATTCTTAAAAAATGCATACTTTAATTGAGATAATACATAAAAGAAAGTTTGGCTTTAGGTTATATGGAAAAACCTGAAGGTTTTAAAGGTCCAATGATAGTGCAAAGGGTAAGTGCCAGAGGCCCTTCGGTGACTTATCCAAAGTTATACTTCTTTCTAGTATGAAGAATGATTGGAACTTAACTCTATAATTCTAAGTCTGATGCTCTATTATTAAAAAAAACCAAGACATGATAAATTTCTAGGTGGAAGAAAGTCTGAGGTTCAGTGAGAGTAAGTTACACATCTAAGTAAATGTCAGAGCTGGAATTTGAATCTAGGTCTGTTGACTGCACCTCTAGAACTCTTTCCATGACACCACCATCAGTCACTCCAAAGGAGGAAGCAGAGAGCTTTTGTCTTAGAACCTAAACGATATAAGGCTAACAAGGAGGGACGAGGACGAAATGGGATGATCAGGGCATAGATAATCAGAGTAAAAGACCCAAGAGGCATCATGGGGATGTAGAAAAAGGTCCAGCTGAACTAACTCCTATCCCTTGTGTAGCCTCTGAAAAACCCTGCTTGAAGGAACCCAATGAATGACTTGGATAACGTCAAAATTAGTTCAAATGAAAACATCTTCCCTTCCTAAGCCAATGAATATCCATAGGCATTGAAGCCTTTGTTAAATGAGAGCTCTTTGCTTCCTCTTTTCTCCCATTCTCACCTCCTCTGACAATTTCTATTTCCTCTCATTTACATTCTTCCTGTATAACACAGAGCAAAGATTCAAAAGCTATTTCACCAGAAGCAGGTGGTAAAGTCTCACTAAGATGATACATGTTTTTTCTCTTGAGAATTATGATTTGAGATAAATATGGTCAATAAGAACTTAACCATATTTCTGCACAATGTATTCCTGTTCATTTCTCTCTGGAGGAGGGTGTCCAGCAGAGCCACTAAGAAAGGGAGCCAAAATTTGTCATTGATAACCTAGCCAAGTAACTTCATTACCTCCCTTGAACCAAAGTGCCAAGCCAAAGATAGGAGCTAATGAAGAACATATGATTTTCCCCTTTCATAATCTTTGAGCTTTAGAAACACTTCCAACTATTGTAAATGGTCATCTCTAACTTCAGTAAGGAAATAGTCACCAAATAATAAGGTCATCCGCCAACCCTGTTATTCTCTCTTAAAACACACACACACACACACACACACACACACACACACACACACACACACTATTCTTCCACTAACCCCTACTTGTGCTAGTTTTACAAAGGGTTATTTATCATTGTCACCAACTTGTTTCGATCTTTTCAAATCTTTCCTGATTTGTTTTTCCCATCTGCCAAATGATGGGGGCAAAAAAGGGGGGTGGGAGGGTCAGGAGGAGGAGAAACTTTTACTCATTTTGTAGGAATTTTGTGAACTTAAAAAATTTAAATTACATCTGGCCAGCACAGAAGGAACTTTTAGAAAATCTAAATTTATTTCAAATCTCTTCAGATTCACCCGGAAATATCTTTCTTAGATGCTAGAAACTATGTTTCAGATTATGGATTCCTTAACTCTCCATTTTGTATTACAACATATGTTGTTGTCATATACAACATATACAACATAATGCAACAACATATACAACATTTTGGATATACAACAGGTATAACAAGACAGGGAAACATAGAATGTGCCCATGACCCTTCTTACCATATCTCCTCTCGAGTTGGGCTCACCATCTGTGCCTTTCTGCCCTCTTTGACCCTGGAAATAAAATACAGTATTCAGAATAACATTCTCAGATACTTCAGAATCAATCATGCTTTCCCCAGCTTCAAAGTCCGCCCTTCTAGAATTCGTCTGAGTATTGCATCTACCAACTAAGTATCCATCAAGATCATACAATCAAAGACTTAGAGAAGGAAGGAATTTCAGAAGCTAACTAGGCCAACCATTTATAGATAAGGAAGCTGGAGCCTAAAGAGATGAAATCATTTCTTCAAGGTCACATAGGAAGTAAAGCAAGGTTTGAACCCAGGTCCTCTGACTTCAGAGCTTTCCAAGGAATCCTGAAAACATGGTCTCCATGGCTCCTCATAGACTATCCTGGCCAGAAACTTAATAGTTTCTTCTCCAAGTGTCTATTCTAAATTTAAGGAAATCAGAAACATTAATAATAATAGCTAACATTTAAATAGCATTGTAAGCTTTGCAAAGTACTTTATATATATTATAATACATATATACAGTGAAACAAAAACATTAATATAAACAAATATATAAATAGTATACATGTAATATTATATATATATATTAAATAGCACTTTACAGTTAAGCACTTTATGTATACAGTCATCCCTTCCACATCATGACTTTTCCCATTGTGGTTTCAACACATGGTGGGTCGACATAAGAAATTAAAATGGAAATTTGGGGTGAGTTCTGTGGAAGTCGCCGACAACAAAGAAAGGCCAGCAGAAGAAACAAACCCTGTGACCAGATACTTAACCCAGATTTTACAAGGAAGAACTGGGTATGTGTGCTCGTCCTTTGTTGCTGAAGAAGACCATGACATCAGAGAAATGATGACATGACTTGCACTTGACTTTGTTTTGAGTGAGGTGGGCTGTGCAGGTCACCAGCCTCATTTCTCCTCCAGAGTCATCTGAATCCAGTGATCAGATATTCATCAGGATGACTGGAGATGACCCAGGATGAGGCAATTGGGGTTAAGTGACTTGCCCAAGGTCACACAGCTGGTGAGTGTCAGGTGTCTGAGGTGAGATTTGAACTCAGGTCCTCCTGACTCCTGCACTGATGCTCTATCCACTACACCACCTAGCTGCCCTCTAAAAAAAAAAAAGAAGAAGAACAAAGAAAAACTTCAGACTTCTCTGGTATGAAGGGAGGGCCAAAAGGTTTTATGTGGCTTTTCCAGATTGTGGAGGCGCTGCACCCTCAGCTCCCACAGTGTGGCAGGGAAAACTGTATTATCTCATTTGAGCCTTGCAGCAACCCTACACTCTACGTGCTATTATTGCTCCCATTTTATAGATAAGATAACTGAGACTAGAAGATGAAATGACTTGTCTGGGGTAAGTCATGTTTTAAACTCAGGTCCTCCTGTGATCTATTCACTGTACTACCTACCTACCTCATTATAATATGAATTTGCAAAAGATAAATAGAAATATATTACTTAATAGGTTTCCTTTAAATGGGTCAACTCCACAGAGGCAATAAATTTAACTTGATTTCTAAAGAAATGTTCTCCTACAACTTTTCAGGATGATTTTTGTGTCTCTGTAGAGGCAGGTACATGTATTGATTTCTGTTAAGGTCATTACACATATCTCAAGTTGAATGAATCATTGTAGAAAAAGTCCAATTTGTAATATTACTTGTCGTCCTTGCTGTCCTTTGGATCCCTTAGATCCTCTGAAGAAATTGTCATTTCCAGGTTCACCCTAAGGAAAGAGGAGATCAGAGATAGTATGAATTCTTTGGGACTTTGCCTCATATGACAACATGGGAGGGGAAGCTTGTGCTTCCTCTCCTGTCCCTGCTCCCCATGGAGTGTTAGACTGGCCCATTTCCTTTCCTAGATCCTGGGCTGCCTTTCCTTAGTGTCTCACCTTGCCATTCCTTAGGGGCCTATGACTAACATGACCCTTTCCTGGGAACTGGTGTCAAAGGCAGCTGTGATCTCTCCTACTCAGTATAAACTCAGCTCTGCCCCTCCCTTGTCCCCATCTTCTTTTGCCTTCCCTTCATTGTACCTTTTGGATCCTCATCTATTGTTGACAAAATCCCCTTCACTCTAGTCATCTCTTCCTATGCCTTCCATCTTCTGGTGCTCCCTGAAAACTAGCTTCTTCCTAAGGTACCTCATCCCTTGGCACTGTCTCTATGGGTGGTTGCTCCTTTTCTATAACACCAGGAAAGAGTTGGTGCCATGACACCATCACCCTGAAAGCATCTTTCTGCTCCTTTAAAGATGGTGCAATCCTGTGTAGAAACTTGGTGCTGCCATCAGTGGACCTCCAGCTGAGTCTTGCTCTTTGCTGACAAGTTCAGTAACTGACCCTAACCTTGTCCCCTTCAAACACCTTGGTGTCCCAGTTCCTCAACCTCCTCTACTTCCTTGGTCCTTGTTTCCATCATATCCCTACCTAACACAAGTATGGCCATACCTTAGACCATCCCCCTCCCTGTAAAACTAAAATGTCTTGGGGAACTAGAATTTCTAGTTATAATTCTAGATAAAGCAAGTTTAAGACCAAGTATACTCATACTTTCCCCAATAAAAATAAACCCAAAAGTCATTAGCAAGTGGGAAGAAAAGCAGATAATATTCTAAACTCTCAGGCTAAGAAAACGCACTAAAGAAAAATATATCCCATAAGGGGAAGAGATTCTTCCTACAAAGTTATAAGGCTTCTCTGATGCAAAGAACACCCTCTGCTAACAAATTCCCAGAGGCTCATTGTTTCCCAGGCATGACTTAAACCAGTTCTCCAGCCAGTCTTGATGAAGGAAAGGGGCTATATCCTGATTTCCCAGTATCCACAGCATGACCAATGATGCTTTTATCACAGACAAATGGTATCATTCCAATGTAATGGATTTCCAGGTCTGTCTTCAGCATAACTATGTGACATGCTAATCTCCTTCTCATAGCAGATCTCAAAAAAGATACTATTTCCATTAGAGTCTCTGGTAAGACTTAACTTCCGAAGTTCACTTATCAATGTAGTAGCATGATCCGTATCGGGTACTGAAATGGAAGGTAAGTCCCAACTGTAGCCCCTGAAACTTACAGGATCTCCTGGAAATCCCTTTCCGCCACGGACACCAGGGGTGCCTCTGGTACCTAGACTTCCCTGTAAACAAAAAAAGTTCTGAGTGAGAATATAGGTCACTTTTAGGATCATGTACAATTTCATTTTATAGTAATTTTTGCCCTAAAGAACATTAAATGCCAACAAATCCTACATGAAAAAGAAAACTAGCTTTCCAAATCATCATTATCTCAATTATTCCGTCCTGGATGAAGTGCTTACTATGTGCCATGCACTGTGCTAAGCATTGGAACCAGTCTCCCTGTGGTTTTAACAGTCTGTGGTAAATTCTCAGGTTCAGTTTGCCCGGTAGTTGAAAAAGTTGACTTAATTTCCAGCATTGCAACCAGGAGAAATTAAAACAGGAAAAGGTACAAAATATGTTCACAAGGAGGGGCACAATTTGCTGAGATGGACATCTTTTGTACATGAAATTTGTTTGTTCTTTTAAGAAATATTATTAAAATCATGTTAAGTACAATGCATTGTATGGAGCTATAAAAATAAAGAAGATGCCATCCTTGTCCTGAAATCAACTGGTTTTGATACAGTGAGAAAAGAAAGCTTCATCTTGCATCTTACCATTTTCCTGTAGGTCATCTATAGTTTGATTCTTCTGTGACTGTGGTATTATCTAATTGGCAACTATGGAGAGTTTACTTCGGTGCATTTGTGCTCTTACAGATGGTGTGGCTTACAACTCATCTATGCCTCCTCATGATTCATGAGTCTTATTCACATCCTTCTCCTTTAATCCTCTGCATGTGTTCCACCTAAGATGCTGGGCAGTGGGTGGGTCTCCCCCAGTTTCTTGACATTACAGGATCTCAATAGAGAATATGAGCTGTCCCCTTGTCATTTCCCACTCTTCCGTGTGACTGCCTCACTTTCTTTTTAGATTCTATATCTCCCTGATATCCTTTATATTGCTTATGGTCTATAATTCTTTACTACTCAGTCAAATTATGACAATAATGTCCATTGTCTTTATCCCTCAAATAAAGCCTTAGTTAAAGAAAATATCATTTAAAAATATTTTTAGTGATTCTAAGTGACTGTAGATTGTGGAATACCGCAATCTCCACAAGGTTGTGAACTACTCATCTGGTTGTGGGCCACTCATCAGGAGATTATTGATTTTTAAAAAGGGGGGTGGTTTGTAAAAATCATTGAAACGTTATATAATTTAGCTCATGATCTAGCCCATCTTGTCCTCATTGGCCATCTGCAATGCCTATCTAAGACATATGTACCAATGGTCTAACTCATGAGACTACCCTTAAAACAACACATAATCTGGACAATGTGCATTCTTCATTCACTTATTCTCTTTCCCTAGGGTGTATTGCTGCATGGATCTCCTTAAGGGGACCATGGATCTCAGTGAATAGATCATATCCAGTTCCAGGGAATGATATGATCAACATGAAACCATCTACAAAGAGAGGCATCTGAAGAACCCATGATCTGTAGGTACTTACTCTTCTCTAGGCATCTTTGGTGAACATATGGCTCCCTGTTTTATGCCATATTTTAAGTCAATATTTAAAGAATAATTGAACAAGGTCATCTCTACAATTGTACTTAGAATCATGGGTTATCTTATTTAAGGCTGTATGTTGCTCAACCAGTCAAATATTTGTAATAAATAAATTTTAAATACTGAGGGGACTCTTTTTTATATTTCTCAAATGTGCGACTATGCAAATTTGATCAGTTATAAAAAATCACCAATAAAGTCTGCCTATTTCTTTCTCATATTTTTTTATTTATTTAACTAACTTTTTACATTCATTTTCACAAATTTTTGGGTTCCAAATTTTCTCCCCTTTTATCCCCTCCCCCCACCCCAATACCCCAAGCAATCTAATTTTCCCTATCTCCAATCTGCCCTCTCTTCTGTCATCCCTCCCTTCTCTTGTCTCCATCTTCTCTTTTCTCCTGTAGAGCCAGATGACTTTCTATTCCTCATTAACTGTATGTCTTCTTTCCTAGTTGCAACAACAATACTAAACAGTTGTTCCTAAAACTTTGAGTTCCAAATTCTCCCCATCCCTCCCTCCCCACCCATTCCCTTTGGGATGGCAGGCAATTCAATATAGGCCATATCTGTGTAGTTTTGCAAATGACCTCCCTGATAGCCGTGTTGTGTAAGACTAACTGAATTACCATCCCTCCTAACACGCCCCTCGTTGTTTCTCTTCTGTCTTTTGATCCTGTCCCTCCCCAAGTGTTGACTTCAAATTGCTCCCTCCTCCCTTTGCCCTCCCTTCCATCATCCCCCCCCTTGCAATATCTCCTTCTCCCCCCCTTTCTTATACTGTAAGATAGGTTTTCATACCAAAATGAGTGTGCATTTCACTCCTTCGTTTAGTCAAATGTGATGAGGGTAAAGCTTCTTGGTTTTTTTTTCTCAGCTCTCCTCTTTTTCCCTCCACTAAAAGAATCTCCTACTTGCCTCTTAAATGACATATAGTTACCCCCTTCCATTTCCCCCTCTTTCCTCCCACTACATTTCTCTCTCACCATTTACCTTAATTTCTTTTAAGGTATGGTCCCATCCTATTCAGTTCAATCTGTGCTCTCTGTCTCTGTATGTGTGTATGTGTGTGCATGTGTGTACATGTGTATGTGTGGTCCCACCAACTACCCAGATACTGAAAAGTTTTAAGAGTTAGAAATATTGTCTTTCCCTGTATGAATGTAAACAGTTCACTTCTGGTAAGTCCCTTAAGACTTCTCTTTGCTGTTTCCTTTTTCATGCTTCTTCTCATTCTTGTGTTTGAAAGTCAAATTTTCTTTTCAGCTCTTGTCTTTTCATCAAGAATGATTGAAAGTCCTCTGTTTCATTGAAAGACCATATTTTCCCTTGAAGTATTATACTCAGTTTAGCTGGGTAGGTGATTCTTGGTTTGAGTCCTAGTTCCTTTGCCTTCTGGAATATCCTATTCCACGCCCTTCGATCCCTTAATGTAGAAGCTGCTAGATCTTGAGTTATCCTGATTGTATTTCCACAGTACTGGAATTGTTTCTTTCTAGTTGCTTGCAAGATTTTTTCCTTGAGCTGGGAGTTCTGGAATTTGGCCACAATGTTCCTAGGAGTTTCTCTTTTTGGATCTCTTTCAGGTGGTGATCGATGGATTCTTTCAATACTTATTTTGCCCTCTTGTTCTAGAATGTCAGGGCAGTTTTTCTTGATAATTTCATGGAAGATGATGTCTAGGCTCTTTTTTTGATCATGAGTTTCAGGTAATCCCATAATTTTTAAATTATCTCTCCTGGATCTATTTTCCAGGTCAGTTGTTTTTCCCATGAGATATTTCACATTCTCTTCCATTTTTTTGTTCTTTTGGTTTATTTCTTGGTTTCTCATAAAGTCATTAGACTCCATCTGTTCCATTCTAATTTTGAGAGAACTATTAAATTCAGTGAGCTTTTGAGCCTCTTTTTCCATTTGGCTCATTCTGCTTTTGAAAGCATTCTTCTCCTCATTGGCTTTTTGAACCTCTTTTGCCAATTGGGTGAGCCCATTTTTCAAGGTGTTAATTTCCTCAGCATTTTTTTGGGTCTCCTTTACCAAGGTATTGACCCGTTTTTCATACTTTTCTTGCATCTCTGTCATTTCTCTTCCCAGTTTTTCCTCCACCTGTCTAACTTGCTTTTCAAAATCCTTTTTGAGCTCTTCCAAGGCCTGAGCCCACCCACTACCCCCCTGGGGTGTCTGGGGTACTGAGGCCCCGCCCTCCATGTCTTTCCCTGATGGCAAGAATACGTCCTCCCCATCAGATCCGAAGGTTGGGATCATTTGCATCTGTTCGAAAAAACTCTCTATAGTCTTATTTTTCTTCCCTTTTCTAAGCATTTTCCCAGCCAGTTACTTGACTTCTGCGATTCCTTTCCACCCCCGCCTGGATCCGCCCAGCTAGTGCTTGGCCTCTGAGATTCAAATGGGTTTTCCGCAGCAAGCTTTAGTTCTGGCGCTGGGGTGGGGGCAGGGCCGCCTCCCAGGCTCAGTTCCCTCAGGGGCTTTATGCAGAGACTTTCAGGAACGGAGCGGGTGGGGGCAGGGTGGGGGGCCCCCGCCTCCTAGGCTCAGTTCCCTCAGGGGCTTTATGCGGAGGCCTTCAGTAATAGAGCAGGGTGGGGGCAGGGCCATCTCCCAGGCTCCGCTCCATCAGGTTTTATGCAGAAACCTTCCGTAATGAAGATCCTGCCTGCTGCTGGGGGATTCCTGAGTCCTGGGCCGCTGCCACCTCAGCCGCCACCCACCCCTCTGCCTCCGCCGCTTCCTGCCCCCGTCTCTGCCACCGCCGCTTCCTCCCGAGGGGGCCCGAGTCACAGAGACACTCCGCTCCCCTCCTTCAGCCCGGCCTTCTCTCTCACTGACCTGTAGCTTCTGTGGGTGGAGGGAATTTCCCAGCTGCCAGAGCTTCCGTCCCTGAAGCCTGCTCGGATCAGCTTCTCTGGGGCCATGGCCAGGGCAGTGCTGGGGGTGGGGTCCGCTTTCCGGGGTGCAACAGACCCTGGGGACGGGTCTCCAGGGCTCCCTGGAACGGAAATCTCTTCCACTCTGTTTCTGCACACCTTGTATTGACCCAGAAGTTATAGGGGTCTCTTTTACATTAATTCTATGGGCTTTGGTTTCGGAGCTTGTAAACGTGCATCCTTCTACTCCGCCATCTTGGCTCCCTTTCTCATATTTTTGTTAAGGGTATTCTCACTTTCTGCACAGAACATTCTCATAAAATCCTGATAGAAACCAGAAAGTAGAATAGGGATAGGCGGCTGCCAATATCTTCCACACCTCCTTTTGGAAGAGGATAATATCTTCTGTAATATTTTTCATTCTTTTGAAATCTTCCTCTTTG
Source organism: Bettongia penicillata ogilbyi (assembly GCA_023548195.1). NCBI lineage: Eukaryota > Metazoa > Chordata > Mammalia > Diprotodontia > Potoroidae > Bettongia > Bettongia penicillata. The sequence goes on from JAJHZJ010000718.1 coordinate 1,419,246, forward strand.
AGAGATATTAAAAGTTGACCTCAAAGTAGCTTTAAAATTCTGCCACTGCCTGTACTGATTTCTTCTGTAAGTGTGTGATCTGGTTTAGCTATTTTTCTCAATGTCACCGTAAGTACCTTTCTCCCTGCCTTACATAGGCCATTGGGTACTGAAGTGGTAGAATTGCAAATATGGCACTTCTACCACCATGGATGATGGAATTAGATGATCAGAAATGCTGACCAGTACTTTTCATTTGGTGTCAATTGCCTTCCCAACAATTTCATCTATAAATACTTCCAGGATGATTAGACGTGTCACAAGTCAAGCTTTATTCAAGTTTGTCTTTTTGTACACTGATTTTTTTCTTTTTTTATGATGTGATATTGGTGGTAATCTTTCAACTGTGAGGCATGAAAGGACTTTAGACACCCAGAAAATACTACTGAGTTCTCTGGATGCTCCTATCTTAAGGATTCTCATCCTGCTTTGGAGCTAAGTGTCATACTTTAAAGCCATGGGAAGAAACACATTCATGAATTTTTTCATGGTAATAATCATTTGTGCCATAAATATTTAAGAATACTCATGCAGCATAAATAAATATATGCATATCAGTAAACAATAACTGATATTTCTATATCACCTTCAAGTTTCAAAGCGCTTTCTATACATTATCTCATTTGAGCCTCACAACATTAAACAAACAAAGAACCAGAACTGTCATTTCACTGCCAAAGGGAGTTCCCAATGTGGAAACTCTCTTTGCCAGTGGAGATGGGTACTTGTCCTGCAATGTAAAAGTGTCTGAGACACCAAGAGGTTAAATGTAAGTGCATAATGAGGTAAGATAATAACCCAGGTCTTCCTGACCCCAAGGCTGGCTCCAGGTACACTGTACAATATTGCTTCTTGCTACAAAAAATATCCTCATTTTGCAGATGAGGACAGTAAGTCTCAGATGTTACATAACTTGCCCTTGGTCATAGAATGAGTAAGAGTAAGGTGGGGGTGCGGGGGGGTGGAGGGGGGTTTGAATCTAGATCTTCCTGACTCTGAGTACTGTGTTCTATGCATAACACCACAGTGCCTTAACTTCTTGTAAGTGTTAGCAAACCTTACCCGGGATCCTGGATCACCTTTCTCTCCCTTCTTCCCTGGAATTCCATGGAAGCCCTGAAAATAGAAAAGAAAAGGAGATGTGCTTTTTCTTCTTTTTATATGCCAAGTTAATGCTAAAGAGCTGGGCTTATTGCCTGAAGTCTCATCTTTATGGAGACTGATTATGCTTTGCTACTCAACACCTCCTCTGCTACCTATCTCCTCTGACTGGAGGGCTGGATGATGAATGCCTCCCAAAGCCTCCTTCTACAGAGGGCTTGGAATTTCCAATTAACTTTATTTTCCATCACTTACTCTTCCTCCTTTCACCTCCATGACCATCATCATCCCCATCCTCTGGCAGCACCCTCCTCCTTTCAGCTTCTTTTCATATATTGTCTTTCCCTATTTGATTGTAAACTCCTTGTTAGGAACGAGTCCAACCATACTAGAAAACAATTTGAAATTATGTCCAAAGGGCTATAAAACTGCATACCCTTTGACCCAGCAATACTACTACTAGTTCTATTTCCCAAAGAGATCAAAGAAAAGGCAAAGGACCTATATGTACACAAATATTTATAGCAGCTCTTTCTGTGGTGGCAAAGAATTGGAAATCAAAGGGATGCTCATCAATTGGGGAATGGCTGAACAAGTTGTGGTATCTGATTGAAATAACAAATGGTAATGGTTTCAGAAGAAAAATTGGAAAGACTTTTGTGAATTAATGCAAAATGAAGTGAGCAGAACCAGGACTTTGTACACAGTAATAGAAATATTGTATGATAATTTTTAAAAATAATTTTATTTGTTTTCAGTGTTCTACAATCTCTTCCATATATCTTGGATTTTTTCCTCTCCCTCCTCCCCCTTCTCCATTACCTCCCCCTTCCCTCCCTAAGATGGCATACAATTTTATATAGGCTCTACACATACATTCCTATTAAATACACTTGCACCTTAGTCATGTTGCAAAAAAGAATTAAAATGAATGGGAGAAATCATAAAACAAAACAAAACATAATACAAAAGAAAATGGTCTGCTTAATTCTGTGATCAAATTCCATAGTTCTTTCTCTGGATGTGGAAGGCATTTTGCCTCAGGAGACCATTGGGAATTTTTTAAGTCCAAGTTCATTGCATTGCAATGAAGTACTAAGTCTACCAGAAAAATTCCTTGCACAATGTGCTTGTTGCTGTGTACAAAGTTCTCCTGGTTCTGCTCCTTTCACTCAGCATCAGTTCATATAAGTCTTTCCAGGCCTCTCTGAAGTCTTCCTGTTCATCTTTTCTTGTAGCACAATAGTAATATTGTATGATAATTAACTGAGTGGCTTAGCTATTCTGATCCTGACAGTGGTCCAAGACAATTCCAAAAGACCCAAGATGAAAAATGCTATCCACATCCAGAGGGAAAAGTGATGAAATCTGAATACAGATTGAAGCATACTTTTTCAACTTTATTTTTCTTCTTTTTTTTGGCCTAAGTTGTCTTTTGCAACATCACTAATATGGAATATGTTTTGCATGACTTCACATGTATAAGTAACATCAAGTTGCTTGCCTTCTCAAAGAGCGGGGAGGAATGGGAGAAAGGGAGAGAATTTGGAACTCAAAATTTTAAATATGAATGTTAAAAATTTATTTGTATGTCAAATTGGTAAATATTTAACAAAATAAATTAAAACACTTTGAACAAAAGACTATAAGGTCCTTGAAGGCAGGGACCATCTTCCTTATTATTTTTACTTCCAGCCTTTAGTACAATGCCTGGCACCTAGTAGGTGCTTAAAAGGTGTTTAATGGTTATTGACCATTGACTACTAGATGAAAGGGGAAATTACCTCTTCTCCATTTATCCCATCAATTCCATAATCTCCTTCTTCACCCTGACAGAGCAAAAAAGAAACAAGAAGTATGTGTCAGAAGTCACTCTTTAACAAAGTGTGGTTTGTGACCATGACTGATAGAACATTCTTAGGAACAAATATATAAAAGAATCAAATTTAGAAGGAAAATTTCACTGTACCTCAACTCCATCCATTCCTCTGACTCCCTGAAAGAGATTAAACATTAGTCATTTATAAATACAGATGGAAAAATAGAGGCAAAGGATTTTAGAACCCGCTCATTTTACAGATGTCAATACTGAGGCCTAAAATAGATGACACTGCTGAACTAAAATGTCTTAGGGTTTATAGACTTTGTTAGTCTGTACAGACCCTAAGAGGGATATTGACTTGAATAAGAGTCAAGAGGGGAGATGGACTGTGATGAAGATAGAGGAGAAGGGAAAGAGAGGGAGGTAGGGAGAGGGAAAGGAGAGATGGGAGAAGAGAAAGGAAGAGAGAGGGGAAGAGGGAGAGGGGTGGTGAAAAGAGAGACTTAAACAATATTTCCAACTGATTCTTACCTTAAGGCCCTTATCACCCTGACATCCCAGGGCACCTCTTTCTCCTTCTGGTCCACTGTTTCCTCTTGTCCCCTAAGAAAAGAAACCAAAAACATTTAGATAAATCCCATCCATTAAAATGTAGCTGAGCTGCTACTACAAACCTGACTTTTAGAAGAACTAACAGGACATGAGAAACGCCCCATAGGTAGTAGATGCACAGATAGACAAATCTACTTGTAAAGCTAATGCAGAAGGTCTCCCTCATCCCACCTCTTTGCCTCCCATCTCCCTCCTGAGCTGGCTCTGTCATTGAAATTCTTCAGTTATAGGGACAGGATCTGAACCTGTGACTTCAGCAGTTTAGGGAATGCCCAGGTGAGTTTCCTTACTCTCTACCAGGGCAGGCCAAGACCTTCTCTAACAACTTGGAGTGTTAGAGAGTTAGGTTGAGCACTGAGGTTAAGTGATTAGCCCAGGGTCACATAGCCAGGGTGTGTGAGAGAGGCAGGATTTGAACCCAGGTCATCTTGACTTCAAGGATGGCTCTCTATCCTCCACCCCATGCTGCTTCAGAAATACCATCAAAGAATGCAAATGGATGCTTGGGCACTTCCCATGAAACTTGTGCTGTGGTCCAAGATCTAGAAGCCATTTCTTCTTGTGCCCACTCTCCCAGAGCTCTCTAAGGACTTTGGGCAGCCCTCGCCACGAACGGTCACGTTGAGCCAAAGGAGCGATCACGGCTATTACAAGAAGCCAGTTGACATGGGGGCCCTCCATAGGGCAGAGCTCACTAACTGGGAATGATTTAATAACAGGAACCATGGAAAGGCCTTTCTCCTGGGGAGCCTTCAAATGTGTTCAGGGTCACCTCAGAGAATATGTGGGATTGGGACTATACACATTCTTCCTCGCCCCCAACTCTGTCCCTCTTCGTCCCATGAAAATATATTTATCTAAGTGAAATTGGGTTAGGATGAGCACCAAGGAGAGCACAAATGGGTAGACTATAACTTTGCAAGTAGAAGGGAATGGTGGTTCCGTAACTATCAGAAACCTCGGGATACAATGTAGCTAGTGTGGGGAAGGGGGCCTGGGCCAAGAAGGAGTTCCAGGCCACCCAGCCATCAGATGGAAGCCAACTGGCTTTGCCTCAGATGTTCACTCTGTAGCCCCTGCCAGGAGGCCAAAAGCTTTCCTGAATGAAAAGCAATCAATAAAGAATCAGAATGACTCACCGGTTCTCCTTCTTCTCCTCTGTGCCCTTGGCTGCCCTTCTGACCCGGAGATCCCTGTGGAAGAAGAAGAGAGAACAGCATGTAAGTCATGACCATGGAGCTGAACCCATGAAATCCTTAGGAGTTTGAGTCCAAGTCCTCATTCTAGCTTCTTCTGTGCTAGGCCTGAGGAGGGGACAAGCCAGCCAGCCCTCCTTTTAGAAGATGAAATTTTTGAGCTCATTTATGGTTGTCATTCCCTTGTAGAATGGAAAGGATGCTCATGAAGCACATTCCAAGTCTAAAAGCAGCATAGAAATGCTGGCTGTTACTTAGGTCAGACAACATCAGCTCAAAGCTACTTGCTACTTAGTACTTGTGTGATGTTGAGCAGTCACTTAACTACAACGTATTTTTTTCTGAAAAATCAAGGACTAGATTAACCCTAGATTAAACATAGGGTTTAGTGACTTGTCCAGGGTCACACAGCTTGTAAGTATGTCTGAAGTCAAATTTGAATTCAGGTCCTCCTGACTTAAGTGCTCTATCTACTAAGTCACCTAGCTACCCCTAGATTGGATCTTAACCGAGGTTCTGCCGATGAATTTTATGAGGAGGGGGCGTCTGTGAATTTGAATGGGAAAAAATTACATCTCCTTTTTCCCCACTAATTTCTAACTGAAATTTAGTATTTCCTTTATTTAAAGACGTCATTCTGAGAAGGAGCCTCACCAAACAGCCTAGAACAAAATTCTAGAAAATTGTAGAAACACCTTTGAGCCTCTTGATCCTGTTAATCCTTGTGTCCCTGGAGCCCCTGAACACTTGCAAAAGGCACAGCAGCAATGTCTTTCTGCGATATTATCCTAGAGAGGAGAAAAAGTGAATGAGCATCCTTCTTCCAGAAAGGGAAGGGAGTAAACATTTACATAGCATTTGCTATATGCCAGGCACTGTGCTGAGAGCTTTACAAATGTTATCTCATTGGATCTTCACAACCACCCTGGGAGATAGGTGCTATCATTTATCTCCATTTTACAGTTGAGGAGACTGAGGCTAACAGAGGTTAAGTGACTTGCCCAGGGTCACACAGTAAGTATCTGAGGTCAGATTTGAATTCAGACCTTCCAAACTCTAGGTCCTGCACTCTCTACCCACTGCACCACCTAGTTGCCTCTTTAAAAAAAAAACATGGGGGGCAGAGCCAAGATGCAAAGATGAACCTGCTATAGCTCTCCCCCCAAAGCCCATAAAATACCTGTAAAAAATGACTCTAAACACATTATAGAGCAGTAGAAGTTACAAAACAACAGAGTGAAAGAGATTTGCAGTTTAAGACAGCCTGAAAGAATGACAGGAAAGGTCTACCACACCAGGCTCAGAAAGGAGAGCAGCCCAGCATTGGCTGCTGAACATGGCAGGGACAGGACTGTAGCAGGCTTCAGGGCACAGAATCATGAACAGTAGCTGCAGTTCCCATATTTCTCAACCCACAAACGCCAAAGATAGCTTCAAAGGTCAGTGAGAAAGCTCTTTCACCTGGGTGAGAAGGGAGCAGGGTCTAGTCCTAGCTCTGGCCTCAGGGTGGGGGAGTCACTGTGACACAGTGTGTCCATTTTTGGGGCCCTCAGTCTAAAGACCCTGTGGGAATAGAGTGGTTTATCTGCATCTCAGCCCTGAGTGGTGACCCTGGAGTGAGGAGGAGCTCTGGCACGGTGGAGCTGGAGGCAGTTGTGGAGAGGGAACCCTACTCCCAGATCCTGGGCACAAAAGCTTGTGATTGCTCCCAGACCAGAGGACAGGCCAAGAGAGGAGTAAACTCCTATCCCTTGATTGTGCCACCTTGGAGAAACTGAGAAGTTATAGGTCCTTAAAGTATGCCCTCCACTTGACAAAGGACTCAAAAGTCAAGTAACTGGCTGGGAAAATGCCCAAAAAAGGGAAAAAATAAGACTAGAGAAGGCTATTTTTGGTGAATAGGTATTTTCTTCCATCCTGTTGGATGAGGAAGAAAAAAGTATACCATCAGAGGAAGACATAAAATTCAAGGCTTCTACACCCCAAACTTCCAAAATAAATATGTAATGATCTCAGGTCATACAAGAGCTCCAAAACGATTTTGGAAATCAAGTAAGAGAGGTGGAAGAAAAATTGGGAAGAGAAATGAGGGCGATGCAAGAAAATCATGAAAAATGAGTCAATAGCTTGCTAAAGGAGACCCAAAAAAATGCTGAAGAAAATAACACCTTTAAAAATAGACAAACCCAAATGGCAAAAGATGTCCAAAAAGCCCATAAAGAAAAGAATGCTTTAAAAAGAAAATTAGCCAAATGGAAAAGGAGGTTCAAAAGTTCACTGAAGAAAACTGTTCTTTAAAAATTAGAATGGAGCAGGTGGAAGTTAATGATTTTGTGAGAAACCAAGAAATTACAAAAGAATGAAAAAAATAGAAGACAATGTGAAATATCTCATTGGAAAAACAACTGACTTGGAAAATAGATCCAGGATAGACAATTTTAAAATTATAGGGCTACCTGAAAGCCCCATAATTTGAGATCAAATTTGATCAAAAAAAGAGCCTAGACATCATCTTTCATGAAATTATCAAGGAAAACTGCCCTGATATTCTAGAACCAGAGGGTAAAATAAATATTGAAAGAATCCACAAATCACCTCCTGAAAGAGATCCAAAAAGAAAAACTCCTAGGAATATTGTAGTCAAATTCCAGAGTTCCCAGGTCAAGGAGAAAATATTGCAAGCAGTCAGAAAGAAACAATTTGAGTACTATGGTAATACAATCAGGGGATAACACAAGATCTAACAGCTTCTACATTAAGGGATCAAAGAGCTTGTAATATGATATTCCAGTGGTCAAAGGAAATAGGATTAAAACCAAGAATCACCCACCTAGCAAAACTGAATGTAATACTTCAGGGGAAAAAATGGTCATTCAGTGAAATAGAGGACTTTCAAGCATTCTTGATGAAAAGACTAGAGAGCTGAATAGAAAATTTAACTTTCATGTACAAGAATCAAAAAAAGCATGAAAATGTAAACAGGAAAGAGAAATCATAAGGGGCATATTAAAGTTGAACTGTTTACTTTCCTACACAGAAAGATCATATTTGTAATTCTTGAGACTTTTCCCAGTATTTGGGTAGTCAGAGGGATTATATACATATAGACAGAGGGCACAGGATGAGTTGAATAGGAAGGGATGATATCTAAAAAAAAAAAATTAAGGGGTGAGAGAGGAATACATTGGGAGGAGAAAGGGAGAAACAGAAAGGGGCAAATTATGTCTCATAAAAGAGGCAAGAAAAAGCTTTTTCAATGGAGGGGAAAAGGGGAAAGGTGAGAGGGAAAAAGTGAAGTTTACTCTCATCATATTTGACTTAAGGAGGGAATAACATGCACATTCAATTTGGTATGAAAATCTATCTTACACTACATGAAAGTAGGGAAGAAGGGGATAAATGAGGTGTGAGGGGAATGATAGAAGGGCAGGCAAATTGGAAGAGGGAGTAATTAGAAGTAAACACTTTTGGGGAGGGACAAGGTCAAAAGAGAGAATATAATAAATGGGGGGCACAATAGGATGGAGGGAAATATAGTGTCTTTCACAATATGGCTACTATGGAACTCTTTTGCATAACAACATATGTATAGCCTATATTGAATTGCTTGCCTTTTCAGGGGGGATAGGTGGGGAGGGAGGAAGGGAGAGAAGTTGGAACTCAAAGTTTTAGGAATTAATGCTGAGAATTATTTTTGCATGCAACTGGGAAATAAGAAATACAGGTAATGGGGTATAGAAATCTATCTTACCCTATAAGAAAAGAGAGAAGATGAGGATAAGGGAAGGCTATAATGGAAGGGAGGGCAGACTGGGGGAGGGGATAATCAGAATATATAATATCTTGGGGTGGGGGAAGAGAAGAAATGGAGAGAAAATTTGGAACTCAAAATCTTGTGGAAATGGATGTTGAAAGCTAAAAATAAATAAATAAATGAAAAGATATCGTCCAGGTTAATGTTTTCAAAGTTCCAAATGCTCAAACCAAATGAGTCTTTAGTAAACACCATGTACCAACAGGAACATAAAGGTGAAATGAGATCTTGTCTCCTGTACCTTATGTGCTGTTAAAGCAATAAAACCCACTCATAGGTACATAAATACAAAATGCATACAAAATAAATAAACCTAATCCCCACCTACCTTTCCAATCTTCTTGTGCCTTATTCACTCAGACTATCAATCCAGTGACCCCCCTCCTCACTGCTATTCCTTGAATAAGACCCTCCATGTTCAGAGTCTGGGAATTTGTTCCAGCTGATCGCCATTTCTGCAATATCTTACCCCTTCATCCCTCCCTGGCTTCCCTGGTTTCCTTCAAGTCTCAGACTCTACAAAAAGCCTTTCCCCATTCCTCTTGCTGCTACTGCCTTCCCTCTGTTCCAATTTGCCCTGAGTATATTTTTATCTGCTTGTCTGTGAACTCCTTGAGGGCATAGGCTGTTTCTGCCTTTCTTTGTAACTCAGAGCTTAGCATTGAATTATCCACCAAAATGGGACCTAGGTCCAATATGAAGAATAGTTAGGAACACTTACTTTACTTTTGCTTTATTTTACCATCCTATATGAATTTGAGTAGCTTACTTTGGTGCTACCAAGAAAGAAAGGTTGAAGAGGAAAAGATATTCAGGTCCCTAAAACTTCTCCATTCAATGTGGGGCCTCAGAGGGACAACTGGGTACTCATTTAACCAAACTCAGTGAAGGGCAATCTCTTGCCACTCCTAATACAAATGTTCAAATCACCTTAATTTTGGACAACCAACTTAACTCACCAGGTACTTTGTCAGTGTGCTGCTCAGGTCTCTCATTCCAATGCTTAAATGTGTCCTATATTCAAATCCTTTTCCAAATTCAATAGATGAAAAGTCTTCATGATGAGAGGTGGTATTCAGGGCAACAATAAACAAGCCCATCAACCCTTATGAATATAAATAAGAGAGACAAAACACGAGTGGGTCCAAATAAAAAAAAAAAAAACTAAATAGATACTTTACCATAATAAGACCCCATGCATAGCAATTAATTCATGACTAATTATGCAACAAGTTTTTTTTTAAGCTCTTAGCCAGGCACTGTGCTAGTATGGAATGTGGTGTAAGATGCTGCTCTAAGTCTAATTTTCTTCCACAACGCTTTCCATGTTTCCTAGCTGTTCTTATCAAATAGTGAGTTCTTTTATAGGTAATTCATATTTTCAGATTTGTCTAACACCAGGTTACTGAGATGCATTATTTCTGATTTCCTCTTTTCTTATTTGTCTCATTAGTCTACTTTTCTATTTTTTAACCATTTCCAAATAGCTGATGAGTCCTACTTCATAATATAGTTTGAGGTCTGATAATGCTATTCTCCCTGCATCATTCCTACCTCTTTTTAAATTTTTCCTTCCATATTCTAGTTCCTACAAATGAATTGTGTTGTTAATTTGTCTAGCTCTGTAAAGTACCTCTTTTACAGTTTAGTGTAGGGTTAAATCTGTAATTCAGTCAGTCAAGAAACACTTAAGTGTCTACCATGTGCTGGGCACTGAGCTAAATATTGTGGATACAAAGAGGGAAAAGGTAATCCTTACCCTCACATATAGGGGAGATAACAAGCAAACAAATACGTACCAACAAGCTATACACACACACACACACACACACACACACACACACACACACAGAGAGAGAGAGAGAGAGAATAAATAGGATTTGAGAGCAAGAAGGCATAAGAATTAAGAAAGGTTGGGAAAGGCTTTCTGTAGTAGAGGAGGTTTTAGTTGGAATTTAAAGGAAGTCAGGGAATCTACTTTATTATGTTGACCCAGTCCAGTCATGGACACTGAATTTCCTGCAGCTACTTATGTTTTTTTCTATTTCTTCACAGAACATTTTGTGATTAAATCTACACAAGTATTCAGTGTGCTTTGGTAGATTGACCCCAAGATATTTCATGCATTTTGAACTTATTTTGAATGAGATTTTCTTTCCTGTTATTGTCTCTTGGATTTTGTTATTCTCATGTAAAGAGGCTACTCACTTTTGTGGGTTTATTTCATAAAATGCAACTTGGCTAGAGCTATAACTCTTCTCAATTTTTCTTCATTGATCCCTTAGAGCATTCTAAACAACCATAAGATTATTAGCAAATAAGGCTGGTTTTATTTTTTTGCCTCTCTTTACCCCCTTTTTCTTTTTTTATTTATTTGCTAGCATTTCTAGAACTATGTCAAATAATGATGACAAATATAGAATAAGGGAGACAAGGCATCTCCATCATATGACTCTTGAAAAATTCAGGAAGAAAGTAAGCTGCTCACCATCAGATTAGGGGTTTGAGTTCTAAAGTTTTAGAGATCTAACTTAATAACAAATTTCTGGACTTTCCTTCTGTCAAGACTTGCACAGAGGGAACAGATCTAGTAGGAAGAGATTCCCATTTGGCAAACTCACAGTGACTCCAGGGATTCCAGACTGAACTAGAATTGCTTGATCATAGAACATTCCTACTACTCCCCAAATAGTAATCCAAGTCAAGTCAAACCAATGTTATTTTAATAAATAAAACTTCAAGTCAGAACTGCACCTTCTAGAGATGTGGTTCCTGGGATATCATGAATGTGCACAATTCTGTAACAAATATAAAGATTTAAGCCAAAAGAAGACCATTCCTTGGCTCCAAAGATAGGATCAGCAACTCCTTGTAATTCCCTTCATGTAGAGTTCTAGCACATCACTAAAAGAGCTGCGTAAGAGGGGGAATATGGGACATCTTTAAAGGTCTGCATTTGCTATTATTCCAGCAAATGCCAAGATCCAGAGCAACCCTGGAATGCAGGTTGAAAGGTATTGAACAAATTCCATGACATTTTTCAATCATTACCTTGTTCTCTGAGCTCATCTGATTTCTTTTCAAGCCTCCAGAGATCATCAGTCCCAGGTTGGAGACCATCAGAAAAAATAAGTATCACCTAGAGAGAGATGAAGCGGGAGAAGGGGAAGATTTGACTGTTAAAAACTAATTGGAGTAGTGGAGGGAGAAAAAAACACCAAGATTTTGGACCCAGAAAATTGTAGTTACCTTTCCATGATCTTCAGAATGATTAAATATATTCCAAAGTGATTCTAGATCAGCCACTTGAAGGTGAGATGGCCCACTGACTGTGACCTGTCTCAGGGTTTCCATCACTGATTTTTCATAGATCTGGAACCTGGGTTCAAAACTGGTGTCGGTGTTCACTTTAAATGCCACACTAACTTGGGTCTTTCTCCCACAGCTCACACCTCTTAGGGAATTGATAGACTCTAGGAGTCGTGGAAGGTAAGATTCAAGGTAAGGTTGACCCTCAAACAAGGTCTGTCCTCTCCGATGGGTCGAGATGTCAAAGCCCACAACAGTATCCACAAAGCAACCTGGAAATAGGAGGAAAAATAATCACCCATTAACATACAAACCCAAGGAAGGATAGGAGGGATAAGAAGGAAGGGATGAATAGCCAATTACGGAATTACGAGTTTCTTTTTTTTAAGCGTCCAAGACATTTGGGACTGCTGCAATGTTCTCAGTTTACAAAAATAATAGAATTTGAATTCAAGTCTTCCTAATTCTAGGGTTACCTCTCCATCCACTATGTCATATATATCATATGTCATATAGCCTCTGGTTATAAGGATTGATGCATGTAAGTACATGAAATAGAAAACTGGTCCTCCCCACTCTTTGTGCCAAGGGCATTGGTGACAGCTAGATGATGATCCAGCTGAGGACAGCTCAGTGCCTTTATCATAGTTTTGAACAGGTGAACTATCTCCTTTTCCCTTTTCCAGAGTACATAACCTGCTGGTGACAAGTTTTCTAAGGAGTGCGGAAGAGGGACGTCATGGAATGTTATCAGAAAATTGGAAACTGGCAAGATGTCCAGTAAGAATGCAAACAGCAGTGGGAAAGGGGGATACTTACTCTTCTGCTGACAGTTGTGACAGATTTCACGGATGACCCTTTTTTTCACTTCTACATCCTTTAACTTGTCAAAATCAGATACTGTGATGATTTTCTCAGGGTTATGGGTGATATGGAGAAACTCATCATTTCGAACCTTCCCAATGCCCAAGGCTGTGATACACACACCAAGCTCTCTCAGTTTTGCCACAGCCTTGGTCACCATGGTCATGCGTCCCTTTGACTGCCCAGATAGAACAACAAACAATATCTGAGGGACCCCAGCCATAATCCTGCTTCCAGAAACGAATGTGTCCTTCATTTGGAGAAGTGCATCTTCTAGCTGAGCACTTCCATTGCGCTTTAAAGTAGCCAAAATTTTAGCTTTCCGCTCATTTTTATCCAAGGTATCATTCAACTGGATTATTTCCTGGTGAAGGGTGCCTAATTGGGACATTCCAATATGTGTGTTTTCTGATGAAACATCAAAATTATCAATGATGTCTGCCAAAAAATAAACCATTTTGCCGAATTCCAGCTCAGTTACCACATTAGAGCCGTCACAAAGGAAAAACACATCTGCTTTTTTCATGTCACAAACTGAAAAAAGAAGGAGATAAAATTCTATATTATATATGTACATACTGAGGGAGAGGGAGAGATGGGAGGGGAGGGAAACAGCAAAGGGTGAGGCAAAGGAGGTAGCACTTTTCCTAAACTCATATGGCTCACATATTGCACAGATGGCCCCACCAAGGAAAATAGTTGGGTGAGAGTGAGAGAAGAAAACTTGATGCACAGAGAATGAGGGGCAAGGGGAAAGAATGATGAACATAATAATGAAAGATAACATTTTTATAGCTTTAACATCCCAAAATCACTTTATAAGTAATTTATATGATAATCAGAACACCTCTGGGGTATCATCCCTATTTTACAGATGAGGAAACTGAGGTATCCATAAGTGATTTGCCCAGGATTATACAAGTAACAAGTGTCTGAGGCCAGAGTTGAACTCAGGTCTTTGTGACTCAGGCCCAGGGGTCCGTTCACTACGGTGCCACCCAACTGCTTCCATTTTAGGGTGACTAAAATGGAAGGCCAAGGATGATCACCAAGTAAAGGGAAATAAGACATGACAAAGGGACGTGATTGCTCAAAGCCTTTCTCAGACCCTTACTAGCTCATTTAACCTTTCTTAATCTCAGCTTCCTTATTTGTAAAAAAAGGAAAATGGCACCTACCTTGCCTAGAGGTTATGAGGATCAGATGGTATTTGTCAAGCACTTTACAAACCTAGAATTTATTATTTTCATTATCGTAAGTGACTGTTTATATGGCAATGCTCACCAGAGGATTTTTTAGTATGAAATGTGGCCATAACAATAAGAGGGAAATCTAAAGTTCCCATTAGATTCACTGATGTTACATTCCCCAAAGAAAAATGAGAATGCATTTGATATGAAACTCTTCTAAGGGAATGGATTAGGGTATATAGAACTGGAAGAATTCTTAGTGATCATCTAGTATGAGCTCCTCATTTTACAGATGGAGAAACTAAGGCTGAGAGAAGAAAGGTAACTTGATTAAAGTCACAAAGATAGTAAGAAGAGTCAAGATTTGAATGTATGTCCTTTTGAAGCCAAATTTAGTGCCCTCTCCACTATTTGTATTTGTGCTGGATTTCATGCCCACCCTCCCCCACCCTCCCCATGGGGACTGGGTACTGAAGTCTGAGAGCACACTAAAGGCATCCAATTAAGATGCATTAAGAACCTAAATGCTTAAAAGTGAATTCAATTTCAATCAGTTCAACTTTTTAAAAAGACAATAAATACTAACTATATGTAATGCACCACAGAAAGCACTAGAGATGGCAAGGCAAAAATGAAATAGTTCTTGCCCTCATGCGAGGGGGTGGGGGGGTTATAGCTTGTTAGAATGAAGAGCAGGTGAAAAGCTGATTTGTCACCAGCTACAAACCTTCTCACCTGAGTTGGGTCTCAAACTGACCAATGATAACCGAAATCAACTGGACCAACTGAATGGAAATGGAACGAGCTAAGGACAGAGAGGTAGGCCAATGGAAACTGACCTCTCTGAAAAGAAAGAGAGACCCTATAATATAATAGGGACCTCTGGGATCCATGTGCAGATTGAAAGTCATTCTTCACTGGTAGACTCAGAATTAAGAACTAGACGGATCACAGGATCACAGATTTAGAGCAAAAAGGAACCCTAGAGGTCTTATATTCCAGCCCCCTTACTTTACTGATGAGAAAACTGAGTCCCAAAGAGGTCAAACCAAGGTCACATGGCTAGAGTGTGGCAGCCATAGGGTCATAGTTTCATATTACTTTTAGGCAGATCTAGTATGTGACCTCTTAAAGTAACAACTTACCATTAAGTGAAATGCCACAAGCTTTTTTCTCAATGGGGAGGTAAATTTCTTTCAGCTTTTCAAATTTGTCTACCATGAAATAATTGTCTTTTGAACCCGTTATGTCAAGGAGTTCTTTCTCGGAAGCATCAGCTACACCCACTCCGTAGATGATGATGTTCTTATCTCTTAGTGTCTTGGCTGTGGCCTCAAGATCTTTACTATCATGAGATTCCCCATCAGTAATCACAATGAGCATTTGCTTTACACCGCTGTTGATTCGACTGCCATTCTTCTCTGTAAAGAGCTCATGGGATTTCATCAGAGCCTTGGCTGTGTAAGTGTTTCCTCCTCCTCTTGTGTATCTAAGTCCCTCAAGGATGCCTTCCTTGGTTGGGTACTTGTTAAGATGGAAGAGGATTTCAGGATAATCTGCATATTTGAGGGCTCCGAATTGAACACGGTCTCTGCCAACATCTGCCTTGTTCACTAAGTGCATCGTGAAATTTATCATGCTTCGGTGCTGATGATCGTTGATGCTGCCAGAGTCATCCAGCACAAATACAATGTCTAGCTTTTGAATCTGCTTGCATTCTGCAAGAAGAAGAAAGGTTTCATAATAAAGGCCATGCAGTCAACATCCTACAGCGTCTGTTGGGAAAAAGCAATTCTCATGGAAGACTGCCCACAGCAGGCACTAAAGAGATAATCCCAGAGTTGGAAGAAACCTCAGTTGCCACTCAGTCCAACCCATACTAGAAAAAAAAGACTCCCACCATGAAATACTTTACAAGTAATCACTTATCTATTGCTCAAAGATGTCTGGGGAAGGAGAACCCACAACCTCCCAAGGCAGCTAAATCCTCTTTTGAACAATTGGCAAGATTTTCCTGAGATCAAATCTCAAAGTATTCTTTGTGATGTTCTGCTCCTACTTCTGTACCCTGGGGTCAAATTTTAAAAACTCTACTTTCACAGATGAACCTTTTGAATATTCAAAGACAGATGTCATGCCCACTCTGGATCTTTCTCCATCTCTTTGTCCTTCCATTTGCTATATGAGTTCCTTTCCTTTGCCTTCCTCTGGACATCTCCTTGTCTGTTCTCTATTCTTTCCAAAATGATGTTTGAGGAAAACCTAATTACTAACTGAAGGTCAGCATTAGAAATAGGATATTTCCACTCATTCATACCCAGAAAGCATACATATATCTGAGAAAAGAAGACATGGCCACAGGGTTAAACTTGCCTTGTGTCTGAAATGTTGGACTTACAGACCTGTTGATTCAGTTCTGTTATCTGTGGCACGCAAGATACACCACTGGATCCTCCCTCTCCCTTAGAACTGGATGAGCCTCATGGGGTAAGTTAAAACCCACAATTGCCTTTAATTTGTAAGTTGATTGATGCGTTCCTCGATTGCTTTCTTTAGCATTCGTTGCCAGTGAACTTAATGCTACATGTTTTATAAAGAACTACTTGCTGGTTTTCAAATAAGAAAGACATGAAATGGCTTGAAACTATAGCTTATTCTCTTCTGTGGACTCAACTGGAGGACAAATTTAAAATCTTTAAAACTAGAAAGGGAGATCTGTGTTCAGGTCATCTGCAGGAGAATGCAAAGGTAGAAAAGAATAGGAGAATTTTAAGGTGACAAGGGAGACTGTCTTTCCATCTCCAACACCATACTATTCATGGATCTCTCTAAACCATGTCTATGCATTTCAATACTATGTCAACACATATCCCTTCTAAGACTTGTAACTAACTCTTAGAAAAATGTTGGGAAACATCAAAGCCAGATTTTAGGTCAGTATAGTTTTTTCCCCCATACTTTATGAATTTTGTGGTTGTTGAGTCATATTTGACTCTTTGTGACCCCATTTGGACTTTTCTCAGCAAAGATACTGGAGTGGTTTGCCATTTCCTTCTCTAGATCATTTTACAGAAGAGGAACTGAGGCAAATAGGGTTAAGTGACTTGCCTAGGGTCACACAGCTATTAAGTGTCGGGTGCTGGATTTGAACTTAAGATGAGTATTTGAGACTTTAGGCCTGGTGCTCTATGTACTATGGCACCACCTTGCTTCCATTTATGATACTGCTGAGCCAAATTCTTAATTCCTAATACCCATGGCTACCAGAGCCTTGGTTAAAAACATATAGAGCGAAAAAAAATAGTATTTTTCCAAAGGCGGCTTTAATTATGTCCAAGGACTGGTACAGAATTATGAATTCTAGCTTATTATTTTCATGAGTGTGATTTTATTATTATTCCAAAAATCATTTAAGAAATATTAACATCCCATGTTCTAGAAGACTACATTCAAGTCATTTTAATGAAAATGGGGAGCACTTGCCATCGAGAGTGCAAATATCAAAAACCAGCTTATCTTCAAGTAGCATTTGGTTATCAAATCTCTCAACATAATAAACCAAATTTGCATTCCCGGTGATATCCTCTAGCTGAGGTGATTTTGACCGGAAGATGGCGACCAAGAGGATCGTGATGCCTTTATTCCGAAGTTCTAAAGCTGGTTGTTCAATGTTGTCATGTGCCTTTCCATCAGTGATGAGGATGAGAAACTTCTTGACCCCAGAACGTCCTCCCTTCAAGGGTTCAAAGTAATCAGAAGCAAATCTCAATGCTTTTCCTGTATAGGTTTTACTTCCAATAGGATTTATTCTGTCAATTGCATCAAAAATGTCACTTTTGGTCATATATTCAGTGAGCCCAAATTCTTCCTTGGTAAAATTACTAAACTGAATTACACCAAGATGTCCTTGATCAATGCCAATATGAGACTTGTCCACCAGGTTTTTCATAAATACTTTTATTTTACTGAAGGTAGCAGCTCCTATACTTCCAGAACTATCCACGAGAAATATGATGTCTGCTTTTTTGTCTTTACAATCTGTAGGTTATCAAAAAAAATTGGTGTTAATTTGTGTAACCATTTTCAAACTAAAAAGATAGCAAAAACAAATATCATTAAAACATTAAATCATGTTATAAAAATCAACTCAAATTATATGATGTATCCTTTCCTTCAGGTCATAAGGGTTGCTCCCTAACACACTAGCTCAATGCAAAGTATTCCAGGGATCAAAGTATATGAAGAGGACATTTTTGGATAAAGAAATCAAAGCAATGTATGGTCATATAAAAGTACTCTAAATCATTAGAAGTACAAATTAAAGCAACTTATCAAACTAGCTAAAATGATCGAAGAGAAAATGACAAATGTATGATAGGATGTGGAAAAATACACTGGTGATACAATTGTGAACTGATCCAACCATTTTGAAGAGGAATCTGGAATTATGCCCAAAGAGTTATAAAACTGTATATGACCCTTTGACCCAGCAATATCACTATTAGGTATGTTTCTTAAGGTGATGGGGGGAAAAGGAAAAGAACTTATATGTTCTAAAATATTTATAGCAGTTCTCTTTGTGGTGACAAAGAACTGGAAATTGAGGGAATGTTCATCACTTGGGAAATGGCCAAACAAGTTGTGGTATATGATTGTGATGGAATACTACTGTGTGAAATGATGGACTGGTTAATCGTAGAAAAATATGGTAAGACTTGCAAAAAATAATGAAAAATGAAATGAGCAGAACCAAGAGAACATTGTATACATTAACAACAATATTGTTAGAAGAATAACTATGAACAACTAAGTTATTATGAGTATTATAAATACTCAAGTGGCAGGAGGTGTAGAGCACATGCAGCAGAGCCCAGAAAGCATGGAGCATAGCCTGACGTGGCAGGGACAAAACCCTGAACGGTCACTAGCAGCACCAGTTCCCAGATTGTTCAATCCACAAACAACTTCAAAGGTCAGTGGGAAGGCTCCTTCACTCTGGAGAGGGAAGCATGGTCTTGACCCCCAGCAGCAGCCACAGCAGTGGCAGCTTCCATCCCTCCACACAGAGCCCCTTGGGGAATTGAGCAGCTGATCTGAATCTCAGCCCTTAGCTCTGCCCTGACAAAGAACTCAAAAGTCAAGTAACTAACTGGGAAAATGTCCAAGGGGGAAAATAGTAAGACAATAAAAGGTTACTTTCTTAGTGAGCAGGTATTTTCTTCCATCCTTTCAGATGAGGAAGAACAATTTAGGTCTTCAGAGGAAGACCTAAAAGTCAAGGCTTTCACATGCAAAACCTCCAAAACAAATATGCAGTGGTCTCAGGTCTTGGAAGAGCTCAAAAAGGATTTTGAAAATCAAATAAGAGAGGTGGAGGAAAAATTGGGAAGAGAAATGAGAATGATGCAAGAAAACCATGAAAAGCAAGTCAACAGCTTGCTAAAGGAAACTCAAAAAAATGCTGAAGAAATTAACAGCTTAAAAAATAGACTAACTCAAATGGCAAAAGAGGCCCAAAAAGCCAATGAGGAGAAGAATGCTTCAAAGAGCTGAATTAGCCAAATGGAAAAGGAGGGTCAAAAGCTCACTGAAGAAAATAGTTCTTTAAAAATTAGAATGGAGCAGATGGAAGCTAATGACTTTATGAGAAACAAAGAAATTACAAAACAAAACCAAAAGAATGAAAAATAGGAAATAATGTGAAGTATCTCTTTGGAAAAACAACTGACTTGGAAAATAGATCCAGGAGAGACAATTTAAAAATTATTGGACTACCTGAAAGTCATGATCAAAAAAAGAGCCTAGACATCATCTTTCAAGAAATCATCAAGGAAAACTGCCCTGGTATAGAACCAGATATTCAAAATAAATATTGAAAGAATCCACCAATCACCACCTGAAAGAGATTCCAAAAGGAAAACTCCTAGGAATATTGTAGCCAAATTCAAGAGTTCCCAGGCCAAGGAGAAAATATTGCAAGCAGTCAGAAAGAAACAACTCAAGTATTGTGGAAATACAATCAGGATACCACAGGATATGGCAGCTTCTACATTAAGGGATCGAATGGCTTGGAATATGATATTTCAGAAGTCAAAGGAACTAGGATTAAAACCAAGAATCATCTACCCAGTAAAACTGAGTGTAATATTTTCAGGGGGAAAAATGGTCATTCATTGATATAGAGGACTTTCAAATATTCTTGATGACAAAACCAGATCTGAAAAGAAAATTCGACTTTTCAAACACAAGAATCAAGAGAAGCATGAAAATGTAAACAGGAAAGAGAAATTATAAAGGATTTTCTAAAGTTGAACTGTTTATATTCCTACATGGAAAGATAATATTTGTAACTCTTGAGACTTTTCTCAGTATTTGAGTAGTTGGAAGAACTACACACACACACACACACACACACACACACACACACACACACACACACATATATATATACAGAGAACACAGGGTGAGTTGATTAAGAAATGATGATATCTAAAAAAAAACAAAACTAAGAAGTGAGAGAGGGATATATTGGGAGGAGAAAGGGAGAAATGGAATGGGTCAAATTATCTCTCATAAAAGAGGCAAGAATAAACTTATTCAATGGAGGAGAAAAGGGAGGAGGTGAGAGGGAAAAAGTGAAGCTTACTCTCTTCACATTTGGCTTAAGGAGGGAATAACATGCTCACTCAGTTTGGTATGAAAATCTATCTTACACTACAGGAAAGTAGGGGAAAAGAGGACAAGTAGGGTGAGGGGGATGATAGAAGGGAGGGCAAATGGGAGGAGGGAGCAATTAGAAATAAACACCTATGGGGAGGGACAAGTTCAAAAGAGAGAATTGAATAAATGAGGGACAGGATAGGATGGAGGGAAACATAGTTAGTCTTACATAACATGACTATTATGGAAGTCTTCTGCAAAACTACACATATATAGCCTAAATTGAATTGCTTGCATTCTCAGTGGGAATGGGTGGGGAGGGAGGAAGGGAGAGAAGTTGGAACTCAAAGTTTTAGAAACGAATATTGCAAACTGTTTTTGCATGTAACTGGGAAATAAGAAATACAGGTAATGGGGCATAGAAATCTATCTTGCCCTACAAGAAAAGAGAGAATCTGGGGATAAGGGAAGGGAGGGATGTGATAGAAAGGAGGACATATTGAGGGAAGGGGTAATCAGAATGCAAGATGTAAAGGGGTGGGGGAGGGGAGAGATGGGGAGAAAATCTGGAACTCAAAATTTTGTGGAAATAAATGTTGAAAACTAAAAATAAAAATTAAAAAATATTCAAGTCAATCACAAAAGACCTATGAAGGAAGATGTTATTTACCTCCTCTAGAGAAAGAACTGGTAAGTAGAAGTACACATAATATGGTTTTACACATATATACATATGTGCATATACATTTACATATAGACATATATACATATGTATGCATGTGTTAAATGGTGGCCTTCTCTAATGTAGACTGGGGAGAGAGGGAGAGAAACAATTTGAAAATTAAAATGTAACAAAAAAATTAAGTTAAATTTCAAAAAAAGTATTCTAGGGTGGAGGGGATGAAGGGAGAAAGAAAGAAAAACGTCCTAGGTCCTGAAAGAGTATATGCTGCATACAAAATTAGTCATTTACTCCCAAGTAGTATTTGATGTGATTAAAAATATTATTCCGTATCATCATTCTATAACATCTTTGTCTTGAGTTTTCCAAGGAGAATTCATAAATCTACCTTGGAAATTCAAAGAATCACAGAATTTTGGAATTGGGATGAAACCCAAAGAAGGTCTTGTTCAACATGTGTCTGAATGAGAATTCTCTCTTTAACATTCCTAACAAGAATCATTCAGCTATTGCTTGAAGACCTCTAAGAAGGAAGGGGCCATTCTCTTCCTAGGCAGCCATTCTACCTCTACTTATGTAAGTCATTCTGATTGTTAGGAAGTTTTTCTTTACATCGTGTGCATTTTTCATGTTACCACCACAACCATCTCATAAGTTGATCGTCTATCATCTGGAAGCCATTTATGAAGAAATGCATGAGATAAAATGACTTCTCTTACCTTTTT
This sequence comes from Bettongia penicillata ogilbyi, assembly GCA_023548195.1. Classification (NCBI taxonomy): domain Eukaryota; kingdom Metazoa; phylum Chordata; class Mammalia; order Diprotodontia; family Potoroidae; genus Bettongia; species Bettongia penicillata. Next base: position 1,441,260 of record JAJHZJ010000718.1, read on the forward strand.
CATGGCAGATGCTCCGAGCAACTTCATCTTTTATGCTTTTCAAAGAGTCAAAATTATATACAAACTTAACTCTATCCTTTGACCCTGCTATGTCTTCTAGTTCACTTATATTAGCTCCTTTAATGCCAATTGCATGAATGATGACATCTTCCTCCCTTAGTCTCTTGGCTGGTTCTGCAACTTTGTCATTGGACTTCCCATCTGTCAAGACAAGAAGATGGCAGGGGATGTTGTTGGACTGCTTCTTCTTAGAGCCCCGTATCACTTGGAGAATGAAATTCAAGGCTTCGCCTGTATACGTTTTGTGTCCCATCTGTCGAATGTTGAGAATGGCTTTGCCTAAGTTCGCCTTGTCAGAGTATACTCCAATGCCAAACTCCTCTTGACTTATGGTAGAATACTGCACTGCCCCAAACCGGACCTTCTCTGGGGCAACAATAAACATTCGTGTCACCTCAATCATGAAATTCTTGATTTCTCGGAAGTATTTTTTAATGCTTCCTGAACCATCAATGAGAAAATAGATATCAGCCTTTTCTGTTTCAGTGCAGCCTGCAAGGAAATAATAAAAGGTTTATGCACTGTTAATGCTGGTGTGCTCAGAAAAAGCATCTGGGGAAAAACATTAACATGGTGAAAGTTTTAAAGAAAAGATTCTGCAGCCCTCTTTCTGGATCCTTTACATAATATCACATAGGCGTGGTAAAGGGGATCATTTAAATCTTGGAGGCCTTCTAAACAAAAAGGACTAGGGTTGTTTTTAAGAGATATTTACAGATATACATGGTCCACATGGGAAATTAAGTTTTTAAAATCAATGAATTAAGCATCTATTAAGCACTGACTTTGTGCCAGATATTGTGTAAAGTGGTAGCTGATTCAAAGGCAAAATTAATTAGTCCCTGCCCTCAAGGGGTTTATATTTGGTCTGAGAATACAATATATACACAAATGAATATATATAAGATATATTTAAAATTAAATATGACAAATTTTTGAATTTGTTATTCATTTTAGAAAATGGAAACGGAGTGAAAAGGAACCTAGAAGAGGCTATGTCCAGTTAAAAGAAAAGTTCTGGTGACAAATTAGTTGTTCCCAATTAACTTTATCTTCTAATAACTTTTTCATAATTTATGATTGTGGAAATTTCCAATTATTCAACTCTAGTGAGAGTACAGAAAAGGATTTTTCCTTTGAAAGTTTGTAACATAAAACATTTGAATGGGAGGTCTACTTGATTGTCAAAAAATTCATTTAAAGGAGTGATCAGTTGGTTTTCAGAGGGCACATGGGAAGACAATGCAGATAGCAAGGTCAGAAAAATCCCACCAAATTGCTTCAAATAGTCGTCAGTACCAGTCACCTTGTTTTATTTTAAATACTCTTCCTGGTCAGGCAAGGTCTAAGTTAAACACTGGTATTTTGTGGGGTACCAGTTATACTTGTTTATTAATAATTTTCAATGAAACCAATTAAATAAGGTGCATAAAACAGTTCTTAACTGGTGCTTTTGTGCTCATTTGGCAGTTAGGTAAAACCTATTGATCCTTTCTCAGAATAATCTTCTTAAATGCATAAAATGCATAGGATTTCAAAAGAAATGCATCATATTTAAATATGATTATCAAATTAAAAAAGACATGTCCAAAGATTCTCTCCAGGTTAAGAACCCTTTACATTTATATTTTTATGCACTTTATAGGACTGTAAATTGCAGAAAAGTTGGACCTGCATTGATAGAAGGCATTATGCTAGTGAAATTACAGATCCAGTCCCTATCCATTAAAGTATCACAGTTTATTTAAGAATTCCCCTTTTTTTTGGAAGATTGCTTCTAGTTCAAGTTTTTTGCAATTATTAATATGTTTCTGTGAAAATCTCTGAATGGATATCTCTTTTCAAATGTTACTGACAATGCTTTCGGGGTTTATTCCCAACAATAGTATATTCCATCAAGGGGTGCAATGATTTTTCCCTAACTTTTACTAAACACTGTTACATTGCTTTTCCTTTTTCTTAAATGGATTTTTATTATTATTTGTTTTTCTATCATCTTCTCTCTCGCTTCTTTCTATTTCTGCTCTTCCCTCCAAAAGAGTTAATTCTAACAACAAAAAACAGACTGCTTTTAAAAAAGATTATACAAGTAGGTATCATACTGCTTGCCTTCTCAGTGGGGAGGAGAGGAATTAGTGTCAGAGAACTAGGAACTCAAAATTTTAAAAGTGAGTGTTTTAAAAAAATGTTAAACATGGCAATTGTAAAAAAAAATTATATAAATATACAATTCTATGAGCAATGGGTGTGTGCCTCTGTCTCTTTAACAATTTTGCCAACATTGTTTCCTTCTATTTAATAATCTTTGCTAATTTTATGGAAGATGGTGTCCCCAAGTTGCTTTAATTTGTATGTCTAAGTTTAAATATGCATGAAGACTTTTCAGGCACACTATATGAAAAGACAATTAAAAAAATAAAAGAAACAAGATCAGCAATCAATTGATGGTGGAGAGAGACTGTTAGAACACCTGTATTCTTTGACCATTGTCCATTGTGGGTGAGAAGTTACAGGACCTTTGTGAACGAGCTGTTTTGATAACAACTCACCAAAGCTAGTTACCTATACATTTTCAGCTGGGGCAAGTAGAATAAGAACTATGGTAGAATAGAATTGAAAATGTGGAACTGAAGTTGTACCTGTCCTGTAACGTTCTGTTTGTTCATGTTGGACAGACATCCTGTACTGTATTTCATATTGGAGTTTGTTTAGAAAAGTGACACTGTAAGGTTCCAGGTCTGTGTAACTCTTCTGGATGGAAATATAATGATCTGCAGGGTAAGACACCATCTGTTCCAACTGAGTGATGTTGTAGCCTTCAATGCCTATGGCAAAGATGGAGACATCCTGCAGTAGAAGGTCTTCAGCAGCTTCGTTCACCTCATCTTCTGATGATCTATGAGTGACCAGGACAGCTATCTGTCGCACACCCTGGGCCTTCCTGCTGTGACTGAAGATTTCTTCTCTGGCCTTTTTCAAGGCTTCCCCAACATAAGCCTTCCCATCCCTTGGAGAGAGACTGCCAATGGCTTGCACAATCTCAGCTTGGCTCATGTGGGCTTCCAGAGAAGTCACCACCTCTGCTGTGTCACTGAACTTCAACATGCCTATCCTGGTACAACCTTCCCTCACATCCATGGAGGCTGTGATATTCTCCAGGAACCTCTGAAGGTCTTCCAAGTTTCCTCTGACTTCCAAGGACTCATCCAATAGGAAGACAATGTCAGCCATGGAATCTCTTTCACATACTGTGAAAATAAAGGAAGAATCCAAAGGTTAATATAGCCTGCTTATCTATTTTGGTGAACATTCAGCTACTTGAAAGACATTGTGAAAGTAAAGACATTCGATATACTAATCAACAATGATGTGTATAAGTGGATCAAAGACATGATCAAAGACATGTAGGACCAGAAAAGAATTGGATATTCTATGAGTAGCTAGTAAATATGGAAAGAATCTTAGGATGTATATGAAGGATTTAGGTAACAGTCATACATGATGAAAAAAAGGTGAACAGGCTACAATTCACACAGGTAGAAGGAACGCTTGCATAATAAGATCATGGACCTATTAAGTATGGATCTATCAACCAACAAGCATTTATTGAATACCTCCTGTATTTGGGGGATGCATAATGTTCCAAGGAATACAGAAATGTTATAGTAACATATTTTCAAAATTTTTAAATGAACTCTGGTTTCTCCATGGAATTAGATTTTTCTCATATAACTTTTGTCAGTTTACTCACCTACTTCATCAACATCTTGTATTCTTTCCTTGTGTTTTATTGTCTCCTTAATGATCCTGGTCATATTGTCTGAAAACATGCCCACGTTTCTGAGTGACCTAAGGTTATAGTGATGCTGAGAAGTGGCCATGGCTTTTAGGTCTTCTTCAGAAGCATCTTGCATCCCTAATGCGATGATTTTCACCCCATCTCTCTTCAAGGCTTCTGCAGGTCCTACCACATCATCCTCAGATTTGGCTGAAGACAAAACAACTAAAACCTGGGGAAATAGCTTCTTGTCTCTTCCATTTGCTGGCCCTGAGAAGTAGGTCTTGTGGACTTTGTCTAGAGCATTGCCTATCCTCAGGGATCCACCAATGTAGTCAAAGTTCCTCTTCAGGTGGTTCAACATGGCGTTCTTGGTCTTGAAGGTGTTCAGCAGAAACTCCTGGTGTAGATCATCACTGTACTGGGCGAGGGCAATGCGGAACTTGTTGGTTTCAATGGGCAGATTGTTGATCATTTTGCTCATGAAGGTTCTCACAAAAGGGAAGGACTTACTCCCCAGGTGATCTGAACTATCCAATAGGAACACGACATCTGCAAACTCAGGACCTGCAAACCCCAAGTCAGAAACAAAGAAGAAAAGAAACTTAGTATAAGACCTGGATCCTCAAAACTAGAGGGCAATATAATAGAGATTTTGGCTACAGACCCTAAGTGCAAGAAAAGCATCATTTTGTGGTGAAAAAATCCTAGAAAATTATCCTTAATATTGTTCTAATACTCCAAATTGGAATTTAGCAAAAAGAATGGAGAGCAGGGGTACCCACCAATGGTGGAATGGCTAATCAAATTATAATATACGAATGTGATGGGATACAATTGTGCTGTAAAAAATGACAAAGGGAATGGTTTCAGAGCAACCCAGAAGACTTATATGAACTGATGGAGAGTGAAGTAAGCAAAATCAGAGAACAATTTATAATATTAACATTGTGAAAAACGATGATCCATGCAATGATCCATCATGATTGAAGAGGACTGATGATAAAGAATGCTGTCTACTTCCCATCCGAGAGAGGACACAGGGGTGGGAAACCTACGACTTTGAGGTCATATATGGCCCTCTAGGTCCTCAAATGTGGCCCCTGGATAAACTAATATGCAGAAAGAGGCATCCATTGTTGAACATGGCCAATACGGGCATCTGTTTTAGGGTTTGGTTTTTTGTTATAGGGTTTTGGTTTTCTTTTTTTTCCATCACAGTAAGTGGGGTAGGGGATGGATAATAGACTAAGGAGAGACAGAAGGGGGAAAATCCCATGATGACTAAAAAAAAAAAATTAATTAGCAAACAAGAAAAGAGGAGTTGGGGGGCGTTGCTTTTTCTTAACTCTCTGCCAGTGATTTTCAGAATTTGTTCACCATCTGGAACCACCAATCCTTGATGCACAGTTGAAATTAGGCCAAGGTGGTACTGCTCCAGAGGGAACAAAAGCCTTTGCTCAGTGACCAATGAAGTGGACTTTTAAATTGGGTTGGGTAAGCAACACTGCTCTGTGGAAATCTTCCCAGGGGCTTGGCATCTTGACAGTTTGCATGGACTGCCTTGTCTCTGTGTGTGGGAAGGGGATGGCATTGGGGTGGGTGTTGTTCAGCTCAAATTAGCCACACTGAGGCATAAACCAAATATACTAGAGCCAGGAATAGAAGGGGTGTCTCCTCCCCTACCCCAAGATAGCTATTCTCTGCTGCTGCTGCTACCTAGTATCACCTTACAAGTGTTTGCTTACTAGAATACATTTCAAGATTACTATGTTATATTAGGTAAATTTAGTATACATTGTAAAGGAATATAATGTAAGATTCTAACCTCAAGAACTTTAAGAAAGTTGGGATGTTGGATTATGGGAGAGGTTTTAAAAATTATCTTTACCACGAGCATTTTTAAAGGAAAGTCAGAAAGGAAACATTTGTTTTGAGAAACGTAGGGAGGAAAGCTGAGTCAGAAGCATTGGGATGGAGAGGATGGCTTTCTTTTTTCACTTATTAAATTTCAGGTGCAATCTAATCTGCTTGTTTATGCATAAGTAATAATGGCTGATCAGGTTTTAGGAGACAACTTAATTTCTGTACTTAGACAAGAGAGAGAGTGAAAGACACAGTCTTTTAGATTTCACATAAATCATGAATTCTAACTGCATCTTTGTTATTCTTCTAAAGTTTAGATGTTTTGATGGTGCTACATATTTAAAATGTGCTGACTGTGGTATTTTCTTTTTTTAATAGGCAACCACTTTATCTGATTGTTTAGAGTTTTTTTTTTCGGTCTTTAGTTTTCAGTCCACCACCACCCCTTCATTCACTTCTGAAAATGCCTCCGTATACATCCAGTGGTGACCCAAGACAAACATACACTAATAGAAACCAAATGGATAAATACCACGGCTCTGATCAGCTGATGTTCCAGCCAAGATGATTAAGGCCAAGGAGATTAGCAGCATCTTCATCTTGTAGAATGTTTTTAGGCTTTGATTCTGGGGAAGAAACAAATTTATTTATTATAGATAAAAATAAGCTTACTACACACAGGAATACTGAGCAAAATTGGATTTTTGGACAATGTATGTCTAGGAAGACTGCACTGAGTTGTCATGAGGCTCAGTAGTAGACCAATGGAATATATAATAAAGAAGACATAGAAGCAGATTTATAACAAGGGTGAGGTGGCCAGGACTTTGTGCCAAGCAGGTACCACAGCTTAAAGGTTAAAATGTTAAATAAAACATTAAATAAAGATTGTGCAAATTGACCATTGTGACATTTTCCATTATCTGAGGTCTCTTCTTCACGATGTTTAACCAAATTTGGATACTCAACACCTTCCCAACACCCTCAGCTTCTGATCTGTTCTGATTGGAGGGTGGAACATTCAACTCCTCCCAAAACTTTCCTTGAGAGAGTGCTGGACCTGAACTCTGTGGTTCACTCTTCAGTGGAGTCTTCCCCCCCACTCTCCCCAGCCTCCTTTTGTGTACCTACTTCCTCTAAGTTTCCTAAAATTCTAAGTTCCTTGAGGACAGACACTGTCTCTCTTTTTCTAATTTGTATCAAATGCTCTGGCATTTAATGTTTACTGAATTGAATTGACAACATTCTCATTCTTTCAGCACCACAGAAATTAGTTAGCAGGAATAGTTAAATCGAGAAAGTTTCAGAGAGTGCTCTAAATGCCTCCACAGCTACAAACCAGATGAGTCACTCTTTGCTCCACTCTGATTCTGTTCTACCCTGGGAGATGGGATTCCAAAAAGGAATTTGACAGTTTCCCTGGATTTTTCTGGACAGGAGCTGGTGACCCTGTATTACCTCTAAAGGATAGTATACTGGAGTTTTCATCAGTGAAGGTAGTGTTAGTTTCTTCTACCCCTAAAAAAGAGTATTTACTTAGGGATATACTTAGTGCTATTTCCCCCTGGTTGTAAAACTCTAATTAGGGTTTTGTAGACTAACTCTATCCTCAAGAATTTTCCATGTGAGCACTGTCCCTCCAATCATAATAAGAGCCCTAATGATGACTACTGCTTATGGTATTTTCAGACGGATGAAGAACCCATAAGTAAGAGAGGATTCTGGGAATATAGCAGAATAGGTCAGAATATTTTGAGCTCTCTAAATTTCCTCCACAAAAAAAAGACAGAATATCACCTCAGAGCAGCAGAAATAAACATGGGATAAAGCAGCTGTCCTTCCAAGACAATGTGGAAAGACTTGACCTCCAAGACCAGAGATTTGGTCTGAGTAAAGTGCAAACACCATCAAGTTGATGCTCTAGAATCGACAAACAATAAGCCCTGGGCACAGTGGGGTTGAGAGGCAGCCTCAGCATTAGAAGAGTTTATCTCACAGATAGTGTGGGAGTCTGATGGCTGAGGAAGAGAAGACTGAAGGACCTTCCACTGTTGGGAGATGCCAAGCACAGTTGTACTGACTAAAAGTGTCCCATGCTGTGGCTGTGGGGAAAAGGAACTAGCACACACCTGGTGAGTGCAGTAGCAAGAGGCAGGGACCCTATTGGCTGTAGGCACTTGCAGGAGAGCAGAGTCACAGGTTTCAGTTCCAGAGCAGAGAGAACAGTTATAGTTTGCAGCTACCAGAGGGACTGCTGGGATTAAGATCATTTGCGAGACAGTGTGGCTGGGGGCCCTAGCTGTGGCTTAGGAGTGGAGAGGAGAGCCTAAGATTGGGACCAGAGATACACCTCAGAAAATAACTTGCTGTTATCAGGACCTGAGGCTTAGGGAATCATTCCTCATAGCTCAGGACTACAATTTGATTACACTTAATAGCCACTAAAAATAGAATAAAACAAATAAATAAATAAAAATGAGTAAGCAAAGGAGAAAGAATCCAACCATAGATTGTTACTATGGGGAAAGAGAAGCTCTGGGTTCATATTCAAAGGAAGATAATAGAGCTGAAAAAGCCACTCCTTTTTCAATGAAAAATGTCAAATCGTCCCAAGCACAAAAAAGAATTCTTTGAAGAACTTAAAAAGGACTTTAAAAATCAAATAAGAGAGATTGAGGAAAAATTAAAAAATAAGCAATATAAGAAAATAAAGAAAATTATGAAAAGAAAGTCAACCAACTGGAAATGGAGAATCACAAACTTAAGGAAGAAAATAATTCCTTAAAAACTACAATTAGGCAAGGGGAAGCTAAGCTAAAACACCATGAAATTACAAAACAAAATTAAAAGAGTGACAAACTAGAAGAGAAAGTGAAACATCTCATTAGAAAAACAACAGTCTGGAGAACAGATCAAGGAGAAATAATATAAGAATAGTCAGACTACCTGAAAAAAAGAATTTTGATACAATTTTATAAGAACTTACTAAGGAAAATTGCTATGAAGTTCTAGAATGAGAAGGCAAAGTAGAAATAGAAAAAAAACCCATTGATCACCACTTGAAAGAGATTTTAAGAGGAAAACTTACAGGGATATCATAGCCAAGTCTCAAATTGGAGAAAATATTGGAAGTAACAAGAAAAAAAAATTTAAATATCATAGAGAAGGTTAAAGGAGAAAATTAAGGAGAAAATATTGGAAGTAACAAGAAAAAAATTTAAATATCATAGAGCTAAGGAGAAAATATTGGAAGTAAAAGAAAAAAAATTTAAATATCATAGAGCTAAGGATACGATATAAGGATTACACAAGACCTAGCAGTCACTGTGTTGAAGGACTGTAGTCTTAGAATACTAGTATTCCATAGAGCAAAGGAACTGGGTTACAACCAAGAGTAACTTACCCAGCAAACTTAAGTGTAATCTTGAATGGAAAAAAAATGAATATTTAACAAACTCAAAGACTTTCAGATTTATGTGACAAAACCTGTAAAACTTAAGGGACAATTTGACATATAACACTCAGGAGAAATATAAGGTAAACATTAAACATTAATTATAAGGGACTCAATGAGGTCAAATTGTTTATTTCACATATGTGAAGTATTAGCAGCACTCTTATAAATGTCATCATTATCTAGGTAGTTTGAAAGAAAGGCATAGACTGAGCTGAGTATGATGGGGAATTCTAAAAAAATAAAACCTTGTAGGGAGAGATAAAAAGGAGTAATTATTTCATTTGAATGAAGCATAAAAGAAAAAATTGATACAGAAGAAGCTATTGGGGGAGGGTGGGTAGTGCTGGAACCTTACTCTCATCAGGAATGGGTTAAAGAGGGAATCGCATATATGTCTATAAGGGCATAAAAGTCTTTTAAAATCAGAAAGAAATAAGAGGGCAAGGGGAAAGGGTTGGGGAAAGGATAAGGGGGGAACTTTTAGAGGGGTGAGCAGGTTAAGAAATAGGAGGGGAAGGTAGAAGGTGTATGTTTGTCCTTCATTGCCGAAGAAGACCATGCCATCAGAGAAATAATGACATGACTTGCACTTGACTTTGTTTTGAGTGAAGGAGGGCTGTGCAGGTCACCAGTCTCACTTCTCCTCCAGAGCTATCTGAATCCAGTGACCAGATATTCATCAGGATGACTAGAGATGACCCAGGATGAGGCAACTGGGGTTAAGTGACTTGCCCAAGGTCACACAGCTAGTGAGTGTCAAGTATCTGAGGTGAGATTTGAACTTAGGTCCTCCTGACTCCTGCACTGGTGCTCTATCCACTGCACCACCAAGCTGCCCCAAGGAAGGTAGCAGGTAGAAGTATAGTAAAGGAGTGAAGAAGGTTTTGTTTTGCGTGTTTGTCCTTCATTCTTGAAGAGGATCATGACATCAAGATAATGACATGGCTTGCAGTTGACTTTGATTTGAGTGACGTAAGGCTGTGCAAGGTCACCAACCTCACCTTCTTCTCCTGAGCCATCTGGGTCCAGTGGCATGATATTCATGAGGATGCCTAGAGAAGGTCCAGGATGCAATGTGAGATCCTGGCCCTTTCAGGCTTAGGGTTTATCACAAACTTACTTTCAGTGAGATATCCCCATTCAATGAATAGGCTTCTTTAAGTTTTCTCAAGGGATGGCCCCTTTAATAAAAAAAAAAAAAATCAAACTGGGAGGGGAAGACCCTCAGGGTTTGTGGGTAAAAGAGAAACAATTATTATTTAGTTATTACATAATAACCAAAGAGGAAGATAAATAGGGTGAGAAGGACAATGAGGAAAAATAGAAAGGAGGAAAATATTCAAGAAATTGTAGCTTAGAATGTGAATGAAACAAATTTACCCATAAAATGGAAAGAGTAGATTAAAAACTTGAGCTGAACAATATGTTGCTTTCAGGAAGCATTATTCAAATGAAACACACATATACAAAGATAAAATAAAGGGAATGGAATTTAGTATGTAAAAGAGTAAGGAGACTAATCATGATTTCAGACAAAGTTAAAGTTAAAATAAACTTAATCAAAAGTGAAAAATAGAGAAACTAAACTATGTGTCAGCAATATTATTCAATATTGCTTTAAACCGTTTAAAATACCTAGACGGTATAAAATACCGGAGCATAAACTTGCCAAAACATACATAAGAACTATATGAACATAAACATAAAATACTTTTTATACGAATAAACTCAAATCTAAATAATTCAAGTAATATTTATTGTTCATAGGTAGGTAAAACCAATATAATTTTTAAATGATAAGTTTACCTAATCTATTTATTTAATATCAACTAAATATTTTACAGTTAGAAAAAATACCAACAAAATTCATTTGCAAGAACAAAAGGTCATGAATGTCAAGGAAACCAATGATAAAAGATGTAAAGGAAGTAGATTCAGCAGGATCAGACCTTAAACTATATTATAAGGTGAGAGCACTATTGAAGTGTTAAAAGGATAATTTTGAGTATTTTGAATTAGAATTTTCTTGTACAATAAAACCTATGTAGCGTAGAACAAAAGGAATGCAGAAAATTGGGATGAAACTTTCATAGACAGAATCTCAGATAGGATGCGATTAGGTTGGAATATTTACGTGGCACTGGAAATGATGAGCTGGTTGATTTAGAAAAACATGAAAAGACTTGGACCTATGAAGAAAGATGCCCTCCAGCTTCAAAGAAACAGATGATAGGACGAAATAAGCACAGTATGGTCTTACATATATGTATGTGTGTATATATGTATATGCATATATCTGTGTTTAATTTTAACTTTCTTTGGGGGGAGGTGGAAGAGAGAGAAAAAATAAAGTAAAAAGTGCAAAGCAGAACAAAAGAAAACTTCCAAGAAAGCAAAGAAAAGCTGGGCAGCTTTGAAAACAATATGTACTATTAATTACATAGGTTTTATTGAAATGGAAATTTCTTGTTTTATATTGACTCCTCTCTTATGATCTGCTGGCAACGATTCTTTTTTTCTTTTCTCATTTTGTATACAAATTTAAAATTAAAAAAATCCCCCCCAAAAAAAGAACCCATATGCAGTTAGACAAAAATTCTTTTTATACTGAAAATACTTCCAAAGGGTTCATTAATTTGCTGCCACATTCCCTTTTAATCTGCAGACAGCTGTTTGTAGTTGCCTTTTTGATAAACAGGAAAAAAGATCACTGGATCAAGTTTCAAAGACTTTGGATGTGAAGGCTAGCTCTGTCCCTTATTGTTTGTATGACCTGGGGGAAGTTGCTTTAACCTTTCTGGATCTTACTTGCCTCATTTATTAAGGGACATCTTTAGACAAGATACACTGTAATTTCTCTTATAGGTCAAAAATCAAAGCTTTCATGAAGCCAAAGGCATTATCTTCTATTGCTTGCAAATTTGAAAGTCAGCTAATAAATTAAATTCATTAAGATTATATCAGCTCAAATCTATGAATTTCTGATTAGGAATCCAAAGACAACTCTCTGGGTTGAGCTATTGATAGGTCATTCTCTCTGCATGTATCCCAGGATGACTGGCATCAATGGCATGTCAGACACGTCATATTCCAAAGGAGAGTGTGCTGACATGTAGGAAAGCAGTCTGGCTACCTTCTGGCCCTGTTATTTTCTAGTAGAATATGATCCTCCTCCATTTCTTCTCTTGTCTCCAGGAAGGTCAAACTTACTGTAATGGGGGGGGGGGCACGGAATCCCAGGTCCCAGAGGGGAAGAGTGGCTGATTCATTTTTGCATTCTCCTGCCTGCTCTACACAGTGCCTTATAAATAGTAGGTATTAAATAAATATTTGCTAAATTGTCTTGCACAATGAAGAAGGAGTCCAGTGATTCTCTTCAGTTAAACCACTAAAACTTGCCCTTCTCAAGGAGAAATACAGCTTCATAGGGAAATCCTGGGAATTCCTGTAAATGTATCTGAGAATCATGGAATTCTACAGTCTTGATGGAATTAAAGTTGAAGGTCACCCAAAGGGCACTGTAGAAGTGCAAGATGAGTGAAAGACATGAGTACCGAAGAAGAGTGTATGAAAGGTAGCAAAAAGGATTTCACAGGAAAGGTGCATCCCTGAAAAGGTAGTCCTATCATGAGAGCAATAGTCTCATTCAAAGCAGGCTTCATTCTTCATTATTATCCATTCAAAGTCTAGAGACCTAAGGGGAAGCCCCAAGAACACTGGGTCTATGCCCCATAAAGGATTTATGGGAGGTCATGGATAAATGTTGTACAGGATGAAGACCATAAGATTCTGAACCTGGCTGGAACATTGAAGGTCATCTAGCCTAAACAATAGCATTTTACAGATGCAGAAACTGAGGGGATGTCACTTGCTCAAGGTCACATAGGGAGTGAGTGAGAGAGCATGACTTCAGATGCAATGCCCTTTCTACTTCAATCTGCAACATAACCCACAGAGCCATCAAAATACAAAATTAAGAAGGTATCTTGAAAGCTGTTCATTTCTACAAGTGTGAAAGATTTAACTCTGATCAACACAATGACCAAACATGACACCAAAGGAGCAACAAAGGAGAATATTACCCACCTTCTGACAAAGACATGATGGACTAAATAAGAAGAACACACACACACACACACACACAAATTGTTAGACATGACCAGGTGGTAATTTATTTTGCTTAATGATGCATATTTGTTGCAAGAAAGAGTTTTGTCTTTTCTTTTTCCAACAGCATAGTGGGGAAAGGGGCTATGGAAAGTAGAAAAAACCCAAAACATTTGTTCATTTTAAAAGTAATATTTAATTAAAATAAATAATAAAGGGGGGAAAGAAGGTACCTTGAACAATCTGATAAAATGGAAACATTTGTTTCAGACTATTAATCCACCAACACAAAGTACCTCAGGGTTGAGTCAAACCAATTACACTGGACCACTGAAGAGAAATCTATCAATAAACATTTATTAAGTATCTGCTCCCCTCCTGAATCACTGGCTTGTCATGGTGGAGGGGCTTATGTTGCTCAATGAAGCTATGAGCTATGCCATGTAAGGCTACCCAAGACAAACAGGTCATAGAGGAGAGTTCTGACAAAAGGCAAAGCACTCCAGTATCTTTTCCAAGAAAACTTCATGACAGTATTAAAGTGTTAAATATATGAGCCTAAAAGATGAGCCCCTCAGTCAGGAAGGTGTCCAACATGCTCCTAGGGAGGAGCAGAGGATAACCATAATTGGCTCCTGAAAGAATGATGTGGCTGGGCCAAAGACAAAAGGAAACTCAGCTATGGATGTGCCTGGTGATGAAAGGAAAGTTTAATGTTATAAAGATTAATGTTGCATAGGAACCTAGAATGTAAGATCTATGAACCAAGATAAGTTGAATGTGGTCAAACAGGAGATGCCAAGACTAAATATTGACATCTTGGGTATCAGTGACCACAAATGGACAAGAATGGGTGAATTATTACATATACTACTGTGGGCAAGGATCCCTTTGAAGAAATGGAGTAGCCCTCATAGTCAATGAAAAAGTGAGAAAACCAATACTGGGGAATAATCTCAAAAATGATAGAATGATATGTGTTTGAATCCAAGGCAAACCAGTGAACGTAACAGTAATCCAAGCCTATGCTTCAACTACTGATGCCAAAGGAGCTCAAGTTGATCAGTTCTATGAAGACCTACAACATCTAGAAATAACACCCAAAAGATCATAGGGGATTGAAATGCTAAAGTGGGAAAACAAAAGATAATTGGAATAACAGGCAAGTCTGGCCTTGGAGTAAAAAATGAAGCAGGGTAGAGAGTGGTAGGATTTTGTCATAATTAACTATAATGCTTTTTTTCAACAACCCAAAAGGTGACTCTACATATGGATGTCACGAGATGGTCAACACTGAAATCAGATTGACTGTATACTTTGTAGCCAAAGTGGAGAAACTCCATACAGTCAGTTAAAACATGACTTGAGCTTCTTGTTACAAAATTCAGACTTTAATTGAAGAAAGATAGGAAAACCATGGGACCATATGGATATGACCTAAATAACATCCTTGATGAATATGAAGTGGAAGGGATGCATAGATCCTAGCGATTAAACCTGGTAGATAGAGTGCCTGAAGAACAATGGACAGAGGTTTACAGTATTGTGCAAGAGGTAGAGACAAAAAACGCTCTAAAGAGAAAGATCAAGAAATCAAAATGGTTGACTGATGGGGTTTTACAAATAGCTGAGGAAAAAAAGAAAAGTGAAACATAAAGGAGAAAGGGAAATATATACCCAGCTGAATGCAGAATTGCAGAGAATAACAAGGAGGTACAAGATTTTTTAAAATGAGTGATGCAAAGAAATAGAAGAAAGCAGTAGAATGGGAAAGATAAGAGATATCTTCAAGAAAACTAGAAACATGGAGAGAACATTTCATGCAAAAAATGAGTATGGTAAAAACCAAAAATGGCAGGAACTTAACATAAGCAGAAGAGATTAGGAAACGGTGGCAAGAATACACAGAAGAACTACACAAGAAATATCTACAGTCATCATGGTGTGGTTCCTGATCTAGAGTCAGACATCCTGGAGAATGAAGTCAAATGGGCCTTAAGAAGTATTGAACACAGCAAAGCTAATGGAGGGGATGGAATTCCAGCTGAGCTATTTGAAATCCTAAAAGATGATGCTGTTAAAGGGCTGCATTCAGGATGTCAGCAAATTTGGAAAACTCAACAGCAGCCACTGAATTGGAAAAGATCAGTCTACGTCCTAATCCTAAATAAAGGTAATGCCAAAGAACATTCAAATTACTGAACAACAGTTCTCATTTCACAAGCCAACAAGTTTTTTTTCTAAAGATCCTGCAATTTACATATTGAGAACTAGCAAAAGAGAAGGCTGGTTTTCAAAGAGGCAGAGGAACTAAAAACCAAATTGCCAACATTTGCTTGATTATGGGGGGGAGTTCCAGAAAAACATTTACTTCTGCTTCATTAACTAAGCCTCTGACTGCATGGATCACAATAAAATGTGGCAAATCATTGAAGAGATGGGAGCACCAGATTACTTTATTTGTCTCCTGAAGAACTTGCAAGCAGGTCAAGAAGCAAGAAAACTGAACATGGAACAACTGATTGGTTTGAGATTGAAAAAGGAATATGACAAGGCTATATATCGTCACCTTATTTATTTAACTTATATGCAGAACTTATCATGCAAAATACCATGCTTTGCCAATAAAAGCCAGAATTATGGTTACCAAGAGAAATGTCAACAATCTCAAATATGTAGATAATAGCACCCTGACAGCAGAAAGTGAAGAAGAATTAAGAAACCTGTTAATGAGGGTAAAAAAGGAGAGAATAAAAACTGGCTTGAAGCTTAACATAAAAACAAAAACAAAAAAACCTAAGATCATGGCAACTCGTCCCATCACTTCCTAGCAAATAAAGGGAGAAGAAATGGAAGCAATGTCATATTTGATATTCTTGGGCTCAACATCACCACAGAAGGCAACTGCAGCCATGAAACTAGAAGACACTTGCTCTTTGGAAGGAAAGTTATAGCAAATCTGGACAGCAGATTAAAAAGAAGAGGCATCACCTGATAGGGTTAGGGCTAGGGTTATACAGTTAAAACTATGGCTTTTCCAGTCACAATGTCTGGCCGTGA
The DNA here is from genome assembly GCA_023548195.1 of Bettongia penicillata ogilbyi. Taxonomy (NCBI): domain Eukaryota; kingdom Metazoa; phylum Chordata; class Mammalia; order Diprotodontia; family Potoroidae; genus Bettongia; species Bettongia penicillata. Next base: position 1,457,588 of record JAJHZJ010000718.1, read on the forward strand.
GAGTTGGACAACAAGGAAAGCTGAGCATTGCAGAATTGATACTTTCAAAGGCAGTTGGAGATGTAAGATTAGGGCTCAGCGGAGAGACTGAGGCAGGAGGTTTAGAACTGAGAATCAAATTGTGGTGCTGGGGAAGACTTCCGAGAGTCCCTTGGAGAGCAAGGAAGTCAAATTAGTCAATATTTAAATAAATTAATTCAGGCTGCTCACTGGAGGGTCAAATGCTGAAGCTGAAGTTTAAATACTTCGGTCACATAATGAGAAGATAGAACCCAATGGAAAAGCCCTTGATGTTGGGCAAGATTGAAGGCAAAAGGAGAAGGGTGATGAAACAATGAAAAAATTGAATAGATAGTATCATAAAAGTAATAAACATAAGCTTTGAGAGGTAGTAGTTGATGGAAGGACCTGGCATGCTATGGTCCATGGGGTCATGAAGTGTTCTACATGACTGAACAAGCGTCTGCTCCATGCAAGGCATGCGGTAAGTCCTGGAAATACAAAAAGAAGTAAAAGAGAATCTCTGCCCTCAACGACTCTCCAATTTAGGGAGGGAGACAGTATGCAAACAAATATACACAAAGCAAACTCTATACAGGCTATATCGGAAATATCAACAGAGGGAAGGCATTACAATTAAGAGGGGGTGGGAAAGGCTCCTTGAGGAAGGTATGATTTTAGCTGGAACTTAAAGGAAGAAAGGGAGGTCAGCAGTCAGAGCAGAGGAGGGAGAGTGTTCCAGGTATAGGGGGACAGCTAGATAAAATCCCATGAGGCAAGTGTCACTACATCAAAGAGTATGAAGAATATGTCCTGTTTGTATGTACATGGAGGGGAGCAAAGTGTAAGAAGTGTGGAAAGGTAGGAAGAGGTTAAGTTCTGTAGGACTTCAAGTGCCAAACAGAGCATTCCATATTTGATCCTGGGGGGACAGGAAGCTAGTAGAGTTTATTGAGTGGGGGGGTCAACCTGTGCTTTAGGAAAATCACTTTGGCAGCTGAATGGAGGCTGGACTGGAGTGGGGAGAGACTTGAGGCTGGCAGACCCCAGCAGCTATTGCAATCGTCCTGACATGAGGAGATGAGGGACTGTACCAGAGAGCCAGAGGGTAGCAGCGTCAGAGGGAAGAGGGCATATTGGAGAGATGCTACTGAGGTAAAACTGACAGGCCTTGGTAACAACTTGAAGATGGAGGGTGAGAGCTAGTGAGACATCCAGAACAATTCCTCAGCAGTGAATTTGAGGTTTGGGAAAGATGGTGTGACCCTCTACAAGAATAAGGAAGGTAGGAAAGGTTTAAAGAGAAAGATACTGATTTCTCTTTTGACCATATTAAGTTTAAAATGTCTGCTGGACATCCAGTTTGAGATGTCTGAAAGGCAGTTGGAGATGTAAGATTAGGGCTCAGCGGAGAGACTGAGGCAAGAGGGGTAGAACTGAGAATTATCAGCATAGAAATGGTGATTAAGTCGATGGGAGCTGATGAAATAAGTACAGAAGGAGAGGAGAAGAGGGTCTGGAACGGAACCCTGGAAGACATCTACCATGATCCAGCAAAGGAGACAGAGGGAGGAGTCAGATTTGGAGAAGGAGAACCAGGAAAGAGTGGCATCCAAAAGACAATAGAGGAAAGGATATCGAGGAGGAGAGAGGAGTGTCAGTGGCTGCCCAGAGTCAAGGAGAACGAGGACTTGGAAAACGTCATTGCATTGGTAACAAAGAGATCCTTAGTAACTGGAGAAAGCAGTTTCAGGGGAATGACAAGGTCAGAAGCCAGACTGTAAGGGGTTAAGAAAAGACTGAGAGGAGAGAAAAAGGAGGTAGGGATAGCAGATAGGCTGTTGGAGGCAGAAAATAGAGAAGAGAGTTAGCAGGGATGGAGGTTTTTAAGCAAGGGCTTATTTCAGGTTTGGGGAGACATGGGCATGTTTGTAGGCAGCAGAGAAGGAGTCAGTAGAGAGGGAGAGATTGAAAATATGTGAAAGTGTGGGGATGAGAGGGGAGGGCAACGGGCTGGAGGAGATAGGGGAGAATTGGATCACTGGAACAAGTAGAGGGGCTGGTCTTGGGAAAGAGTAGGGCACTTTATCACAGGGGTGAGAGAGGAGGGAGTGGCAGAGGGCATCTCAGAGACAGGAGATGAGGGAGAGAAGGAACCAGCTCAATTTTCTTCTGTAAAATATGAGACAAAGTTCTCAGCTCAGAGAGCGGGGGGAGGAGAACTGTGGGAGGTTTGAGGTGGGATAAGGTTTAGAAGTGGGAGAGAGAGTTGATAAAGGGAAATAGAGTAGGATTGTCTAATACGGGTGGGAAAGCTGTGGCCTTGAGGCCATATGTGACCCTTTAGGTCTTCAGGTGCAGGCTTTTGACTGAGCCCAAGTTTTACAGAACAAATTATTTAATGAAGGGGATTTGTCCCTCTTTGAAGTTAAAATTCAGTCCAAGGGCCGTGGTCTAGCAGCAGTGAGGGCGGAGGTAAGTTTGTGTAACAAATGTGTAGTGGACCCAGTCAGAAGAGTTGCAGGATTTTCTCTATCTTCATTCAGTCACATGTATGTACTCCCTACTGTCATCTACACACAGAGTAAGGGACAAATAGGACACTGTACATTCCAATTAGACACCCTTAGACCTGTCCTTGTAAAGAGCAGTGATGGGGCCAAAAGAAACCCAGAAGGCCCTCAAAGGAACAGAGAGGTCTCCATTAGATTCACCAAATATCCCCCAACATGTAGAGAACAGCCCCTGAAATAACACCCCCCAGTAGAGGTCAGAGAAAAAGAGGGAGGAGGGGGACTACACAATACCTAGCACACAGTTGGTGCTTAATAAATGTTTATTAACTGACAGCTGACAGAAAAATGTCTTCAAATGAGATCCATGTCCAGCAGGGTGCCTCAGACATGTTAGATATTTGTTGAATTTTCATTGAAACAGAAGCTGGATGAACATTTCCCAGGGATTCCTGCACTGAAGAACATGTTGGCCTGCATTAACAATAAAATAGCTAACATTTATATAGCGCTTACTCTGTGCCAAGCTAAATTCTTACAACTGGTATCTCATTTCATCCTCACAAGAACCCTGAGAAGGAAGGTGCTTTATAATTTCCATTTTACAGATGAGGAAACTGAGACAAACAAATTACATAAGCTGATAAATGTTTGAATGCACATTAGAATTTGGGTCTTCCTGACTCCAGGGCCAGTGTTCTATCCACTGCTGACCCAGCTGCCTGTGGATGAATTTGCATGTTCACTCCAATACTGAATTCTATTAGGGGTGAGGGTACTGGTGTGTGGCAAAGAAGGATTCGATCCCAGGCACCTCAGAGACTCTCTGGTCCAACCCCTTCTTCTTACAGATAGGCAAGTCAAAGATTTGAACCCAGAGCCTCTGACTCTGGAGCTCATTCTACTGAACCACTTTATTTCTTCATTCCTTTATTTCCCAGCTGTCCATGGTGCCATGTGGCTTCCTGGTTCTCAGCAGGAAGCAATGACTGGTTGGGACCACCAAGAAAAAGCTATGCCAGTGGATTTTTAACTATCTTGGCTGTTACCAGAAATTAAAACAAGGAGAAGGGGAGAACTGTTGAAATGAATCTCTTGAAAAACAGAAATTGAATGTAATCCATTCTTGACAGTGATCAGCAACTGGAAACAATGATGTTATAAGTTGGCATGTTTTAAATTCAGCTCAATGTCACAAAAGTTTAGCAGTGTTAGATATAATAACAATATTTACATAGCGCCTTAAGGTCTGCACATTTATTTTCTCATTTGAGTCTCATAACAATGTGTTAAGTCTTACTATGATCCCCAACTTACAGATAAGGAAAGGGAGGCAGCTATGAGCTGACTTATCCAAGGTCACAAAGCTAGGAAGTATCTGAGGCAGGATTTGAACTTAGCTCTTCCTGATTCCAAGTCCAGCATTCTAAAGCAGGATGTCAGAGAAAGGAGCCATCTACCTAACTCATACCTGGACAAGAATCCTCTCTACAACATTCTGCTTAAAGACCTTGGGAGCCCATTACCTCCTGGGGCAGTCCCATCTACTTTTTGGACGCTTCTAATTGTGAGGAAGTTTTTCCTAACACTGAGCCCAAATCCGCTTCTCTGAAGCCTCCACCCATTGCTCCTCGTCAGGTCCTCAGGGCATAAGCAGAATTCCACTAATACTGTTTTCAATAAGGCAATCTTTCAAATACTAGAGACCAAGAACAATTCCCCTCCCCCCATTCCAAGTGTGCTCTAACTAAACATCCCAAACCTTCCCTCCCCAGATCCTCATGTATAAACCTGAAATCTTTCACCATCCTGGCTGTCCTCCTCTAGACTCTCTCCAGTATATCAATGTCCTTCCTCTTCCTCCTCTTCCTCTTTCTTCTTTTGAACAGCAACAGCAGCAAAATCTTACTGATTACTCTAGGTAAAATATCCTTCTAGGTGATGAAAGGAGCAGCTAGGGTGCAGCACATTGAGCACAGGCCTGAAATCAGGAAGACCCGAGTTCAAATCTGACCTCAGACACTTACTAGCTGTAAGTCACTGAACCCTATCTGCCTCAGTTTCCTCCTCTGTAAAATGAGTTGGAGAAGGAAATAGCCAAGAAAAACTCAAATGGATCACAAAGAGTTGGATATGACTGAAACTGCTGCGTAGCAAAGGTGACGAAAATATAAAGAGGTACAAAACCTGATCGTTTTCTTCAGGACTTTAAAAACTACTTATTGGAAATTGCTGTCGTTCGACTGTTTTTCAGTTCTGTTCAATTCTCTGTGACCCAGTTTGGTTTTCTTGGCAAAGATACTGGAGTGTTTGCCATTTCCTTCTCTAGCTCATTTTACAGATGAGTAATTGAGGCAAACAGGGTTAAGTAATATGGTATCCAAGGCCAGATTTGAACTTAGAAAGATGAATCTTCCTAACTCCCGGCCTGGCACTTAATTCACTGTACCCTCTAGCTGCCCCAAATCTGAAAACAAACACCAAATCTCAGAGGTTGAGTTGTTCAGATACTCTAATTTCTATTTGGTTAATTTAGGTATTTCATATGTTTGTAGATAATTTCAGCCTTATAATTTTCAATCTTGTTAACATGTAACTAGAGATAATAAAGATTTTTTTTTTAAAAAAAGAAAAGGTATGGACAGGAAAGATTTAGAATTTTGTGTGTGAGAACCAGCAAGGCCAGTTTAGCTGAATCATAAACTGTGAGAAGGAGAGTAATGCCAAAATTAGGCTGAAATTGAAGGTTGGATTCAGGTAGTACAGTGCCGTCCATGCTAAACACAGGAGTTTGTAAACCTCAAATCCCTAATTATAAAAAATATAAGATGTTAATACAATCAAGAAATCAAGACAGAAATTACTTATATGGAGTAAACAATTTGAAAAATAAATTCAGCATTAAGAACCAGATTCACTAAATATGCAAGATCAAATGATGATTTTTAAACAAATCTCAGAGTTGTGTCTACTCCCTGATTAAGCCTTTGAGGCCATGAGTGTTTGGAAGAGGATATCAGAACTGAGAGAAAAAGTCACACAAAACTCAATGGACCTGAACCACGGGAGAGTCCACGTTGAAAATCTGAGTAATGGGATCTTGCTATTTGCCTTTAAAGCAGGGGTGGGGAACCTGCAGCCCTAAGGCCACATGGGGCCTTCTAGGTGCTTAACTGTAGACTTTTGACTGAACCCAAAATTAAAAGGCCACACTTAAGGACCTAGAAGGCCCCATGTGGCCTTAAGGCCAAATATTTCCTACCCCTGCTTTAAACTCTCCTGGTAACAATGCCGGTAACAATGGGGCCAACTACTCTAGTACCTGAGTATTTAGGGGTTACACGTGAAGGGTTGTAGATGGAAAAAAACAAAAAAACATATATCATTGTTGTAGCAGTGGTAGGTGCAATATAGTAGATAATAAGAGAATTAGCTTCAGAGTCAGGAAAGTCTGATATCAACAACTGACACATATCAACTCTGTGACCCTGGGAAAGTCACTGGTTTTCTTCCTGCCTGTCTGATTGTTCCTTCTCGGTCTCCTTTTCTGGATCTCATTCAGGTCATACCTGCTAATAACAGTCATTCCCTCTAGGCTCTATCCTGGGCATTTTCTCTTCTCCTGCTGAACCATTTCTTTTTGTGATCTTATCATTTCCTACGGATTCAATTGTTATTCTATGCGGATCTGTTTATCCAGCCGTAGCATCTCTATGCATCCTGTCTTGAATCTCCAGCTGCCTACTGGACATCGCAAGAGAATGTCCCATAAACATAAATTCAGCACATCTAAAACTGAATTCATTATCTTCCCCCACTCCCCCAATCTTTCCTGCTTCCAAAGTTCCCTATAACTATTGAGGGCATCTCCACCATCTGAACGACCCAGGCACTGGATCATCTATGACTCCTTGCTCTTTTACCCCTTCCTATCCAACATGTTGCCAAGTCCTGTCAATTCCATCTTCACATCATCTTTCTTATTACCCCCTCCGCCACCCCATTCTCTCCTCTGACACTACAACCATCCTGATGCACCCTGGCTCACCCACCTGTCAAGCTCACCTTCCTGATGCTCAGGTCTGACCTCTCCTACCCCGTAAATTCCAATGACTCCCTATTACTTCCAGGATCAAATATAACATCTTCTCTTGTTCTTTTAAAGTCATTTGTAACCTGGCCCCTTTCTAGCTTTCCAGTCTCTTATGCCTTATTCTCAAGCATTCTGTCATCTAATGACACCAGCCTCCTTGCTGCTCCTCTCACTGGGTACTCCAAGACCAAATACTGGTATGGGCTGTCCCCCATATCTGGAATGATCTCCGTCCTTGTCTCTACATCAGCTAAAATCTCACCTTTTCCAGATGCCTTTCCCAGAGTCATTTAATGCTAATGGCTTTGCCCTAAGATAATCCAATTTATCATATATTATATTTATGCAATATACATTATATGTATACATACATGTATATACACACATATAATATTATCATATGTCTGTATACAGTCTTGTTTGTACATAATTTTTATACATTTTCTTCCCCCTTAGACTGTGTGATCTGGAAGAGCAGAGACTGTTTCTGTCATTTTTTGTATCCCCAACAGTTAGCACAAGCCCCTGGCACGCAGTAAGTATTTTTTTTTTAATTTATTCAAATACAAATTTATTTATTTAACTTTTTACATTCATTTTCACAAAATTTTGGGTTCTAAATTTTCTCCCCATTTATCCCCTCTCCCCACCCCAATACACTGAGCATTCTAATTTTCCCTATCACCAATCTGCCCTCTCTTCTATCATCCCTCCCTTCTCTTGTCCCCATCTTCTCTTTTGTCCTGTAGGGCCAGATGACTTTCTATTCCTCATTAACTGCATTTCTTACTTCCTAGTAGCAAGAACAATACTAAACAGTTGTTCCTAAAACTTTGAGTTCCAAATTCTCCCCATCCCTCACTCCCCACCCATTCCCTTTGGGAAGGCAGGCAATTCAATACAAGCCATATCTGTGTAGTTTTGCAAATGACTTTGATAATAGTTGTGTTGTGTAAGACTAATTGTATTTCCCTCCATCCTATCCTGCCCCCCATCGTCTCTATTCTGTCTTTTGATCCTGTCCCTCCCCAAGAGTGTTGACTTCAAATTGCTCCCTCCTCCCATTGCCCTCCCTTCCATCATCCCCCCCACCCTGCTTATCTCCTTCTCCCCGACTTTCCTGTATTGTAAGATAGGTTTTCATACCAAAATGAGTGTGCATTTTATTCCTTCCTTTAGTCAAATGTGATGAGGGTAAACTTCTTGTTTTTTTTTCTCAGCTCTCCTCTTTTTCCCTCCACTAAAAAGTCTCCTGCTTGCCTCTTGAATGAGATATAATTTACCCCATTCCATTTCACCCTCTCTCCTCCCAATATATTTCTCTCTCACCATTTACCTTAATTTCTTTTAAGATATGGTCCCATCCTATTCAATTCACTGTGTGCTCTCTGTCTCTGTATGTGTGTGCACACGTGTACATGTGTGTGTGCATGTGTGTGCGTGTGTGTATGTGTGTGTGTGGTCCCACCAACTACCCAGATACTGAAAAGTTTTAAGAGTTACAAATATTGTCTTTCCATGTAGGAATGTAAACAGTTCACTTTTGGTAAGTCCCTTATGACTTCTCTTTGCTGTTTACTTTTTCATGCTTCTTCTCATTCTTGTGTTTGAAAGTCAAATTTTCCTTTCAGCTCTGGTCTTTTCATCAAGAATGCTTGAAAGTCCTCTGTTTCATTGAAAGACCATATTTTCCCCTGAAGTATTATACTCAGTTTTGCTAGGTAGGTGATTCTTGGTTTAAGTCCTAGTTCCTTTGACTTCTGGAATATCCTATTCCATGCCCTTTGATCCCTTAATGTAGAAGCTGCTAGATCTTGTGTTATCTTGATAGTATTTCCACAATACTGGAATTGTTTCTTTCTAGCTGCTTGCAATAATTTCTCCTTGATCTGGGAATTCTGGAATTTGGCCACAATGTTCCTAGAAGTTTCTCTTTTTGGATCTCTTTCAGGTGGTGATCGATGGATTCCTTCAATACTTATTTTGCCCTGGGTTCTAGAATTTCAGGGCAGTTTTCCTTGATAATTTCATGAAAGATGATGTCTAGGCACTTTTTTTGATCATGGCTTTCAGGTAGTCCCATAATTTTTAAATTGTCTCTCCTAGATCTATTTTCCAGGTCAGTTGTTTTTCCAATGAGATATTTTACATTCTCTTCCATTTTTTCATTCTTTTGGTTTTGTTTTGTGATTTCTTGGTTTCTCAGAAAGTCATTAGCCTCCATCTGTTCCATTCTAATCTTGAGAGAACTATTATCTTCAGTGAGTTTTTGAACCTCTTTTTCCATTTGGCTAATTCTGCTTTTGAAAGCATTCTTCTCCTCATTGGCTTTTTGAACCTCCTTTGCCAATTGAGTGAGCCCATTTTTCAAGGTGTTATTTTCTTCAGCATTTTTTTGGGTCTCCTTTACCAAGGTATTGATCCGTCTTTCATGCTTTTCTTGCATCTCTCTCATTTCTCTTCCCAGTTTTTCCTCCACCTGTCTAACTTGATTTTCAAAATCCTTTTTGAGCTCTTCCATGGCCTGAGCCCACCAGACATCCACCTGGGATGTCTGGGATACAGAGGCCCCGACCTCCACATCTTTCCCTGATGGTAAGAATTGTTCCTCGTCATCAGAATTGAAAGGCAGGAACATCTGTCCCCGCAAAAACTAGCTTTCTATGGTCTTATTTTTCTTCCCTTTTCTGGGCATTTTCCCAGCCAGTTACTTGACTTCTGAGAATCCTCTCCACCCCCACCTAGATCTGCCCAGCTAGTGCTTGGGGTCTGAGATTCAAACACTGCTCCCCAGCCTCGAGGCTTTCTGAGGTGGGCGCCGCTGCTATTCAATGTGAGCTTAAGTTCTGGTGCTTGGGTGGGGGCAGGGCCACCTCCCAGGCTCAGTTCCCTCAGGGGGTTTATCTGGAGACCTTCAGTAATGGCCCGAGCTCCTGTCTACTTGGGGAGTCCCGGGCCGCCACTGCCTCTGCCACTGCCTCTGCAGCTCCCTCTGCCGCTGCCTCCCGAGGGGGTCCGAGTCATGGAGACACCCCACTCCCCTCTTGGCCAGCCCAGACGTCTCTCTCACTGACCTATGGTGCCTCTGGGTGGAGGGACCTTCGCGGCTGGAGATTCCGTCCCTGAAGTCTGCTCAGATTTGCTCCTCTGGGGCCTCACGGCCAGGGCAGCGCAGGGGTAGGCTCCACGTCTGGAGTGCGACGGACCCCTGGGGATGGCTTTCCAGGGCTCTCTGGAATGGAAATCTTTTCCACTGTGTTTCTGCATGGCTTGCAGTGCTCCAGAATTTGTGGGGAGTTCTTTTTACAGAAAATTTCTGGGCTGTGGATTCGGAGCTAGCATACAGTGAGTCTTTTTACTCCGCCATCTTGGCTCCTCCCCGCAGTAAGTATTTAATAAGTTTTTTTTGACAATGCTTTAGACAGCTCTGTAAGAGCTGGGAAGCAGCTAAGGTTCCAGCAGATCCAGCGGCAAAATTAGGAGTGAAGAAGACATAGGTTTGAATCCTGCCTTGTTCATTTACTAGATAGGTGATCCGGGGCAACCCACTTGATGTCCCTCAGCTTCAGTTTTCTTATTTATAAAATGGAAGTGGGATGGGCTGGCTAGCCTTGAAGATCCCTTCCAGCCATGAATCGACAAATTGATGATCCTTTGAAATCTCAGTTTGGGTCCAAAAATAATAAACAGAAAACTAAGGGTGACGATGAAAACAGAAATTGGGTTGCTAGGCCTAGACGGTGAAGAGTGACTTATTATGAGTCACAGGAGAGGTCAGGTGGCCTAGTTTTCCAAAAAAAGTAGAAACATTCCAAAGCAATACTGTGGAACCAGCTGTAGTTGTCCCCGGAAGCCGCTTAAGAGGTGCAGTGCTGCAGAAAATTAGGTACAAATACATCTGGGCGTTTGCTAATAATTTAAGGGACCAAATGTTGAATCACTAGAGCCTTCTTTGGCCAAATGAAGCAGGATTCTTTTCCAAATTAGACTAACCTGGGATGTTGGCCACACTGGCCAACATTTACTTTACAAAAGTGTGTGAATGTTTTAGTAACTATAGCTAATATCTACACTAGCAAAAAAGCATTTATTAAGGCCTTACAATGAGCCAGATGCTGTATTCGGTACAGGAGCCTGACATCAAAGACACTGTCCTACAAGGGCAATGAGGAATTTTCTGCCATTCCTTTGTCTGGAGGCTTAATATAACAAATGTTAAATAAATGTAATAAATGTTAAATAAAGTATATTTAGTGTTCAAGCAGGCCTTTTTCCAAATATCTTGTTATTATCATTGCTGCTCAATCTTTTCAGTTAGGTCCAACTCTCTGGGACTTCATTTTGGGGGTTTCTTGGCATAGATACTGGAGTGGTTTGCCATTTCCTTTTCCAGCTGATTTTACAGGTAAGGAAACTGAGGCAAACAGGGTTAAGTGACTTGCCCAGGGTCACACAGCCAGTAAGTGTCTGAGGCTAGATTTGAACTCAGGAAGATGAGTCTTCCTTAACTTCGGGCCCAGAGTTCTATGCGCTAGCTGCTCCATCAAATATTTTGCCATCAAATAAAGCCATTAATATATTTAATATAAAAGATTAACACTTACTAGATAATCCTCCTGAGACTGGAGAAGGGGAACTCAACCAACAAGCCTTTGTTAAGCACCGTCTATGTGTCAGTCATTGAACAGTTCCCAAGGAGCTATGTTCTACTGAAGGAAACAATGTATGCGTATAAGGATGAATATGAGTATATATAATATGCATGTATATACATGAATATATACATACATGAATACACTTATATACACTTGTTCAGTTGTTTCAGTCACATGTGACTCTTTTTGATTCCCTTTGGGGTTTTCTTGGCCATTACCATGGAGTGGTTTGCCACTTCCTTCTCCAGCTCATTTTACAGATAAGGAAACTGAGGCAAAGTTAAATTATTTATCCAGGGTTGTACATCTAGTAAGTGCTTGAGGCAAGATTTGAACTCAAGAAGGCCCAGCATTCTATCCTCTGTGCCACCTAGCTGCCCTTTTTATGTGTATATAAACACCCATGTATAAAAGTACAATTTACATATAGACACATATACACATACATATACACATGCATTGCATATGCATATAAATATATGTACATATATGTATGTATATATACACACATATACATACACACACAATAAAATAAATAGAAGACAATTGAGCAGGAGGAGGAGCTAGCTGCTGGGAGTATCGGGAACAGTTCCATCTAGATATTGGTCTAAAGGAGAAGCTGTGGAGCTCTGTCTGGAAGTCGTTTCCTAATCTTGGACATGTCATGCTTCTATGAACACCCCCTATTCCCAGATCCAAGTGACATCAGTCCACAGGGCAACTGAGTTTGTGACAGGTCCTCTGTTCAACAACCTGCACATTCCCAAGGCAGAGGGGCAACAGCAACCATGAATGACCTTTCCTGGGAAGATTATTGAGTCAGGAATCTGAAGGCTGGATCTGAGAGGGGGAGGATCTGAAGATGGAAGGAGCAGTTAGGAGGCTATTGTAGTAGTCTCTGGGAGACATGACATAGGACTGAATGAGACTGGTTGACAGGGAAGGTGAAGAAAAGATGGATATGAGAAACAGAGATGCAATAGCAACACATAGGATATGGTGTTTGCCTATGGAAAGGTGGAGAGGGAGAGAGAGGAGCAAAGGAAGACTTAGGATTTTAGGTTGGCATGACTGGGAAGATGGTGGCGCCTTTAATAGAAAGGTGTAGGTTTATAGAGTAAGAGGATAAGTTCAGTTCAGGACATGTTGAATTTAAAGTTCAGGTGGGACATCCAGGCGAAGATGTCTAGCGGAAATTGAGAGGCACAACATTAAAGTTCAGAGAGATGAATTATTCAGTCAATATATTGTGCTAAGTACTAAGGATAAAAAGAAAGGGAGAAGCATGATCCATGTCCTCGAGGAGCTCACTTCGTAACAGAGGAAGATAATACGTATGTATGCACAATTAGGTACACACAAGATAAATAGAGTGGAAAAATAGTTTTGGAAGATTTTTGTGTAGTTTTGATAGTTGAACTTATGGAAAATGCTGAGATCTCCAAAGAAGACAAGAAACTCCAAGGCCATTTCATGGGATACTTCAGCTGATGTTGTAGAGACGGATGGTCAACCAGCAAAGGTGACGGCAGAGCAGTGGTTATAGAGATAGCAAGAAAATCCAGGGAGGGAAACCAAAAGCTAAGGAAAGGTATGTATAATCAATCAGGTATATATATAATTAGGACTAAGAAAAGACTGTCCATTCAATTGATTACTGGTAACTTGAAAGAGCTGTTTCAGTAGCTGTGGCTTTAGAAGCCGGATTGCCAAGGGCTGAAGAGGGAGCCAATGGTAATGAAGTGAAGGCAGTGAGTATGAGTATGAGTATGAGCTACATTTTCCAGAATTTCAGTAGTGAAAGAGAAAAGAGACAGAGGACAATTGCTTGAGCTGCTGGTACATCTGAGAAAAGCTTTTTGTTCTTGTTTTGTTTTATGGATGGGGGAGACCTGGGCATAATTCTAAGCAATCAATAAGGATCTAATAAGATACTGGGAGAGGCTGATGATAGGGTGAGGAAAGGCCTGATGGCTTAAACCTCTAAGAAATTAGTCACGGATAGGACAAAGGGCCCAAATAGAAAGACTAACCCTGCCAAGGAGAAAGGCCACTTCAGTCTCTGAGATCAATATATCAGTGGAGAGGATGGGTGCAGAAAAGTTTTGAAAGGCCAAGATTTTCTTTGTAGACAGGAGACCAGATTTTCTTAAGGAATTGAAAGAAAATTTGGAACATTTGCTTTGGGACGGAAATTAAGGAGTGCTTCATCTTTTCTTTCCTGCTGTTTCTACCTCTACCTGCAAATGGTAGACCTTTACTGCTAAATTTCTCTGTTCTGTAAGACTTATTAAATTTCTTATTTAAATCCTTATGACTTATTTAATTTATGTCTTTGAAAGTACTTCCCTTTGATAGATTTTTGTAACATAAATCTGTATATGAATTCCATGCTGGAGGGAAGATAAATGGAGGATGTAAATAGCTGGGTTGACACAAATAAAAATAGACTTATTTGTTCAGATGTCTTTTGGTTTACACTTCTGTCCTCATAGTCAGTGTTTCATTCTGATGGGAGAGGTGTACCATGAGTTCTAAGCTGGAAAGGATCTTATGGTGATAACTTTTATTTATGACTTTTTGTTAACTTCCCAAATAGCAGAATTAAATTGGACCCAACCACCTTCCCCTTCCTTTCCCTGGGCTAAAATAAGTTATTGTTGTAGGAATCAGATGGCTTAAAACCTAGATGCCTCAAACTAATCTCCCAGCTCTGAGAGAGGGTTATGGACAGATAGAGACCAAAAAGCTCTTAATCCATGATTGGCACAATGAAGGATAAAGATGTAGTTGGAAAAAATGGGCCCCTCCCATGTTACCCACTGGGAGGAGGGAGTAGGAAGACAGGGTGCCTAGGTCCACCTCGCCTTACAGTAACACCTGCTTATTCCATTTACCAAATCACTATACCTATTCACTACCTGTCAAATAACTCTAGCCCTATTTGACTCACACCTGTCCAAACTTACACCAGGTATACAAAACTTGGAGATCTGTCTGAGAAGCCCTGAAAGAACTGGAGCAGATCAACATCAAGGAAATGTTTTTTAGTCAATTACTGTACTTTTGTATCTCCAGAATACAATGGCTAATGTAAATACTGTGACTTAAAATGCCATTATTTATCAAAGGTGCTTTGAACTAGGCAGGGAAAAAATATATGAAATAATCACAAAAAAATTGACATGTTTGAGAATCATTGTGTTTTCCTATAAGATTCATTAAATATTCAGTATTTGCTCATTAAATATCCAACCACAAGTTTACTGTGTAGCTACAATGAAGACAAGGAAATGTTTTTCCAAACATAATATTTATCTTCACAGGCTCACAACATTCCAAGATATTTCATCCCATTTCATTAGTCTCTGAGGGTCTTTTCAAACTGAAAGTATTTTTTTACAATTTGTTTAAATCCTTTTAGATGCTTTAAGTGAAAAAAATAATTCTTTACCCACTGTGATGAATGCTTTGCTATTTCATACTTTAAAGGTCTAAGAATATCAATAGATTATTCATTATGTGAATGACTTTGTGGAAATGTTTGCTTTCTTGTTACCAATAATATCAAAACTGCATGAGAAAGTTTTCCATTTCATAGTCACAGAATCTCCCAGAGTTGGAAAGAATCATCTTTAGTCCAACCCTGATCTAAAAAAGTGCCCTATACCTTCCCTGACAAAGAGTTTTGTACTTTCTGCTTGAAGACCTCTAATGCCAGGAAATTCATAATTTACCAAGGTCATAAGATGTCAGATCACTGACATTTATATAGAGCTTATTTTGTACCAGGCATTTTACAATTATTATGTAATTTGATCCACCCAACAACCCTGAGAGGTAGATACTATTGTTATCCCCCATTTTACAGAAAACAGAGGTTAAGTGACTTGCCCAGTGCCCCACAGTTACCATCAGAAACTGGATTTGAACTCAGGTCTTCCTAACTCCAGACCCAACCTTCTATCCATTGCGCCAACTAGCTCCCCTCTAGAACATAGATTTAGAGCTGGAATGAATCTTAAAAGTCATCTAGTTTATCTCCGTCAGAGACAAGATTAGAATCCCAGTCTTTTAGGCTCCAAAGCTAGCTCTCTATCCATTCCACCAGAGAAATCAAGAATCCTCTCAAATGCACAGAAACCAAATTTAAACACAACTGGGAATGATTAACAAAATAAATAAAAACACAATAGAAAATAGATAATGCTAATATGTGGTTTTCTAAGACAATACATAGTCTGCAGGGATCCTTCTGTATGGCTCCATTTCTATTTTAATTTGATACCACTATACTCTATCACTCTGCCTCTAGCATAATAATAAATAATCTTGTTATTAAATAATTATTATCACAAAATTAATAATCTTGTATTTATATAACATAGTTAGTTACAACCTCCCCAAAACCTAGTCTGATGCTTACCCGGGGCCATCATAGTTTCTCAAAGGCAATGCCTTTGATACAACAGTGCAGTAATTGACTTTAAAAAACATTCAGTTTCTCTTGGTGTTGATCTTCTGTTTACTACAGCTCTCACAAGTTCTATTACAATGACTCTGGATACGTATCCAGTGATCTCTGTGATCTACCAACCCATATAGCTAGATTTGAGAAGCTCATTCCTTGAATCCAGTCTACCATGCAATAATATTTTGAGATATAGCAACTCATGAAGACCATCTACTAAAGGTTGAGAGGGGTTGCCATTTGCATTGGTGGAGGGAATAACTACACTTAGAAAATCATAGTTCCTTGTAAATAATGAAGTAAGCAAAATGCTGGGTCTTAAGACCTCATTGATGCTTAGCAGTTGTGGAAGGCAGGAAGGTCCCTTATGGCACCAAAAGAAGGCATCCTCTGATATGGTAGAAAGGATATTGGATTTGCAGTAAAAAACCTTGGTTTGACACCTGTGTGACTTTGGCCAAGTACTTTCTGGGCTTCTATTCCCATTTGTAAAATGAAAGGGTTGGACTAGGTCTCTGAGGTTTCTTTCAGGATCCTTAGAATACATGATGATAACAACAATAACTCCTACATAAAACGTATTATGTGCCAAGCACTGTGCTAAGTGCTTTACAATTATAATCTCATTTAATCTTTTTTCCCCCACCAATTAACAAGCATTTATTAAAGCACTTACGTGTCAGACACTGTGCTATGCACCAGGGATACAGGTAAAAACAATTCTTAATATTAGTTTTTTAAGACTTTGAGCTCCCCCTCATTGAGAAGGCAAGCAATTTAATGCAAGTTACACATGTGTAGTCATGCAAAACATATTTACATATTAGTCAGGTTGTGAAAGAAAATGTAGACCCCCCCCCAAAAAAAAAACTCAAGAAAAATAAAGTAAAAAACCTGAGAGATAGGCGCTATTATTATTCACAATTTACAAATGAGGAAACTGAGGCAAACAAGGGTTAAGTAATAATAGCCAATATTTATATAGTACATTGTTAATTACTTTACAAATGTTATCTCATTTGATCCTCAAAACAACCCTGCAGAGCAGGTGTTATTATTATCTCCATTTCATAGATGAGGAAACTGAGGCAAACAGAGGTTGAGTGAGCTTCCCAGAGTCATTCAGCTACTTAAAGTCTGAGGCCAAATTTAAACTCAGCTCTTCCAGACTCCAGATTTGGCACTCTGTCCACCATATCAACTACTTAGCTCAAAGATAGGCTTGGTCAAGTGCAGGTGAACAGAAGCAGTGAGAAGTGTTTTGGTGGATCTAATAAATCTATGTATGATCCTAAGTAATTTTTCCCATTTTTATGCTTAAGAACACTAGACATTCATTCAAATTCTATGTTGATATTTACTGTAGCATTAAGAACAAAGGTAAAGGCACCATTTACCTTTAAAGATGGTATCAAGGTTGACTCTTGTATGCAAGACACTTTACCAACATGTGGCTGCCTGTTACTTTGGCTAACAGAAAGAGAACTTCATTTTCACTACACTAAATGGGCTACACCTGTCTTAGCATGGCAAAAAGAACCAAAGAGAGTGTCTACTGAGATGCCAGATCACAAGATCACAAATGTAGAGCAGAAAGGGACTTCAGAAACCAGAGATTCCAACCCCTCCCTTTACAAACTGAAGAAACTAAGTCCCAGAAGGCAATAGTGATAAGCACAGGGTCTCATCACTGATAAGCAGAATCCAATGTCCCAATCTGAGCCAGAATACAGGTCATCTGATTCCCAATCCAGAGTTCTTTTCACCGTTCTTAATTTATTAGATTTGTTTTGTTTTTGCCTCACGAGGAACATTCAGTTTCTGACAATTCTAGTCATGTTTTTTGGATACGAAAGTAAACAAAAGCTGGGGAAAAACTAACACCATTATTCTGTATAAAACAAACTACATATCCCAGTTTGGTGACATTGCAGCTATCACCTTTTTCCCTGCAAAACTCACACAAATGCACAGATACCAGAAAAGAAAATCCTAGATTGTTGGATTTGTACTCCAAAATCAAATTCCCAGGAACCCCAAGACTTTCAAAGTTCATCCCTACTGTTTGTAGGTTGCTCTGAATCCACAATATTTCAGGTATAATTTACTCATTGCACCATATCATAATTCTCTGGCTTCACAACCCTATTTAGCTATATATCTCTCGACTTCATTGTACATCCCCATCCCAACATAATTGCATCTAGAGTTGTAAAAGGACCATAGAGATCAATCAAAGACTCATCTATCAAACCTCTGCTATTTGCCAGGTACTGGGAATGCAAAGATTACCCAGTTCACTCAACGTCCTCTTTTTACAGAGGAGGAGACTAAGTTACAGAGAAAAGTGACTCCCTTAAGGTCTCCCACGTGGTAAAGAGCTAAGACTAGATTTGAATTAAAGTCCTCGGCTCCAAATCCCGGGCCCGGACTTGAGGAGCACGGACAGCCCAGTGTGGTTCACCGGAAAGGGACGCTGAGACCGGAGAATCTAGCCTCAAATCCCATTTTGGCCATATTCTAACCACGTGACCCATGACTTTAAGAGCTAACTCTTCCTTGAGCCTCAGTGTCTTACCCTGAGAAATGAAATCTTTTGACTCCATGACTCAAAATGGTAAGTAAGATGTTTAATGACAGAGTTCTTGTCTGACCCTTACAAGGCCCTCACCCAGCTTCCTTTCCAGCCTTCTCAGCCCCAGACCCAGCACCCCTGCCTCACTCACCAAGCTTGGGGTTTGCCTGGGACCACGCAGAGGCCAAGAGTGCGCAGGGCGCAAGTGTCCCGCGGGCGCCTCGGCGCCTGCCTCCCAACCCCAGGGCTTTATCCACGCGCCTCCTCCCCGCCCCACCCTCCTGAGTTCCTGCCGCCAGGTTCCCGGGGGCGTGAGGGGCAGCCCGGAGAAAGGGCAGGGAGGGGAGCGGGGTGGGGGTGCAAGCAGAGTTCCAGCGGCTGGAGGTGGGGAGGGCTTGGTTAGAAAGGCAGGGCGAGAAGAAGCCCCATCCGTTGTTTCAGTGTTTTTCTAAAAGCCAGCTAGCATTGACCCTACTGCCCTGGGCCAGGCCTAGCTCCACCCGTGACTCGCTGCAGTTTTGGCTCGAGAGGCGCTGAGTGACCCCTTGTCTCCAGCTGCTGGATCTTTTCGTCCAGCCTCTCTTTTCTCGGAAACTTCTCCGGGGCTCTGAGCCATGATAGAGAAGCCTTGGAGTTCTTGGGAACCCGGGGCAGTCAGTGCTGGACAGCGGCCAGCGCCCAGCGGCGGCTCAACCGCCCCGCAGAGGGAGAGGGCATCGGCTCTGTTAGGACGCACCCGAGACTGCTCTGAAGCCACCTGCCCACCACAAAGAATTTATTCCAGCAAAAAAGGGTCTGCGCCCTTAAGGATTAAAGATTTCCAGCCAGAGGGGTCTTAAGAGGCAATCTAGTGCATCCTCTTCATTTTACAGTTGGAAACTGAGGCCCAGGAAAGTAAAACTGCCCAGCCTGTGATCACCCAGCTAGTAAATGTTAGAGACGGGCTTGGAACCCAGGTCTTTCTGACTCTAGCTGCACACTCTCCCCGCTAGGGGAATACAGAACCGGGCTTCCGATGCGTACTGAACATGATTCCCCACAACCACACACCTGACAAAAGCTCACACTGTCTTTGGTTTAGAGGTTTCCAGCCCAGGTCATAAGGTCCTCGAACTGAAAGGGATCTCAGAGCCCAAGTCCAGCTGCATTCCTTTACAGACCAGGGACAGGGAAAGCAAGTGATTTTTAACTGTCAGAGAATGCACCGCCTTTTAAAGCAGCCGTTTTGGACAGCTCTTAAGCCTTCTAGCTCACAGCTCCTACTTCCTTCAAGGGTCAAGAACAGCCAAGTCTTCCACTTGATTGCACCTCAAGTGACCTCTACCCTCACCTTCCCTCCTCCCCCCACACAGTCCTCTTCTCCAGGACTCCTGAAACTCCTCTCAATGGCCATTGGATCATATGGGATAACCTGGAGTCCCCTCCTCATCCAGCATATCCTCTTGATATGCTCCTATTTATCAATGTGCTTCCTAAACTGTGGTCCCAGAACTCAGTGCAACACTCCAACTGTGGTCTCACCAGAACAGAACACAGCAGGACTATTGCCTTCTTCCAGGAAATTATGCATTTCCATGCAACCTAAGTTCACACTGGCTTCTTTTGACTGCTGTATCTGTATTCACTTGTGTTGAGCTTGTGCTCTGCTACAAAATCACTTTGTGCATTTTGTTTTTTGGAGGCAGTTGGGATGATGTAATTTTTCCAGGGTCACACAACTAGTAAATGTTTTGAGACTAGATTTGAACTCAGGTCCTCCTGACTCCAGGACCAGTGTTCTATCCACTCTGCCATCTACCTACCCTCGCTTTATACATTTTAAACATAATTTGTAGAAGTTTAATTAAGTAACAAAATTCAATAATGAGTCTCTTCCTCCTATTTAGTTTTGAATTTAATTCACTTTACTACCACCCCCAAAAGATAAGGTCATGTCTTATCCTATCTCAAAGATAATGCTATCCTATCATAAGTAATAGAAGTGACTCCAACCCCTTCATTTAACCAATGAGGAAAATGAGGTCCAGGGAAGTTGTGACTTAGGGTAACAGACTTGGAGCTTGAAGGGACTGCAGGTGCTTGTTTAGTCCAAAACCCTCATTTTAAGGATGAGGAACCTGAGACAAGGGAAGTCATTACAAAGACATTAATGTAAGACATTCCATAGGTAAAGTCACAGATGAAATTTGAACCCAGGTCATATACTTAAAACTTAGACAATGAGTCAGTAAATATTTATTAAATGCCTGCTACGTGCCAGATACTTGGTATACAAAGAAAAGGTAAAAAAATAGTCCTTGCTCTGGAGTTCAATCTAATGGGGAAGATAACATGCAAACATATGCCCAAAGAAACTATAGACAGGATAATCTGAAGAGAATTAGTAGAGGGAAGGGATTAGAATAAAGGAATTGGGAAAGACTTCCAGTAGAAGATGGACTTTTAGCTAGGACTTAAAAGAAGCCAGGCTTGTTAGGAGGCAAACATGAGAAGGGAAGGCATTCCAGGTCAACCAGAGAAAGTGTGAGTCAGGAGATGGAGTGGTTTGGTTTTTTTTGTTTTTGTTTTTTTGAGGAGCAAGGAGACCAGTGTCATTGGACTGAAGAGTATTGGGGGGGGAGGGTGTATAAGATATAAGAAGTTGGAAAGGTAAGGAGGTGGAGCTAGGTTATTAAAGGCTTTGAACTCCCGAGGATTTTCTGTATGATCCTGGAAGTGAACTTTATTGAGTAGGAGGGTGCTCAGATCTGTAGGAAGGTCACTTTGGCAGCTGACTGGAGGATGGATTGGAGTGGGGAAGGAAACTGGAGGCTGGCAGGCCCACCAGCTGGCATTGCAATAGTCCAGGCATGAAGTAATGAAAGCCTATACCAGGGTAAGGGGCAGTGTTAGAGGAGAGAAAAAGGGAGGGGGTTTAGACAGGTAATGCTGCACAGAGAGTCATTACACAGATAAAACTGACAGACCTTGGCAACAGATTGAATATGGGGATTGAGACGAAGGAGTTGATGATTGCATCTAGAGCCTGGATTACTGGGGTACCCTCAACTGTAATGACAAAGTTCAGAAAATGGGGAGGTTGGTACAAATATAGTGAATTTAATTTTGGACGTGTTACATTTCAGATTTTTGTGGGACACCCAGTTCAAGATGTTCAATAGACAGAGATGTGGGACTGGAGGTTAGCAGAGAGGTGAGAGCTGGATTAGTAGATTTGAGAATCATCATTATAGAGATGATAAGGGAGAAGAAAAGAGGGCCCCAGGAGAGAGTTCTGTACAATACCCATAGTTAGCAGGCTTGACCTTGATGGAGATCCAGCAAAGGAGACTGAAAATGATGGATGGGTCAGATCAGTAAAAAAACACATAATAGTGTCACTAAAACCTAGAGAGAAGAGGAGAAGAGGGTGATCATCATTGCCAAAGGATGCAGAGAACTCAAGAAGGATGAGGTTTGAAAAAAGTCTGCCATGAGATTTGGCCATTAAGAGATCATAATAACTTTGAAACGAGCAGTTCTGAAGAATGATGAGGCCAGCAGTCTAAGTGCAAAGACTTAAGAAGTGAGAGGAAAGAAATTGGAGGTACCTTAACGTTAATAGGCAATGGAGGAGACAACATAAATAATTGGGTACATATAAGATACAAACAGAATCAAAGGAAAGGAAGTGTAGAAGGAAAGGCTTAAGTGACAGGTGGTGCTAATAAGACGTTAGCAGAAGATAGAGTTTGAGTCTTGAAAGAAGATAGGGATATCATAAGGCAGAGGTAAGAAGAGAGAGAGTTCTAGGTATGGGGTACAGCTGGTACAAAGTCATGGAGATGGGAAACAAGGCCGTGAGTGAGGGCTGGCATGTAGACTGGTATCACAGAGTTGTAGAGTGAATAGATAGGAGTAAAGACATGAGAAGACTGAAAAGGTGGAAAAGTGCCAGCTTGTGAAGAGCCTTATGTGAAAAGATTTTATGTTTGACCCTGGAGGTAGGAGAGAGTCATTGGAGTTAGAGGTGATTGGACTTCAGAAAAATCATTTTGGCAGTTGTGGGGAGGATGGATTAGAGTGGGAGAAGACTTGAGGTAGGGCAACTAGTGAGAAAGCTATTGCAAAAATCTAAGCAAAAGTGATGAGGGTACACTAGTGTGATGTCTGTGTATGTGAGAGGAGAGTAGGGAGTGTATGTGAGCAATACTGTGGTGGTACAAATGACAAAATTTGGGTACTTACTGGAATTGAGGACAAAATGAAAAAATGTCCTGAACTACAAATTAAATACTTTCAGGTTCAAAGGAAAATTTTTCATGCTTGGCGTATTGAGGGAAATCTTTTGCAGTTGTAGGGGATATGACCAGAAGTAGCCTGTTCAACTTAATACAGTTACAGAATGAATCCTTTGTTCTGACCATAAAGGCACTTCTCTATAGAAAGTGTGGTCAACATATTGAGAGGACATTTCCATGTAGGGGTGTGAAAAATGCCCTTGACCTGGATATTCAGTTGCCAACTGGTTGTACTACAGATACATCATAGCTTGATTAAATCATGTCTACTGAAGATGTAACCTGCAGTCATGGATGTAGTCTATAGAGGACATAGATCAATATGGGCCGTGGTCCAGAGAATCACAGCTGAGCTAAAGATCAGAGCTGAGAGATAACACAAAGAGTGGATTTGCATCCCTGGGGGCTGAGGGGAAGGAAACCTACATATCTAAATAACCATTTAGAGGATCCCTCCCTCCTAGAGATAGCAGGAGGAAAGGCAATGGCAGGATCTCATGCCCCTAGAGATTGAAGCTGTGGAAAGAGAGTTGGCAGAGTATTCAAGGAATTCTTCAATGGGAGAACCATGTAGTCTCAGAAAGAAAGGACTCACATAGCCCCAGAGATGA
The DNA here is from genome assembly GCA_023548195.1 of Bettongia penicillata ogilbyi. Lineage (NCBI taxonomy): Eukaryota > Metazoa > Chordata > Mammalia > Diprotodontia > Potoroidae > Bettongia > Bettongia penicillata. Next base: position 1,480,786 of record JAJHZJ010000718.1, read on the forward strand.
CATAAGCCAAATGAAATGGTAGAGAGCAAGAATTCTTGAACCCACACTCTTGGAGAGAAGAAGATCAACTGTATAAACACAGCACCTGAAAGAGCATCAGACAGAGCCATGATATGGAAGGACTATTAAAATTGGAAAGACCCTTTAAGAAGAATGGTAACTCTAGAAACTCCAAGTGCTCCTCTAGTCTCAGGGCATTTCAACCACAGAGTGCTGGGTTCCTGGCTATAGTAAATGGTTAATAAATTCATTTTCTTTCTTATTTACTTACTTTCCTTTCTTTGCTGCCTTCCTTTTTTCTTCCTCTTTCCTTTCCTACTCTTTCCTTCTCTTTCTTTCTTTCTCTTTCTTTTCCTTTCTTCCTACCTACCTTCCTTTCTTTTTTTCTTTCTCTTTCTTCCTCTCTTTCTTTTCTTACTCTCTTTCCTTCTCTTTTTTTCTTTCTATCTGAGGCTACATTAAGAGAATCATAGAGGTCAGGACTAGCCAACCATTATTCTTGCTCTATTCTGTTCAGATCAAATTCCATCTGGAGTCCTCTCATCAAATCTGGGGGCCATATTTTAGGAAGTACATTAGTAACCTAGAGAATATCCAGAACGTGGGAAGGATAGAAATTGGTTGAAGTAACTCAAGATGCTTAGAGAAGATTTGGACTGTGATTAATGTCCTTAAGTATTTGATTACTTAATCAAATTTAATTACTTCCACTCATCCTGAAGATGTTCCTTTTGACTACAGAAGGGAAAACTCAGAGTCCTACGTAAGAGATACATGAAGGCAGATTTAAGTTCAATGTAAGGGAGAAGTTGCCAATGATTAGAGCCATGCCAAAGTAGAGTGGGCTTCCTGAAGAGATAGTGGGATCCCCCTTCAAGAAAAGGGGACCATTTGTTGGGTATATTGTAGAGGGAATTCTCAGTCAAGTTCTGATTGGGCTAGATAGACTCTGGATCGGTTGTCTTTCAACTTTGAGATCCCATTGTCCAAAAGGTACTTTTTTTACAATAAATCTGTGAGAAGAACCAGGACAAGTATCATCTCTGATTTACAGAGAAAGAAACTACAGCTATTTGGTATGATGTGACTTCCTGAGAGCTGTATTTTCTGAAGAAATTCATCACATGATCCTACCTCTATCAAGATTTCCTTTTGGCTTGTATGAAGTTTATGTGTTTGGGGGAGGTTTCTCCTGGGGGGTGGGGAAGAGGAAGTAGAAATGTGGTATAAACATCTGGAAAAGTTCTAAAGATAAAATTCTCTTAATTTCCAGACACAGGAAGAAAAAATTGCTCTCTTGACAGTAATGTCACAAGAGAGACGATTTAGACCTGGAAAGGAACTTAAAATCCTTGGGTCTTGGATTTTATTGACCATTTTCTATGGAAAAGTAAAGATTGAAAGCAGAGGTTGGCAAAGGAAAATCCTGAATTCCTAAGATGGAGAAAACATGTTCAATGATTCTCGGAATTATTAGTGTGATGTGCTCATTCCTCTCCCGTACCCAACCTTCCAATGAATAAAATGAAAATCAGGCAGCTGTAAATGAAAGGCAAGTGTGGACTAAGAGTTCAATGACCTGAGTTCTAAACCTGACTCAGACATTGTGACTTGGGATAAGGCAACTCACTTAGATGAGCCTCAGTTTGCTCATCTGTGAAATGAGAGAGAGAGAGAGAAAGAAAGAAAGAAAGAAAGAAAGAAAGAAAGAAAGAAAGAAAGAAAGAAAGAAAGAAAGAAAGAAAGAAAGAAAGAAAGAAAGAAAGAAAGAAAGAAAGAAAGAAAGAAAAAAGTAAGAAAGAAAGGAAAAGAAAGGAGGGAGAAACAAAGGAAGGAAGGAAGAAAAGAAGAAAGGAAAGAAATAAGAAAAAGAAGGGAGAAATAATATGCTTCAGTCTATGCTTCAATCAGACAACATCAGTTCTTTCTCTGGATAGCATTTTTCATCACGAGTTGTATGGGATTGTCTTGGATCTTTGTATTATTGAGAATAGCTAAGTCATTCACAATTCTTCAACAGACAATATTGCTGTTACTGTGTGCAGTGTTCTATTGCTTCTGTTCACTTTGTATTAGCTCATGTAAATTTTTCCAGGTTGAGAAACTTCTTTCTTTGTATGACTGAGCAACCGAAAGAATCCGGGATATGCAAAGAAGGGAAGGGAAACAAACATTTATTAGGTGCCTACTCTGTGCTAGGGCACTTTGAAAATCTAATTTGATCCTCACAGCAATCCTGGGAGGTAGGTGCTATTAGAAGTCTCATTTTATAATTGGGGAAACTGAGGTAGGTGGAGATTGAATATTTTGTCCAGGGTCATACAGCTAGTAAGTGTCAAAGGCCAGATTTTAATTCAAGTCTTCATGACTGCAGGTCCAGCCCTCTATGCCATATGTCACATAGCAATCTGTGGGGAGGGAGAACTTTCATCTGTTCACTACATGGGTGAAGAAACATAAATATACTGACAAGATAAATGAGTCAAGGAAGAACAGTAGCCTAATCCTCAAACAATGAATCCCTATGATGTTTCTGAAGGAAATTCTCTCCCGTGTTTAACCTTTGAGAAGCTGCAACCAGTCCAAAGACAATTTCAATCTATAATTTTGTCCTGCCCACCTTCTTTTCCTTATAAACAGACTATACTCCTATGCCTAAAATGCTCCTCACTTTCACCTCTTAGAAACCCTTGTTTCCTCCAAAACTTAGCACAAATGCCACCTACATGAAGTCTTTCCTGACTCCCATGCTTCCCATAATTCCCTCATATTTATCTTGTATAAACTGACATATACAGATTATCTCCCTTATCAGAATGTAACCTCCTTGAGGAAAGAGACCATTTCATTTGTGGATTTCTTTCCTTAGGACCTACCAAAGTGCCAGGCACACAGTAGGTTATCAGTCTTTTAAAGCTGGTGTCATGGGAAGGGACATCCACTATATTTTAGATTTTCAAAGTAATAGTGCAAAAACCCCACAATATACATCCTTATGAATATGGATACATGACTCTGTTATGGAGCAGTTGAGGTGAGATCAGAGGTTTTGGAGTCAAATCCCTGCTCTGGTAATTTACTAGCTATGACCTTGGGCACTTACCCTCAGTTTCCTCATCTGAGGAATATTTCAGGCTGTTCTTTGCTGTCCACAGATGCATTTTTAAAAGCAGAATTGTGTCTAGGCAAGACAATAATCTTGTTCCTTAGGCTTGGTTTGGTTCTTGTGCCTTCCTCTTCCTTTCCTTCATTTATTGGGAAACCAAAAGTAGTCAAAATATACTAAGGAGCAGAGAGGAGGGGAGGCTGAATCTTTTGGAAGTTTCCCAAAAGGGAAGCCAGAAATGGATACTGACTAAATGCAGTTTAGCAATGATCTATTAATAGATCAAGAATCTACAAGGAATTTCTAACTCTAAATCAGAGTCTTAGAGAGAACTTGCTCGTGGTGATCAGGAAATAACAATTTAAAAATAGAATTATGCCTTGAGGAAAGTGGTTATTGAGGCTTTTTTGTATGTGAATACCCATTATTAAAAGCTAGAATATGGAAGTTGCCCTAGGTTCTATATGAAAAATGTTTGAGATTACATTAGATGATAAAAAGGTCCCTTACGGCTCTAAAGTCTTTGCAATCTCTGCTGTAGTGAAGATTTGAAGCTGATTTTTTAAAATATATTGCTAAACATTTAGGAAATTTCTTTTGAGTTCAATCATCATAAACATTTATGAAAGTCATTCTTACAGATTAAGAAACTGAGGCCCATAAGAGGTCATAGAGTTAGTAGGTGCATGGCAACTATGTTGGCTGACTCCACATCTAAGGCTTTTCCCAGCACCATGGAATAAAACAAATATTTATTCTGAGGTATTTATCACTCATCATTTTTTATGTAGGCCCATGACAACTTCCATACCCTAATTTGCATAGTGGCACCCCAGACAAGACTAACTCAGGTTCAAGGTATTCTGGGAGGGCTGCAACCATTCAAAATCACAGCTCACAAGCCCCTATCAATTATTTCAATTATAATTTCTAGCCAGACTCTCTAGAGTGTCCTCTTGAGTGTGTCTTTAATATTTAATCTTTCCTTTCCTGAATTCTTAAATGGGAAAATGTGGTTGGATTATTTTTGTCCTAAATTCTACTCAGCATAGTATGCTACTATGTCACTGACTCAAATGGCTTGATTTGTAAGGTACCGTAATATTGGAAGCATGACATTCAAAAATGAATTTCCTCACAAACAGCAGAAAAACATCCTCCAGTGAGACCTCCTCAAGAATTTGACTCTTTCCTCTTACTTATTTTTGACTGACTTAGGCAGGTGACTGAAACTTCTGTCCTCAGGCTTCTGTCCATTAGTAGGAAGAAAGTCTTTGTAAGAAGTCACTACAATCCAATCGGGTACAAGAAAAAGAGGATATTAAGCCTGAGCTCACAGAAGAAAGGCTAAGATAATCTCATAATTTGTAACTTGATGGCAGGCAAACATTCTTCTACACTGGAGACTGAATGTACCTTTTTGACAATTAACAATAGCTGAAATTTAAGGTTTGCAAAACACCACACATACTACCTCATTTAACCCTCACAACATCCCTAAGCGGTAAGTGCTATGATGCTTCCCATTTTATAGATGAGGAAACTGCGGCTGCTCTCCTGACCCTAAGTCCACTGCTCTAGTTTTGAATACACTGAGTTTGACTGATCCTTGAGCCACTCCTCTGGAGGCATTCCAAGTTGGCATTCTTCTCCAGGTTACCCCCCAGACTTCTAGTATGTCCCTTCTAAGAAGTTTCTTCACTATGAAGCTCTCCCCTGCCCTTGAATTTACACGCTGGAAATACCCACTGCACTTGTGATTTCTCCCTCTGATTGAACAATTCCTCCTGGGCACACATGCCAGCTGTGCTGCCCTCTTATACTAGTTTGCACTCTAGACTTTCTCTACCACTTATACCAACCACATTTTAGCTTTTTTTTATGTGTTGTCTTTTTTCATTAGAATGTGTAAGCTCCTTGAGGATGGGAACTGATTTTCTTTCTTTCTGTATTTACATTCCAGGTTTAACACAGTACTTAGCACACAGTAAGTGCTTAATAAATGCCTGTTGATTAACTGACACAGAATCATTTAAAGACCAGTATTTAAGACCATCTTCCAAACAATTCTCAATCTACCTTAATGATCTATGATCTGCCCCATGTGTTTCCAACTTGTTCACAAGCATAACCTAAGAAACCATCAAATTGTCTCAGTGATGATCTACCAAACTAATTATCATATCATGCAAAAGGAAATGAGGTTAATCTGACATGACTAACTTTTTATGAAGTCTTCCTGGCTTTTCATGATCCTTACTTCTTTTTTTAAATGTCATACATAAAGGTACTAGAAATTTCCTAGTAACAGAATTCAACTCATTGATCTATAGTTTGATAGTTTTATACTCATCCCTTTTTTGATAACTGGGAACACTTTTGACCTTGATTTCTGTGACACCTCTACTGATGTCTAAGATTCTTCTAAGATCACCAATGGTGACTCAACCGCCACATCTGCAGTTGTTTCCATTATCTAGGCTGTAGTCTGTCTGGTCACTTGAATTCAAAGGGAACAGTAAAATGTTGTTTGGTTGTTTCCTCAGTTATCCTGGATTTCTAGTCTACATTAGCCATTTTTGCTCTGTTTTTGGTCTAAGAAGCTTTTTCCTTAGGAGAGAAAAGGAGAATGCTCAGCATAGGCTTATGAGATTGAGAGTTGGAAAGAGTCTTAGTGACCATCAATTTCAACACCTTCATTTTATAAGTGTTATATTGATTCCCTAATGACTACAGATAACATGAAAAAAAAAACCAGGAACTTCCAGTAATTGAAGGTTGGATTTGAATCCACTTTGTTTCCAGAACTGGCTTACTAAATGTTTATCATTGGTTGACTGAGAAAGAGAATTTCCACTCTTTCACCTACTTCCTTTCCCTTGCCCCTTGGTTACCTGAGGATCTTAAGGGATGGACATTAAGGGTGAAGGCAAAGTCATAGAATTTTGGAATGTTTATTGAAGACGGTTGATGAATATTCACACTGACACTATCTCCCCGCTCAGTTGACTGTGTGTTCTTCTGCATGGTCACTTTTAATGAATTTGTTCAGAGAAAGTATCAGCTATAACATCATTGCCAGGAAATTCTGAGGAGATACAACATGGAGCATTTGGAGAAGCTACAACAATCCACAACAACCCTGGGAAGTAGGTGTTGTTATTACCTCCATTCTATAAATGAGACAACAGTGGGACAGGGAGGTTAAGTGAATTAACACAGTTAGCTCAGGTCTTCCCAACTCCAAGGCCAACTCCATACTACATTATTTACCTGCCTGAAGTGAACCCTGAATGAGAAGGAAGCTTGTAGGTTGGGGATTGTCCTGGGAAAACTGTGGAGTGCTGGCAATGATTGAAAGGTATTCCTTGTGAGAAAATCCCATCTCCTTAGTGCTAACAGTCCCCCAATGTTGCTATATGGCTTTGAATTATAGGAATCTCCACTGTGATCTCAGAAAAAACTCAATTATAAGTGATATAAAGGACCAGAGAAAGGTATATGGAAGATGGATATTGACTACTGTTTATTACTGACCTTGATTGACATGAAAGAATTATCACAAAAGACTTCATCAAAGCCACTTGTGTTTGGAAAAGGATGTAGACAGGTTTAGTAGCCAAAGACAAGAAAACATATAGAGAGCCTGAATGTTATACCCATGAACTTCTTTTTAGGAGAAAGCTAGCCATGTTTGGTACATCGTCAATGTATGATCTTGGGATCTTGGGAAAGAAATGAACAAAGGTTGGTAAGGATGTGGAGGCTGCATTGGGACCTATATCATTGTCATAGACTATTAAACCACAAGTAAAATTTGGAGGTCTAGTCAATAAAACAGAACAGTTAACTGAGAGAGGTAGGGAGCCTTTTTCACCAGAGTTCTTACACATAGGTGATGTGGTCACCCAAACAGGCTAGTTTCAACAAATTCTACAAATGTTTGACAATTTGACTCCTTACTTAAGCCAGTGATGCTTTATGCTTTAAGCCCAGCTAAGCTAAACATGAACTTTATTTTACTTCTGATATGCCTAGAGAGCATTAGCTCTCATTCTGGGCCACAGGTTACCCATTTTTCAAAAAAAAATCATGCATGGATTTTCATATAATCGAGCAAAGAATGGTGATGGGATAGTTAAATCTCTATATAAACAGCTGACTTCCTTGAAAGACATCATCTAAAGCATGTTTCTGTAGTCTTACTATGGTAAGTAGACAGCCCACCCTTCCAGTCAGGAAGACTTGGCTTGAAGATCTGCTGCTGACATGTACTGACTCTGGACAAATCATTCTCCTATTCTATGTTCCAGGCAAATCTCTTATACTCAAGTTACAGATGAATTCCTAATCAGCATGAGTTGAGAGAGTTTCTGCCCTAGTAATTCCCTACAGCAATGAAATCACAGGTGTAGATCCAATCAAAAGGCATGAGAAGAGGGAGAGAAGTGACACATCTCAAGTCAGGGATGGGAGATAGGGTACAACCAAGGAGCAAAAAAGGGCAGAGATTAAGAAGCCTGAGAGTTTCTCAGACACCAAAGGCGGGTATGTTAGTCTAACATGTCAGAAGGAGCAAACATACTGGAAAGCATTGTAATTGGGGCAAATGTCCTGTTGAGCTTCCAAGCCTTTTCTCTTAAGCTGGATACCCTGAACCTTAACTTCAACTTTTTAATCCCACTCAGTTTTGTTTATTTTAGTTCAACCAGAGTATTTCAGCTTTCTGCATGTTATCTTGGCCCCATTTCTTGGATTTAGCATTTATTTCCCAAGCTTCTCCACTATCACTCCCATTATCCCCAGCATCCTCTCCAGTCTCCACCAAAGTCTTAGTAATAGCTTGTGTTTGAGAAATCCTGCTCTCTTCTTACTGGAAGCTGGAGGGTGGGGATAGGGGATAATAATCTAAATGCCTCCTTAGACTAGCTCTGTCAGTCTTGTCTATAGCTAGATTATCATCATGGAAAGTCAAGAAGAGCTAGAATTCAAAATCAGACTATAAACTCTACACTCAGTAATCCAATCTACTGGAAAGACCAATCCTTATCCAGCACTTACTGGGTATATTAACAGGAGGCTTCAGTTAGCCTCAGTTTACTCATCTGTAAAATGGGGATAATAATACTTTTACAATTTATACCTCATGGTTGTTATGAAGTAGAGCAGAAAGCATTTTGTACACTTTAAAGCACTATATAAATATAAGTTATTAACTTATGTATAAAGTCATGAATGGGAGATAGAGTACAACCAAGGGGCAAAAGGCAGAGATTGAGAAGCCTGAGGGCTCCTAACAAAAACTTCACAATATCATACAATCTCAGGCCCTGCTTAGGGAAAGTCTCTCAGCCCAACGAAGTACTTGTCTTAAAGCTAAGGGCTTTCTTTTTAAATTGAAAAGCAACCATGGTTGCTTTTATGAACAAACCAGATAGTTAAGGAACCCAATTCCACCTTCCATTTTGCTTTCCTGTTTATATCATCTATCCTTCAGGTAGCTGGACAGTGAAGCATGGTGGAAGAGAGTAGGCACTAGGTTTGGAGTAAGATAACTGGGATTCACGTGCTGGCTTTTCCGCTAGGTTGTTGAGTGGCTTTGGGCAAGGAACTTTGCTTCTCTGGGAATGGAAGGGTTGAAGGAGAGAGCTCTGCTGTTGCTTTCACATCTAGGTCTATGATCCTATATGCATACAAGGAAGCCTTCGAGGTTCATTTTTACCTAATTTCACCTGGGGAGAATCTGGCATGGAAGTACCCATGTAGAGCTTGCTAGGTCAACCACAGTCTGCTCCTCTCAGACTTGGGCTCCATCTTTTGAAGAAGAAAAACCTCTTACGCCACTCCTTTCCAAGTTTCCAAGGGCATGGAGTTCTAATGACACCAAGGGTGTCAAAATATAAGAATATTATCATTACAGAATTGAACTAAGCAGTTTGGTCCAAGGAGTTGGGAAATTCTTGGTGTCATAGCTTCTGAGATTCAGAAGGAAGGAGTCTTTAAAGACCTGGGGTCCCTCCGGTACAGGAAAGTGCTCTCCTTGAAGTGGGAATTCCATATAGTGAAATACATCATGACTCATCCATACCTGCTCATCCCATGTGACTCTGGGTCCATATCCTTACAGTTTAGAATGGGGTAGAAGAGTCCTCCCAAAGGTCTCCTTACACCATGTAGATACCAGAGGCACAGAAGGCCTTTTCATTAGTCATCCCTTGTTGTTATCACATAGACAGCCCATATTTTTTTCTTATCACATATTTCTTTCAAGACATCCTTCATATCAGCCTTGAACAATTTGCTTTTCATCATGTGTAACAATCTCTTCACAACCTACACAAACCTCTGTGGCTCTTTACAAGATCCTCAATGATTCAGAAATGGTGATGTTCCACCGCCCACAGCCATGCAACGCCACCATGAATATTTTTCTTTTTGACTGGACCTGTGATTTCTTTAGTGTTCTTCAATAAGTGCCCTCCCTCAGGGTAGATTGGCACCTGTTTTGCAACTTACAACTTTATACAGTTGTGTGGACCACTGAGAAGTTAACTGACTTGCCTAAGGTTACATAGTCAATACATATCAGAAGCAGGATTTGAACCCAGGTTATCTTGACTCATGGCTCACTCTCTATCCACTATTAAAGCTGCCTTTCTAGCAGAAGCATATTGGTGTTAAAAAGATGGATATTTGTTTCAGGGTGAATCAGCTTTAGGTCATCAAAAGCATTTCAACAATTCAAATGATTCTCCTATAGTTGCCTCCTTTCTCTTCTGCTAGAGGTCTCAAACCTAGAAACTGCTTTTTCTCATTAAGTGAATGAATCTTTGTGACCATGTCTGCCTGGAGTAGACTCTATTTCTTCCTGGATTCAGTGTCTCCTATTGGTTTACAAAGTAAAGTATCTATTGGAGAGTGAAGAGGAGAAGAAACCGTCTCACATTCCCTAAAAGCAATTCCCTCTCATGGTCCAGGTTCCATGGTTCCTATTTCAGGCTTCCAAATTGGATTTCCAAACTCTCTTCAAGGTTTAACTATTTAAATTTCCCAAAAGGATAGCCCATTTTCAGTCCAGCCAATCACATTGCCCCTTTTTGCGGCACGCATAGAAACATGCTCACATTTTGTAAAGAGGTCACTGGATATTAAAATGCCTTTGGGCAAACCACCCATATTAACTATTCCCTTCTAATGGGCTTATTCAGGGTGCCTTCTAGATATATGTTAGAATATCCTTATCAATATTTTGTATTTATGGGAAAGCTTAGGAGTTAGTGGTTGTTGATATTCTCTCAGTTGCCTTTGGGGATGTGGTGGTAAAAAAAAAAAGGCTCTGAGATTTTCTTTCCCACACTTTTGGTATCATCATCTCTTTTAAATACCTTGAGCACTGATCCCTCAACACCATCACTGAGTCATCTCCAGGATCTATGTTTCTGTATATACTCAGTCTAGGTTAGGTGCTTTTCTCATTTTTGTTTTCAAATGTAACACACTCCATTTTACACTAAAGGGCATCAAGGTCAAGGTCAATAGCATAACTGGTGGTTGTCCTTCAGTCATTTCAGTAATGTCCAATTCTTTATGATCCCATTTGGGTTTTCTTGACAAAGATACTGGAGTGGTTTGACTTTTCCTTCTCTAGCTCATTCTACAGATGAGGAAACTGAGGCAAAGAGTCACATGGCTAATTAGTGTCTGAGGTCACTCTATGCATTATAGCGCCATCTCTCTGCTCTTCTGTGGCACAGTTGGTACTTGAACCCAACTCTTCTGATTCAAAATCTGATCCTTGCTGTGCTATTGATGTTTTTAATCAGCCTTGAAAAGGCTCATGAAATAAGCTCATGAAATGCTATGGAATTCTTAATCATCCTATCAAAGGACCATAGATTTAGAATGGGTAGGAACTTTAGAGAGCTAATCCTTGTATTTTATAGATATGAAAACTGAGACTCAAAGAAGTGACTTGTCCACAGTCACACAGGGGAGCAGAACCAGTATTTGAATTAATGTCCTTAGACTCTAAATTCCAGCATTCTTTCCTCTTCTCCATCTGTCAGAGAGAATCTGAAATTAGATAAGATATTTAAGATATTTGTATAAATAAGCACTGGTCCCAATGCCAAAAACCTAAAGATATCTGTGGGGCACTAAAGAAAAAGTAGATGCCCCAAAACAAATTTTCCTTTCTCAGACTCCTTTGTCTTTCTCTGTCTCTGATTTATTTCTCACAGAAAGCTTGCATTTCCTTCTCAATAGGCCATAAATAACATATCAGAATGATATGTTTACAGTCACTCCCTAAAGCATTCAAACACCAGCAGGCAAAAATATATAAACACAGCCTCAAAAGATATTTAGAAACAAAGCCTATGTCCAAGCAGAGATTATTTAGATCCTGGATCCTAATGCTACTGTATATATCTAACACTTCAGTCATGAATCTGGACCTTAGACCAGGGATCAACTAAGTGTTCTAGCTTTGGTTGCCTGTTATCATTGAGCTGGGTCAAATAACTTTCCAATAACAATTAATGAAGGAAGAAAAGGACATTAAAAAACTTGGAGAATAGAAAAGGAGCTATGCAGGGATACTCTGAGCTGGATATGGTGACCACAAGACTATAAAATTTCCATTTTATTCCTCAAAGATATTCTTTAGTCTAGTGAGTGGATAATGCACATAGGAAGAAAAGGCTTTGGAGATAAATTTTAGAATTTTTCCAAAGTCAGTGGCACAGGCAGCATAACACAGTAGACATTGATTTTTATAGCTTTTTGATGCTCCTATATCTCATATCCCAATCTAAGAAGTGTGGGGACTGATTTTTAAAAGATATACAAGGGATGAAAAGGAAATGGAAAACTTTTTATATCTTTTTTGAATTCTAAAGTTATCTCCTGCCTGTTTAATATAATTGGATTTTCCCAGACCGAAAGGGCTATTGTATCAATATGGCACATCCATGTCTCTTTCTACGTATATATCTGTGATATAGATACCTGTTATATAGATATCTATATCTAGACCCTAAGGGATGTCTTGTATCTGTGTCTCTGTCTATATCCAGACCTTAAGGAATGCTGTCTTAGTACAGAATATTTACATCTATGTTTATATCTATACTTAAATGAGGCAAGGCTAAAAGAAAAAGGTAATTTGAATAATTAGAAGGTTAAGCAAACTGATAGGTTGGATTAGCAGAAGGGCAAATTGATGAAAAAGAAAGTTGGTACAAGGCTAAATGGGAGGTGGGTTTGGTTATCCCTCTGGAGTTGTTGAGACAAAAGAAAGTAATTGGAGTGGGGTCACCAAGATATTAAGGGGTTAATAATTGTTTCTAAAAGTTTTAACTTGGTGCTTAGTGTTGGGATGTACATACTCCTAAGTAGTTCAAAGAAATAAAGTTGAAAATGGTAGCCATTAAGCACATCATGGGAAATTATGTAGTGACTTGTATGGAGAGATCAATGTTTATATTTCTGTCATAGTTGAAAGATTGTTATCTGTGTTCCAAGTGTAGGCTGATCTTCAGTTCAGCAGAGGAGATGAAAGGATCAAATGTTACCCCTCTATGCTCTCAGGAGTTAAGGGGAATAAAGTGTTCCAAATGGAAATAGAAGAAAAATTTCAATCAAGAGGAAAAATGATCTCAGGTAGAGAAAGGAAACAACCCTTTCCAGAAAAAAGAAAATGTAAGGAGTGTAACACAGAAGAGAAAGAGAAGGAAAAGGAGAGTTGCACCATTAAAGGCTCTTTAATGAAGAAGAAAGACCTGGGTTTTCAAAAGAGAAAGAATAGATTCAGCACCGTTATTGTGGTGGATCATAATCAAATCCTTAGATAACCTTAAGACTGATGATCTCTTTGACCATTTTTATTTACTTTCTCTGTAAGAAAGGCTGTAGAGCCTCCAAGTGGAATTAGCTTTTATATATGACAGCCTCCCACTGGGAACAAAGCCTAGCCCAATAAAATTTAGTGATCATTATTATTCATGTAAAATTCCACTTGCTGCAGATGTAAGCAATATTGGGCTTAATTTAAGGATGGAGAATCATTTTCAAAATTTTTGGAAAGCTTCATAACAATGAAAAGGGAGAAAAGAAATGGAGCTCGTAAATCCCTCCCAAGCTTTGTATATTGCTAGTAGAGTTAGAGGATCCTATTTAAAAAGGGGGTTACTGTGATTTCTCCTGAAGACTTAACATTCCAGTAGGTCTTGCCCACTTGCAGAGGCAGCTAGCCTTCATCGTTTTGCTGGCCAGACTAAATCGTTTGCATGATATCTCTGTTATTATGCTCTCCCAAATCTTGTTGATGCTTTGGCAGTCATTTCCCCAAGTGATGGATGATATTACAGCCACAACATGAATGACTTCAGCTTTTAGCAGAGTTGCTCCAGCATGTTCCAATGAAAGCATTAATGAAGGGCATGTTCTTTACAGTCTCCATCATGAAGAAAAAACCTTTTGTTTGATTTTCATTGCTGCTATTTGCAAAATAGGAAACAGAGTGAATCAATACCAATTGCTTGGTAACATCAAGTTAGGTCAAGTCCAATATTCATTACACTAAGTATCAGGTACCGTGCTAAGCATTGGAGACGTGTGTTCATCCTTTGTTGCTGAAGAAGACCGTGCCATCAGAAATAATGACATGACTTGCACTTGACTTTGTTTTGAGGGAGGGAAGGCTAAGCAGGTCACCCAGCCTCACTTCCTTTCCAGAGTCATTTGAATCCAGTGATCAAGATATTCATCAGGATGCCTGGAGATGACCCAGGATGCCCAAGGTCACACAGCTAGTGAGTGTCGAGTGTCTGAGGTGAGATTTGAACTCAGGTCCTCCTGACTCCTGCACTGGTGCTCTATCCACTGCACCACCTACCTGCTCCATTGGAGATGCAAATAAAGACAAAAACCATGCCTACCTTCAAAGAGCTTACAATTCAGTGGAGGAGACAAGATGTAGACAATTATATAAAAACAAGCTATATACTAGATAAACTAGAGATCATCTCAGAGAAAAGGCACTAACATTAAAGGGGATTGGAAAAGACTTATTGAAGAAAGTAGGATTTTAGCTGAGACTTGAAGGAAGGCAGGGAAACCAGGACATCAAAAGGAGGAGTGACAGAATGCCAGGTCTTGGGGACAGTCAGAGAAAATGTATGGAGTCAGGAGATGGAGTATCTTGTGTGAAAAAGAGCAAGGAGACCAGTGTCATAGAGTACATAGGGGCAAGTAAGGGGTAAGAAGACTGGAAAGCATTGTGTGTATGTGGAAGGGGATAGGTTATGAAGGGCTTTGAGTATTTCATATTTGATCCTGAAGGCATAGGGTGTCAATGGAGCTAACTGAGTAAGGGATGACATGATGTGATCTGAACTTTAGGAAACTCAATTTGACAAATGAATGGAAGACAGACTAAAAGCAGAAAAAGACTTGATATATGGAGACAAAATAGTGGGTTGTGACAGTCGTCCAGGTGGGAGAGGATGATGCACCAGGGTGGTGGTAGTATCAGAGGAGAGAATCGGGAATAGAAGAGAAATGTTCAGAAGATAGAAACTACAGCAGTGGAGATACAGGAATAAGAGAGAGTGAGAAATTGAGGAAGACACTGAGATTGTGAGCCTGGGTCACTTGGGAGGATGGTTGCACCCTTTGGAAGAAGGGAGGATTTGGGGGGAAAGCTGAATTGAGTTTTGGACGTGTTGAGTTGAAGACATTTATAAGACATCTAGTCTGTGATGTACGATGAGCAGTTGGAAGTGTAAGACTGGAAGTCAGGAGAGAGATTGAGTCTAAATAAATAGATCTAAGAATCATCTGCATAGAAATGATATTTGAATCTAAGGGAACTAATGAGATCATCAAGTGAAACAATGTAGAAGGAGAAGAGGGCTTAGCACCAAGCCTTGGGAGACGCCCAAGGTTATCTGGCAGGACCTGAGTAAAGATGGTAGACAAATAAAAGACCAGGCTAGAGTAGTGTCCTGGAAGACTAGAGAGAAGAGAGTAGCAAGGAGATGTGAGTGATCAGCAGTTCAACATGGGTGAGGAGTGAGAGACGGTCACTGCATTTGGCAACTAAGAAATCACTGGTAACCTTGGAGAGAGAAGTTTGGATTAAATAATGAACATGGAAGTCAATGTAGAGAAACCCTGGGCAAATCACTTGCCTGAGACTCTGCTTTTCATCTGCAAAATGAAGATAATAATAGCCCCTGCCTTAAAAATGTATAAAGATCAAAGGATTTTGATATACATGAAAGACTTTGCAAATCTTATAATGCTATAGTAATATCAGCTATCATTATTATTATTAATCAAACAATAGAGGTAATCATAAAAAAACCTTCCCTCTGCTTCTCTGCTTTCTATCACAAAATGTTTCTGCATTCATTGCCTCATCATCATCTGAAGGCATGGAGTGCTGGTCACTGTGTCAGAGACAAACAGACAGGGTCTGTACGCCACTCTCTGCTACTTACGAAATCACTACAACTTTGAGCAAGTCAAAAACTTCTCTGAACCTTGTTTTTCTCATTTATTGCCGGTAGATACTACTAAAGAGGTGACTGTCACTTCCAGCTCTATCATGAGCTCCAAATATGTCCAAAGCTTTACTCACTGACACATTACTTATTTAGAATGCATTTAATTAAGCTCCTCTTATGTCTAAGACATTGTGCTAGGTGTGGGGAAGAGGGAAAAGAGGGGAACAAAAATTAAAACAGAAATAATAGCTAGCATTCATACAGTGCCTTAAGGTTTGCAAAGAGCTTTACAAATATCTCATTTATCCTCGTAGTGATGTCAGGAGACAGGTGCTATTATTATTAGCATTTTGCAGATGGGAAAACTGAGACAGACAGAGGTGAAATGACTCAACCAGGGTCACAGAGCTAGTAAGTGTCTGAGGACAAATTTGAACTCAGGTCTTCTTAACTCCATCGTGTTACCCAGTTGGCTCAAAAACAAAATAGCCTCTGTCCTCCAACGACTCACTTTCTCTTCTTTTACCACCGTCTTGAAAGAGGAATAATGCTGTTGACCATCAGAATCCCTAAGCCTCTATTTCCTCATTTGCAGAATTATATTTATATTTGATACCTTCATAGGTTGTTGTAAGGAAGTGGATTAGTAAGATATATAGTAATAAATTATATTAAATTATTCGCCCTGTATATGCACACTCTTATACTCTCTTGCTCACTCTCAATCTCTACCCCTCTCCCTACCTGACTAAGGAGGATGGTGGGGGGTGGGAAATAATATTCTAGATAATCTAAGATGCTTCGGCGTGAGGAGGAAAAAAACCCCGGTACTACCAGTGAATAGTTAATGAGCTATTATTATAGCTATGATTCTACTTAATAGTCACATTAGGAATGCTGCTTCAATAAAAATCTTAGTCAAATGAATACTTGAATTCTTTTAAATCTGTCAAGCAGGTCTAGAGTCTTTTGAATTGAAAGTTCATTAATAACTACAAAAAAAGGGACAATAGTTCGGTGTTAGTGCGTCCTGTTCGGGTCATGGACATGAGTTAATCTGAAATGATAAACTGAGTAAAAGGAAAAGAATCTCTAACTGGTGAAATCCACTTTAACATGAACAAAAGTCCATTTTCTGTATTCATGTATTCTTACAAGAAAAAAATGTCTTGGTAAAAATGTAATTTTTTCTGGGTTGAGGGTTTGTATAATCTGAGCTGAGTGACATTCTTATACTATCTAGTCCTTTTGACAGCATTGTACAGTGGATTTTTCTGGATATGTGAGTAATTAAGATGATAAAATTGAGGGTGTAGAGGAGGAGGTATTCCATAAATATGTAACTGGGCCAAGGATATTTTGGTGCTAGTAAAGTGGGGGAGTGTTGCCAAAATTTCCAGAGAAGAGAGGTAGAAAGTAGATGTGGTGTTCTCTGCCTAATGTACTAAGCTAATAAAACTCGGACAAGATTTAAGAAACTCAAAGAGATTATTTTCTGGGATGTCTCCATTTGGTTAATCTCTCTTTCCATCCATGATACTGTTAATGGATTTCCATTAAGACTTGTTCCTGTTAATGGATATAACTCCTGAGACTGAGAATGCTTGATGAAATTCTAGGAAGCCTGAGATTTCTGAATAATACCATGGGAAATAAAATCATGGGGAAAGATTCCTTTTTCTAGTCAAAGAATGACTCTCCCATAATGGATAACAAAATCAATAGGTCATGGAACCTCTACATTTTCACCTCAAGCATCCCCTTTTGAAGTAATTAAAATATTAGGGACACTTGTCCTTCCCCTTCCAGGAGGCCTTCAGCATGGCTTCTTTGTTATTTTTGGACTATTCTAACAAGTGGCAACAGCCAAGACTTTCTTTCCCTCAGTCTGCATAATAACAGCAATAGTAAAAATAATAATTGTAGAAATTTCATAGGATAAAATTAGAGCTCATCGGGAGTATCAAGGTTATCTAGTTCAATCCTCTCAGTTTACAGAGAAGGAAACTGAGTCCCAGAGAGCATAAATGATTTGCCTGTGTTTACATAATTTCTACATTGCAGATTCAAGATTTGAAACCAGGCTCTCTGACTTCTAATTAAATGGTATTCTATTACTTGATGATGGTATAGTGGGTTACATATATGTGCTATACCTATACAATCAATCAACAAAGATCAAAGAATTATGAACTTTGAAGTTAGAAAGCACACTGGAGATCATTTGGTCCACTTCTCATCCCTCTTTTTAACAGATTCAACACAATTCAATGGATATTCCAGCTTAATGAATATTTTGTACATAGACAATGGGTATGCAAAAATGAAACAAGACAAACTGTGAAGGAGGGCACAATTGAATTGGGCCTTTCAGGGCATGGAAGTATTTCAAAAGATAGGGAATTCTAGTAGCAAAGACACAAAAGCAGGAAAAGACAGGATTAGACCAAGGAAGAGAGAGTGATCCAATCTATTGGAATCATGGAGGGTCTGTGCATGCAACAGAATACTCTATGGCTGGAAAGATAGGTGGAGGTCAGATTGTGTCTGACTATGGAGTCTGAATAAAAAGATATTACGGGAATTTTTGATTTCCTCTTGTTATTCAGGACTCAGGGCCATGCCTCCTGCAAATTATGGTTAACTGAAAGACTGTCTTAAGATTCACTTCACCTGACCAAAACCTGTCCAATGGGATGTGAAAATTTACATAGAACCATAAACATTCCTTAGCTAAGAAACCAGAGGAAGTTTCTCAATTCTCCCTGACTCCTTGGAGACATCTAAAATCTTCCCTTCAATCAGCCTATTTGTGGACCCTCTTAATGTAGTTCAATGTGCAGCCTCACTTAATTTGCCTGTAGAGCTTGCTTGACAAGATTTGTTTCCTTAGGGCACCTATGAGACTAAAATTCCATTTAATTTTCTTTGACTTTTATGACATTGAAA
The DNA here is from genome assembly GCA_023548195.1 of Bettongia penicillata ogilbyi. Lineage (NCBI taxonomy): Eukaryota > Metazoa > Chordata > Mammalia > Diprotodontia > Potoroidae > Bettongia > Bettongia penicillata. The sequence continues at coordinate 1,499,353 of JAJHZJ010000718.1, forward strand.
GAAGTATGGGACTGTGGATGTATCTTCCTTTAAACTCTTATTGACAAAGAGGAACATACAAGATTGCAATATGTAAGAGAATTATTTCTCTGTCACTATGATGTAATATTGCCTATAAGAAACCTTGTTAGACTCTTAAACAGGGTTCAGGTTTTCTCTGATGTCTGAATCCATGCTTGAGCATAACAGCAAAACCTAGGTTTTTACCTCTATGATTTCTGCATTGTAGTAAACATGTATAGTTGTCGGTAGTTTTACCTATCACCTGAACTTTGTGAGGAAATATTCCTCACATAGAAAAGACCAAGGAGCTTGCTGAGGTTCACCCAGTTAGCTAGAATCAGCATGAAATATGAACCAAAGCCTCCTCAAGGTCTAATTCAATGTCCTTTCAATTAGACCATGAGACTACATCTTTTCAGCTGAGAAATGCAATATGAGCCTGGTAAGTTCCTTGTTCCTCCTTCATCATGGCACCTCTTCCTTCATCACTTTCATTCCTTTGCAAATTGCTCCGATGACTTGTCTTCATAGGACTTTCTGTACCACACCAAAGAAATTTCTTCAATCTGGAAACTCACTCCACCACTATAACATTTCTGACTTTATTGTATCTTCTGGACCTTGCAGCCTCTCCCTCTGAATGATTTGTTCCTCCTGGAACCTCAATGTTAGGGTAAATTCCAGACCAATGATGTCTTCATTTCACTCTAGGCTGCCTCATCTCCTTAGAATGTTCTTTGCCATGTGCCAATGCTGATACCTTCCCTTAATCCCTTCTTTCCCTTTTCAGATCTCTTTTATATATTCTCTTCCTCTGTTTGAAAGTAACCTTTCTCCTGTTTGCATCAAAGATACTGTAAGTGGGTTTTCTCAAGTCCCATTTTTTGTACTGTGGGACACTGGGCAAAGATAGGATTTGAACCAAATAGTCTTCATGATACCAAGTCTAGCATTCAATCCATCATATGATATGGTCCCTCAGTTTTCAATGAAGCAATGGGAGACTGCCAAAGATTGTGGAGGAAGAGAAAGTAGTACAGCTGGTTTTTCTCTCACAATTGAACTAACAAAGTTCTAGAAAGAGCACCAGATTGAGAAATATAAGGACAAACTATAGTGGATCATTTTTTCCCATGCTAGACTATAAATTCAGCCTATAGGAAGTAACCACAGCTGGAATTACAGAACAGGGGTGAGCCTAAAGCTTTGTTGCTCTAATCTTGTAGTGAGATCAGGGATTGAAGTCACAGGTAGGTAAAAATGAAAGGGATCTTGGATGGGAGGGTGAGGGAGCCTACAGTTCTCCTCCTCTAAATGTGCAGAACCCTCCAACGGGTTAACAAGGGAGGGAATCAATAACAATCTACCAGAGTCCCACTCAGTGCCAAGCTGACAAACGATGACCAGAGCTGGCAAAGCTGAGATCAAGAGGACGGTAATTGGACTCCACTTGGGACCCGCTGAAAGTCTGCAGCTCCCCATCCTGAGCCATCTCTCAGATCCTTGGAAGACACTATGACCAATACTTGAATAGTGTAGAAAAAATACATAGATAATATGGGCCAGGACCGTGAAAGTCCCCCACATTTCCTAGAGAAGTGCACAAAGCCTTGCCCTAATACAAAATCCCAAATGACGAAGATAACTTATCATGTGCTAAATGCTGGAAATATAAATACAAGAAAGTCAGAAAATCCATGCTAGGGAGAGTGCATCCTAATGAGGGAAGATAACATATAAAAGGCAGATGAAAAGTGGGGGAAGGTGTTGGGATAAAGATAGACCAAGGGGGTGTGTGGAAGAAATATGGTAGAAAAAGTCTTATGGAGGTGTATCAGCAATGTTGCTTGGTAGTGGAACTCCTTGGACTGGAGATTCAGGGAGGAATCAGCTAATCAGAAGGAGAAGCCACAGGAGGAGCCTGAATGAAGTGGTCCAGGAGTGGAGTAAGCTTCCAGGGTGAAGGTGTTTATATGGCATGGAAGACAAAATCCTGTGGAAACAAGTCATCAGTGTAGCCTGCAGAGAAAACTAAGACTGGAAGAATGACTAAATTTAAAAAGACACTGTCTTTAAAAAGCAGCTATAAAGACATGTATGCCTGACACACACATACACATGCCTGAACAGAATAACCCCAAAACATCTAAAAGCCACAAAGCAAAACACAGCATGGACACAAAGCCAAATAGAATTCCTAGAGAAAAAAATAAGTACTATATATTTTTTAAAGAGTTAAAGAATGAGGTTATAAATGAAATGAGAACTCTAAAAGAACTAACTGGAATGAATGAGCACTATATATTTTTTAAAGAGTTAAAGAATGAGGTTATAAATGAAATGAGAACTCTAAAAGAACTAACAGGAATGAATGAGCACTATATATTTTTTAAAGAGTTAAAGAATGAGGTTATAAATGAAATGAGAACTCTAAAAGAAATAACTGGAATGAATGAATACAAACAAAAGAAGAATCTACAATTAAGTAAAACAATTGAAAATACTGTCTAAGACAAAAGAACCCTTGAAAATTAGGAGAAACAAAATAGAAGCTAATGATTCTATGACATAACAGGAAATATTAAAAGAGAAGAAAGATAAAGAAAAAGGAAAAAAATATAAATTATAATGTATAAAAATCAACTGACCTGAAAATCAGATCAAGGAAAGATAATTTAAGAATCACTGGATTACCTTAGAAGCATGACCAAAAGAGGGTCTGGATGTCATATTTCAAGAAATCATGAAGGAAAACTGCCAAAATCTCTTAGAGTCAGAGGGCAGAATGAAAACAGAATTCAATGATCATTTGCTGAAGGAATTTTCCAAATAAAAATCTGGAGGCCTGTCATTGCCAGAACACTGAGGTTCAAAAATCAAAGGGAAAAAAAAAGACAAGCAGCTAAAAAGAAGGAGTTCAGAGCCACAGTCATGATCATCCAAGATTTGACAATTATTGCTGAAAAAAGAGTAGAAAGCTCAGAATGCTATATTCCAAAATGCAAAAGCTTACAACCAAGAATAACTTACCCAAATGTTCCTGATGAAAATAGGAGAGCTGCATAAAAATTATAAAATACAAATTTAGAAGTCAAGAGAAACAAAAAAGATAAGAAGATCCTGATTGCCTTGCCTTCTCTCCTCCACAAAAAAAAAAGGTAATAAGAAAGAACAAACAAGAAGAGACTAAAAAAGAATGATTGATAGAGGGAAAATACACAAGTACAACTTCAGCATCCTAGTATCACCACGGTTCATAAAAGAAGTTAAATAATATGTAGGGCCAGGGAATGTTTTGTTATGTTTTGATGACCTTCAAGGAAAAAAAAGTAAAGGGAGGGAAAAATAATATACCAGGGGTAAAGGAGGAGGAAGAGTCAAGGAAATTGTCTCAAGTAATCAAGGTGCACTAGTAGAGGACTAGGCAAACAAGGAAGAAAGGGAAGAGCAGATAACACTTGAATCTTATTTTTATCTGATCTGAATTTTATCTTATCACAGGACAATAGAATACTTGCAGAATTGAGCACAAAAATATATTTTACTCAACAGGGAAATAGGAGGGAATGGGGAGAAGGGAGTAGGAGAACAAGAGGAGAGGAGGATTCAAGGAGGAACTAGTCATAAATTAAACAAATCCTAAAGTCAGAGGGTGAATTGTGAAGGATATTTAAAAGGAAGGAGAGGGTAAGAATCTGTGATTAGTTAAATCAGGGGAAAGAGAAGAACTCGGAAGAGTGCATCAAGTATTAAGGACTGATATTGAGGCATACTCCTAGTTCACCATCTTCTTTTTAAAGAGGGTATGAAAGCAAAGAGAAGGGAAAAAAATGTAAAGGATATGGAGGAAGGAAATGAACAACTAGCCATCATAATATATGCTACTAGGTGGTACCATGGATAGAGTGCTAGGAGTAAAGAGGACTTGAGTTCAAATATGACCCAAGACACTTACTAGCTGTGTGACTCTCACAAAGTCTCTTAATCCTGTTTATCTCTGTTCCTCATCTGTAAAATGGGCTACAGAAGGAAATGACAAACTAATCCATCTTTCCTACTCCAAACTACTACTATCTTTGCCCCCAAAACGCCAAATGAGGTGACAGAAAGTCAGGCACAACTGAAATAACTCAACAATAAAAAACATTTCAAGTCAATGGGATGAACTCACCCATAAAACAGAAGACAGCAGACTAGAAAGCAAAACCCAACAATATGTTGTTTACAAGAAATATACTTGAATATAAAAATTAACACAAGGTAAAAATAACAGACTGAAGTACAAAACCTTTCCCAAATAACAAACTCTCTGAAAATTAGAGTGGACCCTATAGAAGTTAATGATTCCATGACACAAAAAGAAATATTAAAACAAAATAAAAAGTCTGAAAAAATAGACAAAATGTGGAGTATCTCACGTCAAAAGTAACTGATCTGGAAAACAGATAAAAGAGAGATAATTTAAAAATCATTAGATGACCTGAAAGTTATGATAAGAGAGAGAGCCTACACATCATGTTTCAAGAAATATGTAACTGCCCAGATTTCTTAAAATCAGAGGACAAAGTGGAAATAGAAAGCACCCAACAGTCACTTTTTGTAACTTTTTCTTAAGTGCTATAGATATATAAAATATTAGCTACTTAAATTTGATGAAGACAAAAAAACAAATTACCAATATCAAAAAATGAAAAAAGGGAATTAACAAAAATGAAGATGTAAATTGTCAGAATCTGTCTTGCCAGACTTTATGTTAATATAACTGATTACTTAAATGAAATGGAACACTATTTTAAAAAATATAAAATGCTTAGTTTGATGGACAAGAAATAGGCATTTTAAATAATCTGACCCCACAACAACAAAAAAAGAAATTGAACAAGCTACAGATGAACTCCCTAAGAATAAGGGAGGTCAGATGGCTGTGCAAGTGATTTTTACCAAAAATAAAAAGGAAAATTTAATCCTAACATTACAGTTTGCAGAAATAGGAAAAGAAAAAAACCTTGTCAAATTATTTCTATAATACAAATATTGTCTTGATAACTAAAGCAGAGACAGTAAAAACAGAAAGAAAATTATAGATCAATATTCCTAATGAATATTAATGTAAAATATAAATAAAATATTAGCAAAGAGAATATGACAACATAGAAAAAATATATGGTTACTACGTTGGATTTGTTAATAGCTGGTAAATGTTTTAAAGTCGACAAACACAACTTAAAGTATGAGAATTCTTTTCTATTCCTATTCATTAATCATCAGAGAACTATCATCTCCAACTTTTCTAAAGTTCTTTAAAGTCCTTAACTGCTTATTATTTTTTTGTTACATTTGGATAGATCTAAAAAGGTATGTTAAGGACCACAACTATTATAGCTTATTTATGTATTTCTGCCTGAAATTAAATTAACTTTTCCTTTAAGTATTTAGGTCCTATGCTATTTGGTTCATATACATTGAGTATAGATTAATTATCTATAGTGATATTAAGAATAATTCAATTTCTCTGCCTTTTTACAAATCTGCTCTGTAACTACTGTAGCCTTATCTGCAATCATGATTCTCATGCCTGCTTTTCTAAGTTCAGCTGAAGCATAAGATTTTGCTCTAGCCCCTCATGTTAAATCTATATGGATCTTAGTGTTTCAAGTGTTCTTTTTGAAAGCAGCGTATTGCTGGATTGTGTTTTCTTGTTCATTCTGATATCTTCTATTTTATGGGTGAATTCATCCTAACACACATTCACAGTTATGACTGTTGCTGGTGTACTTTTCTTATTCCTGTCTCCTTGTAATTTTTCCTCTTTGCTCCTATCTTCCACTTCCCCCCCCAAAAAAAAGAGGTATTAGAAACAAATAAAGAAGCATTAGAAAAAAAAGTTTGTCCAACACTTGTAATTTTACAAGTGAAACATCTTATTTCCTCTCTATTTAACTTCTCTCTTCTTGCTTCCCCACTTCTGATCTCAAACTTTCATTCTTTCCAACATTCAAATTTGTTTAGTTTATGACTATTCCTTTACGTATCCTGCCTTCCTCATCAGAGCTCTCTGTTCCTTCCTAGTTCCTGACTCACTTCTATTTCCTTTTTAAGTTAAATATAATCTGTTTCAAAATCTACATGTGTACATGTATGTGAGCCTATATAATTATATTCAACTTTCCTAGGTTCTATTCAATTGAAAGTGAAGTTCATGTGGTTTCCCTTCCCCCAAACTCTTCCTTCATGACTATAGACTCTTTATCTTATGTACTTCTGTCATACAATAATGATTTCCATCTTTTTCCTTCTTTATTCCCCAATATAATCTGCCTTATCTTACATTTTTCTTTTCTCCTAAGACCATTAACACAGAACAAAACCATCCATAGACGCTCTGTCATTTTAGTCTTCTCTATTATATTTAAAGATATTAAGGTTTTGAGAAGATTTTGTTTCTAATTCTGCTATTAACATACAAACAAGCAATATATATTACTTTCCAATACACAAATACGTGTACCTTTTTATATTTCTCTTGGCATCTACATTTCCATTTCAAAATATCTACTCATTTCTGATCTTTTAGTCAGGAATTCTTTGAAATTTCTATTCCATTAAAGGTCTGTTTTTTGACTTGTAGGATTATACAAAGTTTTGCTGGATAGGTTATCTTTGTCCATAAACCTTTGTTTCTTGCCTTGGGGAATATCATATTCTAAGCTTTCCTCTCCTTTAGATTGGCAACTGCTAAATCTTGTATAATTCTTATTCAGACTCTTTGATATTTGACCTCATTTTTGGATGCATATATTATTCTTTTCTTTGACCTGGAAGCTTTGGATTTTGGTTATGATGTTCCCAGGAGTTTTCATCTTAGGATGTTTCTTTTCATGAGGGTAACTGTGGATTCTTTCTGTTTTCATGTAGCAATAGGATTCCAAGAGGTGGGGGGTACTTTTCATTTCTAATTTCCTGAAATATATCCATTTTTTTTTTCAGATAGGCCAATAATTATTGTTTCCAGGTCAGATGTCTTTGGATTTTCTTCTATTTTTAAATACATTTTAGTTTTGTTTTTATATTTCTTGTTGGGTTGTTGATTCATTGTTTTATATCTGCTGTAATTCTAATCTGTCATTCAATTTTTGAACAAAATTTTCCACAATTTGTTTTAAGATGTCACTTTTCCTCCATAGCTTTCCATTCTGTATCACTTATTTCATTTCTTCCAGGTTCCCCAGCAGACCCTGTGGTGGTGCTCATCAATTGTGAAATGGATGAACAAATCATGGTATATGATTGTATGGAATGGAATACTCTTGTGTCATAAGAAATTGCTGAAGGGATCTTTTCACAGAAACCTAGGAAAACTTGTATGAACTCATGCAGAGGAAGTGAGAAGAACCAGAACTATTTATACATTAACAACAATATTGTAAAGATAGAGAGCTTGGAAAGGTTTAAGAACTCTGATCAGTTTAATGACCAATTGGATTCTCTGAAGCATAGATAATGACCCTTGCTGTCCTCCTCCTGACACAGAGGTGATCGATTCGAAATCCAGAATGTGACATTTTTTGGATGTAGCTAATGGGGCCACTCATTTTGCTTGACTGTGAACTTGTTACAAGGACTTTCTTTCCTTTTTCTTTTTGGATTGAGACTGGGGTGAGAGGAAGAAGTAAATTCTTGTAAATTGAAAAAAATTAAGAAGAAATGAAATCTCTTAATGAACACTTAAAATCTATTTTAAAAATTAGTGTTAATCAGTGAAATGCATATTAAAACAATTCAAAATTATCATGTCATATTCTTTAAATTGGCTGAGATGCTAAAATATGAGGGAAATTAATGTTCAAGGGACTAAAGGGAAGCAGTCACATGAATCCATTGGAGAGCTATAAATTCATCCAACCATTCTAGAAATCAATTTGAAATTATGCAAGAAAAGTTCCTGAATCCTTCATGCCTAATGATCCTAAAATTCCACAAGGTTCACTCTCAAGGTTAATGATAGCATGAAAAGACCTAGATGTGCAAAAATATAAATAGCCACATTATTTTTGATAACAAAACTGTTTGATCAATGATTGAAGAATGACTCAACTCACAGTGGGATATAAATGAAAGAGAATTTTATTATATCATGAGGAAAAATAAATATAAAAATTCAAAGAATTGGTGGAAGATATTTATAAAGTGATACTAAATAAAGAAAGCAGAACCAATAAACAATACACCCAATAACTACAACAATATGAATAAAGTCAATAATAAAAATAAAAATTCAGGTCAAAGAAAATGTTGAAAGCAAACAAATAGTGTTAAAGCATTCAGTCTTCCTACAGACTTCCTTTTTGTTTATTGGGAAATTACAAAAGTGGATAGTGACACACTACCCATTGCACCAACTTTTTTGGGCTATTTGCTTAATTGTTTCAGGACAGTACATTTTATTGTGGGTTTCACTGAGTATAAGTTAGCATCTTGCATCAAAATTAAGGTAGCAATAATTTAAAAAAAAAAGATTTTAGGGTGAATGTTTATGGAAAGAGCAAGCCTGGAAGATGGTGAATCAGAGGCAAGCCAACTGAAGTCTCTCAACATTTTCTTTCAAACAATGATAAAATAATGCCTCAAATAAAATTTGGAGTAGCAGAGCCTATAGAAGGTCAGGATGAGATATTTTTATGGCCAATGAAAACTTAGGAGAAGTTTGCAATGTCAGGGTATATAGGTCTATACAGAGCCCACATATATGGCAGTAGAGACAGAAGCTGCAGTAGCAACAGTAGTTTTGGGAGCTTTAAGCCCATAAATCATAAGGGGGTTGTACAACTGGTCAGAAAGAGATTAAAAGGGACCCCTTTGCTGGCACTGGGTGCAGCTGACATTGATTGGAACCCTATTGCTCATACGCAGTTCTGGGTCACAGTTCCAGGGCAGAACAGAGTGCTTGTGGTTGGTCATAAGGCAGTAAGGAGAACTAGCACTTGTGGCTTCAGGAGAGCAAGAGACCTGGTCATAGTTCCAAGACCAAGAGTATCACTAGAACTTGTGACTACAGGGCAGCAGAGCCCCTTCCTGATTAAAGACCAGAACACAGACTAGGAGAGCAATGACTGACCTGGAAAATATATCAAGGAGAGGTGGTTTAAGAATTATGAGACTGCCCAAAAACTACAATAAAAAAAAACCCTAGATATTACCTTTCAAGAAATTATCAAGGAAAACTGCTCTGATATCTTAGATCCATAGGGTATATACAAATTGAAAAAATCCACTGATCACCTCCTGAAAGACATCCCAAAATGAAAATTCTTAGGAGTATTATCACCAAATTCCAGAGCTCCCAGGTCAAAGAGAAATATTTCTTTTTTAAAAAAAAAATATTTATTTTTAGTTTTCAACATTCATTTCCACAAAATTTTGAGTTTCAAATTTTCTACCCATCTCTCCCTTCCCTCACCCCATAAAGCCTTGCATTCTGATTACCCCTTTCCTCAATATGCCCTCCCTTCTATCACACCCCTCCTTTCCCTTATCCCCAGCTTCTCTGTTTTCTTGTAGGGCAAGATAGATTTCTATACCCCATTACCAATATTTCTTATTTCCCAGTTGTATGCAAAAACATTTCTCAACATTCATCCCTAATACTTTGAATTCCAACTTCTCATCCTTCTTCCCTCCCCACCCATCCCCACTGAGAAGGCAAGCAATTTAAAATAAGTTATATATGTGCAGTTTTTCAAAAGACCTCCATAATAGTCATGTTATGTAAGACTAACTCTATTTCCCTCCATCCTATCCTGTTCTCCATTTATTCTATTCTCTCTTTTGACCTTGTCCATCCCCATAAGTGTTTACTTCTAATTACTCCCTTCTCCCATTTGCCCATCCTTCTACCATCCCTCTCACCCTTGTCCCCTTCTCCCCTGCTTTCTTGTAGTGTAATATAGATTTTTCATACTAAAATGAGTGAGCATATTATTCTATCCTTTAGCCAAATGTGAAGAGATTAAGCTTCATTTTTTCCCTCTCACTTCCTCCCTTTTCTCCCAGTGAATAAGCTTATTCTTGCCCCTTTTATGAGTAATAATTTGCCCCATTCTATTTCTCCCTTTCTCCTCCCAATGTCTCCCTCTCTCACCCCTTAATTTTATTTTTTTAGATATCATCCTTTCTTATTCAACTCACATTGTGCTCTCTATCTATCTATCTATCTATCTATCTATCTATCTATATGTACACACACACATGAACATGTATGTGTGTATGTCTGTGTATAATCCTTCCAACTACCCAAATACTGAGAAGAGTCTCAAGACATGCAAATATCATCTTTCTGTGTAGGAAAGTACAGTTCAACTTTAGTAAGTCCTTTATGATTTCTCTTTCCTGTTTACATTTTCATGCTTCTCTTGATTCTTGTACTTGAAAATTAAATTTTCTATTCAGCTCTGGTCTTTTCATCAAGAATGCTTGAAAGTCCTTTATTTCACTGAATGACCATTTTCCCCCCTGAATATAATAATATTCAGTTTTGCTAGGTAGGTGATTCTTGGTTTTAATTCTACTTCCTTTGACCACTGGAATATCATATTCCAAGCCCTTTGATCCCTTAATGTAGAAGCTGTTAAATCTTGTGTTATCCTGATTGCATTTCCACAGTACTTGAATTGTTTCTTTCTGATGCTTGTAATATTTTCTCCTTGACCTGGGAATTGTGGAAATCGATTACAATATTCCTAGGAATTTTTCTTTTTGGATCTCTTTCAGGAGGTGATCAATGGATTCTTTCAATATTTATTTTACCCTCTGATTCTAGAATATCAGGGCAGTTTTCCTGATAATTTCATGAAAAATCATGTCTAGGCTCCTTTTTTGATTATGGCTTTCAGGTAGTCCAATAATTTTTAAATTTTCTCTCCTGGATCTATTTTCCAGATCAGTTGTTTTTCCAATGAGGTATTTCACATTATCTTCTATTTTTTCTTGCTTTTGGTTTTATTTTGTAATTTCTTGGTTTCTCATAAAGTCATTAACTTCCATCTGTTCCATTCTAATTTTTAAAGAACTATTTTCTTTAGTGAGCTTTTGAACCTCCTTTTCCATTTGACTTATTCTGCTCTTTAAAGCATTCTTCTCCTCATTGGCTTTTTGGGCCTCTTTTGCCATTTGAGTTGGTCTATTTTTTAAAGTACTAATTTATTCAGCATTTTTTGTGTCTTCTTTAGCAAGCTTGCTTTTCATGGTTTCCTTGCATCACTCTCATTTCTCTTCCCAATTTTTCCTCCACCTCTCTTACTTGATTTTCAAAATCCAATTTGAGCTCTTCCATGACCTGAGACCATTGCATGTTTATTTTGGAGGTTTTACATGCAGAAACCTTGACTTTTAGGTCTTCCTCTGAAGCCAGTTACTTGACTTTTGAGATCTTTGTCAGGTCAGAGCTCAAGGCTGAGATTCTGATCAGTTGCTCAATTCCCCCAGGGGCTCTAGGTGGAGGGCTCCAAAAATGGAAGCTGCAGCTGCAGTGGCTGCTGGGGTCCAGAGCATGCTCTTCTCTCCTGGGTGACTGAACCCTCCCACTGACCTTTGAAGCTGTCTGTGGCATTTGTGGGTAGAGCAGTCTGGGAACTGTTGCTGCCAGTAGCTTCCTGAAGTCTCTTCAGGGTCCTGCCCCTGCCATATCAAGCTATGCTCTGTGCTTCCTGAGCTGCCAAAGAGAAATATTTCAAGTAACCATAATCAGGATCACACAAGATTTAGCATCATCCATGTTAAAGGAGCAGAGGGTTTAGAAAATGATATTCCAGAAGGCAAAGGAGCTGGGATTACAACCAAGAATAACCTACTCAGAAAAACTGGGTATAATCCTTTGAGCAAAAAATGGCTTTTTAATGAAATAGAGGACTTTTCAACATTTCTTATAATAAGACCAGAGCTGAATAGAAAATTTGGCTTTCAAAAAGAAGACTCAAGAAAAGCATAAAAAGGTAAACATAAAAGAGTAATCATAAGGGACTCAATAAAGTCAAACTTTTTACATTTCTATATGGGAAGATAATAAATGTAACTCCAAGGAATTTTATCAGTTAAAAGTAGTTTACATTGATAAAGGACACATATGTGAGTTGATTATGTTGGAATTAGTTTTTTTTTTTTTTAATAAAGAAGGGATAGGAAAGAGGAATATACTGTGAGAAAGTAGAAAGGAGAGGTAGAATGGAGAAAATTTTCTCACAAAAAAGGAGTGCACAACAAAGAGTTTTTACAGTGGAGGGAGAAATGGTGGGGTTGATGAGTAACCTTACTCTCATTAGAATTGTGTGTGTGTGAGTGTGTTCATCCTTTGTTGCTGAAGAAAATCTTGCCATCAGAGAAATGATGACATGACTTGCACTTGACTTTGCTTTGAGTGGAGGAGGACTGTGCAGGTCATCAACCTCACTTCTCCTCCAGAGTCATCTGAATCCAGTGACCAGATATTCATCAGGATTAGTTCAAAAAGGAAAGAATATATAAGCACACTTAGCTGTGTATAGAAATGTAACTTACCAAATAAGGAAATAGGAGTGAAATAAATAAAAGAAAAGGGCAGGGACACTAAAAGGGAGGAAGGATTAAGGGAAGCAGGGTTTAGAAGCAAGATAGATTTTTGAGAAGTCACAAGATAAAAGGAGAGAAGAAATAGAAGAAAATGGGATGAAGGGAAAAACACAATTAATAAACATAATATGTTGTTTATAAGATACTTGAAATAGAAAGACACACACAGAGTTAAAGTAAAAGGCTAGAGCAGAATCTAGCATGCTTCAGCTAAACTTTAAAAAGGGGCAGGAGTAATAATCATGATCTCATACAAAGGGAAAGCAAAAATTAACTTAATTAAAAGAGATAATCAGAAAAACTACATTTTACTAAAAGGTATCATAGACAATAAAGTAATATAAAAAAAATTTTTACAGCAAGTTTCTCTGATAAAGTTCTCATTTCTCAAATATGTACTAAATATACAATTGAGTCAAATTTATAAAAAATAAGAGCCATTTCCCAATTGATAAATAGTCAAAGAACATAAACAGACAATTTTCTGAAGAAATCAAAGCTATCTATAGTCATCTGAAAAAATGTTCTAAATCACTATTGATTAGAGAAAGCAAATTAAAACAACTCTGAGGTGCCACCTATCAGAAATGAGAGGCAGTGATGAGGGAAACATCCAAAAACTATTAGTGGGGTTGATGGAACTGGTCTAACCATTCTAGAGAACAATTTGGAACAAAGCCCAGAGTTATAAAATGGTATATACTCTTTGACTTAGCAATACTAATGCTAGGTCTGTACCCCAAGGAGATTAAAGAGAAAAGGAAAGGATCTATATACACAAAAATATTTGTAGCAGCTCTTTGATGGTGGCAAAGAATTAGAAATTGAGGGGATGCCCATTAATTGAGGAATGGCTGAAAAATTTGTGCCATATAACTATGATGGATGTGCTATGGAAAATGTCAAGAAGGATGCCTTCAGAAAAACATGGCAAGACCTGATGTTCAATGTGAAAGACTAGGCTTCTCTGATCAACACAAGGATTCAAGACAATTTCAAAGGACTCACAATAGAAAAAAATACTATCTACTTCCAGAGAGAGAACTGATGAACTCTGAGTGAAAACTGATATAAAATTTTCTCACTTTCTTTATTTTTCTTACTTTTAAAAAATATGACTAAAAAAATAACTAAAAAATGTGTTTTGCATGATTTCACATATATAATTGATATTATATTGCTTATCTTTTCAGTGAGTGTAAAGAACGTGAGAGAGAGGGAAAGAATTTGAAACTCCAAATTTAAAAAGAATGTTAAAAGTAATTTTTTTAAAAAAGATTATGGATAATTAGGTACAAAAATATTTTTCAAGTATTTTAGCAAAACTCAGTCTCATTTAAATTTATTTTCTGATCACTAATGAGTCTTATCTACCTTAGTAAGTTCAAGATAATTGGTCTTTGGGAACATTGTTAACTGAATTGAATTATTTTTTGTCCTCAATCTACCTTGCCCTCAATCTACTGACCCTGTCAGCTTCATCAGGAAGCAAATGGTTTGTAAATGCTGAAGTGCTGTAGAAATAAGCTGCTATTATCACTATATACACTTAAAGCTAATGAAATAGCATTTTTAAAAAAAACATTACTTCACATTCTTCTTTATTTCTAACTAACCTTTCCCTTCAAGTAGTATAAATTAGTGAGGTTTTGCTTTACCTATCATATTTTTTCAATCAAAGATTCTTATTGCATTTCTACTTCTTCTATGGCAATGTACCAGGTTCTGGTAATACAGAATAGTGGAGAATCTACTCCCTGCTCTGAAATGGCTTACAGTCTACTTGACAATACTGGATATCAAAATAAAAATATAACTAACCATGTAAGGTTGTATATGTTAAATGCCAGGTATGTGGTAGAAACTCTAATCAGGATGGCAATAGAGGAAAGCATAATCACTAATGAATGAGATAGTCAGGTTTTAAGAGGCAGCCTGTGAACCAGACTTTGAAGGAAGGGTAGGACCCAGACAAACTGAGAGGAGAGGGTAAATGCTGGGATAATGGCCTTAACTTAGGTCTACAATTCATAGTCTATCCATCAAATCCATTGACCATTAGTCTATTAGTAAGTATGAATCAGTGGCTTTTATTTCCACCTTATCTCCAATCTCATTTACCCTCCCCTTCCCCAGCTGGCCCTTCCCTCCCCCATTCTGGGAAAGTAAATTATTCCTTTGCCCTTTAAGGCAAGTTGAGGAAAATATCAAAAACATTTTGGTATTGTTTTTATAAAGTGGCATTGCTATAGTGAGAATTACTTAATTGTCATGCCTACTCCCTTACTTCATAGTACAATTATTTTTAAAAGACACTAATCCTTCTACAATATTAATAGGTGGCTGAAGTCTACTTTTCTCCCTTATCTTTAAGATAGGGAATCAATCAATAAAGAGTCATCAAATCATCTCGAAGTCTCTTTATCCTGAGGTTCTTCAGGCCATTCCTTGTATATCAGAGAAAAAAAATTAGTAATAAATGGGAAATTAATGTCTAAATCTAAGATGTGGCTTCTCAGAGATGCAAAATCTTAATCTTAAAAGAATTAATGGGCATCAGCGATCGTTATAGGGCACAGAAAAAATATGTGCAAAAAGGGAAATAGAATCTGTAGATCTCCATTCACAAAGACCTGTGATTCCACTTGTGATACTGTGAGTTTGTGGGGATTATGACTGAATCTCTGGCAAGAATGGACACTCGCCCACTTGACTATGTTCTTAAAATGCTGTTTAAAAACTGCTCTACTTTCATTGTTTGAAAGCCTTATGTTTGCAGGGTGCTGATCCCTTCAAGTGACACAGAATAGATTCTAATGTTCTCAGAAGAGACTTCTGAGTGAAGAAAATGAACCATAGAGATTATTACCAGAGATGAGCACCCAAGAATGAACAAAGTGTACCAGTCAGAGAATATAGGTCTTGTGGCCCCAGCTGATAAATAGATTACAAGGGTGATAAATTTTCATGTTACTATTTATAATTTGTCTTTGACCTTATCATCTTTTTGAATTAAATTACTATGTAATCAATTTTAATTTTTCTTCAAAATCCTTTGTTGAATGATTTTTATTGCATTGTGATCTGTAAATGATATGTCTAATATTACTGTTTTCTACATTTTTTTGGTTAGATCTTTATGCCTCAATATAAGATCAGTTTTTGTACATGCACAGATGAGGATGCATGAATTCCTTTTTGTTTCTATTCAATAATTACCAGAAATATAGCATGTCTTGTTTTCTAAAGTGTTGTTCAGACCCTTAATTGCTCTTCTTGTTAATCTTTTGGTTAGATTTGTCAAAGTCTGAAAGGGATACACTGAGGATCTTCACTATTATACTTTTGTTGTCTATTTCTTCTTGCAATTTAATTAATTTTTCCTAAGTATTTAGGTACTAAACTCTTTACTGCATATATATTGTGTATTAATATCGATTCATTATCTATGGTGCCTTTAAGCATAGTTTTCCTTTTTTTCTCCTTCTTTATTGTGTCTATGGGCAACTAGGTGGTGTAGTGGATAGAGCACCAGTGCAGGAGTTAGGAGGACCTGAGTTCAAATCTCACCTCAGACACTTGAAACTCACTAGCTGTGTGACCTTGGGCAAGTCACTTAACCCCAATTACCTCATTCTGGGTCATCTCCAGTCATCCTGATGAATATCTGGTCACTGGATTTAGATGGCTCTAGAGGAGAAGTGAGGCTGGTCACCTGCACAGCCCTCCTCACTCAAAACAAAATCAAGTGCAAGTCATGTCATCATTTCTCTGATGGCATGGTCTTCTTCGGCAACAAAGGACAAACACACACACACACACACATTGTGTCTATATTTTAGCCTATCACATATCACAATTACTACCCATTTTTCTGAGTTCAATTGAAACATAATGGATTTTGCTCTAGTCCTTCATTTTAAATCTATGTTTCAAGTATGTTTCTTGCAGACAACATATTGTTTGATTCTACTTCCTAATCCATTCTGCTCCTTTCTTCCACTTTGGAGTTAAGCTCATCTTATTTGCACCAGTATGTGATACCGTCTCTCCCATGGTAAGAGATGGCATAAACATCCAAGGGGAAAAATTAAAACCTAGCAGAACTCAAATCTCAACAACTCTAAATAAGTGACAACATAGACCAGCTTAGCAAATAAATATTTATATCTTGTATAATTATACTGAGTCTAATGAGGCTTCAATAAGTTTGTTTATTCATCCTCCCAAACAATTTTGAAGCCTTTGCTTCATACACCTACAGAGTACACTGCTATATTCTTTTAGTGCTCCCATGACATACAGCCTCTCTGAATATCATGTCCTCAAATCTTGCCAAGAAGTATGGCAAGTACAAATAGAAAGAACCAAGCATTGTGGATAATGAGTCCTGGATTCTAATTCTTGCTACACTTCTAACAGGGTCGGTGACCTTTGGTTAGTTGCATCTCTCTGTACCTTCTCTCTTTATCTTTCCAATGAGGGGAATGACCTAGAAAAAAGATCTCTGCAGACTTCTCTAGTTCTATTAAATGAAGTGAACTCTAAGGTGGCTTCAAGTTCTGTGATTCTAAGACCCTGGGATGGAATGATGAAGTGCTCCAATGTGACAACAATCATCTGATGGTTTGTACTTTACCATATATCTTATAGTGAAAATAACATTTTCCCAATGAGACCAAATGAAACAAACAAAAACTGGCTTTTATAATCCACTGGTTAAACAACAGTGGATTTTGACTCCTATCTCAATATATAGCAGCTAAGTAACATACATAGCAGAGCAGCTAAGTGGTGCCATAGTACACAAAGCACTGGGCCTGGAGTCAGGAAGACTCATCTTCCTGAGTTCAAATCCAGCCTCAGACAATTCCTAGCTGTGTGACCCTTAACCTTTTTTGCCTTGGTTCCGCATCTGTAAAATAAGTTGGAGAAGAAAATGGCAAGCTACTCCAGTATCTTTGCCAAGAAAACCCCAAATGGGATCACAAAGAGTTGGACACAACTGAAAACAACTTGAATAATCAAAATAGGGACTATAATTTTTTAAATATATGCCTCACAGGGTTTTTGTTAGGGAAGTGCTTTGTAAACTGTATAAAATGATAAATAAGCATATTTTGTGAACAAGATCAGAGACCCTTTTCTAATAATTTCAGGTATTTTCTAACAGCTTTCTTACCAATAGGATTATAACCCCCAAAGTAGTTAGTTAATCAACAAGCATTTAGTAAGCACCTACTGTGTGCCCCAGGTACTGTACTAAGGCCTGAGGATACAAAGAAAAGCAAAAACATGATCTCTCAGAGAGTTCACATTCTAATGAAGGAGAAAAGGTGCAAATAACTGTGTATACAAGTGTATACAGTATAAATGGGAGGTAATCTCAGAAGGAAGACACTAGGAGGGAGAGAAGGTAATAGAAAGCTTTTTGTGGAAATAGGGAATTTGAGCTGAGTCTTGAAAGAAGACAGGAGATGGAGGTGAGAAGGAAAATCATCAAGGCATCAGGGACAGCCAGTGAAAAGGTCTGGAGTTGAGAGATGTAGTCTTTTACATATGAGGAAGTGGAAGCCGGCCATTATAGATTAGGTAGAGGGGGATAAAAGTGTAGGAAGACTGGAAAGATAGGAAGGGGATAGTTTATGAAGAGCTTTGAATGCCAGGTGGAGAATCTGGTGCAGGTAATAAGGAATGTCTGGCATTTCTTGAGCATGGGTCGGCCCTACACCAGTAAAATCTCTTTAACCTCCGAGAGGATGATGGATTGGAGTGGAAAGAGATTTGAGATGAGTTGGTCTGGGAGAACCAGTCTATTGCAATGATCCTGGTGGGAAGTGCTAAGTACCTGCACTAAAGTGTTGTTCAGTCATTTCAAATATTTCCAACTCTTTGTGACCCCATGTGGGACTTTCTTGGCAGAGATACTGGTATGGTTTGCCATTTCTTCATACGGTTCATTTTACAAATGAGGAAAATGAGGCACACAGAAGTTACATGACTCACCCAGTGTCACACAGCCAGCAAGTGTCTGAGGTCAGATTTGAACCCAGACTTTCCTGACTCCAGGCGTAGTGTTCTACACACTGTACCACCTAGCTGCCCTTGGTACCTTTGCACTGAGGCAGTAGACATGTAAATGAAGAGAAGGAAATATATACTAAAGAGACCGTGACGATAACAATGACAAGAGTTGACAACAGATTGCATATTTGGAGTGAGTGTAAGGGAGGAGTTGGTGTTGAACTTGGGTGGCTGAGAGGACAGTAGGGCCTTCAACAATAATAGGAAAATTGGGAAGAGGAGCTGCTTCTAGAGAAAGCTATAATGAGCTCCATTTTGGACATGCTAATTGGAGAGGTCTATAGAGCACCCAGTGGGAGAGGTCTATAGAGCACCCAGTGTGAGATGTCAAGAAGGCAATTAGTTATGTGGGTCAAGAGAGGTCATGATGCTCAAGAGGGAGACTAAGCTTGAATATATAGATGTGGGAATCACTTGTTTAGACACGATAATTAAAGTCATGGAAATTCATGTGGTCGTAGAGAAAAGAAAAAATACATACACTTGGGGGACGTCTATATTTGTTGGACTTACCTTGGATAAAGACCCAGCAAAGAAGACTGAAAAAAGGGCAGAATGGACTAGAGCAGGCAGAACAAGGAAAGAACAGTCAAAGGCAGCTTCATTTGAATGATGGAATTGGAAGGCATATGGCAATGAAATTAGTAGCCAACGAGAAAACAGAAAATGGAGGCAGCTAGTATAGACAGCTTTCCTAAAGAGTTTAGCCAAGAAGGGGAGAAGAGATATAGGACAGTAGCTAGCAAGGAAACAGCTGGATCAAGTAAAAGGTTTTTGTTTGTTTGCTTTAAGATGGATGAAACATGGAAGAAGTCAGTAAACAGAGACTGAAGATTAAAGATAGAATGGACGTGAAAGAGGGGATAGTCTGATGGAGAGTGCCGGAGAGGATGAGGTCAACGGTACGTGTAGAGAGGTTTGTTTGGGCAAGGAAAAGGCCTCCTCTTCATGTGAAACATTAGTAAAGGAGGAATTAGTGGAGGAAGATGTCCCAGTGAGATGAGAAAAGGGAGTGTTCAGCAAATGGTTTCAATTTTTTTAGTAAAGTATAAAGTATCCTCACTAGAAAATTTGGGGGGAAGGAGTGCTATGGGCACTTGAGAATACTTGAGAATATTTGCATCAGTCATTGTGAGGACTGAGAGTCATCGGAATTAGGTTTAGTTTCTTCTCTCTTACTCTTTAGAAGATTTGGTTGCTGTCTCTCCATTCTGAGTTCCAAGGTAAAATAAAAGTTTATTCTTTGAATATATGGGTCACAAAATTTAAAAGGTTTTAAAGTTGAAGGTGCTTAGAGGTCACCTAATTCAAACCCCTCATTTACAGATTTTACCTAATCCACAGGTCTAAAATCTCTTGGAAATGGCTTCCATGATATGTCATCATTCTGGCTTTCTGTCTGCCTCTCCCTTTCTCTTCTTCTCTTCCACCTCTACTATGACAGATGGATATTTCCCCAAGGCAGAGAACTCACCCCTCATTTTTATATACTCTCTCTTCATGTATTTTCATGGCTTTGTTTATTCCTTCTAAGGTGACCCCTAAATCTGGCTTTTTTTAGCCCTAACATCTCTCTAACAGGTACTAATTCCACACTTCCAATTGCCTATTGAATATTTCTACATGTAAATCCAAATGTTACCCCAAACTCAAGACAACTACAACTGAATTCATCAACTTCCCTTTCCTCCCCAACTCATCTCTTGCCCACCTCCCAAGTTCTCCATTGATGGTTGGCCATAGTCATCTTTGAATCCTTATTTTCTTCTGCTTCCACATCCAATCAATCCCCCAAACCGTCTTTCTTTACAATCTTTCTAGCATCAATCCCTCTCTTTTCAAGCCCACCATCACCATCCACTCTATATCACCACTTAATAAATCATGTCTAAGCATGAGCAATAACTCATAAACAAGAAGCAAAAGTTTCTTGGGTTCTCTTTCTGCCTCCTAGTCCTCCCTTCCAATCCTGATGAAAACAAACTAGTTTTCCTGCACCATTTGGTCCCCTCCTATCTTTCCAAGCTTCTCTCCTACTCTTCCTCTATAAACATCTTCCACTCTAAGCAAAGCAGTCTACTTGCCGCTCAAGCGTGAGTTGTACTTTCCCCTCTCTGAGCATTTGCTGTTCTAATACCTTCTCTTTGAATGCCATCCCGTTTCTCTCTTCCTTTCTGAAACCTATTTATCTGCTGAGACCCAGAAAACACACCACCTGTTCCACAATGTTTATATGCATACCCAATCTTCCCTATCAGTCTGTAAGTTCCTGGGTTTGTGAGACTATGTCTCACATATTTCTCTCTCTCTCTATCTTTATCTATGACATATGCTAATGGTTTAATAAATATTTAACTAATAAGCCTATGTGCATGGTCTAGTAGCTCAACTTTCATTATCATTTAAAATAACTTTAGTTCCAAACCAATGGTATATGTTGCTTTTCCTTACATAGGCAATCTGGAATGAGAGAGGAAAAAAGCCATTTCTAAGTGTCATTCTATTGTGGGATAATTAGCAAGTTCACAGTTTGTCTAAGCCAAAACCTAGTATCTGGATTCTATGGAATTTTGGCTTTTCTCCGTCGGGGCCATAGTGTTCCAGTCGGAACAACCAGTGTTGAACAGACATTTGCAGAAACAGCATGAAACATTCATCTGGTTGTGAAATACACTTGTGTAAGATTAATTTGCACCATCTGGGGGCTTTGGGTCTGCTTAGTAATTCATTACAGCTTTAGATATCAGAAACAGGGGACAGAAGCTGCTGCATCTCACTGGCAAACGCTGGTAGGCATTGCTCCCAAAAGCAATCATCCTTTCCGGTCTCAGTTTGGCATTGTTTTTTATTCCCTTTCAATGCTCTATGTCATATTTGATTTAGATGTTAATTTTCTATTCATCAACTAGATTACATCACAAAACCCATTTCTATGTTTTGACTCATATATTTGGTTATGTATATATTAGATACAAAATTATATTACACAGGGTATCCCAAAAAGTCCTAGGATAGTTCAGAGCTATTGAATTTATTAAAGTTCATAACTGCACTAAGACTTTTGGGACACCTAGCATACCCTTTTTTCATAAATTACATTACTTTACATATAATTATAATGACAGAGCATATATAATCCAACTAATGAATAGAAATATAAATTCATCAAGAGCAGAAATTGCTTTATTCTTTGTACTTATATCCTCCGTGCCTAGCACAGTGTCTGCCACATAGAAGGTACTTTGAAAAAAAAGAGATTGATTGATACAGTTAGAAATAGATTGATTTAGTTAGATGCAGTCTAATAAATCACAATCTTATTTTTCTCAGTTGCATGAAAGAAAAATTTTAACTTTCATTTTTTTAAGTTTTGAGTTCCAAATTTTCTCCCTCCCTCTGTCCCTTCCCTCCTTTGAGAAGGCAAGCTGTTTGATATAGGGTAGACATGTGAATTCCTTGATAACATATTTACATATTAGCCATGTTGCAAAAGAAAACACAGACCAAAAAAATAGCCCAAACCCCCATAAAAGTGAAGGAAGTTTTAAAAGTATGCTTCTATCTGCATTCAGACTCCATCAGGTCTTTCTCTGGAGATCGATAGTATTTTTCATCAATAAGTCCTTTGAAATTGTCTTGAATCATTGTATTGGTGAAAACAGCTAAGTCATTCACAGTTGATCATCATTACAGTAGTGCTGTTACTGTGTACGAGGTTCTCCTGGTTCTGCTCACTTCACTTTGCATCAGTTCATGTCCTTCCAAGTTTTTCTGAAATCAGCCTACTCATCATTTCTTATAAATCATATACCACAACTTGTTCAGCCATTCCCCAATCAATAGGTAATCCCTCAGTTTCCACTTCTTTGCCACTACAAAAAGAACTGATACAAATATTTTTGTACAAATAGGTCCTTTTCCCTTTTTCAAAAATATCTCTTTGGGATACAGACCTAGTAGTGGTATTGCAGCAGAACCAAAGGCTATGCATAGTTTTATAGCCCTTTGGGCATAGTTCCAAATTTCTGTAGGTATTTTAAATGGAATTTCTCTATTTCTTCCTGCTGGACTTTATTGGCAAAATATAGAAATACTGAGGGTCTGCGTGGATTTATTTTATATCCTGCAACTTTCCTAAAGTGGTTAATTATTTCAACTAATTTCTTACTTGATTCTCTAGGATTCTCTAACTATACCATTGTACCACCTGCAGACAGTAATAGTTTCTTCGTCTATTTTTATTCCTTCAATTTCTTTTTCTTCTCTTATTGCTATAGCTAGGGTTTCTACTACAATATCGAATAATAGTGATGATTGTGGTCATCTTTTCTTGAGGCTTAATCTTACTGGGAAGGCTTCTAGCTTATTCTCATTACAGATAATGGTTGCCAAGGATTTTAATTAGATACTACTTAGCATGTTAAGGAAAGTTCCATTTGTTCCTGAGTTTTTGATGGGAATGGGTATTCTATTTTGTGAAAACCTTTTTTTTCTTTTGGTATCTATTGAGATAATCATATAATTTTTGTTGGTTTTGTTATTGATATGGTCAATTATGCTGATAGTTTTCCTAATATTGAACATTCCTGGAATAAATCTCACCTGGTCATAGCGTAAGATCCTTGTGATATATTGCTGTAATCTCCTTGCTAGTATTTTATTTAAAAATTTTGCATCAATATTCATTAGGGAAACTGGTTTATAGTTTTCTTTCTCTGTTTTTGCTCTTCTTTGCTTGGGAATAAGCACCATATTTGTGTCATAAAAGGAATTTGGTAAGACCACTTATTTTTTCTAAATAGTTTATGTAATATTAGGATTAATTGTTCTTTAAATGTTTAGTAGAATTCACTTGTGAATCGCTCTGACCCTGGAGATTTTACTCATTTATGACTTATTCAATTTCTTTTTAAGATAGGGTTATTTAAGTATTCTATTCCCTCTTCTATTAATCTGGGCAATTTATATTTTTGTAAATATTCATCCATTTCATTTAGACTGAGAGATTTATTGGTATATGATTAGGCAAAATGGCTATCAATAATAATTTAATTTAATTTAATTTCATCTTTATTGGTGTTAAATTTACCCTTTTCATTTTAATATAGGTAATTTGTTTTTTTTCCTTTAATCAAATTAATCAATGGGTTATCTATTTTATTGGGTTTTTTCCATAAACCCAGATCCTAGATTTATTAGTTCAATATCTTTCTTACTTTCAATTTTATTCATCTCTCCCTTGATTTTTAGGATTTCCAAATTGGTATTTAATTGGAAATTTTTTATTTGTACTATGTCTAGTTTTTTTATTGTATTTTCAATTCATTGATCTGTTCTTTCTCTACTCTAGTGATATAAACATTTAGAGATATAAATTTTCCCTAATTACTACTTTGACTGCACCCTATAAGTTTGGATATGTTGTCACTTTGCTGTCATTCTCTTTAGTAGAAATTATTTTTTATTTCTATGATTTGGTTTATTTATATGATTTGGGTTTTTTTACCCAGTCTTTAGGATTAGATTAGTTTGCTTCCAATGAATTTTAATCTATGTTTCCATGGCTCTTTTTTAAATGTAATTAAAGAACACATTTAGTACTTCTTTTCTGCATTTGGTTGTGAGGTTTTTATGCCCTAACACATGGTTAGTTTTTATGAAAGTGCCAGGTACAGTTGAGAAAAAGATATACTCCTTTCTTTTCCCAATCAGTTTTCTCTAGAGATCTATTATATTTAATTTTTCTAAAACTCTATTCATCTTCTTAACATCTTTCTTGTTTATTTTACAGTAAGTTTTATCTAGTTCTGAGAGGGGAAAGCTGAGGTCCCCTACTAGCATGGTTATATTGTCTAGTCCCTCCTATAACTCAGTTTTCCTTTAAGAATTTGGATGCTATGTCATTTGATGCATATACGCTTAGTATTGATAACACTTCATTTTTTATGATACCTTTAGCAAAATGCAGTTTTCTGCTTCTCTTTTACTTAGGTATATTTTTTATTTTGCTTTCTCTGAGATCAGGATTGCTAACCCTGCTCAAGCATACTAGACTCTTCGCTACTCCTTCTTTTAACTGTGTATTTGTCTGTGTTTCAAATGTTTCTTGTAAAAAAAAAAAACCCAACACATTTTTGGATTCTGGTGCTTATTCCACTCCACAGTTTGCTTCTATCTTTTTGGTAAGTTCATCCCATTCACATTCAGTTATGATTCTTGTGTATTTTCCTCCATCCTATTTTTGTACTGCTTATCCTTCTCTCTCTTTATGCCCCTGTCACTCCTCAAAAGTCTGTTGCTTCTGACTGCCACCCTTACTCTGCCCTCTCTTTTATCAGCCCTCTCCCTTCTCTTATCCCCTTCCCCTCCTTCTTCTCTATAGGATGAAACAGATTTTTATACTCAACTAAGTGTGTATGTTTTTCCTTTTTTGAGCCAATTACAATGAAAGTAAGATTCAAGCATTGCCCACCACCTACTTCCCCCTCCAGTATAAAACTTCTTCCTTTAATGCTTCCTTTATGTGAGATAATTTCTTCCATTCATTCTCTCTCTTCCTTTTCCCAGTGTATCCTTCATCACTAATTTTATTTTTTTGAAATCATTCAATCATAATTGAATCACATCTGTACCCTCTATGTACTCTCCTTCTAACTGCCCTAATGAAGAGGTATCTTCTTCCCATATAGGAATATCAACAATTTAGTTCTATTGAGTCTCTTACGATTTCTCCTTCATATTTACCTTTTTATGCTTCTCTTGAGGCTAGTATTTGAAAATCGAATTTCTGTTCAGCTCTGGTCTTTTCATCAGGAATTCTTGAAAGTCTTCTATTTCATTAAATAGCCATTTCTCCCCTGAAAGATTATACTGTTTTGCTGGGTAGGTTACTCTTGGTTGTAGTCATAACTCCTTTGCCTTCTGAAATATCATGTTACAAGCCTCTAACATGGAAGCTGGTAAATCTTGTGTTATCCTGACTGCTGTGGCTCCATGATATTTGAATTTTTTCTTTTTGTCTCCTTACAATATTTCCTTTATCTGGGACCTCAGGAATTTGATCATAAAATTCCTGGGAGTTTTCACTGGCATGACTTTTAGGAGGTGATTGGTGAATTCTTTCAATTTTTATTTTACAGTCTGGCTCTAGGCTGTCATGGCAGTTTTCCTTGACATTTTGTTGAAATATGATGTCCAGGCTCTTATTTTTATCATGGCTTTCAGGTAGTTAAATAACTTAAATTATCCCTCCTCACCATGCCCAAAAGGCTATAAAACTACCCATACCCTTTGGTGCAGCAATATCACTACTAGGTAAAAGGTGGGGGAAGAACTTATATAAAATTATGTATAGCTTTTTTTTCTGGTAACTAAGAATTGGAAATTGACAGAATATCCATCAATTGGGGAATGAATGAACAAGCTGTGGCATTGTAATGGAGCATTATTGTGGTCTAAGAAATGACAAGCATAGTGATTTCAGGAAAAGCTCAAAGACGTATATGAATTGATACAAGGTGAAGTGAGAATTGCACAATATTGTATGATGAAAATCTGTGAATGACTTAATTATTCTCAGCAATACAGTCATTCAAGAGAGTCCCAAAGGACTCATGATGAAAAATGCTATATGGTCCAGAGAAAGAATTGATATTGTCTGAATACAGACTAAAGCATACTGTTTTTTACTTTCTTTCTTTCAATCGTTTATTTATGTTTGTTTGTACAAAATGACATATGGAATTGTTTTATATGATTGAAAGTGTATAATCTATATCAGATTTTTTACTGTATCAAGGAGGGAGGGAAAGAATTTGAAACTCATAAATTAAAAAAAAATAAAATGCTAAAAAAACTGTTTTAACACAAAATTTGGGAGAAATAAAATTTGAACATTTGGAGCGCACATGTATCTGAATTTGCACATCTTGTATTTCTTTTGATCTATTGCAATTCTGCTTTCCTCACAGAACACAGCACCTTCTTTGATGTGGGCATGCCATGCTGGGCACGAGTCTCCCATGTCTCACAATTTATTCCAAAGTTCTTTAAAGAGACCTTGAGAGTATCCTTGTATTGCTTCTTTTGACTTCCATGTGAGCCCTTGCCTTGTGAGAATTCTCTGTAAAATAATCTTTTAGACACATGTACATTTGGCATTTGAACAATGTGCCCAGCCCATTGGAGTTGCACTCTCTGCTGTAGTTTGAATGCTTGGCTGTTCAGCTCAGAAAAGTACTTCAGTGTCTAACACCTTATCTTGCCAAGTAATCTTCAGAATCTTCCTAAGACAGTCCAAATGGAAGCGATTCAGTTTCATGGCATGGCACTGGTAGACTGTTCATGTTTCACAGGCATACAACAATTAGGTCACTACAATGGCTCTATGGACCTTCAATTTGGTAGGCAGCCTAACATCTCCTCTCTCCCCCAATTTCCTATGGAGCTTCCCAAACAGTGAACTAGTTCTGCCAATATACGTGTCAACCTCATCATTTACTTGTATATCCCTGGACAGAATACTGCCAAGGCGAGTGAACTTATCTACAGTATTCAATATTTTTCCATTTGCTGTAACTGATGGTTCCATGTATGGATGGTATGGTGCTGGTTAGTAAAGAGCCTGTGTTTTCTTGATGCTAATTGTTAAGTCAAAAGTAGCACAAGCAACAGAGAATTGATCCATATTTTGTTTCATCTCAGTTTCAGAGGCTGCATTGAGTACATAATCATCTGTGAATAAAAAATTCATACACCAACTCTGCCTCCACTTTAATCTTGGCTTGTAGCCTTTTCAGGTTAAAGAATTTACCATTAAAAGCAGTAGCTAACCTTGATACTATTTTCATCCTCATTGAAAGTGTTCAATAGCATGGCTAAAACATTCTGTTAAAAAGCATGGAAGCAAGCACACAGTCTTGTTTCACTGCATTGGTAACTGGGAAAGTACAAGAAAACCCAGGGAAGCACACTGCCATGAAATTGATGTACATTACTGAGGAACTTCTCCAGACAACCAAATTTTGATATAATTTTCCATAAGCCCTCATGACTGATAGCATCAAAAACTTTGGTCAGATCTACAAACATGTACAGACCTCTGTTCTGCTCCTGACATTTGTCCTGGAGTTGTATGGCAACAAGCACCATGTCTACTATTCCTTGATCTTTTCTGAAACCACACTGGCTTTCAGGTAGATGACCATCTTCCAGGCAAAGGATAAGTCTATTAAGGAGGACTCTTGCAAGAATCTTGCCAGCAATGACTAAGACAGAGACCCTGCCCCACCGTGAATGTCTCAGGACAATCTATTTCTTTTATCTTTATAGGGATGTACAAGGGAGGCATCTCCCTCTTTCCATTTAACTCAGAAACTTTCAGTCAACTTTTATATGAGCAGTTGACTCCCTACCTTGTAAATCTCAGCTGGAATAGAATCAGTACCAGGTGCTTTGCCACATGAGAGGAGCCTAATGGCCCTCAAAAGCTCTTCTTTAGCTGGAAATTTGGCTAGAGAAGGACTGACTTCAATCTAAGGTATATGATCAGTGTTTTCAGCATTGACTGATGATGCTTTTTAGAGAACACTATGGAAGTCTTAAGCCCATCTCTCTAGGGTCATGTCCTTATTATTAATCAATGTGACTCCATCAGCATAGCTGAATTGCAGCATAGTTCTTTGGTCCACAAATAACTTTCAGGGTATCTAAAAGTACTTTGGATTGTTACTATCAGTATAAAACTGAATTTCATCTCCCTTCTTATATGTATATATATGGTATATGTATTATATATGTATATATAGTATATGTATATTTATATATTATATATGTATATGTATATATAACTTATTTTTCAGTTTTCAGCATTCATTTCCAAAAGAATTTGAATTCCAAATTTTTTCTACATCTCTCCCCACCCCAACCCCAATACAGCATGTATGTCCATTCACTCCTTCCTCTCATTTGTCCTACCTTCTATCATACTCCCTTATTCATTCCCCCTCCCCTCTATTTTCCTATAGGGAAAAATAGATTTCTATACCCCATTGCTAGTACATCATATTTCTGAGTTGTATGCAAAAGCAATTTTTAATATTCATTTTTAAAGCTTTGAGTTCCATATTCTTTCCTCCCTCCCACCCACCCTCATTGAGAAAGCAAGCAATTCAATATAGGTCATACATGTGTAGCCCTACAGAGCACTTCCATAATAGTTATGTTGTGAAAAACTAACTAAATTACCCTCTGTCCTGTCCTCCATTCATTTCATTGTCTTCCTTGACCTGTCCTCCCTACAATAGTGTTTGCTTCTGATTATCCCTTTTCCCAATTTTCTGTCCCTTCTATTATCTTCTCTTTCCTATCTCCATCCCCTTGCCTTCCTGCAGGGTCAAATAGATTTCTGTACCCAAGTGAGTGTGTGTTGTTCCTTCCTTAGGCTAAATCCCATGAGAGTACGGCTCATTCATTCCCTTCCATCTCCCTCCTCTTCTCCTCCATTATAAAAGCTCTTTCTTCCTCTTATGTGAGATGATTTGATACATTCTACCTCTTCCTTTCTCTTACTCCTAGTACATTCCACTCAACAATAAATTATATATGTGTGTGTGTGTGTGTGTGTGTGTGTGTATTCCCTCTAACTACCTTAATACTGCAAATGGTCTCAGGAGTTACAAATATTACCTTTCCATTTGGAATGTAAACAGTTCCATTTTAATGAATTCCTTATGGCTTCTCTTTCCTGTTTACCTTTTCATATGTCTCTTGATTCTTGTATTTGAAAGTCAAATTTTCCATTCAGCTCTGGTCTTTTCATCAAGAATGCTTGGAAGTCCTCTATTTCATTGAAATTCCATTTTTCTCCTTGAAGTATTATACTCAGTTTTGCTGCATAGGTGATTCTTGGTTTTAATCCTATCCTTTAACCTCTGGAATATCATATTCCAAACCCTTTGAACCCTTAGTGTAGAAGCTGTTAAATCCTGTGTTATCCTGACTGTATTTCCAACAATACTTGAATTGTTGCTTTCTGGCTGCTTGTAATATTTTCTCCTTGACCTGGGACCTCTGGAACCTGGCTACAATATTCCTAGGAGTTTTTCTTTTGGGATCTTTCAAGAGGTGATGGGTGAATTCTTTCTGTTTCTATTTTTTTTTACCCTCTGGTACTAGAATAACATGGCAGTTTTCCTTGTTAATTTCTTGGAAGATGAGGTCTAGGTTCTTTTTTTGATCATGGTTTTCAGGTAGATCAATAATTTTTAAATTATCTCTCCTGGATATATTTTCCAAGTCAGTTGTCTTTCCAAAGAGACATTTCACATTGTCTTCTATTTTTTCATGCTTTTGGTTTTGTTTTATAAGTTCTTGATTTCTTAAAAAGTCATTAGCATGGGGGGTGGAGCCAAGATGGTGGAATAGAAAGACTCACGTATGCTAGCTCCGAACCCACAGCCCATATATTTCCTGCAAGAAGAACTCCCCACAAATTCTGGATCTGCAAGGTGCACAGAAACACAGTGGAAAAGATTTCCGTTCCAGACAGCCCTGGAGAGCTGTCCCAGGGGTCCATCGCGCCCCAGAAAGCAGAGTCCACCCCTGAGCTGCCCTGGCCACACGGCCGAGAGGAGCAGATCCGAGCAGACTTCAGGGACTGAACCTCTGGTGGCCGGGAAGGTCCCTCCACCCACAGACGCTACAGGTCAGTGAGAGAGACTTCTGGGCTGGCCAAGAGGGGAGCGGGGTGTCTCTGTGGCTCGGGCCCCCTCAGGAGGCAGCGGCAGAGGCAGCGGTGGAGGCAGCAGCAGAGGCAGCGGCAGAGGCAGCGGCAGAGGCAGCGGCAGAGGCAGCGGCGGTGGCCTGGGACAGCAGGCAGAGGCAGGCAGAAGTTCCGGTCTCTGCATAAACCCCCTGAGGGAACTGAGCCTGGGAGGTGGCCCTCCCCCCACCCAAGCACTAGAACTTAAGCTCACATTGAATAGCAGCCACACCTGCCTCGGAAAGCCCATTTGAATCTCAGACCCCAAGCACTAGCTGGGCAGATCTAGGCAGGGTTGGACAGGAATCCCAGAAGTCAAGTAACTGGCTGGGAAAATGCCCAGAAAAGGGAAGAAAAATAAGACCATAGAAAGCTACTTTGATGAGGTTCAGATGTTCCCGTCTTTCAATTCTGATGACAAGGAAGGATTCTTACCATCAGGGAAAGACGTGGAGGTCGGGGCCTCTGTATCCCAGACATCCCAGGTGGATGTCCAATGGGCTCAGGCCATGGAAGAGCTCAAAAAGGCTTTTGAAGGTCAAGTTGGACAGGTGGAGGAAGGACTGGGAAGAGAAATGAGAGAGATGCAAGAAAAGCATGAAAAAACGGGTTGATGCCTTGGTAAAGGAGACCCAAAAAAAGCTGAAGAAAATAACACCTTGAAAAATAGGCTCACTCAATTGGCAAAGGAGGTTCAAAAAGCCAATGAGGAGAAGAATGCTTTCAAAAGCAGAATTAGCCAGGTGGAAAAAGAGGTTCAAAAGCTCACTGAAGAGAATAGTTCTCTCAAAATTAGAATGGAACAGATGGAGTCTAATGACTTTCTGAGAAAACAAGAAATCACCAAACAAAACCAAAAGAATGAAAAAATGGAAGACAATGTGAAATATCTCATTGGAAAAACAACTGACCTGGAAAATAGCACCAGGAGAGACAATTTAAAAATTATGGGACTACCTGAAAGTCATGATAAAAAAAAAGAGCCTAGACATCATCTTCCATGAAATTATCGAGGAAAACTGCCCTGATATTCTACAACCAGGGGCAAAATAAGTATTGAAAGAATCCATCGATCACCACCTGAAAGAGATCCAAAAAGAGAAACTCCTAGGAACATTGTGGACAAATTCCAGAATTCCCAGGTCAAGGAGAAATTATTGAAAGCAGCTAGAAAGAAACAATTCCAGTATTGTGGAAATACACTCAGGATAACTCAAGATCTAGCAGCTTCTACATTAAGGGATCAAAGGGCATGGAATAGGATATTCCAGAAGTCAAAGGAACTAGGACTAAAAGTAAGAATCACCTACCCAGCAAAACTGAGTATAATACTTCAGGGTAAAATATGGTCTTTCAATGAAACAGAGGACTTTCAAGCATTCTTGATGAAAAGACTAGAGCTGAAAAGAAAATTTGACTTTCAAACACAGGAATGAGAAGAAGCATGAAAAAGTAAACAGCAAAGAGAAGTCATAAGGGACTTAGCAAAGGTGAACTGTTTACATTCCTACATGGAAAGAAAATATTTGTAACTCTTAAAACTTTTCAGTATCTGGGTAGTTGGTGGGATCACACACACACATACATACACACACACACACGCACACACACACGCACATGTAATGCGTGCACACACATATAGAGACAGAGAGCACAGAGTGAATTGAATAGGATGGGACCATATCTTAAAAGAAATTAAGGTAAATGGTGAGAGAGAAATGTAGTGGGAGGAAAGAGGGTGAAATGGAATGGGGTAAATTATATCTCATTCAAGAGGCAAGCAGGAGACTTTTTAGTGGAGGGAAAAAGAGGAGAGCTGAGAAAAAAAAACAAGAAGTTTACCCTCATCACATTTGACTAAAGGAAGGAATAAAATGCACACTCATTTTGGTATGAAAACCATCTTACAATATAGGAAAGTTGGGGAGAAGGAGATAAGCAAGTGGGGGGATGATGGAAGGGAGGGCAATGGGAGGAGGGAGCAATTTGAAGTCAACACTCTTGGGCAGGGACAGGATCAAAAGACAGAATAGAAACAATGGGGGGCAGGATAGGATGGAGGGAAATACAGTTAGTCTTACACAACATGACTATTATCGAAGTCATTTGCAAAACTACACAGATATGGCTTGTATTGAATTGCCTGCCTTCCCAAAGGGAATGGGTGGGGAGGGAGGGATGGGGAGAATTTGGAACTCAAAGTTTTAGGAACAACTGGTTAATGATTCTATTGTTGTTGCTACTAGGATATAAGAAATACAGTTAATGGGGAATAGAAAGTCATCTGGCCCTACAGGACAAAAGAGAAGATGGGGAGAAGAGAAGGGAGGGATGATAGAAGAGAGGGCAGATTGGTGATAGGGAAAATTAGATTGCTCGGTGTATTGGGGTGGGGAAAGGGGATGAAAGGGGAGAAAATTTGGAACCCAAAATTTTGTGAAAATGAATGTAAAAAGTTAAATAAATAAATTTTTTAAAAAATCATTAGCTTCCATCTGCTCCATTCTAATTATTTAAGAAATATTTTCTTCAGTGAACTTTTGAATATCCTTTTCTATTTGGACAATTCTGTTTTTTAATGTATTCCTCTCCTCATTGACTTTTTGGACCTCTTTTGCCATTTGGGTTAGTCTATTTTTAAAGGTATTGTTTTCTTCAGCATTTTTTGGAATCTTCTTTAGCAAACTGTTGACATGTATTTATGATTTTCTTGCATCTCTCTCATTTCTCTTCCTAACTTTTTCTCCACCTTTCTTACTTGGTTTTCCAAATCCTTTCTGAGATCTTTCATGACCTGAGACCATATCATTTTTTTTTGGAGGCTTTGGATGAAAGAGCCTTGACCTTGCTGTCTTCCTTCAGTTGTATGCTTTGTTCTTCCTTGTCTGAAAGGGAAGAAAATACGTTTTCACCAAGAAAGTAACCTTCTAAAGTCTTATTTTTCCCCTTTTTTGGCATTTTCCTAGCCAATTACTTAACTTTTGAGTCCTTTATCAAGTGGAGAGTATACTACCCCAGGTTTCAGAGCTTTTGTGCAGCTGTTCTCTGAGATATCTCTAGGGACCTGTAAGCTTTCAGTTCCTCCAAAGTGACATAGTAAAGGGAAAGGTGTTTACTCTTCTCTTGGCCTATGCTCTGATCTGTGAGCAATAACAAACATGCTTTTCTGCCCTGGAATTGCAGGTAGGATTCCTTCTCCACAGCTGCCACCAGCTCCACCATACCAGCGCTCCTTCTCACCCCAGGACCACCACTAAGGACTGAAACCCAGATCAGTCGCTCAACTGCCCTTTGGTTTGTAGGCCAAGAGCTCCAGAAGTGGCTGTTGCCAAGGCAGTGGCTGCAGCCACCCTGGGGCTAGGGCTGGGACTGAACTATGCTCTCCTCTCACCCAGGTGAAAGAGGTTTCTCACTGACCTTTGAAGCTGTCTTTGACATTTGTGGGTTGAGAAATCTGAAACCACAGCAACTACCTTTGATTTGCATTTTGTTTCTGACTGTGTTAAGCGCTGCCTTCTTAGAAATGGATGAACTATCCTGTGGAGTTCTTGGGGGTTTTGTTGTTGATGTTTAGCAGCTTTTGAATTTCCTCATCATTTCCCACAAACCAATCTTGATGTTTGTGAGAATCCTGATCTAGATGAATAATTGCAGTGCTGTACACCAAGTTTCTGAAAGTAGCCCACTCCTTTTCCGTTCCACTGTTCCAGTGTGTTGGCTCAAATTTCCTCAAAATTAGCAATGAACTGTTCACCCTCAGAGAAGGACTCTGATTTGTTGACATTAGGTCTTCTGGAAGTTATCTTGCCTTGGGGTCACAGCTTTTGTTAAATGTATATAGCTTGGAGAGAATAAGCCCATGATCCGTCAAACACTAAGTATCACACATTGTCTTTGTCATTCTCACATCATGTCTGTCTCTTCTACATATAATGACATAATTATTAAATGCCAATGTTTTCCGTGAGAGTGAATCCACAAAGTTTTATTGCATTTGGGCAAATGGAAGACAGTGTTGGTGATGAGATGGTCATGAGAAGCATGAATCTTCAGTAGCAAGCCACCATTGCTGTTGCTGTTTCTGACTGTTTTTCCGAAGGACTTACTGCCTAATCTGACAGTCTGCCTAAGGGCACAAAAAAGACTCACCCATAAGGAATTACTCCTCCTCAGACATCTTAGATGTCTCACTTTAGTGGGAGTCACTACATTCATCCAATTCTCTCCTCCCTCCTGAACAGACATATTTCCATATGAAAAGGGAGAAGAAAAGGAAATAAGCATGTCTAAAGTGTACTTGCCATTTGATTCTCACAGCAATCCTGGGAAGTAGTTGCTATTACTATTGACACTTTACAGTTGGTGAAACTGAGGCAAACAGAGGTTAAGTGCCCAGGGTCACACAGCTAATAAATGTCTTCAACTGGATTTGAACTCAGGACTTCTTGACCCCAGATCCAGTGTTTCATCCACTGTATCACTAGCTGTCTCCAGGAAGTGAAGGCTTGGACACAAGAGAGGGTCTCATCTACCTGAATCAGTATTGTACCTTACTGAGCACCCTTCCTGATACTATGGCTAAGCAAATCTCTTTTTGTTAACTGTTGGACAGTCTAAAAGTGTCTCATTTAGTTCTGATCTTAAACTTGAATTGCCAGGTGGATCTGGGTTAGGCCCAGCTACAACATCCCCAAACTTGACTCAATCCAAAAAGCAAAGCCTATATTATGACTCAGTTAAGAAATAATAAAGCTTCTCTGTAACTTTATTAAGTCTGTAACATCTGGTTGTGGTTTCGTAGTCTCTTTCCTTAGAAATGGCAAATTACAAGATGATCTGGGAGACCAGCCAGACTCTTCGGACAATTCCTAAGTCAATTCAAAGTTTAAATTAAAGTTTAAAATGATCTCCACAAGAATCTCATTCAGGTAGTAATAATTGGATTCAAACTCTGGGGATCTTCTTGAGCTCCCTTTGGGTCTTCCCATTTGATCTGGCTTTTCTTACTCAAATCTAATCTTTCCGTTCGATCTGGCTCATGGACTTTTCGTTATCATTGTGCCCAAGTCTATGTTGCTCTCCCCATCCTTTGATGCTATTACCAGTCATTCCCATCAGGATCCTCCCTGGGTTTGATCTATCAAGACCATCCCTGGGATCCCAGACTACCTGGTGACACCTGCTTCCAGCCCAGGCCCTCCATTGTCTGATATCTCCTGATTGCCTCCAGCTGTTTCCAAACCTTGATCAGTCACCCCAGTCCCATTAATGTCTTTCTTGGACTTCTCCTCAAGACCTTCCCTAAACTCCTCTTCCCATCACCCTAGACCACCAGACCACCCCCAGATGCCTCCTATGGTCTTTTCAGTATTTAAGTTCTGTCCTGCCGCCATGAAGATACTCATATTCAATCCAGCTCAGACTCTGTCTAGCTGAAATTCTATCTGGCCACTTGTGAATGCAAGCATTACAAATGCTTAGGTTCCTTAAGAACCAATCCAATATGATGAATCTTTAATAAACTTTGTCTTTCTTTGGCTTTTAAGAAGGCCTGAGTCTAATTCATTCAAGCAGGACCTATCGTATTGGTATTTTAGGGTCCCCAGTACTCCTGAAACTCAACAGTAGTAGTAATAGTACATTTTATTGATGAAGAAGCTGAGCCTCAGAGAAGATAAAAGTGATGTAATGTATGGGGAATATGGATCATGTTAGGACTCCTTCCATTCAGACAGGCTGAGTGAGTAAACTGAAGCCCTGTCACACTGGTGCGGTTACTGTTTCCCAAGCATGTTTTACAGCTCTACCTTTTCTCATCCCATTCCCCCTATGGGATTTCTTTAAGTTTTCAACTTTATTTTGAAATTAAATATAAAATTAGAAAAGAAAAAGAAAACACTACCATGCACACAGCAGAACATATGAGAGGATTCAATATAAATAAATTTCCATTTCAAGAAAACCTATGTAATGAATACTACACATTATTTTCAAAGCTGTCCATCTTTTCTTTTCTTCCTTGTATGTTTTCTTTTGTCCTCTGCTGTACGCTTTGTACTTAATTTTTACTTTATTTTCTTTATTTTTTTCCTTTCTTCCCTCCTGCTCTTCCAAAAAGGCTACAATTAGACCTGGAAATATTTACATACATACACACATATGTGTGTGCATTCATATATATAAACATATATATGTATACATACACATGTATATATACACACATGTATTCACATATATATAGATATCCATTAACATACACATATATACTCAAACACATATATATGAAAGACTGTATCATGCTTATTTCCACTTTCCATCTGTTTCTCTGAAGGTGGATATCATCTTCCTTCATAAATCC
Source organism: Bettongia penicillata ogilbyi (assembly GCA_023548195.1). Taxonomy (NCBI): domain Eukaryota; kingdom Metazoa; phylum Chordata; class Mammalia; order Diprotodontia; family Potoroidae; genus Bettongia; species Bettongia penicillata. Next base: position 1,536,159 of record JAJHZJ010000718.1, read on the forward strand.
AAGTCTTTCCATATTTTTCTAAATCTGCCAGCTCATGAGATTCCACCCTATATGGGATCTGAACCCAAATCTAGGTGGAATAGTGGATAGCATCCTGGCCTCTGAGTTTGGAAGACTTGACTTAAATCCTAATTCAGTCAATAGCTGTGTGACTCTAGGCGAGTCATTTAACCTCTCTGAGTCTTAATTTCCTCGTCTGTAAAATGGGGATAATAACAGCATCTACCTTGTAGAGTTATAATGAGGGTCAAGTGAGATAGCATTTGTAAAGCATTTTGAAAAATTTAAAGTAATTAATACTAGCTATTATTATTATCCATATTATTATTACACAAATCCATATTTTATCCATATTAGACAAAAAATATGATCTATTTTGTAATTTAGTATTATCTATTTTATCCATCCCACACCATAATCTGAGAGCAATGTTCTAGGGTTAAGTGAATTTATTATGGCATCTATCTGGGCTCCAATCACCATTTTTTCCCCTACAAGATCATTTCCAACCTTTGGAAATTATTAATTTATCTTAGTCAAGAAACTCAATTAAAAATTTCTGGCAAAAAAAATCTGTGTCTCTCCTTTCTGAGGAGAACAATTGAGAAATCAGAACCATTTATCATCTTCTCATGAATAAAAGTATTTCTAGTAAATGAGCTATCTTCTGATGAGATGACAGCATCAGACCTTCCAGTGGTGCTCATCCCCAAGCATCTTTCTGCTCATATTCTGGTCAGCATTATTGTTTGTATCTCTACTCTGTGCAGGCAGTGTGGCTCCATTTTGAGTTGACACAAAAGATAGTCAAGACATGGTGCTGACCTTCAGTGACCTGAGGATCTGGTGCTCAGCCTCCAGTTTTTGCACAGTCCCCTTGCACATCCTTCATACTTCCTACTTTACCTAGGGAGGTGTCCAGACCTTGTTCAACACCTAGTAAATAAGCGAGATGTGTTCTCACCTGATGATTGTATCAGGGCTAAGCGGTAGATATGTCTTATCACTTGATAAATTTCATTCTGATTTGTGAGTAGAAATAATTAATATGGCAGCTAGGTGGTACAGTGGATAGAGCACCACCCCTGAAGCCAGGAAGACCTGAGTTCAAAATCCAGCCTCAGACATTTGACATTTACTAGCTGTGTGACCATGGCCAAGTCACTTAATCCCAATTGCCTTGTCCCTCCCCGCAAAGCAATGATGATGATGCTAACTCCTTTATACAGCATTTTTTCATAACTCTCCTGGGAAGGAAATGATGCAAGTATGACACACTCATTTCACAGATGAGGAAACTGAGCTTTGGTGAGGTTGAGTGGTGGTGAGTTGTCAGGTACGTAGTGATAATACCAGGTGGTAAAGCAAAGACTCAAATCCAAGGCTTCTGACTTCCAGGCCACTGAGCTGTGCACGATTACACAATGTTTTGGGCCCAATGGTACTGATTCTCCTGGAGGGAATCAATGCTGGAGTCACTTGCCCAATAGGGTCAACCCTATGCCACACTGGAGTAGTTTAGCCTTGTTCAAGAGGCTCTAATAGGTCCAGACTAACTAAAATGATTTTTTTTAAATCTCAATTGGTGCCTGAAATTCACAGAATCAGTTTTGTACTTGCTGCTCCTCCAATCCTTTAAAAGTCTTTTTAAAAGAATACATGCATTTAAAACAGATTAAAGCATTTTGCCATGGAAAGGTCACATTATTAGCTTCTTATGATATTGGCAAGTGAGTTAGTTATCTGATAATGTTATGCATGAGAATTCAACCTTTAAGAGGAGATTACATTCACTCTCAAATCTATGTTTTAAAAAAGGATCTACAATTTCAATATGATACTACTGGGTAAGAGCAATATCTCACCATTGTTCATACAGTCCAAACAAAAAAACTCATGGATTTTCTAGTATTTGCAAAATTTTGAAGCTGGAAACAATCTTAGAGATAATGTACGGTCTAAGACCCTCATTCTAGAGATGGAAAAACTGAGACTCTGTTTATGCAGCTTGTATATGGTCTTATGATATGTTAGAGGCAGGTCCAGAATTTAAACTCAACTCTTCTGACTCTCATTCTAGGACTATTTCCTCTTACATCATGCTTTCCCTAGACATGACCAGTTGCCACTCCTTGCCTATCAAAAGTATAACTTCATTTAAACAGCTGAACTTAAACTTTAACCAAATAATTTTTTTAAAAAAACTTCTATTTTTCTCTTAATATGTTAAGAGAGAGCAGGAGAGAGCAATTCTGGCCAAGTGCTTGAGGAAAGGTGAGCCCCCCAGCCTCCTCAGACTTGTTCTCCTCCCTCCTACGTTGGACAGAGAAAGGTCCTAAAGGTTCACTTCTCGCCAATACCTCTGCTTTGTTTTGCAATGTCATCATCATGCCCCTGTACTAGACATCACCTGCTTTCCCCCTCTACCCTTTTTAGGCCCACTTTTTGAGTATTATCTATTAGACTGTAAACTCCTTGAAGGCAGGGACTCTTTTTTCTTTATTGTATCTCCAATGTTTAGCACAGTACCTGGCACCTAGCAGGCACACAGTAAATGTGTATGGAAAGGATTGGGATGGTACAGAAGCTATGGTAGTATGTTGTAAGGGTCCAGAGGATTTTTTAACTTGGTCTTCAGTTATTGGCAATGTCTGGATGGGAGGCCAAGAACAGACTGGACAAGATGAGGAAAGTAGATTCAAGGAACCTAGCAGAAACCTATACTATATTGAAGGGGAATATTTTAAGGACTCCAACAAAAGGACTTCTGAGAGCTGTTAATTATCTCTTCATCGGGATGTGCTGGTGTTCATACTTCCAAGAACCTCAGAAATATACCTCAGAAATCAGCAAATGCTACAAATCAGGGCTTGATCCATCATTTTGTTGATGTAAAATGTAAAAGTCTGTCATGAATACTTTTCTGGGGGGAGGGGGAGCCAGTTGTTAAACATTTAGCATCACACCCCTACCTCTGACACGTATGGCTACATGTGCTTGAACTTACTTTCCCATTGTGGGAGAGTGTGTCACTGACTTTTGGGGGGATACTTTGTATCAGTTATTCTTACTGTATCACCTTGGTAAATATCCCTTTTCAAAGCTAATTGTCTTGATTGATAATTTATATCAATTAACAATCATTGTTGGAAGCACACTGGTGGGGGCTTGTGATCTACAGCACTAGAGAGGCCACTTCTACTCCCTCAGAGGTAACTCTAGAACCCTAAGGAGATGCAGTAACCATCCTCTGGGTGCCTAACTTATCAGTGTGAGTGTGACTGTGTATAGTAGTTTTTAACTCTCAAATTCTGTGCTTCATAAACTCAGAGAACAGAGTCTCATGTGGTACTTGATGGTCATCCATTTGTTGGGTCTGTGGTAAATCCTGAGAAATAAGGACATAGAATCTAGAACCAAAAGAGCACTTAAAAGTCATCTAGTCCATTTCTAATTGTATGAGGAAACCAAGGAAACCAAAGCAACTCATCTGAGGTCACACAGAACCAGGATTCAAGTCCAGACATCTCCATGCTTTACTCAAGAACATGCTGCCCCCTTCTTGGTCTGATAGCAACTCTTGAGCCCTCAGCAACCTCACAGGCTAGTCTGTACTGGAACCCCTCTTCCCTCCTCCCTTTCCCCCAATCTCCATTCCTCCAGTTAAGTTTGTGCTGTCCTTGACATTGAGTATATACCAAGTGAATTATTACAAAGGCTAGGCTATCCAAAGAATTCCCAAGTGTGGCCAAATGCTGATTTTAAAGAAGATAAAAGACAACCAATTCAATTTTCTATAATGGTCCAGAAAACAGTAAGATATGATTGTGTTTGAAGAAGCAACAATCTAAAAACTTGGTGTTTGGTGTGAGGGTTTTTGTTTGTTTTTCTATTTAAAATATGATCACACATATTTCCACTATCCTCCTGTCCCCCAAAAAAGTAATTTGATGTCATCGTGTTCATCAACCAGGAAGACTCTTCAATTTCCTGATTAAATTTTCCGATTGGCCAACCATGAGTCTCAGAGAAGTTCCCCTCCACTTCCCAAGAACTTGTGATGCACCATGGATCACAGCTGTACTTGGCATTTAATGTCCTTCCAGGTCATCAGCTCTAGGAAAATGTCTCGTTCTGTGCACATTTAGAATTTCTCGTTAACATAGATATGTAGTTCTCTCATGAGCCAAATAATTGAAGGTTGATCGAACTGCATATTTTTGAAATCCTCCAGTGGATCTGCTTTCTCTTTTAATTATCACAAGCCTCTCAATGGTCAGAGGTGGAGGAGGGGCGGTGTAGCTAGCAGTTTTCTTATCTCAGTGTTTTCAGATGAGGAAATTAAAGCAGAGGGAAGACTAGCCATGAGTTAGCTAATCTCCCCTGGCAAATCAATGGGTACCTAAATTCAGATTTTAAATCTCCTTTCAACTGACTTGGCTTCTTCATGATGTATGTTCATTAAAAACAAAATTTCTATTTTAAAGTGTTTAAAAAATCATTACATGAATTATAAACCTTACTGTTTTAAATAGTATAATTTGCTTCTTCTAGTAGAGGCAGCATGGTCATAGTGGAAAGTGTTAGGGTTAGAATGAACAAATCTCAGATCTGCTCCTAACCATCTGTACAACTTTGGGCAAACCACTCCCCTCTCCTGACTTCAGTTTCTCCATCTCTAAAATGAGAGGGCTGGATTAAGATGACTTTTGGCCAAGGAGGATAAAGAAGTGTCTTCTCCACTCTCCCCTCTCAAATCCAACAGACACCTAACTGCCAAAAAAGCACAAGGCTGACTACATCACTCCCTTGTTCAAAAGTCTCCCTACATCACTCCCTTGTTCAAAAGTCTCCCTTTGCCTTTAAGAAAAAATACAGACTCAAACTCCCAGAGCCTCCAAACCACCTCCTGGTTACTCTGGCTTCCTTCAAGTCTCAGGTAAAGTCCCATCTTCTACAAGAAGCCTTTCGAGCTCTCCCTAAATGCTAGCCACCCTCCTGATCATCTCCTATTCATCTTTCATGTCTTCTTTATCCATAGCTGTTTGCCTTGTGTCTTCCTTATTAAATTGTAAGTTCCTTGAGGGCAGGGGTTATCTTTTGCCTTTCTTCATATTCCTAATGCTTAACAAAATTCCTGGCATATAGTAGAACTTAATAAATGCTAATTGATTGTAGATGGAGCATCAGGCTTGGAGTCAAGAAGACAGGAGTTCAGATTTGGCCTCAGACACAGTAGCTGTGAGATACCCTGGGCAAGTCATTTAACCCTGTTTTCCTCCGTTTCCTCATCTGTAAAGTGAGGAAAATGTAAAATGAGCTGGAGAAGGAAATAGCGAACTACTCCAGGATCTTTGCCAAGAAAACCCCACATGGGGGTCATTAAGAGTCAGACAGGACTAAAAGCAACAACTGATTCCCAGACCAATTTATGAATACATAAGGATACATTGAGAAGTCTTAAATGGATGTGTACTAAATTCAAGAGTAATTCCTGAGTATCTACAAGTTACCTTACACTCTCATGAGAATGGAGTAAGACCCTACAAGGAATGTTGTTTTTGTTTTATGTCCTTTGTGCTTTGCTGTATCTGATACAGAGTGATTAGTAACTTTGTTGACTGACACAAAAAAAAAATACATACTCTTCAGCATGGAATTTAAAATCCACTGAAGTCTGGCTTCAGACTACCTTCTCGAGTCATTCACATTACTTTGAGCACTCTGCCTTTCAGCCAAACTGGCCTTCCGGCTGTCCCCTGGACTCTTCATTCCATCCTCTTTCTTGGTGGCTCTACACAGTCTGTCCTGCAGGCCTGTAACATGCTCCCTGATCATGTCCACTTCTATTTAGAAACTTGAGCTTCCTTCAAGGATTACCTTGGATGCTCATCCTGCTTCAGGCTTCTCCTGGTGGGCAGTGTTCTCTTTTTGTCCTCAAACTATTGTGTATGTATCTATCTGTTTACAGAATGTAGTTCCCTCAGTAGAGTGGAAGTTCTTTGAGGGCAGGGAATTTTTGTTATTTCTGTCTTTATAGGTCTAGCACCTAGTATACTGACACACACATTGCACACAATAAATACTTGTCGGATGGGATGAGTTGGGATGGGATGAAATGGGATAGGATGGGAATGGACTGGAGAGTTCATGGCTCATGGGCAGAGAACATGCTTCCCTGGGTCAGAGCAAAGCCTCTAAATCACTAGACATTTTATAACTCTGATCTGTAGATTATGTAGTTTTGGAATCATGGTTCTTTTTCATTTATTTTGATTTCCTATGATCACATCAAGGAGAATTCATCCTCTCATCTTTATATTCTTTTGAAACCTAAAAATGGGAATTGTAACTTCCCCTTAGGGAAGGGACCCAGATTCCAGCCTGGTCTCCTCTGGTAGCAGGAAAATTTTGAGTATGCACATTTTCTTCCTCCATCCTTTCTCTCTCTCTGTCTGTGTGTGTGTCTTTCCCTTGATCTCTATTTTGCTGTGACAGTTCAGGCTAGATTACTTTTTAAAAACATATTATTTTTAACATTCTTTCCTTTTTAAATTTTGAGTTCCAAATTCTGTCTTCCCCTCCCACCTCTTCTCACTCCCACTGAGAAAGCAAGCAAAATGATATCAGTTATACACATGAAATCATGCAAAACATATTTCCATATTAGCCATATTTCTAAAAAAAGCAAGAAAAATAAGAAAGTGAAAATCATACTTCAGTTTGTACTGAGTTCATCAGTTCTCTCTGGACAGCATATTTTCATAATGAGCCCTTTGAAATCGTCTTGGATCACCATATTAATCAGAGTAGCCAAGACTTTCACAGCTGGTCATCATTACAACACTGCTGTTCCTGTGCACAATGATCTCCCAGTTCTTCTCACTTCACTTTGCATCAGTTCATATAGGTCTTCCCATATTTTTCTGAAACCACCCTCCTTGTCATTTCCCATACATAACACAATAGTACTCCATCACAATCATATACCACAACCTGTTCTGCTATTCCCCAACTGATAAGTAGACCCCCAATTTCCAATTCTTAGGCTAGAAATTTTTGTTATCATGGTGTTTGGGGTATTTGATGTTTAGAGTGGTAATTGCTTTCCACGCATCCTAGAAAAAGGAGGAAAAGATTCAAGATTATTATGTAGCCAGGGCCCAAAGCTATGGATGGTAACATGTCCATGTGCCCAGAAGGGAAGTAATGGTAAGGTCTAACTTGTCCAACACTTTTGTAAAATGAGTTTCTATGTAATCTTAGATGATCTTTGAAGTGATTGCTCTCTCTCTCTCTCTCTCTCTCCCCCTCTCCCTCCCTTTCTCATATTCCCACGAGAACTCTTGGGGATGTTCCATAGAGAAAACAAAGTGAGAGCAGTAGAGTCACGGGTCATATGATATTCCTTGAGGAGCCCCAAAGGTAGTCATCCCAACCCTGACACTGGCTACAAGACCCAAACTCATCTGAAACACTCAAAATCAGACCCCAGGACCAACATCTTAGGGGCATCCTTAGGCACAAACGTGCCTGCTGTTATGGATCAGACTTCAGATTCCTCTGCCTTGTATTGATTTTGTGCAAATTTGCACATGGACATGTTGCTGCCCCTATTAGAACAAAAGCTCCCTGAAAACAGGGACTTTCATTTCTGTATTTGGATCACCAGCATTTAGCTCACAGTAGGCACTTAATAAATGCTTCCTGATTGACTTGTTAGTGGATTGATTGCTTGCTTTATTGGCATTGCTTGGCACATAATAAATACTTTATAAACACTCATGGACTGGCCCGTCTGTCTCCCTCAGTACATGTCCTGGCCTTTTAGAAGCCATCAGCTTTACTCCTTGGCAGAGTCTGAGCAACACTTAGAAATGACCCTGAGATGCATTTTATCAGCACCCCCAAGAACTCACTGAGGACTTCTGGCCACAGGTAAGGACCCCCAAAGGCAGCTCATGGCACTAGCCCACTGGCAGAGAGAACTGTTCTTGCTGTTCCAGAAAACTACCGATGGGGCAGAAAGAGCCATAGGGAGCATTGAGTTCAACCCTCTCACTTTATAGATGAGGAAAATGAGGCTTGGAAAAGTAGAGTGGCCTGCCCCAGTCACCCAGGGAGAAAGGGACAGAGGACAAATGTGAGCCCTGGGTCTCTGACCCAAAATCCAGTGGTCTTTCTCCAGCACCAGGCTGCCTTCCATTCCTACAGTGTAAAATGACAAACAGAGTGCTCAAAATAGGTAAGCACTCTCGATGATTCTGGATCCCCAATTACGGATGAACTCTAGTGCAGAGTAGTTACAGAACTGGCTGATGGGACCGCTGATCATACAACGATCTCTGAAAAAATGGTAAACATCCAAAGAAGGGTGACCAGAATGCTGAAGTCAACAAGGCAAAGGCATTTATGAATCACCTACTGTGTGCCAGGCACTCTGCTAAGGACTAGGGATACAAAGAAAGACAAAAATAAAAATAAAAAATACTCCCTATTCCCAAGGGTCTCACACTCATATAAGGATCCGCTGAAAAAGCTAGGGATGCTTAACCTGGAAAAAAGAATGACATTGGGGGAAGATAGTAGTGGTCTTGAAATAGTCAATGGACTGCTAGGTGGTGTAATGATGCAAATTCTGGATGGAATCAGAAAGACCTGAGTTAAAATCCTGTCTCCAACATTTAACTAGTTTCATGACCCTAGGCAAATCGCATCATCTCTATCAGCTTCTACTTCCTCATTGCTAAAATTGACATAATAAGCACATCTAATTCACAGCACTGTTGTGAGGGTCAAGTAAGTTATGTGTAAAAATCCTGGTCAGCTTTAAAGCACTATGTAAATGCTAGTGGGAAGCTAGCAGTCAGAGTGGATAGAGCGCCAGGCTTAGGTCAGGAAGACTCATCTTTCTGAGGTCAAATCTGGCCTCAGAAACTTACTAGCTTTATGACCCTGGGCAAGTCACTTAACCCAGTCTGCCTCAGTTCCTCATCTGTAAATTGAGCAGTACAGAAGGAAAGGGCAAACCACTGCAGTACCTGAGCCAAGAAAACCCCTAATGGGGTCACAGAGTCAGATATGACTGAAAAATGACCAAACAATAATATAAATGCTATTATTAATTATTATTAGAAATAGAGATTAGACTTGTTCTTGATCCCAGAGACTGCAAGTAGAAGCCACAGGAAGAAATGCAGATTTCAGATGGGAAGAAGGAAAATCTTCCTATCAGTTAGAATGATCCAAAAGTAGAAATAGCTCCCTTGGGTGATAGTGGATGCCTGTCAGCAGAGGTGTTCAAGAAAAGGCAGGACTTCACTTGGGGAGGGGATAGCAAAGGGGATTCTCAGGTAGGTACAGGTTAGATTGAATGTGGTGACCTGAGATCCCTTTGAACTCAAGGACTCCATGTCACTGTGAAATTGTATTGTCACTCCATCAATGACTATATTCACAAAAACTATCCCAAACTACAATGAGTAGATAAGGAATTCTAAACCATAAGATTTCATGAAGAATGAACTCATTTTAATGTCAAATTTTAAAAAGAAATTTTACATTCAAGATATCATTCATTATCACAGAGCCATATTTGAGTGGAGCACCTGAAGACTTGAGTTGTTAGACACAAAAGTATTTTCTAACTCATCTTCTAATAAGGTTCTTTTGCTTCTCACAGTTTTATTTACTTTCCTTTAGTTTTTGGGGGAACATCTATGCCTAAGAAATGTGCAATTTTTTTAGATATGAAGTATCTTTTTCATTGCTTTTTATGCATTCTAATGACATATATCCATTTCTGAAAGGACTAAATCAGCAGCAAAGTCTAATGGTGAGTGATTAATGGGAAGTTAAAAGACCCAGATCATAGTCCCCACTCTACTGTTCATGAGGGGTTTGACCTTGGCAAGTCACTTAGGCCAGCGTTGGTTTTTGTACCTGAAAAATGGGCTTAAACAATGTCTGCCTGCCTCTCTCATAGGTCTACTTGGATGAGGAAATGAGAATGTGTGCTTTATTTTGCATTATTATGGTTAGTGTTTTGTTTCATACCTGCTTCCTAGACTGTAAGTTCAGTAAGAGCAGGGATAAGACTCTCTAAATTTTTTTTCTCTTAGCACCTAGGTCAGTGTTCTTGCATACGCTTACCATATACAAAAGTGCTTTCGGAACTTTAAACTGCTAAACAGATAATAAGGGTTATTAGACAAGTATAGCTTTTTGGTTTTTTTTTTCACTTAAATATAACAGATATTTACTTGGAAACCTCATAAAGTGACTTCATCTAAAATCTGCCATTTGAGTTTCAGTAGCCTCTGCCTAGCATTAAGGATTTGGATGATTTTCTCTTCTCTAGGCCAACGGGACACACCGGGACTCACACTGTTGCTTGGTTTCAAATTGGTTTTGGTTGCCGCCACAGCCTCCAAACCAGAACTTCTGGCAGGTGCGCTGGTCCCGATGATAATACCACCTCAAGACATAATTATGGCACAGTCCAGCATCCTTAGCCATGGAACAAGGATCTGGTATAAAATAAATGAATAAATAAGTAAATAAATGAGTGAATGAATTGATAGATAAAAATAACAAATGTTGACAAGTCTATAACAATCTCTGTGGATGATCACGCTATACTTGACTATCTCTATCACCCTTTCCCTTTCCTTGACCTAATCCCAGACATATCCAGCCCTCTGATAACTCCATGGATGTACAAACCTATACCCTTTGTTGATACAACCGGACTTACTCCTGGGAGTAAGTTGGACATTACTTAGAACCAAATGAAAGTCTTATGTTACAGAAGCTGGCATTGAGTCCCTGGGCAATGCCTTCAAGCTTTCCCAAAGTTGCAACAAAGTAATTCTTTTGATACCCCAGCTTTTATATATAATGTATTTTTCTCTACTGCACATCTTTCCTATCCAGGCTCTTCAACTTAACAGTCTCATAGAATTTCTGGGGCCCTTGGGAAGTCAAGTGACTTGCCCAGGGTCACACAGCCAGTAAGTACATGTCAGAGGTAAAACTAGAACCAAGGTCCTCTGTACTTTATATGTTATACACATATGTGCATGCATGGAGGGTATATTTTAAAAGTATATATTAAAATATATATACACACATACTTATACATATATAACTCATATTATACACACATATATTCATTTGTGTATTTTGCCATATAATACCTATATGTATATACCTATATGAGAAATATATGTGTATTTATATATATGTGTATATATTAAGTCTTCCTACAACTCAATATGCTAGAGATTTCATGCACACATATACACATGTATGAGGTCTACATATAAATCCAACCCTAGACACTTATTAGCTGTGTGATCCTGGGCAAGTCTCCTTACTCTGTTTGCCTCAGTTTCCTCATCTGTAAAATGAGTTGGAGAAGAAAATGGCAAACCACTCCAGTGTCTTTCCCAAGAAAACCTCTAATGTGGGGTCATGAAAAGCTGGACATGACTAAGAAACAATTTTCTAGACTAATATCTAAAATGTGATTATCAACCCTGAGAATATGTGGTCCTAACATCTACTTGGAGTCAAAGGACCTGGGATCAATCCAGATCTGTTTCCAGGTGAGATGACCTGAAGCAAGGCATTCCTCCTCTCTTTGGGTCAGTTTCTTTACCTGTAAAATGAGCTGGATGCCCTCTTCATCTTTAAATCCTAAAATCCACTAAACTCAAGAACTGTCTTGCACTCTCCCCACCCACCCTTCCCAATCCAATGTGCACACAATGGCCAGTGGAAACAATGGCAATGATGAGCATCAGTGTAATCTTTCTAAGGCAGACACAGGTCTGTCACTTCCCTACTGAAGAACCCTCAGTGGTTCCTCTCTGTCTGTGGGGGAAAAAATCCCCGTTCCTCAACTTGCCTCACAAGCTCTGGCCTTCCTTTCCTGCCTCACTGACATTCTCTACCCTCCAGCCAACCAGTCCCTGCTCTTCTCCAGACTCATCATTCCATCCACTTCTCTGCCTTTGCAAGGGGCCATCCCCCTATGCCTGGATTCACCTTCACCTTTCAGAAGTCACAGATCCCTTCCAGGCTTAACTCAGGCACCAGCTCTACCAGAACCTTTCTCCCTACTTCCCCCACCCCTAGGTGCTAGGGTTTTCTCCTTCCTTAAGCTTTTCCTTTTTTTTTTGTCTTCTACTACCGAGCCTTCAACACAGCTTGATATATGTGTATGGAACTGAAGTTAATTAATCAAAAGCTAAAGTAAGCCCTCTGTGTGTTTTCCCAAAAGACATTTGTTATCTACAGGCATGGACATGATGCTACTGGGAGTTTGGAACTCTGGGTATGAATTGTAATGATCTACATGCTAACTGCCAAATATCAACAGGATGATCTTTAAATGGAGACTCTGAAAAAACCCACTCCCATATCACTAAGAACCAAAATGAGTGGTGGGCTTTGGTTTGCTTGGGTGTTTTTGTTTTTTACCAAAGTCAGTGGTTTCATCTCCAGTTTCTTCTGCTCTTTTCGGGGCTTCCATTAAATTTTGTTCAGGTCTATAATGATACTCAATGTCTTCTCTGTCAGTCCTGATGATCTGGGAAATTCTCCCACTAGTCTCTAGAGAACGGTCTTTTGTCTTAAGTACTTTCCGACCTCTTCTGGATTCAGACTCGTTGGACCTGAACCTGATCAAGTTCAGTCTGTGGAAAGAATTTCTGTTAAGTGGGAGATTTGAAATATGAGGTGGTCTTATATTGTACTGCCCAGAGTCTTTCATAAGGAAGACAGAATCTCTCACATTTGAGTCAATCTGACATTTATTAAGCACTTACTCTGTGCCGTGCACTATGCTAGTCTTTCAAGGGCAGGGGTAATTAACCTGGGGTCCACAGACCATTCTGTAGATGGATTTTCAGGAAGTCCGTGAAAGGGGGTGAGAAAAAAAATTATATCTTTGTTTTCACTCATTTCTAACTGAAATTTAACATTTCTTTCAGTGATTTAAATCATTATTCTAAGAAGTAAGCCGTCACTAGCTTCACCAGCCTGCCAAGAGTGGGGGTGGGGGGCATGACACAGAAAAGGTGAAGGACCCCTGCCCTTGGGACACAAAAACCAGAAGGACAATAGTCCCAACCCTCAAGGCACTTACATTCCACTGGGGGGACATCATATGTCGGCAAATACATAATAAAAACATACAAGGAAATCTGAACAGGGAAAAAGCATGAGAAAGACGGAGGGATCGAACCAAGGAATGCTTCCAAGGGGAGGAAGGTGAATTCTGGGAAGTCAGAAATGAGGCAAGAGGGGCTTGTGGGAATGCACCCAGAAGGCGTGATGAATATCGCAAGGAATAAGAAGCTTGGAAAGGCAGACTGGAGCCAAACTGAAAGTGGGGAGGGGTTTAGGCAGTTTGGCTGAGAGACAGAAAGGAGCCACTGAGGTTCTGGGAGCAGGGGAGACAGGGATAACCCAGTGCTCTGAGAGGTGAGACTGGAACAGAGGGGACGTTGTTCTGAAGCTGGGCCTCCGAGATTGCCCAAACAGGGCATTGTGCCTTTCCCACACAGTGCAATCCCAGGCAGAGCCTACCTCCGTGTCCGGGCTGCCTTTCTCCGAGTGTCTCCTCGGTGCAGTGCCTCACAATCGTCTAGAAGATGAGGAGGTGGGTACTGGTTCACCTCACCTGCAGACAAAGAAAAGGGGAGAAACACCTTTTATCTGTCCTTACTCCTTTCCTCTGACATCTGGATGATCCTTATGAGGCTAATATGGACACTTTTTTGTAAAACAATGCTTATCTCCTCAGGAGCTGCTGGGAACGCTTTTTTTCCCAGTCCAAGGGAGGAAGATGTTCCCAAGCTTAGGGGTCAAACATGGCTAAGGTGCATGGCTGTTCACATCTGACCCGAGCATCCTAGAAAGGAGGACGGTTGGGAGTGCCCGGAGGTAGAAGGGGTCACAAAGGGGCTGCAAGGATGAGGTCACCCAATGGGAAAGAGGGACCCTTTCCCCCTCATTGGAGCTGCCTGGCCCAGGTTAGGTGCCAGCTGATGTGGGCCTCCATCCACACAAGATGAGCAGCCTTGCGTGGAGGGAAGCAGAGAGGAAAGGAGATTCTGGGGAACAGAATAGAAGCCAAGGTGTACTACATAGACTGTCTCATAATAGCTTTCTTTCCCTCCCAAACCCTACTCTCAGCTGTTTCCCTGTCCAAGGTACCACCACCCTCCCTATGACTTAGGCTCCCAATTCAGACATCATCTTCACCTCCTCTCTGGCACTCATCCCACACAGCCAATCAATCGACAAGTCTTGTTACTTCTACGTTCATAATATCTCCCCACATGTCTCCCTGTTTTCACTAGAAGTGCAGGCTCTCCATCATCTCAGACTTCCTGCTACCCTCCACTAAGCTGCCAAAAACCACCAAAGTGATTGCTATAATAACAATAAAGTAGCATTCTGAAAAATGCTTTACAAATATCATCTCATTTGATCCCCAAAATAACTCTGGGCAGTAGGTGCGATTATTATCCCCATTTTACATACGAGGAAACAGAGGCAGTTATCGTGACTTGCCCAGAGTCACAGAGCTAGGAATTGTCTTAGGCTGGGTTTGAACTCAAGTGTTCACAACTGTGGGTCCCATCCACCGTAGCCACAGCTGCTTCTGATCTTCCTAAGATTCGGCTGCGATTACTGTCATCTTGTTATTCAATAAATCCCTCCTCTCTAGGCTCCCTGCTAAGAGGCTCTAAAGTTCTTTACAACCAGGCCCTTTCCAGTCCTCTTCGACGTTCCCATAATCCAGTGGCACTGACCCCCATCTTGCCATGCTGTGTCTTGGCACCGGATGTCCCCATACCTAAAATGCCCTCCCTCCTCACCTCTACCTCCTGCTTCTCAATCTTCCTTCAAGACTCAACTCACCTCCCAGGCTCAGCTAGAGGCCTTTCCCAGGAGATTTCTCAGACTATTGATATTAATGACAGCATTTATACTGTCTACATCTTGTAAGCACAGAGCTGTCTTCCTATTAGAAATAAGCCTCTTGATGGTGTTTTCTCTGTATCTCCAACACTTAGCACAGTGGCCAGCACACAGTAGGTGCTTAGTAAATCTTTGTTGGTTGATGGGCCTGGGAGACAGAAGAACCTGGGTTCTGCTCTCAATTCAGGTGGTCCTAGCTAATCCCTCAGAGAAGCATGAGTGTGTGATGGGAGGCAGCATGGGACCAGTACAGAGGACCTGGGCTCAGTCCTATCTGTGTGACCTCTCTGTGCCCCAGGCAGCCCTCTCAGATGGGAAGTTACAGACAAGTGATGATCTTCCCTCCCCAAAGAGAAAATCACCTCTGGGTCCAAACAAACCCTCTAATGAATAGAAAGAAAGCCAGTCCAACCCAGGAAGGGAGAAAATGTGCTACGGTATCCAGCCTCCCCTGACAAAAGCAGCCAATGACCATGTGCCATAAGGCAAGCAGTCCAAAGGGCATCTTCTTTACACAACAGAGGTAATTCCTGCGATCAGGTCCCGCCAAAGAATTTTCTAGGAGCTGTCCACCAGTGACATGCTTTTTGCTCCTCTAAGGGGTACAAACAGGAGTGACTCAGCAGCCCCTGAGAGCAGTCTTCTGCCCTCTCTTAGCACCTTTTCCAGACTCCCACCCACCCTCCCCACCTGCTCACTTTTCAGAAGGTTCAGAAAGGCCTGGATGAACCCCTGGACAGAGTCCATTTGCAGATGGGAGATATCAGCCAGGTGCAGCAGGTGCTGCTCAGGTGGCGAGCTGGCCATCCAGGCCAACTCTTCCATGTTGACTTCTGTGCCCAAGGCCACGATAAACAAGATGAAGCCTTCACACTTGGCTTCCAGGGAGACCCTCTGCAGCTTGTCCCTGTCCCTGGGACTTGTCTCACTTCCCACAATCACAAAGAGAACCCGCTTCTTCCTCTGGAGGGGATCTATTAGAAAAATATTCTCAACAGTCCACTCTAGGGCATGACCCAGGTATGGGAGCCCGTGGAGTTGGACAGATTTCCGTATGTGCCCCTGCATCTGCCCTGGATGGTTGTACATGAGCAAATCAAACTCCTTCTTGACAGGGAGTATGTCACCATCAGGAAAGAAGTCTGGGACCGTATGCTGTACCAGGGCCACCCTGGCCCCTTCAGTGGATGTTTTGGGATGAGAAACAATGACAAAGTGATTCAGCATGGAGTCCACCATGCTTTTGGCTGCACTGAATGTGTCACTTGTGACCTTGAGAGAGCCATCCACCACATAGGCTATGTCCATGTCCACCATAATGGGCCTGGGGATGACCATTTCACACTTCTTGTCTTCTTTACACCAGTCTATGAGGGAAGCACAAAACTGGAATAAGAGCAAAGTCTGGGGGAGGCATAAAGTAGAAAGAAAACCTTTTAGATCATTGGTTTAGAATCAAAGGAACTTTCAGCAGCCATCTGGTCCAACCCCCTTGTTTCCACATGAGAGACCAAGGGACCTAGTAAAGTCAGGATATTCAAACCCAGTTCCTCTGACTCCAAAGCCAGCACTCCTGGGGAGGAGGGGGGAGGGTTGGGAGGGAGCAGTTTCCTTTGACAGTTCCATTGAGTTTCCTTTTTTATCAGACAGGCCAGGGGATGCCCTGCTTCAGTGTTCATGCCCAGGGACTCCTGAGTTACAGGAGTTTGCATTTATAGTGATCTCGGGTAGAGTTAGCCAGGGTGTGTTTACAACAGCAAAACACCATCTTGTTTAAGGCACACCCATTCTCTGAATACAATCTGAAAGGACCTCAGAGGTCAATGGTCCAACTCAGTATCAGGTAGATGAGTAAAGCCTACAAAGGGGATTGGCCTGCCCAAGACCACCCAGGAGTCATTGATGGGACCTGGACCAGAACACCCCATATTTCACACTCAGTACCCTTTTTATCACATCATGCTGCTTTTACAGCCCTGCTCCTTACTGGTTCTATCACCCTGGGAAGGGCATGTAAACTCTTGGGGTCTCACTTTCCTCACTCTGGAAAATGAGAGGGCTGCAGGCAAGGGTTTTTATCTTTTTATGTACTTCAGACCCTTTGGCAGCCTAGTAAAAACTATGGGCCCCTTCTCAGAATAACATTTTTAAGTGCATAAAATGAAATTCATAGGGTTACAATGGAAATAAAATATATTGAAATATAGTAATAAAAATATTAAATTACTGATTAAATACTAATTATGTTAATATTAAAATAACTATTATTAATAAATTCCATTTTAATTATATTTTATTATCTGTGAGTGCCTCTTATTACATCCTAATCCTGAAACCTGAAATTACAATACTGGCCTAGAATAACATGTATAAGTAAAGGCAGCAAGGATAGGTAATTAAGAATTATTATAGCCAGCATCTGGACAGCACTTTAAGATCTGGAAATCACTTTACAAATATTATCTCATTTGATCCTTACAACAACAGTGTGAGGCAGGGGCTATTATTTTTCTGCATTTTACAGATGAGGAAACTGAGGCAGGCAAGAGATTAGGTCACATGCCAGGGTCTCTCATAAGTTTCTGAGGTCAACTTTGAACTCAAGATTTCCTGACTCCAAGTCAAAGGCTCTATTTACCACACCACATAGCAGCCTCTTAAAACAAGTCCATAGGTTGCAAGTTAGGATCCCCTCCCTGGACAAGATGACCTCTGGGGCTCCCTTCTGCTCTAAATCTATGATCGTACAAGTCAGTTTTATAGGAAATTCAGGGCTGAAAGAAAAAAGATAACGCAACAGCTCTGTTGGCTTACCATAGCAAAGAGTGCAGGAGGCTACACGTTCTACATCCTCATCATTCTCATCTTCCCACAAATAGAGCTTGAACCTCTTTGTATCATCCATCTAAAGCAAAACACACACACGCACACACACACACACAAGATTTTCATTAGCATAACTAATCTTAGGAATAATTTCAAGAAATCTTCCAATATGCCTCGTCCTCTATACCCAGATGATCTACACTGCAGTTCATAGTTACTTAAATAAATATTTATAATAAATGCCTAATAATTAAATTGAATTGAATAGTAGCTAACATTTCTATAGCCCTGAAAAATTTACAGAGTGGATAGAATATTGAACTTGGGGTCCTGAGGATCTGAGTTCAAATCCTGCCTTGTTCGATACTATAATGAGGCAACATAATGAGATTTACCAAGACATTTCCAGAGAACAAAAAGAGACATCTCATATCATCCTTCCTCATAAGGAGCTTACAATCTGATTGGGATATGCAGCACGCAACACTTTCCCAAAAAACATTTCTGCAATGTGGAATATCTCCTTTGAGTATCCCCTCTACTGGTAGAGATCATAAGCCTTTCATGACTCCTCATCCTGTGACATTCATTCCATATCTTTCCATCAAAGCTCTCTCTGCTACATTACTGTCTTCATCTATTTTGTTATTCAAAACAGTATTCTCCTCCATGGTTCATGTGTTCATATCTCATTCTTTCAGAATCTCAGGGATCATTGACTGAGACTTTCATTCTCCCTAAAACCCTTCTTTTCCAGTTACACAACACTTCCATGGTGCCTTTCATGTTATTTTTCACACTAGCCAATATTTTTAACACACCACTGACTTGTCACGCCCACCCTGTGTCTTCCCACTGTCTTTTGGGTCATGCCCCCTATATCTGTGGTCATCTGGGATTCATGGCCAAGATGTCAAAGAGATATATTTTTGTAAAGGGAAAAAGTTCAGGTTCCTTGAAAACATTTCTCCAAATGTAATCCAGTCCCATTTCCTCCTCCTGTTCAATTCCTTGATGAGCTCATTTTCCATCTGCAGTATCTACCCAAGATATTTCTATGGACTAATTCAAAGGGCTCCTTATCTAGCTGCATGTCAAAGTATAGGCAATCTGCATTTTTCATCCACTTCTAGACTGACCTCTCTCACACTGCTATAAAGATTTCACTAATGAGGCTTTGTAGCATTTGGGGAACTGCAGGTGGTACAGTGTCATCTTAAAACAGGAACATTGAGAGAACCTCACCACCAGTCATTAAGGAGTGGGTGCTTCTTTTCCATGGGTTGAGTGCAGAACAATATCCATGACACTGGTAAATACCTTAGTAACCTGAGGTCTTGCTATTTTATTTATTCTGTGCTTGCTGTTCACACCTAGTGAATCACTGAACAAAGTTATCTCAGTCAATCAACAAGAATTACTTGCAAGTTCCTTGAGGACAAGAACTGTTTTTTGCCTTCTTTGTATCATCAACTTAGCACAGTGCCTGGTACAGAGTGGTCAGTTAATAAATGCTTTCTGATTGACAAGCATTTATTAAGCACCCACTTAATATTATTAAGCCAAGCACTGGTGATACAAATGTAAAAAATGAAAAAAAAATCCCTCCTCACAAGGAGCTTATGTACTAATGGGGAAAAAAGCAGTAACAAATACATATCAAAGTATATTCAACATAAATATAAAGCAAATAAATGTGAATAAAAATAAAGGGAGGGAGGGTACTATTATTTAGAGGGATCAGGATGAACTTCATGAGCAAAATGGTGTTTAAGCTGTGCTTCACAGAAGAGAGAGATTCTATGAAGCAGAATAGAGGAGGGAATGTTCCAGGCATGGGGGAGGGTGAGTACAAAGGCATGATGACAAGATGAAATGTGACAAAGGGAAGGACACTTTGGCTGGATCACAGAGTACATGAAAAGAAGGAACATACAATAAAGTGCAAAATGGGTTGGATCCAGGACATGAAGGGCATTAAAAGCTAAACAGAAGAGTTCATAGTGTATCCTAGAGGCAATAGGAGGCCATTGGAGTTTACTGGGTGGTTAGTAAGTCAACAAACATTGGTTAAGCTATAACTATAGACCAGGCACTATGCTAAACAATGAGAAGGGTTGAAAACACTGTCTCTGACCTCAAGGATTCACATTTTGATCAGGGTGAAAATTTGCAAATAACCATTTAGAGTACATAAAAATATATATATATATATATATATATATATATATACATGGAATGCAAGGTGGTCTCAAAAGGAAGGCACTAGTGGTGGAAGACTGAAGTGAGGAGGAGGACCAGCAAAAGCCTCTTGGAGAAAGTGGGATTTGGGCTAAGTCTTGAAGGAGGCTAGCTTAGCCAGGACTTGGAGGCGATAGAGAGCATTCCAGGCATTGGCAACAGCCAGGGCAAAGCACAGTCAGGAGATGAAGTAGTATGTGCAAGAAGATCAGTGTCATCAGATAGAAGAGTAGGTAGAGGGGCATAAAGTGTAAGGAGACTAGAAAGGTAGTAAGGGATAAGGTCATGAAGGTACTTAAATTCTAAATAGAGCATTTTATAGTTGTTCTAGGAGGTAATGGGGAGCTACTGGAATTTATTGAGGAAGGGAGAGATGTGCTCAGACTTGTAACACTTTGGCATTGGAGCAAAGGATTGACTGGAATGAAGAGACACCTGAGGAGGAAGACCAACCAAAAGGCTATTGCGGTTGCCAAGCATGGGTCCATGAGGGCTGGTGCTTCTGTGAGTGGAGAGAGTGGGGTGTAGAAAAGAAATGGTGTGAAGGCAAAAATAACAAGATGTGGCAAATTTGGGGGTGAATACAAGTATGTAGCCTAGGCTAGCACAGATGTTATAAGCTTAGGTGACTGGGGAGATGGTAGTGTTCTTGAAAGTAACAGGAAAATTGGAAAAAGTTTGAAGGAAAAGATAAAGATAATGAGTTCTATTTTGTACATGTTGAGTTTGAGATGCCTACAGAACCTCCATTTTGAAATAACCAAAAGGCAGCTGGTGATAGCAGGGACTGAAGTTTAGGAGAGAGACTAGGACTAGATATCTAGCATAGGAGAGTAGCATAGTCAAATCTGTACTTAAGGAAAATCACTTTGACTTGAGGTAGAAGAACCTTTTAGGAGTCTGTTGTAGTAGTCTAACTAAGAGGTCATGAAGGCCTAAACTAATATGGTGTCTGTGTATGTAAAGAAAAGGGATTGGATGAGAAAGATGTTGTGGAGGGAGAAATGGCAAGATGTGGCAACTGATTTTTTTGTGGGGTGGCTATTGTTCAGCTGTGTGTGACTCTCATTTGTGGTTTCCTTGGCAAAGACACTGGAATGCTTTGCCATTTCCTTCTCCAGTTCATTTTACAGAAGAGGAAACTGAGGCCAAAAAGGGTTGTGATGTGCCCAGGATCATGCAGCTAGTCAGTGTTTGAGGCCAGATTTGAACTCATGAAGATGAGTCTTCCTGACTTCAGGTCCAGCCCTCTCTCCACTGTGCCACCTAGCTCCCCGTTTGTGGGATAAATGACCATACCTTTATTGGCAGCAGGGCCTGGTCTGAGTCATCATCAACTGTTCTGAACAGAAATGACTGCCTTGTGACTATGAAGTTCCTTTGGCTGCAGAGGAATATCTGAAGCAATAATATATTGAACTTTATAATCTATTTGTGCAGTACTTGTGACAGAGCCTTCTGAGCTCCTATTGGTCCAATCAGCCATAATCAGACATGCTGTATACTGACCCCAACATACTGGTGCCTTGGTCCTTTTCAAGCATGAAGGACAATAGACAATTATGTTGAGCTGAAGAAAAGGTTGTTTTTCCCTGGACTTTGGAAATACACAAATTCAGGGCCATATGTGTTTTAGGAGGGCTTAAATTTGGTGAGGACAGTCAGAGAGATGCTGAGGGACACTA
The DNA here is from genome assembly GCA_023548195.1 of Bettongia penicillata ogilbyi. NCBI lineage: Eukaryota > Metazoa > Chordata > Mammalia > Diprotodontia > Potoroidae > Bettongia > Bettongia penicillata. The sequence continues at coordinate 1,557,908 of JAJHZJ010000718.1, forward strand.
ACTCAACTAAATAAATACTGAGAAGGAAGTCGATTTACAGTCCAAGTCCCCAAAGCTTATCAACTGTGAGTCTTCTGTTCATGGCTAGGTTTTAAAAAGCAATCCCACTTCGTGTGTGTGTGTGTGTTTGTGTGTGTGTGAAGTGTGCCTGAAAATAGCTTTTTCATTTCAGGGGCTTAAATACAATAGAAGCCATCATTCTTTCCTAAAACAATCTTGCTCACTAAACCTTGAAATCAGGAACAGAGGTGACAGACAATACAGACAGTCAGGCAGGCAGATAGACAGACAGACAGATTAAATAGATAGAATGAATAGCAAGATGACAGATAATGAAGGTATAGATTAATGAATTAAATGAAATGAAATGGAAAGAAGAGGCTGGAACAGATGGTGTCTGGGGTGCCTCCCAGGTCTCTCTCTACGACCCTATGAGAACACCCGGAGGAAAGGCAGCATTGGGACTTTACAAAGAGCCCAGAAGAAAGCTACCTGTACTTAAGGAAAACTTACCAAGGACCTTGTGGAGAGGGGAAAAGAGCCACTAGCAACCAGAAGCTGTGATAGCCTTTTCCACATGCGCTTCCTAAGTTTGAACACACTTTCCCCTGAATTCTGCATATACTTGCGGGAGACTGCCAGATTTGGGAGGGATAGTCTACATATATCATTCTTATTATGTTCCCTAAATCAATACCCATTTCTAAAAGCTAATTAGGTCTACCTGTCTAATTGATATCAACTGATAATCAACTGAGGAAGCTCACGAATGGGGGTTCATCAACAGTAATACTAGAACAAGACCCCCAGCTCCTCAGGGTTACCCCTAGAAACCTAAAGGACGCAATAGCCAGATACCCTTTGCTGACCTAACCGGACAGGACCAGTAAGAATCTAGGTTGGTGAGAACTATAAGGGATTTCATTGTCATTTTCCTAGAAGCGAAAGGGTTAGCTTCCTAGGATTCCATATGTGCTTCAGGTTTTATCAGCACAACCTGGAAAAAACCCTTTCCAGGGTAATGGGGACCTCCACTCAGGGCAGTTACAGACGTTCAGTTGAAACCCTCCATGAAATTAGTTCAAAGAAGGAGAAAGCTCACAAGTCAGGTCATGTGCCTAACATTAAATATCCCACTCTGCTCAGCACTCCTGTCAAACTGGGATTTGGAAAGAGCAAACCCCAGAACAATTCATCACATGTCCTCAAAAGAGAATCAGAGAGCTGACAGCTTGGCTAGAAACCACATCTGAGCACAGGAAGCACCCAGCAACTTCAAGTGGGAAAAACGTGCATTCCAGTGAGTAGCCCTGGCAAAGTCATAGGAACATGTTAGGACAGTTTTAGGCTGGTTTCAAAAATAGCTTAATGAAATGAGCTATAACCTGAGTCTTTGGAGGAGGAGAGTTTAGATTATTCCTGATATCTTGCAGTTATTTTCCTAATCGGTAGCACACAACACTAGGAAGCCCATTAGTTATTTGCCTCTTCTTGTCGTGAGCTACAACTAATAGGAAGAAGGCCAAGGGGATGTCCAATACATGCTGTTCTCGTCATGAGGATGATATGGCAAGCATCTTACCCTCTTTCCCGGTAAGAGTATTGGACAATGGTTTAGCCAACAGGACATCTATGGTTATCATGTTTGGTGTTCTTCAGCCATTTTCAGTACTACCCAACTCTTTGTGACCCCATTTGGGTTTTCTTGACAGAAATATTGAAATGGTTTGCCCTTTCTTTCTCCACGGTTATAATGTATAATGAGATAAAATAAAGATCCAACTCAAGCTCCAAAATAAGTAATGCTAACAATGTAAATGATGCTAGTATATCTCAAAGTATGCAATACGAGTAGTCCTAAAAGTTGAATATAATTTAATTATGAGTTCTTTATATTCATGTAGCACTTTGTCATTTTTTCAAAGTACTTTCACATGCACAAAAATAGAAATAATATTCCCTTCTACCACAGAATTACTGTAATAATTATGAACATACTATTATTCCAGTCATATCCATTATCATATAGCTTATCAATAATAATCAATAAGTGTGGATACTAATAAGAAGGAGAATAAGGAGGAAGAAAGGAAGAGGAGAAAAGGGAGAAGAGGAGGAAACTAACTGGTGTTTATGTAGCCCTTTAATTTTTACAAAGTGCTTTATAACAATTATCTTTTTCCTTCCTCATAATAATTCCTTCAAGTAACCTAAAACAAAAAATTGAGGCCCACAGTTACTTAAGTTAAGTAACTTTTCCAAGGTCACACATCCACTAAAGAAGACAGGAAAAGTCAAACTGCCAAATCCTGGGATAGTACTGTCTGTTATATTTTTAAATAAATTGAAAGAAATTCATACTTAAGGAAACTATGGAGGAATCATTTTTGCAAAATGATTCATGCTTTTAAAATGCAGGGAATCATTGAATATCACTGCTCAGCAAAAGTCTAGCTTTCATTAAGTTTTTTCTTTTATTTTTGTAAGAGGTAGCATAAGAACGACCATTGGATTGTAGTAGTTTCAAGGTCACTCCAAGATTCTACCTTTTGTGACTCTACAAGACAAAGAGACCTGGGTTTCGAACCCTGGCTCTCCCTGCCATGAACTAATTGTGTGGAATTGGACCTCAGCCTCCTCATCTGTGAGAGGATCACCAAAGTCCTTTCCAACTCTAAAATTTTATGATTCTAAGAACTCAGATTTGTCTTTAATTATATTTTCCCCCAATTACATTGTAATTTATTTTTAAAAGACACACTTCAAAACTTCCATGGATCTTATGATCATCTGTTTTGAGTTATGGGTTCCCAAATTTTGATATTTAACAGTAATTTTAATAATTTAACTGTTAGTAGAGGCCTTAAATAAAATCTACCATTTGTTCCTGCCAAGCATCAGAACATGAAGTTTCTGGAATTCTTCATTCTCTACAACTGGTGTTCACACCAGCCTCCAGGAGATGTCACCAGGGGATGTGAATGCCATCCTGAGTTGCTCTGATTAGCCCTTCCTGTTTTACTTATTGGTTTTGAGCTATGCAAAAAGTCATAAACACCTAAGAAGTACTGGCATCCATTCCTTGGGCAACTAGTTTGAAATCATTTTAATTTGCTTTGTGTTTATTCCTTGATGTGGCCATCTTGTCACCCCTTTCTCTCCAAGAGAGATCTGACTCCTTTTCCTTTCTTGCTGTCTTGTGGAGTATGGACTATTTTTATTAACTTGAAGAAAGAGGGAACTGAGAGCCAAAACAATTGTTTTGACAGGGGATTGGAGAACATAAGTAGTGGGATCCTTCAGCTAGTATGAGTTGGCTTCTTTAGGCATTATAGGTCATTGAGTTCAACCCTTCTTTTTATAGATGAGGAAGCAGAGGCTTACCCAAGGTCACACAGCAAGTGTCTGAGACAGCCTTTGAACACAACTGTTTCAGATGCTAAGGTCAACACTCTATCCACTATGACAACCAGAAGGATGAGGGCACTTGTATATTTACAGCTCCAATGTCTCATCAACAGAGAGAGAGAAATAGAGTTGGTATGGGGCCATGAAATGGAAATCATACAACCTGATTATGATGTCTAAAGGACCTAATGCAGTCTACACCAACACATTTGGATATTTCCTCACTCTTGCACCCAATATCACAGAATATTATATCAGAAGGGACCTCTAATCCAGAGCTGTTAAACTTGTGGCCTGGTAAAACTTTGCCGGCCACCCAGGAAATAGTTAACAAAAAAAAAATAAAAACACAATACAACATAGATAATATGAGTCTATTGTTTTCTAAGTCAACATGCAATCCATAAGGATCCATTTCTATTTGAGTTTGACACTACTGGTCTGGACCATGTCCCTGAACAAGAATATTTTCTATTCTACTAGACCACCAAGTGGTCATCTTGCTTCATGGAAGGAGTCAGGTCTTTCCAAAGTAACTTCATTCCACTTTTGGAAAGGTCTAATTGTTAGGAAGTTTCTTCATTACATTGAGTCAAAATCTGTCTTTATTCTATTTCTAACTAGTTGTGCCTCTTGAGCCAAATAATCCTCTGAACATTCTCAAGTCTGTCTAGTTGTGAGAGAGCTACATATGGGAGACAGATGTATGAAGGATGATGTTGATGTCTTCTCTGTTGAGTGTCTAGTCTAGGTGCAGCATCTGTCCGGTGCTGGGTTCTACCCTGCACGTGATAGGTCCTTAATAAATATCTGTTTATTGGATGATTAATAGGGATTGGGATGATCATGTAGTGAGATCAGGAAAGAACAGCTACCCAAGGAAGAAAGAGATCCTAGACATGCCGGGTTGGTCCTTGTATTTATAGAAAGATCACGGACAAGAATAATGGAAGAGGTATAGATTTGGATGGGTCATACTCTACTTACTGGAGGGACTATCCACAGGGATGAGATTGGAGATACATTCAAATATTGAAATATACTAATATCAAGTAGCTACTGATTAGCTCTGCCATGGATAATTGTACACTTGAACTGGTGCTCCTCATTGCCCATAAAATTACTTGCCAATCTCTGTGCTTGAAATGGTTCATGAATTTTCAGATAAGGTGACTTGAATATTTTCTGCTTCTTCTACTAACTACCTGTGCAACCTTTAGCAAGTAAACTGAGCTGAACTCCAAATTTTAAAGAAAGAGAGAGAACCTTTCTTGTACTGCTTCAGCAAAGGTGCCTGTCTATTGTGCCTATGCATAAAGCTGCCTTCTTTATGATAATCTCTTGATTACCATAATCTCTAATTACCATAATAATATCATTCATGTTTTGGGCTTTTTTCAAGCATTAATTACTTCTATCTCTCCAGTAAAGTATATTTCATTGCTACAACTTTTATAAAATGAATAGTTCATAGAAATGGAAACTCAGAGTTTGAGTTGTCATCAGGCATTTATTAAGTACCTTTTATATACCAGGCACTATGCTGAGATTTTAAAACTGACCCATGAAAATACTTTGGTTTGTGAATTCAACAGCCTTTCATCTAATCAAAATTTGTACCATAGTGCTTTATATTACTTTATATGAAAATGTGCTTGCATTTTATAGGAAAAGTGAACCATACAAATTTGGGAGAATGCATATTACATTTGCTCTTGAACCCTCTGTCCATTGTTTTCTTATAAAATAACTTGAGCCTGGACACAATTTTTCTCTTTTGATTCAGAACACAAAGCAAGTTGAATATCATTTTAACAGGGAAAATTTGCCTTAAGATGCTAAATTTGGAGTGAAATGCGTACTTGAGAGCTACAGAGTGTGTGGAAGTGGGGGGAGGATAAGTGGCTGAAAATCTCAACATGCATTTCAAATCCAGCTTCTAAGACAGTCAATAAGCATTTATTAAGCTCCTACCATGTGGCAGGAACTCAGTTCAGCCCTGGCGCTTTCATGAAATAGCATGATATAGCAAAAAGAACCTGGGTATGAGTCTTGACTTCATCTATTTCTAGCTTTGTGACCTTGGTTAAGCTACTTCTGCACCCTAGTTTTCTCATCTGTAAAATGGACTTGAGAACTTCTGGGGCCGTATCCAACTCTAACATCCTGTCCTTTGGACCTATCTTTAGGAGAGAGGCCAGCTTGTTTAGGTCATGTTTTTCTATTGAAAAGTCATCAATGTTCTTTTTGCCAAAAGATACCTATGGTTGTGGTTTTAAATAAAATCAACACAGTAATAATCATGGAGAAGAGGAAAAATTGCTTCACCAGTCAGTAAACACTTCTAGGCAAAGCAAATCGGAAGAGAAATAATTTTGTTCTTTCTCATTCCTGACCAGGACCAGGTCAGACAGAAATAGGCAGTTACAAAAACAGAAAAATCAGTGAGGACTTCATGACTAATCCTACATGGCTCTCCAAACTCATTGAAACTATAACCACGTTCTTATCTGTCTTCTTCCCCAAGCCGCTGCCCAGATATCCAGAAAAGGCGTTCGTGTACTTTTAGTCAGCAAGAACCATCATATTTTATTAACCCGTGAAGTTTTAAAATACGTTCACTCTTTATGACAATGATAATGATGGCGATGAAGATGACGATATAATAATAATTCACATTTACTGGAGTCAAAGGATCTGGGTTGGAATCCTGCATCCATTTCATATTACCTCTGAGACTGAGCACATCACCCTTCCTCTTTGGCTTTGGTTTCCTTATCTGTAAAACTGGGGGTTTGATGAGCCCTACAATCCTTTAGAACACTAAATCCTTCAAGTGCCCAGTCAGTAGGATGGTAAGCACCTGAAAGGCAGGCATTATTGCTTTGCTTATAAAGACAAACCCCTACTATTTTAGGAAAGTCCCAGGAAGGTTCACTTAGTTCACTATTTTACAGCCACACCCTCAGCTGCTGACTCTGCTAAAGGCCTATCCTTTCGTCATCACTCATCTATAGCAGTGGTTTAGAAACCAGTCCATGTCTGGTTTAGAAACCATGACCAAATCAATGCTACCATTGCTCCTGGTTGGAGCCTCGATTCACCACCAGACCTCTCTTCCTCACTAATAACATTCGTACCTTAGAACAACTGGTCCTGAACTTTCCTGAATGGGGGGAAACTCCCTTGCTGGACTCCTGTTTCAGGAGGGCCAATCATGTTTCACCTCCTCAACTCTCTGGACTTCTATATAACGACCTTACCTCCAGGGGATGCCTTCCTTCCTATCTCTCTGTCTCTGTCTCTGTCTATCTGTCTGTCTGTCTCTCTCTGTCTCTCTGTCTCTCTCTCTCTCTGTCTCTCTCTCTCTGCCTCTCTCTCTCTGTCTGTCTCTCTCTCTGTCTCTCTCTCTCTCTCTCTCTGTCTCCCTCCCTCCCTCCCTCCTTTCTCTCTCTTCCATTTAGTAATAAGACTAGAATTCATTACTAAGAGTTTCTGATGTTTTAAAGTCTTACTCACATGTTATTTACATTTTTAAATGCTCTGCCATGTAAAGATAAAATAATTTTAACTGTAACCCATGTTTTTGTTTTTGCTATAGAGAATGTGAGAAAGAAGGGAATCCTGTGCATAACTGATTAGGCCAAAATCAGCGGCCTGGGAGATCACTGCCCTGCCTTGGTAATCAACAGATTGCCTGGGAGATCAGAGAATTTTATGAATCCTATTTGCAATTTGTATTTTCAGGTAGTTTTTTGTAAGCTTTGCAGAGAAAGGAAGCTGTTTGGAACTGGGACCTTTAACATAGACTAAAATCTTCATTAGCTCTAATCATACAGGTGCTTTACCCCAAGGACCGTGGCCTTTTCCTTCACTTTCTGAAGAAAGAGACGGGGTGCCAAGAGGAGCAGAGAGTTCAAGAAAAGATCTTGGCCAAGCCTGCCTCGGTGACCCCTGCTGAGTTACACTGGTCAAACCAACAGCCACCTGATTCAGTAGAACTCTGCCCTGGGCAGTGCGGTGAAGAGGAATCTCACAGGAGAACCCAGCTTTATTCTGGACATAAACCTCCAAGGGCCAGGTACTTCTTTCCCCTCAGATCTTTGAAATTATCAACCAGAGCGCATGCGAACAAAAGGGAAGTGCAAGGCCGCACTGGGTGAGATGTTTAGAGGGAAACAAACAGTTTATTGGTCAAGCTAAAAACAGAAGTAGAGAATTAGCTAACCATAGTCAAGTTGGAAAGAACAAAGAGGCTCCACATCATAACCATTAATGACATTACTGTTGGCGGAAAGGATATACACTCTTCCTACTAAGTCCCTGGGCTGGGTTCTAAAGAAGTGAGAAAGGAGTTTATACTGGGTTTATCAAGAAACAAGAAGCAAGAGAAACCATTCAAACTGTCAGAATCTCTTCCAAGCAAAAGCCAGGAATTGATCAAAGGAGGCTTGTGAAAAATGAGACATTTCAGACTCAGGCTAGAAAGTCAGATGACCAACAAGAAGGGCAGCACTTTGGGGTACAAAGTCCTGAACTTTGCCCATAGGTTAACCTCTGGGTATCCTACTTCTTTCTTCTCAGGGTCCAGCCAATAAGAGATTGGCCCATGAAGTTTGCCCCCAAAGGATAAGTTTTGCCAACCCCCAAGACACATCCTTAAACCACATCCCAAACGCATCCTCTGGTTTTCTTTTGTAACCTGGGTCACGATCTATCCATCTGTACAAGGATTTTCAGGTCCCATCTGCTGAAACAATGAAAGCTCTCCCTCAAAAAAAACCAACACCAACCCCAACCCTAACCCCAACAAATATTCAAGTTTTGAGAAACTAAAAAGAAAGCTAAGTTATAGGATTCCTTGATCAGACCAGCAGACTGCTACTCAGAATGCTACCAGAGAGTCCCCAAACTCCTCTATCCCCAGCTGCTTTAAGGGTTTGCCAAAACCCAGGGCATTTTTTCCAAGACTTCCAATCTACATATCAATTGTCTGCTAATTCTTCTAACAGCTATGAATCAGGCCAACTTACACATAAGCCACTCAATCATCATGAGGAACACATATGGAAAGAGGCAATGGTGAATTCGTGAACAAAACATTTGGAAGGGAAAGCTTCCTCCTTTTTAACATAATATGTTGCTCCAGAACGTTTCCCTTTGGGTGAACCAGTTGTGTCACAGGTTAGGAACACAGGATCCTAAATCTGGGGCAAGAAGGACCTCAAAGGCCATCAGTCTCAATCCCTGCATGTTTCAGCTGACGGAACAGAAGCCCAGGGATGTTATGTAGATGGCCTCAAGTCACAAAGGTAGTCAGGGTTGAGGCAGGATTTGAAACCCGATTCTCTCTCTAGAGCCATGCTGCCCCTTTATAGGCATTTCTGCACTGTTGAGTCCTTCCCTAAAACAGGTCTCAAATTAGAATGATGCTCACTAAATGCTTCCTGAAGAGCTGATGGGTACTAGCCAAAAATTCCCCTCATCTTTTGAAATGATGGAATAGCATCCCACTAAACTGTCACACTTCCCAGTGATCTTGGGAAGTAAGAGTAAGGCCCAAAGCGATGGCCCTCCTGCAAACTTGAATATCAACCTCTAGTCCCCAAAGTCTTCCCTCATCCTGGTAGCATGAACAATCACCCCAAGAGGCCCCAAGTCCTCACTCTTTTCCCCCAATATCTGGTCCTGCTGGTCGCAGAGAAAAACCCAGACAAAACTCACCAGATTTTCTTGGTTTGGGAGGAGGCCCCAGTCCCAGCAGGCCCATACTGCTTCCATTTTCTTCCTTGATTGCCCTCCATATTACAAAAACGTCCCCTCAATAAAGTAGACTTGCTTTAATGCCTTGTTGCATGTTTCTAGTTTCCTCGTACTGAACCTTGGTATCCCAAACCTTGCTAAGTCTGTATCAAGGTCCTCTTCTACCCACCAATCTATTCCTAGGGGTATGCCAAGTAACAACTTACCGACAAGGCATGTTGTAGGAGGGGATCATCACTGAAGGTAATAATAGTAGGGACGATGTCCAGGTCCCTAAACTCCAGCATGGCTGTATTGATAGAAGCAACACCAGAGGATGGGCCTGCCACAAAGAATATGACCACCTTCTTCATGAGGATGCCATTACGAGTACGTTTGAAGACATTTCTTGCCACAAATCTCAGGGCAGTGCCAAGGTCCCGCCGGCCCAAAGACTGCTCCAATGCTATGTTCCTGATGGCGTGGAGGAGCAGATTCTTGTTCTGAAAGTCTGAGAATCGAACCAAGTAATGTATCTTGGTGCTATATGAAACAACGGCCACCCGGGCATCTACTGGACAGTTGTTTTGGCTGATGCTCATCCTTCTTAGCAGTGACAGCAGAATGTTCCTCATCCTCTCAAATTCTGACTCTGTAACGCCTTCAGACATGTCCAGAGCAAAGACTACCTCAGTTGGGAACACTGGACATTTGGCTTTATCTTGAAAACAAAGAGTAATAAATAACTAGGACTTCAGTGATAGCTCTGAAAATTCCATGTTTGTAAAGCAAGGAAAAATAAAGTTACTTACGTGAGGAACAAGCTATAAAGGAAAGGAAGAAAAAGAAGGAAAAATTGTGTAATTGATATTTAGACAAAACGCATCTCTTTTACTTTACATTCTTTCAGCAGGAAAACAAAGAAACATTTCTTCACAGGATTCTTTGTGGTCACAAAATCTAAATTCTTACAGAGTTAGACAGGGACTAAGGCAGGGCCCTAGGAAATCAGGCACTCCTTCTAGAGCTTCTTTAAACAGAGGTACGATAGAAATTGATAAGGCAGGGAAGAAGGTCAAAAGCATCTAAATTAGACCTGAGTTTTTGTCAGGGGAAAAAGCTAATTACCCCTGGTCCTGGGAAAAATAGATGTTTGACAAGATAAAAATGTCCTGGAGGATAACCTCCTTCCCACTCCAAGCCATCCTCTGCAACGGTTGTGGAATGAGAAATCCTCCATTCAAGATGCTTCAATGGCTCCCCATTGTCTCTAACCTATCTTTCAAGATTGATTTTCCACTAATCTCCTCAGAGTCTATGTTCCTGCCAAATGAGCCTACTTGTTGAGCCCTACATATGACATACTATCTCCCACTTCCAAACCTTTGCCGAGCTTTCCCCCACGTTTGGTCCTCTACATCTCTTGCTCCCTTCAAGGCTCAGCACCAGTATCCCAGTTATTTCAGGTCTTTCCTGGCCTTCTTTACTGTCACTATGCTCCTTCTACCAAATTATTCTGTGTTTACTTTGTATTGACTTATCTGGTGTGTTGTCTTCCACTTCAAGGAAACTCCTTGAGGGCAGGGACTAATTTTGTCTTTGTATTCGCAACGTCCAGGAGAGTATCATGTATGATATAAGCACTTGATAAATTTTTAGTGAATGAATGGATAATTAGTAACAAAAGTGGACATTTATCATGGAACCAATGTAGTCTAGGAATAAGACTGATGCTACAACAAGGTTAAAGATGAATGAATTTTGAATTTATAGAAAGATATACAGATATCTATATAGTGTATATATATTATATATGCATGTGTATGTGTATGTCTGTGTGTACATATGTGTATGTATACATCTGTATATATCCATCCATCCATCCGGTATTCATTTCTACTGAAGAACAAATTTTGATTTCCCTTATTAAAGTGTTTATAAAGCTCTGTGGTAAATAAGAGGTAAAATGCCTTAATGAATAAAGTGTTAAGTTCAGAGAAGGTAAGATGTTAGTTCAAATCCCATTTCCTCCATTGATTAGCTCTCTGACCATACAAGTTGTTTTCGCCTCAGTTTCCTCATTGGAACCACTCAACAGAGATACTAATCTCTCCAGTGGCTACTTCAGAGGAGTGTTACAAGACTTAAAAGATACAGAGGATGCTGCAAACTTTAAGGCACAATGTAAATGTCAGCCACTTTAGGAAATCCAAGAGGATAGTCTGCCAAGCCATGGTCATCCCCAAGAACAAAATGAGAACTTGCTCATGAGTGTTTAATCTACCAGGCTTCCAGCCTAGTGCTAGGTTTGTATTCCATTCTGAGGCAGTGTGCAAAGAACCACTATTGAAACAGCATTGTTAACTATTAAGAGAGGAACTGAAGTCACAGCTTTGTTCCCATTCTATGGCTCTTTCATCAAGAGTCATATCTTCCAGAGTTTTAGTTAAATCAGATGGTGAGAGACCACTTGGATATATATATATACATCAATCAATCAATAAGTGTTTATGAAGTCCCTACTATAGGCCAGGCACCGTACTGGGTACTGGGGATACAGGAGCCATTACAGAAGCTGTCACAGGACTATGGGCCCCTGCAGTTAAGCAGGGGATGTGCAGGTTTACCCAGAGGCCAGGGAGAGGTTGGACTACTCACGGCAGTTTTTTCGAGTGAAATCAACAATGTCACAAGGCTGTTTAAGAGGAAGAAGTAAAAGAGAGTTACCAAAGCAGAAAATATCAGTGACTTAGAAGTGTTTAATGGAGTTTAGAAATATTTCATGATGTCCACAGTCAGTTTTTCTCTCGAAGAGGGATATAAAGTGCAGTTCATTGGGATGAAGAATCCCCAGGTGAGGAAGTGAAACTCCTTCTCCTAGTGCAGGGCAACACTATCTCTGAAACTTATAACTGAAGACATCAGTGTCAGACTCAAATAGAAATGACCCCACAACCCACCTATTGACTTGGAAAACCACAAACTAACATTATCTATGTCATAGCATATTTTAATTTCTTTTGTTAACTATTTCCCAATTGAATTTAAATCTGGTCTGGGCTATTACTCAGGAGAATGTTGCCTGGGCCTGCTGGCAGTGTGTTTGACACATCAGGCCTAAGAGAACTGCCTAGAAGCAAGCTCCTCGCTGATGATGACCTTGTCAAAACTGCCACACCTTCACCCATCTCCCACCCCTCCCCTTTCTTGGCAGCAAAACTCCACTTCTGACAAGGTCCTATTGCCTTGTCCCTTCTTTATCACAGAGATGCAACAAGGACGGACTTTAAAGGTCATCTAAGGTATCCCCTTCGTTTTACAGGTAAGGAAACTGAGGCTAGGGTAGGAAATAGAAATTCTGGAGTTCAAACCCTAGGCCTCTGACTACCTTTGATACTTATTCAGAATCGTGATCGAGGTGTTTTTAAAAAAAACCTTTAGATCACAGCTTTAGAGATAGAAGAGACCTTCAAGGAAAGTTAATCCACCTCCTTCATTTTCCATGAAACTGTTTAATGACTTGTCCAAGGTCACACAGGTAGTCAATGGCAAAGCCAGAACTGGAACCCAAGTTTTTTTCTTTTGCACTATATCATGCTGCCTCTTCAAGCTCCACTTATCTCATCCATAAAATGGACATAATAATAGCTACAGTTTTGCTTTCTGCTCTTATTCGGTCATTTCAGTCATGTTTGTCTCTTTATGACCCCATTTGGGGTTTTCTTAGCAGAGATAATAGAGTGATTTGCCATTTCCTTCTCCAGATCATTTTACAGATGAGAAAACTGAGACATCAGGATTAAGTGACTTGCCCAGGGTCACACAGTTAGTAAGTATCTGAGGCTAGATTTGAACTCAGGTCTTCCTGACTCCAGGCCTACCAGTCTACTCACTGTGCCACCTAATACCTACAGTGAGTGAGACCTAATGGAGTCAAGAAGACCTAGGACCAAGGAGGACCTCTGCTATAACCTGGCTGTGTGATCTTACACAGGGTGCTAAACCTCTCTGTGCTCCCAGGCAATTCTCTAAGACTGCTCTTTCAGAGCAGTGCTAATGTGGACTATGGAGGGGAATTTCCTCAGTAAGGATCCCTTATGCCAAGGATATCACAGGCCTGGACCAAATTACACACACAGATCACCTGCCAGACTCTGTGAGAAAAGGTCCAGGCTCCAGGACTCTTCCATGAGAAAGGCAGTTTTGAGTCTTGATGAAGTGATTTCTCATACCACCTCAGGGCAGCGAGGGAGTAGAAAACATATAGAGGGTGTTATGGTGGGGGTCCTGCTAAGCAGGCTGGGACTAGATCGGTGGAGAAAGTTCCCCTTCTCAGGCCACTGGGAGAAGGAAGAAAGACAAGGCGGACTGCTCAGTGTCTACATGATGAGCATCTTGCCATGTGGTAGGAATCCGGTAAAAGCCAATGGGCCATGGAGACCACAGAGCCTCATGCCTGACACTCATCTCTGAGTTTGCTCCTCTAAGGCCAATTCTTTGCTAAGCTAGCTTTATTTCTCGCTGTCCCCTATGGCTGCCCCACACCGTGTATTTCCTTGTGTCCCTTTGCTTGCAGCATGGGCAGCTCGGGTAATTTGAGCCCCCAGGAGGCTTTCCTTTGGGCATCAGGCTGGGAGCCTGATCCCTGGTCCACTGTTAAAGAATCTCTGACTCGGGGCATGTATGATAAGTCATTTATCTGGGATTGCTCTCAGTCTCAACTTCCCAAAGCAGAACTTTTGAAGGGAATTTGGGACATGTCCTTGCCTCCCTAGGGCTAACAGGCTGACTTTCATCATTACTGACCTACTGGCAACTCATGGGGCGGTTGGGGAGGAAGAGTATGAGGGGCTAGAGTTAGGAATCCAGCCTCACCTTCCATTCTGTCCTAACGTTGTTATACAGTGCCCCCTAGTGTTATACTCACACACAAATACATGTAACTATTATAACGAGATAAAATGACAGGAGGGGAGAAGCAGGGGAATTACATAACTTAAAAAAATTAAAAGGATCTCTTATGACACTTTTATCTACATAGCCAGTTCCCACCACCACCTCTCTCCCCAATCCCCAGGAGGTTTCCAATATGGGCCCAAAGTTGGGCAGAGTGTCTGCCATTTGTAACTTTGCCCAAAGAATGTTGGAGAGGCTCATCACTAGGGGATGGGGAGCGGGGAGAGGGTACTAAGGAGCCAGGATTTTTTCAGTCATAATGACCCTTGAAACTGACTATTATGCCCCTATTGGGCTATGATATGCCTCTGTGGAGAGTTGACTACACTGGTCAAGAGTCCTTGAAGAGCTGAAGTCTCTACATAAACAACAACCTCACCCCCAAAACACCCACTGATTTATGCTTAGCGTTTTAGGAACCAAGTTATCAAAGGCATCAAGGAACCTGTAGTCTTTTTCATACTAGGATAAGTCATAGGGAGGGAAACTGAGGAATCTTCCTGAGAGATGTAATGAGTAAATCTGTAATGAGCAAATGATCTGTATGAGTAATGATCTGTAATGTAAAAGCAAACAACTTTCACTGGGCAACCAACCAGACACTTAGTGGATGGAATGAAATTCAAAGCTGAGATCTTTACTCACCAACATGTCTGTCAGACCCTTCGATCCCTTGGTGCCCTGAAACAAAGAGAAGCCAAGGTTAAAAAGGCTGGATTCCACATGTCATTGTAAGCTCTGTCCCCTCCTCTGTCCTCTCTGGTCACCTTGTCTCTGTTTGGTGTATGCCAGGAAATGTGCCTACAGTCTCGTGAGAGAATGTGAGTTCTTTGAAGACAGGGTCAGGATGAGAGTCGTGCTCAGCTCTGAAACTAACTCAATATCTCTGAAGCCCAACAGGCCAACGTTTGGAAGAGGCAATAGGGAGCAAGGTGTATGTATGACTGCTCTTTGAAATTTCTTCTCAGATAATAGACTTCCTACATTCAATATTTATGACACCAAAGGAGATTCTAGATGAAATGTTACCATCGGTCCAGGTGGCCCTGGATCTCCTGGTGATCCGTGTGGCCCAGGCAAGCCAGAATTTCCCTAAAGAGAATCAAAGCAAAGTCAAATGCTGTCTCTTTGGTAGCACTTTTATTATCTTTTCAGAAACCATCTCCCCTACCCCCAGTCCCCAGCACTGAAAGCCCCACCACATCTTTGCAAACCTAGGTTAGTAAGTTTAACAAAAAGTCCAAGGATTTTTAGACAAAAGGAATTCTGTGAATCAGCCCCTGGTGGTGTGTGGAGAATGAATGTGGAGCAAGGTTTGTCTTTCAATGAAACATCCAGGTTTCCTTGAAAGAGAGCTAAAAAAGATGCCTCAGGACCCAATAAGGCCTTTAAGTGTGGAATGCACTCACAAAGAACAGCGATGACCATCGAGGAAGGATTTCCTCCTGGCTAAGGGAATCTATTTTCAGAGCCTGAGAACAAAACCCAAGGTGATGCCCTATTCAGGAGTCCGAGTCAGATGCCCTGGCCGGAGCACACCCCAAACATTGTGTTTAATTCTGGGGCCACATTTTAGAGGGACATTAAGAAGCTGGAGCATGGCTAGAGAAGGTCCTCTAAGCCAGGCTACATAGATATTGGTTAAAGGACTTGGAGAAGATGTGATATCTGTCTTCAAGTTTCTGAAAGGCTTCCACGAAGATTAAATTTGTTCTACCTGGCCCCAGAGGGCAAGAAGGGAGGAAGGGGGTAGGGAGGCAAACACTAGAGAGAGAAACAGTTTGGTTCATAAATGGAAAAAATATAGAGCTATCCCAAAATGGATTGGACTATCTCGGAGGTCAGCCTGAGATATGCCTGATCAGAAAACAACGTAGCAGAAAGAAAATGCAGAGAGAATTTTAGGGCAAGATGGTCTGTTCTGAAGCTTCCTCTTTTACCCTTTCTGATATGATCCTAAAAAGCATCTAATGTAAAAAAAAGTGCCCAAGTTAATTTTTAACTGATTTTAGCCTGCCCAGGGGAAAGTTGTATTTTTGTGTTATTGTACATTCGTGTGCTCAGAGGACAACAAGGTTGAGGGATAGAAGAAGAGAAATGTTAGAGGATTCCTTGAGAACCTTACAACTCCAAGGACCCAGAGGGCCTCCTAAAGAGACCTGTGTATGGTCTCTGTATATTGCATGGCAGACAGCCAAGAGTACACACCAAGTCTTCTGAGGCTTACCCTTTTCCCTGGAAATCCTTTCACTCCTTGGTTTCCTGGTTGGCCTTTATCACCATCTTCTCCCTTTAGAGATTTAATGCCAGATTCTTGAGAATGAGGAAGTCAAAGGGCTAACCAAGAACAAATGTGCAGCCTATTCACAAGCCAGCTGACTTACTTGTACACCAGCGTATCCGGGGAAGCCAGGCTCACCCTAATGTCAAAGACAACAGGAAATTTGACTTAATGTCTTTCGAATTAAGCCTTTGTTATGAAACTCTTCGAAGGAAAAAAGTGAAACATTTCTTAATTCACCATTGCCAGGAAAAACAACTACAGAGGACTTTCATCTTCCACCACTCGTAAGGGACCATATTTCATTTATACAATTCAGGATAAGTGATTTTTACAAAATTTCCCTTCTTCAGCCTGATGTCTCTCCAGTTTTCTTCATTAGGAATTTTTTTTTTTTCAGATGCCTCGGACCTGATCCAATAGTGAACAAGGATAAGTCAAATACCATCTTTGAAAGCATAAGAGAGAGCTACAGCCCTTTACTAGGAGCATTGTGTGATGTCTAAAAAGTCCATAGGAGTCTATTGGCCAATGACCACAGGGTCTGTGAAATTAATGGGGTTGGAGAACGTGGTCTTTAAGCTCCTTTCCAGCTCTCAAGCTATGAACCTAGGGAGTCTCCATAAATAGCTCCCTACCCAGAATGCCTCACCAAACTAGCTCTCCATTGGAGGGCAAGCCAGATTTCCAAGATGGTGGAAAGGAGTCAAGAGGCTCATGTTCTAGTTCAAGTTTTTGTTTTTGCATAGATATATGACCTTGAGCAAGTCTCTTCAGTTTTCTAGGCCTCAATTGCCTCATCTGTAAAGTGAATGAGTTAGACCAGAAGACCACACATTGAGCTCTGACTGTATAAGAACCATGTATACTCTTTGTCTTTTCTGTTACAAACTCTTTGAAACTAAACTTTAAGAGAAAATAATATTTGTTTCAGTCCATTGGTTTGTTATCTACAGGATCAGATCATCAGCCAAGATGCCAAATTGGAACACTCTTGCCTTCAAGGAAGAGCCAGCCTCTGATTCAGAGTAAATGAATAATCTGAACTTACCTTAGTTCCTTTTCTTCCTGGATGGCCATACCGGTCATTGCCATCTACACCCTAAGAAGACAAAAGCATAAAGGGAAGGGCTTAGTTAATAAGGCCACTCTGACACCTGAATCACCAGGTGAGAAATCTTAGTGGTTCCATGATGGAACAGTGGTTTGGGAAGCTAGATGCTTAATACTTACCTTCAGACTAAGGAAGAAAGGGATTCTTTGGGATAAAAAATAACTATTAGGAAGCCAAAGAGTCTCTAGTCCTCAGACAGGACCCTTGGACCGCACAAGAAGATCCAAATGGTGTGCCCCAACAAAAGCTCTGCTTTTCCATAGGACAAAATAATAAAGAAACTTGCTGATTTAGAATTATAGGTCCAGATGGGGGAAGAGATGTTAAAGGTCACTGAGCCTAACCCCCTTATCTCACACATGAGAACAATGAGGAGTGAAGTGACTTGCCCACCAGAATACAGTTAATAAGTTGTCTACAGGAAGGTAAGAACTCAAGTCTTCCTGATTCTAAGTTCAGCACTCCACCTATTGTGCCACCTAGCTTACAAGAAGGCAGCTAATTGGCTCAGTGGCTAGAGAGCTGGGTTTGGAGTCAGGAAGTGCTGAGTCTGGATCTATTCTTGGACACTTACTGACTGTGTGACCTGGGGCAAGACATTTAACCTCTGTCCGTCTTAATCCCCTGGAGAAGGAAATGACAAACCACTCTAATATCTTTGCCAAGAAAATCCCATAGTGGGTCAAGAAGAGTTGGACATGACAACTACTAAACACAATCTCACAAGCCATTTATTTTTAACATTCATTTTCGAAAAATTTTGAGCTCCAAATTCTCTCCCTCTATTCTGCCAGGATGGAGAAAAGTAAACACTGGGAAAACGTGATATGACCATGCAAATTTATATCTTTTTTTGAACACAAATTGTAAGAAGGACAGAAGACGGGAAATTACCACCAATTTTTAGCTGGAAAGTCAGAGACAAAGAGGGAACTAAGAAAAGGGAGAGAGATTCAGAAGGTGCTGTGCCCTTATTGTGCTGGGTAAAGAAAGCTAAATCTGAGATCTCTGGCATTACTGATGAGAATGAGGTCCAAGAATGTGTTACTAAATCTTCTCTCTTATGAGTGTGAGATACAGCATGAGCATCCACTACTTCCACCACTCCCTAGATCTAAATTGTGGATTCTGGAGAATTTCACCCACAGAAATTCTGGGAAATAACCATTTCAATGGAGATGCTTTTACATCAGCACAAGTGGGTGAAGGTTCAAGTCTACAGGAATGAGGACCAGGAAGGCTGATTGTATATTAAGTAGAGGATTTTAGTGAGAAGGTAAAAAAGAAGGTAACTCCCAATGTTTTAATATTCTCATTGTGGTTTGACCCTCAAGGTTAGCTGTAAAAGAATAGTGACTCATATTTAAGAAGTTATTTATTGAAGAAGAGACAAAAAGGAAAAGAGAAACAAATAACAAAGAAGAAATGCATTTATCTATGAGATTCAGAAACAGAAGAATGAGACTTACAGGTTGCCCTCTTGGTCCTTCTGGTCCCACTGCGCCATTTTCTCCCGGATAACCAAGCTCTCCCTTTGGCAACAAAAATTAAACATGGAATTAATATTCTCTTCTGGTTCAACCTTGGTATACTTCATGGTATACATGGTACACAATATGAAGTTGGGATACCTCATCTGGCCACATTTCACATACACTAACTACCCCAACACACATATGTGCTTGGGAGAGGAAGGCGTGGGGAACCTCTGATATGAGTTCTGAGCCTCAGATGACAGGTATATCATTGGGCTCATACTTAGTCTTCCCAGCTTTGCAGAACTTGCTAGATCATCTCTGCTAATGTTTTAGAATGTGGAGTCACCCGTATACCATAATGAATCACAATGAATAAAAGGAGTGACAGTTACTGTATTTCATATGTATACATGTGTGTATGTATATTCATATGTACCAATTGTATATATGTATATATGGATGGAACATGTACATCCATACACATTTATATAGGCATTCATATATGCACATATACATTATATGTATACATATATTTAGATATGTATGTATATCTTATAAAAACTTAAAACTGCACTGAGACTTTTGGGATATTCTGTAAATCTAAACATTTGTGTATATGTCTATGCTATATGTGTGCATATACACATGCATACATGCATACATATACACATTCATATATATGTGTAGATACATATATATTTCCAGTTGCAGAGCAGGGCTGGATTTGCATTAATAGAAGAATATTCCTCATTTTACTTCCCTATACTGACAAAATCACTGACAAAAAAATGTGTACAGTGTAGACTGAGAAATCCATCTCTTGACAATGGCTGTAAATGTAAAATTTAGTTTCAATGTTTACTGGTTATATACATATATGTTTATATACTCTATATATGTCAAATTATATATGTGCACATACACATATATATACACGTATAGATGTATATGTTTTTATATAAATTGTACAGCTACACATAAAGGCACTGAGGTATAATAGAGTCCTTATCCTATACATATGTGTACACACATGCATACATATACTTCTAAATGCATATACAACCAAAATCCCAATCAAAGGTGTGCTAATAATTGTTTAATAATGGACCCTCTGAGAGTTTAAAAAAAAAAAGCTATGCATGACCCACTTTTGGGTTTATTCTGTGTTATTCACATTTGCTCCATCACTCTCTTAAGTCCAATAAAAAAAAACAGTAAATCAAGCTCCGAGTTGTAGAGTTTGCTGGTTTCTGAGATATAAATGTTCATATTGAAGGTATTTGAAAGTCTTCCTGCTACGATGCCAGCAGATTTTTCAGGAGTGACCCTCCCTACCTCACTCATGAAGCCAAGCTGGCTATTCTCCAGACCCAACATTCTACTCCACCCTCCCACCTCCCTGCCTAGAACATTCTCCCTCTTAATAAATGCTTTTTGATTGATTGATAAACGCATATGTACTCATCTGCTTGTATCTATGTGGCTATAAGACTATCAGTCCCTCTGCTTATGATAGAAAGGGCCAGTCTAGTTAACAACCCAAGTTCAGGGCACTCTATGCCATAGACAGAAATAGAAATAGTCAAGCAAGCCTAACACAAACTGCTTTGCTAATTAGCAAACTGGACAGACTGCCGCTAATTCTCACCTTCACTCCTCTCGGCCCAGCTCCCCCTTTCGGACCCAGTGGACCTCGTGACCCAGGCGGCCCCTGAAATAAATGGACCACGTAAGACCAAGATCCCATAAAAGCACTGTTCATTGACCCAGTATATTCCACTGGAAATATGGGCAGAGTGTTCAATTCAGTTCTCCCCAAGGGTGGCATGTGGCGACTGCATTGGCTGCCATCACCTTTCTATAGTTCTCTACCTGAGACGTGCAGAGTTCAGCCTAGATGTCTTAACTGTCTAACCCGTTCAAACCTCTCAGAACAGATGATATTCCATTGTTTGCCTTCTCAGTGGATGGAGGAAGCAGGGAAGGATGGAGAGAATTCAGAACTCAAAATTTTCCAAAAATGAATGTTAAAAATAAATAATAAATGTAGTTTTAAAAACAACCAAAAAAGGTATGGTGTTCAGTTAAAACGTGGGTTACAGGAGGGACAAGAAACATTCTTTTATGGAGATTATCATTATTATGCCTAGTCTGTGACACTTACTGGTCATGTGACACCCTCCCCACCCTTTTAGTCACTTAACTTCTCTATACCAGCACTTCTTAAACTGTGGGTCACAAGCCCAGAGTTTAAGAAGTACCGAAGGGGTCACAAGAGGAAAAGATTGAAGAAGCTCTGCTCTAGACAACCGGTCTCAAAGATCAGAAGTCGTCAATCTACATTAATGGAAGCATTTTCCTCATAGGGAGTCCCTCTAGCAGTCCAAAAAGGCTACAAGAGACATGAAATAGAATGGAGCATTCTCCCATCATCTGAAGGGGGAAATACCTAACACTGACCAGATTCAGGAGATGGAGGTGGGAATTCATATTTAATCTAGTCACAGGACATCGGAAGGGGAAAAAGCAGAAACACCATCACTTGTGACTCTCTTTTCCATCAGCTGTTCCCCTTTCCTAGGATGCTACTCCCCCCTCCCCTCTACTTCCCAGGTTCCTTCAAGTCTTGGATAAAATCCTACCTTCTCCAAGAAATCTTTCTCTGGTCTCCAGCCCCTTCTAGCACCTTCCTTCTAGGATGACCTTCCATCTACCTTTTACGTATCTTGTCCTTACATAGTTATTTACAGGTTGTCTCCACCATTAGAACATGAGCTCCTTGAGGACAGGGACTGTGCTGTTAACAACTTTTCTTTGTAGCCCTCATGCTTAGCACTGGTCCAACTTGTTGACTGGCCGCTTGGGGGCTAGATTCCTTCTTAATGGGAGACAAATGAGAACAAGAAAAGAATCCATATAGCCCTATTGAGCCACCCTTTCAAGACCCCTAGTTTTTCTGTTCATGTCTTTGATCTCCTTTCTAGATCAGATTTGTGGCTAACAAGGAATCAGAGACTTGACAGGCTGAAGAAGATGAGATGAACAATAGTTATCCAGAATCTATCAAAGGTTTTGACACAGCGTTGCTCAAGAGGGATGGGGTGGGGAAGTTTCCTTTACAGACCTACCTGGTCTCCCCGTAAGCCCTGCTGTCCAGACATTCCTGGTGGTCCTTGCTCACCTCTCGGACCCTGATCCAAAAGTTAAAAAGAAATGCTAATTTTGCAAAAAGGCATGTATGTTCCAACACAATTCCAATGGTCTTGGTAACTGAAGAATGACAACAACTGAGTTTATAAGACTCCCTCCATTTATATGACTTCCAAACATGGACCCTGCTCTTGGCCCTGGAAGACTCAAGCCAAACAAAACAGCATTTAAGGTTCTTCACAAACTGGACCCTAACTTTCCTGCCTGGTTTCCACATCACTTCCCTTCAATCATCATACATTCTAATACAATTACCTTATTTGTCATTTTCCAAATAGATAGACTCCATCTCCTACCTCTTTGTACAAGTGGTGCACCCATACCTGGAATTCACTGTATCCTCACCTCTGCCTTTTGGTTTCCCAGCTTCTTTCAGCTCTGCTTGAGTTTCGCCTCCTACAGGAAGCCGTTCCTGACCCTTTAGTAGTGACTGCCCTCTCCCTCCTCAATCTGTCCTGTCTGAACTTCTCCACTTGGGTTGCATCCTTTGAGTATAAGGATTCTTAACCTGGGTCCATGAACTTGTCTCTTTAAAAACATTTGGATAATTGTATTTTCCTATAGTTGGTTTCTGTTGAAATTTTATTTTACTTATTTTTAAAGACATTGTTCTGAGAAGGGGTCCATAGGCTTCACCAGACATCATCAAAGGGATCCAGGACACAAAACAGGCTGAGAACTCCTGCTCCAGTAAAGAAGAATTTCCTTGAGGGTAGGGATTATTCTTCATGTTGTCTTTGGATCCACAGTGTCTTACACATAGTAGGTACTTAATAACAATACCAATAATAATAGTTAGCATTCATACAGCTACTTTATATATTATATTACATATCCTATACTTTATATTTGTATATAACTTTAAGTTTTGAAAATAACTTTACAATGTATTTATGTATTTATTATTATAATATAATATGTGATATTTATAATTATATAATATAATTACATATTATATATGTGATATTATATACATTACATATTATATTTATACATATGCTTTAAGCTTTTCTAAGAACTTTACAAATATGTTCTCATTGGGTCTTCAAAACCATCCTGGGTGATATTCTTACTCATTTTTTACAGTTGAGAAAATTGAGGCAGATAACAGTGAAGTGACACAGCTAGTAAGTGTCTGAGGCCAAATTTCAGCTCAGGTCTTTGTGACTACAGGCCCAGTGCTCTGGACACTGTGGCACCACCAGCCTCATCATAAAATAGTTGTTGGATTGACTTAGGTTGGGTTAGAGCAGGCCCTGTATTTTATCTTCGTATTTCCCTCTAGCCCTCGCTGCAGAATGTTGAACATAATAGTAGGTCCTTATTAATAAGCATTTGTTAAATGAATCCTCTTTTGCGGACAGTACTATGTTCTTTTACTGATGCTTTGGCAATTTTGCTGATTGAAAAAGTCAAACATAAAGACAAAGGTGGTCTCAGGAAAACAGGAAGAAGGCAGCCCACAGAGGCTGTGCCCTAGACCAAGGCAACGATTGACTCGGGGTATGGCCTCCCAGTTACTCCCTTGTGTAAGACAACAGGAGAATTTAAAACCAGGAATCCTGACCTCCAGAAGGGTTTTGTACTTATCAGACAAATGTCCATTGCTTTAGCAGTAGCCCAGGTCTAGCCTACAGAGGTGATCTGTTTGGTGACCATAAGTTAGAGTAATGACTTTCACTGAGGAGACCCAACTCTGAGCCAAGAACAGAGGAGGAATCAAAGAGAAGACTTCTTTCTGAGCCTGGTTGAAGATAAATGATAATTCTGTGTATGCTACCAGGTACTTTGAGTATGTTGTCAGTGAAAAGAGAAACTATATCTCTTTGACATATCACTTGCTACTTAGCAGCTACAAAGTTCTCAGACTCCTGCCAGCAGAGCAGAACCAGGAAAGCATCTACAACTCCCAGGCTAAGGGTTTTCTGCTCTTCCTGAAAGAACACAGAACTACTCAGATGATGGAGTGCAATTGCACATAGCCCAGTCTAGCAGGAGAGCCCCCTATTCGACACAGATTGCACATCCATCAACGAACTTTGCGAGGACAGTTCAAGGATATTGAGGCCCACAGTTCTAGGGAGGTGTTTTGCCTTGGCCACACAAGCCTCATTACCATTGTAATTCAAATTTGTGCCCGCCTTTTCTATGGACACTGTGTTTATTTGGGAAATAGGTGAATTGTTATGTAATCATTATTCTTGCTTTGACCATGGAGCGAATGTCTTTGTTAACAGAGTTAATTAAGTCATTTGGCTAATCTGATAATGGAACACTGGTCGGGGCTCAAGAACTCTGGAGTTAAGAGCATAGTTACCCTAAGTGTTACCCCCGGGACCCTGAAATTAGCAGTATATGCCTCTCTGGAGATCCAGCCTTCTAGCATGGGCCCAAGTGTTGGGGAAATAAGGGAAGGGGGAGTGGGTTATACTGCCATCAATGATGGTAGAAAAATTAACTCAAAGATACACTGTGAGAAATGAGAGCAAACAGCAGAAAAGGAGGTTATAGGTCCAAATGATGTTTAGTCAAGTGAGTTCCTGTGCATATCATCATTTTCTAGTTTAATAAATGCTATGGTGTAGCATAGAGAATTGGCTTAAAAGTATATACGTAGAACAAATCATCACCAGGGTTTGTGAACCTTTTGGACTTGTCCTCTACCTGTTTCCAGGGCCCACGGTCTTTTGTTAGGGCATCATAAAAAAATTCAATCACTTTTTCTTAAATACTGAGATACGAAAAGTATCTCAACTGAAGGAGCACCACACCTATCCTTCCACATCAAGGACAAAGGATGAGAGTCTGTATTTGTAAAAGCATGAGACACCATGTTCACAATGTCAACAAAATAAAGGTCCATTTGTGCTGCCCATACCAGACCAAAAATACTGCAGTTAGAAGTCACTCATTTTCTCACCAACCTTAACTTCCTTATTGATTTTCAATGCTTTATTTTTCCATGGAGCTGCTGGGAACCCCCTCATCTCAATCAGCATCATTGATTTTGGCAAGGAGGCTGCTGAGTGAAATATTGGAAAATATCTCCCTACATTGAGTTGCATGACAGGGAAGTTATAATTATGGAGAGGGGCTATTGATTTCTCCTTGAATCAGAAGCATGGTTACCACTCCCAAAAAACCAAAAAGAGAGGTTAGGATGGGGAGAGGAGTGATGGAAAGTGAACATATGACATTGATAATTTTTTTCTTTTAAAAGCAGTGTTTTGAAGTTCGTTTATTTTTATATCACTTTCATTTCCAAGAATCTACCTTCTTCCCTCCAGGGAGCCATCCCTTATAATGAAGAATAAGAAAAAAGGGGAGAAGGGAGGGAAAAAGCACGGTTTAGCAAAACTAACCAACATATGTATAAGATTATTTTCTAAAACCTCTAGTTTCTTCCTATAATAAAATTTAATAATAATAAAGTAAATATAATCCCTAAACCAAATACTCACACATGCTGAAGCTTTTTTCTTTCTAATAATCATTTGACGTGAAAGTTTCAGTAAATGATCTCATAAGATCATAAGATGCAGAATTACAAAGGATTTTAGTGATTGAGAGTTCTTAACCTTTTAGATGAACCTTTGGTATAGTCTAGGAAAGGCTATAGATCCCCTTCTCTGAATAATGTTTTTATATGCATAAAATAAATACAGAGAATTACAAAGAAAATCAATTATATGAAAATACGTTTATCAAAAAATTTTTTCAGGCAAGTTCACAGACCCTTCTCCTTCCAAGGATAACAAGCCCTGAAGTCCAATATCAGTGTTTCACAGTGGGAAGAAATTAAGGTAAAAAGATTTGCCAAAGTCACATAGGTTCAGAGTAGCAGGGCCCTGGGATTGTGGAATTGTCTAGAGACTGATCCAACTCAATAGTGAAATTTACTTACAGAATTTTTTTCCTTTCATTTTTGAATACTTGTAATCAAATTAACAGCCAAGATATTTGGTATTTTGAAGAGGAATGTATAGTTAAAAGCTTTCACTCGGAGCTTCCTCAGTTTCCAATTTGGGGTCTTCTGTTTACAGGAGACAAAAGGAGGCAGTGTGGTATAATTGAAAAAGAACTGGACTTTTAGCAGGAGGAGGAAGAGACCTGGCTTTAAATCCCACAGCCAGTACCTCTCCAGGCCTCTGTTCTCACATTTGTAAAATGAAGGCAAAAGCCCCCTGCCTCACCTGGTGCTATGAGGCTGAGATCAGAAGTTCATTGTAAAGAAAGTTATTTGCAAACCCCAAATCCCTATGTACCTGCTAGCTAAACTACCTGGAAAGTTATATAATCCAACTCTCCCCAGTCATCCACACAATGCCAAACAACTTGTTTGTCTCATTTTTTTCCCAGTGACTTAATGGAAAATTCTGAGAATCTTTAATGGGAGATAGATAGATGTAGATATGTTGTTCAGTTGCTCAGTCATATTCATTTCTATGGATCATAATATACCAATACCATCCATGGGATTTTCTTGGCAAAGACACTGGAAGGATTTTTCATTTCCTTCTCCAGTGGATTAAGGCAAAAAGAAGTTAAATGACTTGCCCAGAGTCACACAGCAGTATCTGAGGTTGAACTTGAACTCAAGTCTTCCTGACTCCAGGCCCAGCACTCTATCCAATGAGTCATCTAGATGTCTTAAGATATAGATATGCACATATAGGATACATACATACATATATATATTTATGTGTGCATACATATGTGTGTATATATATGTATATATATGTGTATACACACACACACACACATATATATATATGACACTGGGTATCCATCTCTCTATCGCTATTTCTATAGATGTCTAATCTGTCACCAAATCTTATGAATTCTAACTTGCCGACATCTCTCAAACACTCTCTGTTCCCTCCTCTGATACGGCTACCACTCCCTGAGAGGTCCTCACACTACTGCAGCAGTCAGCTGGGTTTTCTCTCTATCTCTCTCTCCCACCCCAGTCTATCCACCTGTCACACCACCGCTCCCTTCCTCCCTTTTTTCTTATTCTTTGTTATAAGGGATGGCTCCCTGGAGAGGAAGGGAGAGAGAGGGAAGAAAGCAGTTGTCACACTGACATTCCTCCAGAGCAGATCATCCATGTCACACACACACACACACACACACACACACTCATGCACACTCAACACAAACCCTGCATCACATCCAGGATCAAATAAAAATCCTCTGTTGGATTTTTATTTTACACTTCATAACCCGGTCCTTTCCTACTTTCTCAGTCTTCTTAGCTCTTAATCCCCTCAAAGTCCTCTTCAAGCCAGTGATTCAGGCCTCCTTGTGTGTCTCTCACACAATGCTCCATCTCTTTCACTAGCTGTCTCCATGCCCGCGTCACTGTCCCTCCTCACCTCCACCACCCGGCTCCCCCAGCCTCCTTCAAGTCTCAGCTAAAAATCATACTTTCTATAAGAAGACTTCCCTGATGAAGATTTTCCTTTATCTTAGTGCCTTCCCTATGAGATTATCTTTAACTTCTTATATATAGATACACACATATAACACACAAAAAACACATACATACACATGTTTAACATATGCACACATACAACATACATGTAAATATATGTGTGTATAGTTTTATGTAGTTATTTGCACATTGTGCTCCTCTTTTATATTGGGAGCTCCATGAGGGCAAGGATACTTTTTGTCCTTTTTATCCCCAGGGTTTAGCAAGGTGCCTGGTATATAGTTAGTGCTTAATAGATGTTTGTTGACTTGACTTTATAGACACAATTTCAGTAAATTCCAAGAAGAAGAGAAGCTGGAAAATATTCTGCCCTTCCCCTTCCCAGGAAGCACACAATGGAAATGATTCCCAAGGTCATTCTTATTTAGACTTAAAAGTTTAGGAGAAAATTGCCTAGTACCATCTAAAGTGAATTTTCAAAGAACAGTAGAACAGAACAAAAATTAAAATAAAGCAAAACCCAAAAATAACACCACTGAAGGTAAATTATCTTATGTTGGACCAACCTCTAAACCTAGATGTCCAGGAATTCCTCTGTAACCAGGTATTCCAGTTTCTCCAGACACACCCTGTCAAGATGAACAGAAAGCAGAAATAGATGTCAAACTGTTAAAAACAGGATCAAGAAATACATACATCTCTTTATTGAACTGTGACATTCAACTTTTTAAAAATGTTCAGTGTATAAGGCCAGCATATCATGATCAATCCTGGGTTGACAGTTGCAACTATTAGTCTTCTTAATGGATACCATACTCTTCCATCAAACTAGTTTAAAAATTCGCATATCCCAAGGGATACAAGATGTTGTGTGATCTATAGAAGTGGTTAGTCTCATGGATGATGTTCTCACAGCAAACAAGTGAATTTCCCTGGAGCTTTTTATTAGTCTAGTGGGACTAT
Source organism: Bettongia penicillata ogilbyi (assembly GCA_023548195.1). Taxonomy (NCBI): domain Eukaryota; kingdom Metazoa; phylum Chordata; class Mammalia; order Diprotodontia; family Potoroidae; genus Bettongia; species Bettongia penicillata. The sequence continues at coordinate 1,586,497 of JAJHZJ010000718.1, forward strand.
GGCTTCCAGAATGCAATCTCTCCCTCCTACACAGCATTCTTGGGCTACAGAAAAAAGAATGAGAAAAACAGCTGGTGGGGGTCATTCTTTTCTGAAAAGGATAAAATTCAAAGGATTGGAGCAAACAAAAATAAGGAAAAGGAGGAGGAGGAAAGAAAATATAGGGACTTTCCATCTTATGTTCTGAAGAAACACTGGGCTAGATTCTTTCTATTCCCTAGTCCCAATGTCTTTCCTTCATAAAAGAAAGATGAGAATCTCTGTAGATAACACTGACCCCATTGTCATCCAGTCGTTTGTAAACTATGTAATCAGTGATCTTTAGAAATCTGCTACTTTTTGGTCATTTGGGCTCAATTTTGGTTAACTTGCAAGGGCAACCAGAAGAATAAGAATTCTTCTAATAGGTTCTCTCAAAAAATGATAATTGCTGATGTTTATACAGCACTTCAAGTTTACAAAGCACTTTACAAATATTCTCTATTTTCCATCCTCACAACAAACTGCTAATTTAAGTGCTGTTATTACGTGAGTTTTACAAATGAAGAAACAAACTGAGAGAAAACAAGTGACTTGCCCACAGTCACCCCACTATGTAAGAGCTAAGTGCTTTACAAATATTATCTTACATGATCTTCAGAATAACCCTGGGAGGTAGGTGTTCTTATTATCTCCATTTTACAGGTGAGGTAGATTTACAGGTGGATCATGTAGCTTGCCCAGGACTAAACAGTTAGTATCTCATATCTGTCCTTAGAAGGTCTCAGCAGCTAACCACTCTACCACCACATATTTAAAATGGTACTGAAAGAATCAGAGGCTGGAACAGATGGCAGCCTCCCATCCCAGCATTAGGACCCTGGACAGCACTCCAACCAAGAAAGGGGTTCTAAATGAGTGCCAGCCATCTCAAGGGACACTGACCAGCCCATCAGGATCCACTATCAGAGAGGGTGGCTCTAGGACTGGCATTAGGAACCTCGTCAGGGTTATGCCCTGAAGCCATAGCTCTTTTCTTTGCCCCATCTGAGGCTATGAGGCTCATTTGTTTCCTGGTAGCCTTCTTCATTCATCCCCTTGGATATGTGAAGGAGCCATGACCACTCCCCTCTACTCTTACTTTCATTCTTTCTGTGTCTCACCTATCCTACGTGTACCCCATCCCCTCAACCTCCTCCAGGCAACTGTGTCTTCTTAGGGTTTGATGGAGTAAAGATCCTTAAATACTGCATTAATAAGGAGAAAGGTATGGGTAATTCCCAGAATAAAGTTCTAAAGCTCTCTGTAGACCTTAAAATAACCAAAATATGGCTCAGTAACAAAAGAGATAACTCTAGATACCCCTACCATCTTTCTAGTGGGTATCCTATTAAAGAGAACATCATATTCTTTAAAAAATCCCAAAGGAGTAAACCTTCTAACTGTTCAGAGCAACCTAGTTTCTCCAAAGCTAAGCATAGTAAGCTATCAATGTGTTTCTTTTCCACTCTGTTGGTAAGAAAATAAGCTGAAATACAATGATCCAAGACAATTCTGAAAGAGTAATGATGAAAGGTGCTGTCCATCTCCAAAGAATGAACTGGTGGAGCCTGAATGCAGATGGAAGATACTTTTTGCTTTCCTTTCTTTATTTGTCTTGGGGGTTTTTTGTCTGTGTTTTCCTTCACAGCATGACTTACAAGAAAATGAGTTTTGCATGACTGTGCATAACCTATGTTAAACTGCTTGCCTTCTCAATGAGGGGATTAGGGGAAGGAGATAGAGACTTTGGAACTTAAAGTTTGGAAAAAAAAAGGAAATGTCAAAATTTTGTTTTTACAAGTAATTGGGGGAAAATAAAATATTTTTCAAAAAAAATAAACTAAAATGAGATTTTAAGACTTTGATGGATTTTTCCTCTTCTTATCTGTCAAAATAATATAAAGACATGGGCAATGAGTTAGGTTCCTATGACTTGTTTTCAGAAGCCTACATTTTAATGACAGGAGACCATTTCTCTTAAAAATTACAAAGGAGATTTAATTACTTGAAAGTGTGACTTTCTCTTAAGATTCATGGGCAGTTTTTCTGATTTTCATGTTATCCCCTTCTCTTTGTATCCAAGAAGCTTGATACCTAAGTATCGCCCCAATTGCCATCTGTGCTTGGAGGTAAAAGGGTCCAATCTCAAGTTACCCCCATGTAGACAACCTTCAGACAACCCAGGAGAACAGTTGACTAGACTCTGAGAAGATATCCTCAGCATTCAAATCAATGCCAAGGGGAATTCATCAAGCATTCAACCAAGCATCTAGCAAGTATTTACTATGTGCCAGATACCACAGTGCTAAGTGCTAGGGATGTAAAGAAAAAGCAGGAACTTCAGGTCTCAAGGAGTTTATGTTCTATCAGGGAAGATGGTGTGTGTGGAAGGGTGAGGGTATGTGTAGGTGTGTGATCCTAAAGTCTTATTTTTAATAGCTTCAAAATATAAGTTCTATAAACTTTTAAAAACAACAATTTTAAAGTTTAAGTATTTAAATGTCTTCGATACTTATTTAGTTTCGTAAATTCTGAATAATAAAGTTTTCATTTTCATTTGAATAAAATGGAACACCTAGTCACCTTAGGCACTATATTGCATACATTTCTGGATGACACTTTCGCAGTCCAGTGGATCGGGGGAGAAGGTCCTCACACTTGGCCTCCTCAGTCCCTTGATCCAGCTCTACTAAGACTTTTTCTTGTGCATTCATGTAAAAACTGTCATTATGTGCATCAAATACTCATTCTTTGGATGATCTCGAGGCTAGGACTTCAAATACAATTTTTTCACCTCTGAGCAGCAGTGAAAGTTACTATAAAAAAATCCAGAATGGTGGTTATGTTGAATTCTAATAACATACAATATTTTAAAATTTTAAATAATTAACCTTTCAAATGTTGCTTTTTATAAATTTTTGTAAATGTATATAAGTTTTTATGAGTTCTTTATAAGTTTGTAGCATTTGCACTTCTGAAGTTATTAAAGCTTAAAACTGCCTTAAGATTTTGGGGGTGCCCTATATATGAAGATACAAACTATGTACAAAAATGAATATAGGCAGCTAGGTGGAGGAGTGGAAAGAGTGCTGGCCCTGGAGTCAATCTCACCTTTCCCCCAGGACTCACTTGCTTCACATTCCCCAAACCTGTAGAGAGTTTCCTCTGAAGACCTGAAAGTTCTCTTCTCCTTGCGCAGCAATTTGGAACCTGACTAGACACCCTCCGATGCAGGCAGTCATTCCCACTGATTCACAGCTACTACCAGCTTCCATGAAAGCAGGTGTACTCTTCATCCTTTGCTTTGACATGCCCAGGATCTACTCTTAATACAATCCATCACAAACCCCTTGAGAGCCAGCTTTCCAACATGCCTATCCCACCACTCCATCACCATTAGAACTTCCTGAAATTCTCTTCTAATCCAAGAAGTAACTGACTACTGTAAGTAACAAGAATTTTTCTTCACTTCCATGTATAACTGTCACTTCTTCAAGTCAATGCCACAGATTCATTGAGTTAACAAAGTTCTTGGGGATCTTAGAGTTCATCTAATCCAACTCCTACATAAATCATGCAGAAAATTTATAGTCATCCAGTCCCACTTGAACACCTTTAACGGGACTCATTATCTCCTGTGATAGTTTTTTTTATCTTTTAGACAGTTCTAATATTTAATCTCCTTGTAACATTCACCCATTGCTCCTAGTTCTAGACAGTTCATAACCCACCTAATCATTCTTAACCTACTTAATCATTCTCATTATTCAAGAGACAAGAGGCATTCAGGGTATAGTGACAAGAAAACTGACACTGGAATCAGATATACCCAAGTCCTACCTCTGACATACACTGCTGATGTATACCTCTAGCAAAAAGGAGGTGCTACTTGTACTAGGAAAAGGAATTCCGTCACCTAGGAATTCTTTATACCCATGAAACCAGAAATCTAAAATCTATCCCTAGGGAAGATCTAAGAGCTGAATGACCCTTACTCTTTTAAAGGTAGCTGTGGAGCACCACGGTGCACAGAGCACTGGGGCTGGAGTCTGGAAGAGCTGAGTTCAAATACGGCCTCAGACACTGACTAGCTGAATGACACTGAGCAAGTCACCCAACCTTTGTCTGCCTAAGCTTCCTTAACTGTAAAATGAGGCTAATAATAGGACCTATCTTTCAGGGTTGTTGTGAGAACCAAATTGATATATTTGTAAAGCACTTAGCACAGTACCTGACACATAGTAGGAGTTTAATTTCCCCATGAGCAAACCCCAAACTTCCAAATGGTCTTTGTGAAACTGAAAGAAAGGGTCAAATCATGCCCCTGAAAAACATGAGACACCACTCCCATTGACCTTAGAGTCAAATGGTCACAATCAAGAGAACCAAATAAATATTTGTGGGCAAAGTGTAGCCTCATCCGGAAAGTACCAACCTTCGGTCCAGGTAAACCTCTTCTACCTCTTGGCCCCTGAGGAAGAGTAAAAAGGAACAATTTCAGTCAGGTAGAGGATTGACAGGGAGAAAAGAAAATCCAGAAAACATCTAAGTGCCAAAGGAAGCAACACTGAGCACAGGTTATACCTACATTAGGACCTTGGTCTCCAGTCATGCCGTCCTCAGCATGTGGCCCAGGTTTTCCCTGAAAAAATAAGAGGAGTTTGGATTTATTGATATTGTCTTGTTGTCTGAATTCCAGAATGCTCAGGGCATCCTGCAAGAGAGGCAGCACAGGATCCAGAGTCTGAGAATATGTGTGTAAATATTGGCTTTGTCACCTGACTGCTGCTATGACTTCAAACAATTCACTTGAACTCTATGGTCCTCAGTTTCTTCCAAGGCAAAATAAGGGCATTGAACAGATTGCTTTTCCAGCCCTTGTCTAGATATAAATTCAGGGTCTTATGATCTTTTTTTAAAGGCTTGGTTCCATTAAAGGCTTTATTGGAGTTAATCCCACTGAACACTATGGTCATATGCCCTTTTCATCAATTATGTTCAAAAGCTGAGATCTCTCTGGTCCCCAGATTCTAAAACTGTAAAACAGGGGAAATTGAGCTTGAAGGGAGGTGTGAGAGGAGACAAGGCAAGATGGCAAGAATGCTGGACTCAGCCATCTGAAATACTTGGGCTTAAATCCTACCTCTAATGCTTAGTGGCCATGTTTCTATAGGCACTTAACCTCCAATATCTCATTTAACCCTCACTACAACCCTGGTGGGGGGTAGGTGCTATTATTATCCCCATTTCACAGCTGAGGAAACCGAGTCAAACATAGATTTAAATGACTTGCCCAGGGTCACTCAGCAAGTAAAAGTCTAAGACTGGATTTGAACTCAGGCCTTCCCAGTGCTCTAAAGGTTCAACTCATGCCCCACTTCCTATGGAAATCTTTCCTGAGCTCCCTAATTGCTGGTGCTCATTTCCTTCTCAAATTTGTTAGATTTACTTTTCTGTTTACATGCTATACCCCCTCCCTCTCCATTGCCCAACATAAAATGGAAGCCCCCTCAAGACAAAATGAGATTTCATTTTGGTTTCTCTCTCCCAAGAATGGTACCCAAAACATGGTAGACAACTGATAAATACTTGTTGAATTGAATTGAATCCATAGTTCCCAGCCCATGGGGTAAAATGACTTAATGTATGCCAAGTATTTCACAAGCCCTAAATTTCCAGGGAAATGGGATCTATTATTACTATTACTGATGATCTTCAAGGTCTTTTCTGCTCTGACATGCTATGTTTCTGACACTGACCCTTGACCTCCTACATGCTTCATGCTGGCGTAGCCCCTTTCCCATGTGGGAATAGCAAACGGAGGGGCAGAGTGCTCCCCTGGCCCATGGAGCTCACCTGATGCTCTGCAAACGCTGACTCATAATAAACACTGCTGCTGCTGAGGATAACAATGGCTTGATGAAGGAGGTAACACAAGGTCTCAACAAGGGGATCTCCTTGGGGGTACAAATGGGGACCCAAGGCTATCCTAAAGAAAAGGTGCCCCTCACAGAGGTTTTCCCAGGGTGAGTTGAGATACACACCAGAACCTGTGTTTATTCAATACTAGTCAAGCTGGATGACATTTAAGAAAAATGGACTAGGCTGAAGAAGGCTGTGAATTATGGATGATGACTTGGAAGATAACTACTACCTCCCCCTCCAGACAAAATGAAAAACAGGAGCTCTCCTAGGTCCCTGATTGAGGTCACAAGGCAGCTTCCACAAGAAGAAGCAGCTTCCAATGTTCATTAGGCTGGAAAATTGCCACTGCCCGGCTGTGGCCTTAAGCAAACACTCAGTTTAACTTTGATATGTATGTAAGGGGGAGGGAAGGCAGCCATGTTTGTCGTTTAGTTGATACAGGGCACCTCAGATAAGATGACCTCTTGTCCTGAAATCTATGATCTTATGAGAGGGAGAAGAGTAGACTGGGTATAGCTCTGAGCTTGGAGTCAAGAGGACATGGGTTCAGTTTCCACCTTATTGACCCATGGCAAATTTCTTAACCCACAGAGCTTCAGTTTACTCATCTATAAAATGAGAATGGGGAAGGAAGAGACTCAATGACTGCTAAGTATCCTTCTAGTCCAAACATGGGATCCTGTGACAGTTACCCAGGAGCATGGAGAAGTTAAGTGAGCTGTCCAGAGTCACAGGGTCAATATGAGGCAGAATTTGAACCTTGATTATTCAGTCCAGGAAACATATATTTTCCATGGACCTGGGAAAATTTATATTGTCCCATTTTTCCCCAAAGAATTTAAATAGAAAAGAAACTTAATACCTTGAGATAAGGGCCATTCAGCTCCTATTTCCTAAATAAAATATAGATTAGACTTTTGCTTCCATTGGTACAGAGAATTCCCAGGTGAGGAAACTCCCTCCGTCAGTGCAGGTCAGAATCTCTTTTACAACTTACAGCATCTTAGGGAGTTGCCTAGAGCCTTGAGAAGTTATGGGATTTGCCCAGAATCACACAGTCAGTATGAGTCAAAGGCAGGACTTGAATACCAATTGCTGAACTCATTTTTTTAAAGTATGTATTTAGCACCACCTCAGGGGCTAGCAACGTGCCAAGTATCATAGTATCTACTAAACTAATATGATGGATGTTTAATGTGACCATTCTTCATGGGCTTACCAACAAAGTATCTGTTATTTATAGTAATCATTTATTAGAAGACTTTCAGCATCACATTCTTCATTCATAAAATGAGCGAAGGATCACCATGATCCCTTTGTTGATGCTAGAGCTCCCTGGCAATTGTAAGACTGTGGTCATCACAAGGGATGGAGGGCATAACCCAGACCTCTCTCAAGATAGGCTTGTGACTTTGCTCCTGAGTTTCCTCAACATAGAGCTCTGATACTCAATTCATAAACCCACTGGTCAAAAAACAATGGGCAACTGCCACCATATTGGTCTGAATGTGGGTTGCCCCCAAGTAAAGTCTATAGCCTTCCCTCCATTCAGTGAAAATAAGGTCTCTTTGAAAAGGGAGGAAAAATGAAAAAAACTGATGGAGTCTGAATGCTGATCATACTATATTATTTTTTGCTTTGGGGGGGGGGTTGGTTTTTGTTTCCTTTCACAAAATGACTAATATGGAAATACGTTTTGCATGCCTGCATGTGTATATCAAATTGCTTGATATCTCAGGAAGAGGTAGAGGGGAGGGAAAGAAGGAGAGAATTTGGCACTCAAAAATTTAAAAAACAAATATCAAAAACTCTCTTTACATGTAATTGGAAAAAGCAAAATTTTTTTCAAAAGAAAAGGGGCAAGGGGGACGATCTAGGGAGAAACTGAAAATTGCACCAATTATAAAGAATACTGAAGTTCTGTACAAGCCAGAATTAGGCATATATAGGTAAAACCTATATATTTGACGTTTCTATTTTCTTGGTACCCATGCCTGATTGTTTCTTTAAGTTCTGAAGTAATCACAGAGTTCTCACTGATCTTGAGTCACTAAAGGGACTGACTGGCTCTCAAGCTGCTGCTGTGGCCAATGATCCTTGTGGCAAAGACCATAGAACCACAGAACATGGGAGCTACAGGGGCCCTTAGGGAGTATCTAGAGTAAAGCCTTGTCATTGCACAGAGTAAAAAACCTGGTCCCAGAAAGGGGGAATAACTTTCTCTACATCATACAGTTAGGATGTAGGTCATACAGTTAGGACAGTCCTAGGATGAAAACTCCTCCCCTTTGGCCAGGTGTCAGGAACATCAGCACACCTCTCCATAGACTCAATAATCAATTTTGACTTCCCCAAGTGTTGTGGGCTTCTCTGGGGGAGCGTTTTCAAGCTGAATTTTGCTTAGTATCTGGAAGCTGGAGCCCCAGGTACTTATTGGCCACAATCACAGAAAAGGAATCAGTATCTCAGAGATGGGAAGAACTTGAAAGCAAGTAATGTTCATAGAATACCAAAATATTCAAGCTGGGTAGCCTACTCCAACTCCTCCTTTATAAGTGAGGCAACAAGAGGTCCAGGAAGGTTGAGTGACTTGTCCAGGATCACACAGCATATGAGTTTCAGATGTGGGACCTGAGTTCATATGTCTTTTGATTCCAAGTCCCACTACATCACACCTGTCTTTCTAATCAATGGTAGTCTCTAAGTTATATTTAAATTCTACCTTTTTGGTAATAGGTCTATAGGGAACTGAGAGTACATGTGTAGGTAGGTGGCACCATAGTGCAAAGAGTGCTGAGCCTAGAGTAAGGAAGCCTCCTCTTCATGAGATCAAATTCAGCCTCAGACACTTCCCAGCTAGGTGACCCTGGGCAAGTCACTTAACCCTGTTGGCCTCAGTTTCCTCATCTGTCTAATGAGCTAGAGAAGGAAATGGCAAAGTGCCCCAGTATCTTTGCTGAGAAAACCCCAAATGGAAGCATGCAGAGTAGGACATAACTGAAAATATCTAAACAACAAGCATATATACATCTGTCTCTTTAAAAAATTGTAGTCTCTAAGGCATCATTTAAATTCTACCACCTTGGTCCTAGGTTTATAGAGAACTAAGAGTATTTATTTCAAAACAGTAGCAACTGACAAGTTAACACACTTTTATTTTTTTCTGTGGAGAACTGAGCTATTATTTTCATGCCCCTTAAAATTCTGAATTCCCCAGCTTTGTTATTTATTCAGCACCAAAAGAATAAGATCTCAGAAAGAAGGAAAAAGACATTTGAAAGTGTTCTGACATTACCCAGAAGGGAAAGCAAAGCCATCTATAGCATGAGAAATCTTCTTTTTAAGGACAATTCCCCTAAATGACAGAATTTCAAAATAACAAGGAAGCTTAGATATAATTTCTCATCCAGATTTCTCATTTAGCAGAAGCTGAAGCCTGGGAAAGCGGAGCAACTTGGCAACATAAATATTTAGTGCTGGGGACAGCACGAGAGGCCAAGGCTCCCAACTCTGGGTTCAGTGTCCTTTGCACCATACCACAGTGTCTCAAAAGAATGAAAATAAGAATGATAACAGTAACTAGCAGTTGTATGGTGCTTTCAGGGTTTGGAAAGCATTTTACATATGTTCCCTTATCTCTTTTTTCTCTCTAGTTTTCCTTATTTCAGTTCTGTGTCTGAGGTCCGTGACATCTTATCTGGCCTCAACAGAGAGAGAAATAATCATCATTTGCCCCTGACCAAAGTAACACAAAACATACTTGAAATAAGTAACATGCCCTCAAACACTACCAAGAGGCAATGAGAGGTAGATTGCTTCACACTGGGTAAGAGATTCCCTAAGATTCAAAAACCAGTATGTTAGAAACTGTTTTAATGAATTATTCTTGCTAATTAGGTGCTATACTTAATTGTTGCTACACCACTGCAGGAGTTCATGTGCTATTGGAACCTTTAAATGTTGACACCCTGGGACAAGTCCTGATTGTCCTGCCCTAGTTACAGATCTGACGTAAGACTATCCTTGTTTTCTATTCATGGTGACAGAATTCTTTTGTGCTCCAGTGTCCCATAGATATAGAACCAGACTTTACCTGGCGACCTTGTTTTCCTTTTTGCCCCGGAGGACCCCAAAGATTATTATCAGTTCCAGGTTCTCCCTAAGAAAATAAAACTTTTGTTACTACAAGTGAATGAAAAAAATATGAATCAATGTGTGTGCATCGCTTAAGCCCAACCTAAGTTAAGCAAAGTTATCAGGCTTGACGGGCACAGACAAGGGTTGTAAATTCTGAAGGAATTGACTTAATTCCCCTTAAGAGCCCCGATTAGCCAAAAGATGACTCTCACTTTCAAAGGTCAGTTTTGATGCAATGTCTACAGAAATCTCAATTGCTGCTACCATTCTGCCTCGGGTCGGCTGAAAGGTCCTGGCATCAAAATCAAAATCAATGATTCAACGGTCACTTACAGGATCTCCTCTGAGACCAGGTCTTCCTGGTTCACCAGATTCTCCTGGAGGACCCCTCAAGCCCTTGAAACACAAAGAGAGAATGAGAAATCAGGCATTCACATTTATTTAGTAACTCTTCCATATCTCCCCCTTCATTACTCATCCAAAATCTATTCTTTGCTCTCCTTGTGCCCTGCTAGAAGTCTCTTAATCTTCTAGTCTATCAATGCTAGTTTGACCTCACTTACCTTAATATCTAAACCTGGCCCTATGGTCATATATTTTCATATTCCCTTCTTCTCCACCCTTGAATCTCTTGCCTCCTTCCATCATTCCTATATTGCTGACCCTTGGCAACTTTTGTTATCCATTTCTTCCAGTTCTACTCCCATGTGGCCAAATACTAACAGAGGAAATCATGAAACTGTGCTGACCATGCCCATTTCAGATTACCATTATCTAATTTTAACTGGGTCCTCATTACTGCATGGCAATAATCTGACTTACCACAAATCACCAAAATGAGCTGTTTCAAACTTTTTCATCTCTCTTCAAGTCCTCAATACCATACTATCCCTTCTCAATCTTAATGGCTCACCTCATCCCCTCATATTTTATTGAGAAAATTATAGCATGTTCATTGCAAGTAAACTCCCTCAGTTCTTCTATATTCCTCTAAATGTATCAGTATACTTACCTATCTTATCCTCTTTGTTTTCAGGCTCAAAGGAGATAAGGTAGGCCTCTTTTCCCAGGCTGTACTATCCATATATACCCTTGATCCCATTCCGTTCTAAATCACCCATAATTTCAGTTCCTCAATAAGATCTCTCTCAATATTGTCTTCATTTCCCTGTCCCTCAGTCTAGAAACTATTTTCAGGTCTCCCCTTGACCTATAAAACCTTTCTCTTGACCATAGCTATCATTGCCTCAAGCTATTTTTTTCTATCTTTTGCCTACTTTTCATTGCCAGAGTTCTAAAAGAAGTTCTAAAAAAATTGCCTCTACATCATCTAGGACAGTTGTGCGCGCGCACACATACACACACACACACACACACACACACATATGTACGTATGCATATATTTATATGTGTGTATGTATATATAAATATTTGTATGTACATATAAATATACATTTTGGAGGGCAGATAGGTGACACAGTAGAGAGTGTGACAGGCCTACGATTAGGAAGACTCATCTTCATGAGTTCGAATTCAGCCTCAGACATTACTAGCTGTGTGACTCTGGGCAAGTCACTCCATTTCCTCATCTGTAAAATGAACTGGAGAAGAAAATGGAGAACCACTCCAGAATCTTTGCCAAGTTGCAAAAAGACAGACATGACTGAAAATGATTGTTAACAGCACAAATATAGATTTACTTAGTCATAAATTATATATATATATATATGTATGTATGTACTACCATATTAATTAAATATATATAAAACATTATATGTCATATATTATAAAATATAGAGATCTTTTACAAAATAATTCTATATTCTAAATATATGATAAAATATATTATAATTTGGTTATAAATATATGTTACAAAACACACAAAATTATCAATTTCAAGAAGATTAGCTAAAAACAAAATAATTCCTAATGATAGGGTCTACAGGAAGTCGATGGACTGTGTTGAGCAAGGGTGAGACCAACAGTGAGAACTTGCTTTAGGAAGCTTACTTTGCCAGGCAAGCAGAAGATGAATTTGAGAAAGGGGACATTTGAAACAGTGTCACCAGTTAGGTTATTTCAATAGTTCATGCAAGAGGTGATAAGGGCCTGAACTTGGCTAGTGGTTGTGTAACCAGAGAGAAGATAGGGGAGTTTGGCAATAGAACTTTAAAATTGCAACTGATTGTACATGTAATATTAGAAAAAGTGAAAAGTTAGAGAAGACACCAGGATTTTGAGAGTCTGGGTAGAAGGATGGTGTGGCCATGACAGTAATGGGGAAGTCTGAAAGAAGGGTAGGTTAGGGAAAGGGGGGGAAATGGGATGATATCTTCATGGCAGCTCACCATCCATCTATGCCTTATCCTGAGATGTACTATTGTTCAGTCCTTTTTCAGTCTTGTTCAATTCTTCATGACCCCATTTTGGGTCTTCTGGGCAAAGATAGTAGAGGGTTTGCCATTTTCCTCTCCAGCTCATTTTGTAGATTAAAAAAACTGAGTCAAACAGGGTGAAGTGACTTGCCCAGGGTCATACAACAAGGGTCTGAAACCAGGTTTGAACTCAAGAAGGTCAGTCTTCCTGACTCCAGGTCTGGCACTCCTCTATCAACTGTACCACCTAGCTTCCCTAAGACTTACTCTATCCCACCCAATCATGGGTAATTCAGAAGGGAATGGGATCAAGTGTATATGTGGAAGGCATAGCCTGGGAAAAGAGGACTATCTTACCTCCTCTGAACCTGAAAAGAAAGAAAGTATACTTACCTACAAAATAGGTAAGTATACTGATAAGTTTAGAGAAATATAGGAGGAGAATTGAGGGAGTATACTTGCAATGAGAAAAGGAAAAAAGGGCTCTTTTTTAAAGATGACTGCCCACCGAGCAAAGAACCTGTCTTCTGAGGGTGGCTGCCAAAGCCATAAGGTGATCTTGCAGGGGAGGGAGGGGCAGCTGGGAGTGAATTTTCTCAATGGTACTTGTATAGTAGTGGCTCTGGTTTCCTAGGAGCCCTTAGGCATACTCAGAAGCTTGATGTTTAAGACTCTGAACAGCAGAGGGAAGAAGTATAGTTGGAGAAGGTTGAGGATAAGCACAGGTACAGGACAAGCCCAACTGTCTGTGATGGCTGGGATAGAATACAACCTATCTTTCCATGCTCTAGTTGTTTGATAAACCCTCACCCCATCCCATGGTTAATCCCTACCCCTCCATTTGAAGACCTTGGTATCCTGCCCTAGGGGGTCCCAGTCCCAACTTTGAAGTGTGCTTATGAAAGGATCTAACTGACCTAATATAGAATCTAAGCTCCTTGAGAGTAGGGATTATTTCATTTTTGTCTTTGTATACCCAGCACTTACCACAGGGCCTGGCACACAGTAAGTGCTTAATAAATATGTGCTGATTGGTTGGTCAATTAATCTATTCACTCCTTAATCCCTTTCAATCTGTCTTCTGGTCCCTACCACTCTACTGAAACTGCTCTAAGGTCATTTGTGACCTTTCACTAAATTCGATGACTTTTATCCTATGTTCCCCTTCCTTAGTTCTCCTTGAATCATGTGTCATTGTTAGCCACACTCTTACTCTTTGTTTTTCTTTTCTCTGCTGGCTCCTGTGACATTTTATGCCCATGTTTCTCTTTCTGCATCTTAAATTATTCCATCTTTCAACCACCTAAAGGTGGGTGTCCTCTATGGCCCTGTTTCAGCCCTTCTCTCTCTGCACCTCCCCTTAGTAATTTTATCTACTCATGTTATTTCAATTACCATCACTAAATACAGGACTATCACATCTATATCTCAATGGAATGCCACCCACTGTTCCCATCTGATATTTCCAACTATCCATTGGGCAGCTGTACCTGGATATTAACAATTCAATTCAATAATTCAACAAGTATTTATTGTCTGTTACGTCCAAGGTATTAGGGATACAAAGATAGATACCATATAAATTCAACAAGATTAAAATCTAATGGAGGGAGAAGTACACTCTACAAGATAAATACAGAGAGTTCTTGTCAGACTGTTCTAAGAAATTTGAAAAGGAAGAGATGATTTTCATAAGAGTGGGCAAGGAAGAGTGAGGAAAGCTTCAGGAAGTAAATAGCTTATGAACTGAACCTTGAAGGAAGAAAGGAATGGCAGTGGACAGAGACCCTAGGGGAGAGTATTCAGTCCAGACACTGAGATGGCATGAGAGAAGGCAGTAGGAGAAACATGGCAGAAAATTGCCTGCTTGGCCTGGAAAACAGATTACATGGAGTGGCGCAATAGAACATGGAGCTAGATATGTGCATTTGGAGTCAGAAAAGAGAAGATCTTGAATGTCATCATCAGGCCCTAATACTTTATTTGGTAAGCAGCATGAATGGAGGAGGCATTGTGAGTAAAGATGGGCTTCTCTACCAGCCCTGTTAGTAGAGAAGTGATCAGCACCATGGACAGCTGTATTATAGAAGCTGAGAATAGCCACCTATATTTTAATATTGAGCCAGTAGAATACACCAAATCAATCCAGCAGATTAGAGACTTTGATCTATCTTTGTGAAAGCAGAGGGGGTAGATTAACTGAGGAGCAACAGATGTTCCTAGCCCTGGTAAACTTAATCTTCATTTTTAGGCAGTTTTCCAAAAGTAAGAGTAAGATTCAGGTGAGCCTCCAGAAGAATATGAGAAGCACATGAGTGAATGAATGAATGAATGAATGAATGAATGAATGAATGAATGAATGAAATACATCTACTAGATGCTCACTATGTGCTAGGTACTAGGTATACAAATAGAAAAGCAAGATATTTCCTGTTTGAAGAAGCTCACATTCTAATAGGCAGAAACATATAGGAAGAACAGTTTGGTTCACTGAGTTTTTACTTGTGTCAATGAAAATTTAAAATGTATTATGTCATAAGAGATTTGTGGACTTTTCCAATATTTGAGTCTATCTAATTAAGCTTTATTTCATAGACTAAGCATGCTCCAAAACTTCCCTTGACAGAGGGCTCATAACCTTCCTGGTCACTCCATTTCCTATCAGCTGCTCTGATTGACTTTGACTCCCCTGAACAACATGATGCCTGATATCTTTCCTCCTCTTTGCCCCACAATCCTGCTCTTTGACTTCCTTTCGTGCATTGTTATCCCACAGTCTAATATGCCATTTAGAGTAGGAATTGTCTTTTTTTGTATTTATATCCCCAGCATTTAGCACAGTGCTTGGCACACAGTAGGTGCTGAGTAAATATATTCTGAACTGAATTGATGAGAATGTGTGGTACCAAAAATGTAGAAAGATGTATGCTGTAAGTCCTTAAAAATATAGTCATCTCAGAAAATTTCAAAAAAAGAAACTAATCAATAATTTTTCCTTCCCTAATAAAACTCAACTATGAGAAATATGTTACTTAAATAGTTGGGTTTCAGAAAAGTTTGAATAATTTCTATGCTATAAACATAATGAAGATTGTCTTTATGCAGCTACACTAGTTGTGCTACTACACTGTCTAGATTTTCCAAAAAGAACCTTCCCTATGATCAGCATTAACTCAGGATGGTAAAGGATAGTAACCCAGAGGGTAACAGAACAGAGAGGCTATGTGTACACAAGGCTGGGTGTCTCTTTGATCCCTTTCTTTGGTGTCTGGTGTTTACATCAATGCTTGATACTGTTCTCATATGGCAAGGAATTGGAATTCCAAAAAAGAATAAATCTGGAATAAGAAAACCTTTCAGTTTTGGATGCTTTTCTGATATAGATTCTTCCCTATAACCCCAAGGATATGATTTTAAGAACCTGATGTGATATAGAAATTTCCCTTCTCTAAGATTTGGTAAGCAGCAGTTCAGGGTCACAGTACAAATTCAAAACCTGTAGGCAGTGACCACCATCACATAACTATTCACATCATAGCAGTTCTATTGTTGTCAGACTTAAAAGACTTGCAATATAGACCCACTATAGAATGTATTAAAGGGCAGTAAGAGCAGCTATTGGTCTCCCTTCTCTGGTGTGAATTACCTTTTGTGACAATCTCATGTCTTCATAACATATCAGGTGAAAATAGACTTTGTGATAGGGATGGTGAACGGGGTCTCCCTCACACAGGCAACTCTTTTGAAGAAGCTCTAGCTCTCAACAGGTAAGGTAGAATTCCTACTGGTCTAGGGATACTCTGGTCATGAGTACTCTGCAGCTACAGACATACTGGGAACTAGTTCTCACAGAGGAGGCATCAGGAAGACAAATAAAACACCCTTCCCAGGAAAGAGCATAGGGGGGAAAGAATGTTACCATGTTAGCAAAAAAAAACCATCAGCGCTGTGGTCACCAGCTATTGTGAGGCTAAAAATGACAAACTATTTCAGCACTGGCCACTGTGGACAGTACCAAATACTGCTCTATTGTGTTATATCATGCTGTCATTGAAATGGCATTTGAGGATACCACTGCCAGATATTTGAGAAGGAAAGGGATGTTATTAAAGCCAGTAAAATTAATATGTTAGTATGGTCAACCTTTGTGCCTTCAAATAGTTTCAAAAGTTTGCAAAAAGAATAAAAATAAAACTAAGATGTCTTTGTGCCTCTTCCCTGGAGTACCTGAATCAGCTAAAGGTGTGTGTGTGTGTGTGTGTGTGTGTGTGTGTGTGTGTGTGTTTCCCTTCCTTCGCATCTTGTGAAAGTACCTGATGTCATATCACGAAACAAGAGAGTGTTCTGTGATGAGAAGGCTTTTCAGTTACGTTTCTAATATGGTGTTAGTTTCCAGTCTCTACTCCATTAACCTGTGGATATGTTTTAAAGCACAAACATGACCACAGTGGTCTATTGGTGTGATTAGAGAGGAACAGACAACTAGACAGCTCTTATAAATTCTTTATGTGACAAGAGCTGGTGAAGGACTGTAAGGAGAGTGACAAAGTGGACCAGCTACAGGAGATGTTGCTAATAGAAAAATGCTAGGATTTAGCAGCTGAACTCTACCCTCCAAAATAAGCATCTCTCCCAAATTTCCCTATTTCTGATGGCATCACCTTCCCAGTTGTCCAGCTTTGTATCTCAGAGTCATCTTTGACTCTTCCCTCAAATCATTTGCCAAGTTCTGTTGAATCAAAGAATCTCTGTATTTGAAGAAATCATTGCCATATACTGCTTGAAATGGGGTTCCTACCACAAGATTCCAAACAAAAGATCATTCAGCATCTACTTTCTCAAGGTAGAGAGCTTTCTACTTCCCATGTTCCATTTTGGACAGCTGTGATGATTAAGAAAAGTCAAATAACTACTTCCTGTAGCTCCCACCAACTGCTTATATTGCCTTTGGAAGCAAGTGGAAAAGGCTAATTTATCTTCCACATGAAAATTTCCATGTGCAATCATGGAGAGTCTACCTATGCAACATCTTTGTCACAATACACTCCTTTAAACCTCACAGTGCAGCTACCCTACTTCCTTCAATCATTACTATGGTTGCTATATGTCAGAGTGTATAGTAAGTTCTAGGAATACAAAAAAAAAAAAAAAGACCTTCCAAGTCTCTGCTTTTAATGGGCTTACATTTTACTTGGGGAAGCAAATATATCAATAAATATTTAGAGGACACAGACAGATTAGATGCCTTCATTTCTTAACAGCCAAACAGCGGTCTCCTAACTGGTCTTCCATCTTGAATCTATCCTTTCTCCTCTATGTCCATGTCACACTACTGCAGAAAGTGATCTCCCTCTGCTCAAAATTCTCTTTTGGCCTAGACCTCTACTTAGCTCTTATTCAATTTTCCCTGTATTATAGTTACTTATATAGATCTCCCATTGGATTATAAGCTCCTTGACTACATTGTCTCTCTCCTTGCATTTTTCAATATTCAGTGGGGAGCATTCACACACTAAGTACCTAATAAAAGTTTATCAAGTTGAATATTGATTTGGGATATTTTCCTTGACATGGCTGTATGTCATTTAGGGAAATTATTTTAGGGATCATCACCGTGGTCACAGTGTCTATGGCTTTCATTGCTCCCCATAGATTATAAAAGCATAAGGCAGAGATAGAAAGCCTTTCCAGTCCCACAGTGGGTACAGTAGTCTCAACTGCAGTTAAAAAACGTAAGTTAAAGAATGATAAAATACAGGAGAAAGGTCAGAGTGTCCTAAAAGATTCAAAGAAGGTTCAAACACTAAGGCATTCTTCTACTTATAATTACACAAATGATTATAAAGTTTTCCTCTGAACATTTGCAGAGGTCTGACCTACAGTATGCTAGGTGGAAAACAAAGGTCAATAATGTCATGTAAATATCTGCATGTCCTCTATTTGTAAAGTCTTATTATAATGCTTCATATAGCGTAATATTAATTCTGGGTTCTCAATGGCTGGGCCAGCAGAATGTAAGCTTGGACACATCCTGCCAAACTGGAAATGCCCCAAATGTAAACCCACCAAAGTACTGTACATTAGTCAACTCTGGACCAACCACATTAAGTTTAGAAGTGTCCATCACCAGATTAGCTAATGAATTTTGGGGGCAGAGCAACTCTTGAAGATTATCTGCATCTTACCAAAAACAAAGTACCCATACTGGTTAAATTACAGATCGATGAACACAAAACTACTGAGATAATAAGAAGAAAGATAAGTAAAGAGACAGAGGCATTCTGTCCGGGGCTGTTAATCTAAGGTCTATGAAATTTATTTGGATAATTGTATTTCAGTATAATTTATGATCTTACGCATTTTAATTCATACATTTAAAAACATTCCCAGAAGGGCTCCATAAGCTTTCCAGATTGCCAAAGAGTTAAGAACCCTTGTTCTTTTTAATAGGGGAGCATAGGGAACAAAATATACTAGAACTATGTATAACACATACATATGTTACATATGCATGCTTATGTATACTTTATATATACTTCAGAGGTGCATGTGTATGCATGTATATTAATATATACACCTATGAATACGTGCAAGTGTACTCACATGTATATGTCCTTACCTTTGACTTCATTGGCAGGAGGACCTCTCAAAATGGAAATTCCCTCTACCAGTACAGACTGATAGCAATCTGTAAATTCTACTCTTGGAGCATTGCCTAGGAAGGGGTAAGTGATCAGCCTGTGGCCTGGCTGAACATCTAGTATGGGTCAGAGGTCCAGCTGTTCTTATGGTTTTCTTGTATGGGAAGTCACTCAAGACTGCAGAGTAGGGAAATGACAGGATGATGATCATAGGAGCACAGAAGGATTAAGCGACTTTTCTGAAGTTGCTCAGTTCTTCATGTCCAGGGCCAGGATCAGAACTCCAGCTTCTAATTGATACACTCAAAATCTTTCCCTGAGCCCAGTCCTAGGATCTAAGGTTATTCTGTTCATGTATTCTCCCACCAAGTGGAACTTGTCACGCTGAGTACAGGCAGGGTGCGTTTTTCAAGACAAATTCACCCTCTGAAAGCAAAGTGATATCATAGTTTACCTGATTTCCAGCATTTCCTTTTTCTCCAGGGATTCCAGGATGGCCACGTTCACCCTAGGTTTGGAGGGCAAGGAAGAGGGAGATATGAAAAAGAAAACTAAAGGTGTAGAACTGTGAATTTTACTAGTGAGTCTATTCCATTCCTTCAGTGATTGGATACATTCTTATACCTGTTCTCCAGGAAACCCATCCATTCCGTTGTCTCCCTGGTTGCCCTGTGGTGAAGAGAAACCAGTCAGGATGTCAACACGATTGTACCAAGACAAAATCAAGCACATTCTAAAAAGACTTTTTTGCAGGGAGAATCTGGTTCTGGTAACGAAAAACTTTTTCTTGGCTCACGAAATGGAGATGAACCCTCGGGATTTTTCAAAATTTGTTATAGCTTAGTTTCTCCTCCTCATGCAAATAATGCTTTTTAGAGTAAATATTGTCAAAGGCAGGAAAAGAACAAAATAAATTTTACTCTTGAATCACGGTCAAAGGTATGGGAGTAGCCAATATTGTGGCAGTTTCAGGGGGTGTTTTAAAATATGATCCAATAGTAGCAATTTGCTCTTAGGTGGTTATCATAACAATAAATTTCACAAGATAATAAATAATACTTAACTGGTTGCTTGAACACCAAGGGCCCTCTTTCTTTGCCAAATGATTCCTTTTTATTACTTTTTCTCCCTATTGTGGTGTGCTAATCTTCCTAAGACACGCTCAGGAAATCAGCAGCTGAAGGGGAGTTGGAGAATAAACAATCACAGGAGAGAGCTTTGACATGCACAAAGGAGTGTGCCTTCTCCTTCTCCCGCTGTGAGATTTAGAAAAGAAGGTAAAATCCTAAGGAAGTGGTGTGCTGTGCCTTGGAGACAGCCAAGGTGGCCAAAGCACACAGAGAGATTGAAATGCAAACTAGAGACAGGGAAATGAACCAAAGGAGAGTCTTTAGCAGGCTATTAGTACTTAGCCTAGCAGCCAGATCTCCTGCAGGTGGTCCCTATCTCCTTACTAGCAGGCCAGTGTAGCTAGTCATTCATGGTTTATATGGGCAAAAGTGCCCATTTTCCAGAGCACGTGAAGACATAGCAATTACCACTGATCCCTCATCAAGAAAAGTTCACTGTTATTTAATAATCACTATTGTTGTCTCTCTTTACCAGTAGTTTTCAAACTGACTTTGGCCATATCAATTCTTCAGTGGTCTTGACTCTGGAACTTTAAGGGGATTTCTTATGTCAGGGATTATGATTTTGTAGGAACAATAGTAATATGAGAAGAATAAGATGATAATGATGATAATGATGATGACAATACCCATATAACATTGAACATAAAATTTGTTCATACAAATTTAAGGACAATAGTTTCGATGGATGTCCATATACTGAATACACAACCTTTAAACTACATGGAAAAAAAGTTTTCAAAACATGGCTATCTAGTGGAAATTTTTAAAATTTGGGTATATGTTGAGACATATGTCATTCCTGTCCTCCTGTCTACTACTGGATTTGTCCTAATGAAACTTTCAATGAGTCTACAGAAGATAAGCTTACATCTCAAGACTCATATGTCATTACATTATCCCATTCAAAAGTCATTTTCTCATTTCCCCAATAGTCTGCATAACATAAAATATACAAGATGAAAGAATAGTATCTTGTCCTTGGATCCTTTTTTAGGCCCACCCAAAAAGGTGAGAATACTGAGGTAATAATCCCAACTATGTTAACAACTCCCATTTACCCATTAAAAGTTTCCACACTTCCTTATAAGCACCCTATGAGGTGGGAGCTGCAGTCATTCTTGACCTCAGTATGGCTAAAGCATTAAATAAAGATGGAAAACATTTGTTTCGGATAAAGATTCAGCAGAATCTACCACTCTCTTCCTTCTCTTGAAGTGGGCAATGCCTTAGGGACATTCTTTCTTTGTGTGGTCTTCCTGTACGATATGATACTGTCCCATTCCACAAGGCACCTGTTAACTTCTATTTTATAAAGTCTTCAGAGAAACCCTAGTTATGTACTGTTTTCAATATGGCACATGCTGTTATGCAGATAGCTAAAACAAAATGGCCTAGTGGATAAGAAGCTGGCATTGGAGACAGGAAGACCTAGGCTCAAGTCCTTACCCTGACACTTACTGACTCTGTAACTCTGAACAAGTCACTAACCTCCCAGTGTTCTGAGTACATCTCTAAGACTATAAATTGCAGAGAAGATGCTGACTTGCATTGGTAGATAGAGTTCCCTCACTTGGGATTTCCCTATACCAATGAAATCACAGGTCTATCACCCTTGCTAGGATTTAAATCCTTTTGGCTGTATTCTAACTGATAATTTAGCTTTCCTGGCAAATGTCCCTTCTACCATCATCATCATCATTGAAATGCACAAGTATTTATTGAGTGTCTACTTGATACTATGTTTTAGATTAGAAACCCATAGTTACCCAATGTATCTGTCACTCATCTGCTAGAGATTTTAGACCATGGTTAACAAATCTATATTCTACTTACCATGCAGAATGAGTTACTCAATCAACTCTCACAGATCTATGGTAAGTTCAGGCATCCTCCCCAACTTTATGTAGCCCCCACCAAAGGGGGGGCCAGGAGTATGGATGTGATCTCACATCACATGGTTATATCAGCCCTTCTTGTTTCTGGATTAGCAGGCAAGCATGGCTATTCCTAGATTTGCCAACACCTACCCCACTAACCTGGATCCAACAACTGACTCTATCAGATTTTCTAAAAGCCAACTCCTGTCTCGTCCTTTACCCTCCCTCCTTAGAGAAATCTTAAATCTAGGTTCACAATTGACCAACCATCATTAGTATGATTTAATCGAAGTTGGAAACATTCAAAATTCTATTATACACCATTGCCTTGGACAATGTGTACCCAGTTCACCAAATACTCGTTTATTTACCCTGAATGCTAGACCTGCAATATCAACATTTTCTTTGTTTTTCCATGAATTTTTAAACCTTAATTGAAGCAAAGCAAAAGAGACAATATTTCCTATTGTATTTATGTAACTAACTGAAATTAATATCCATTTTAGGAAGAAAATAAAGTACCTACCTTTTCTCCTACAAACCCTCTTGATCCCTGAATTTTAGAGAAAAAAGAGTTGTTAAAATGAGTTATAGAAATAAACTATGCCAAGCTCATCAAACCATTTGTGCTATTTATACTGAGGAAAGACAAATATGATATCAAAAGTTGGAACTTCTCCCCCACAGACACTGACATGCTAGGATAATTGACCATTGAGAAGAGAAGCTTTCTTGACAACACACAGCAAAGTGAGGCAGGAAGAAGTCATAAGTCAACTCTAGACAGCTGGACTCCTCCAGATAAAAAGGGGTATTACCTAAGGCTGTGAACTAAAGAGGCCTTTAGGTAGGAAAAGGTAGGGAGAGGCGAGAGAAATCTACAAGTGACATTGATGACCCTGATCTGCCACCCATAATGATATCGACCGATTGACCTGACTTAGGTAGATACCCCAAAAAAGCAGTAAAACAGGATTTTAACTAAGAGCCTGAAAAGTCATGTCCTGAACCACTTCAAGGATTAAGTCGCACAGAACTGTGGAGATGATGGTAAAACAAGACAAGGATAGAGAATTATCCTTCCTTCTTCTGAACAATGCTCACCTTGAGCCCTCTTGCACCAGGGCATCCTTCATTGCCACGAGGTCCTGGCAAACCAGCAGGGCCTCTTTCTCCCTGTGGGACAAAAATACTTCAGACTGCTTCTGCACAGCTAAGAAAATCCAACAGTTCCTCTTGTACAACACTTGATTCTCCAATGGCTGTCCATCCCCAATACCTGGAAAGTCCTTCCCCTTCACCTGCACCTTCACCCCTCACCTGAAGTCCGACCTTCTGCAAGCAGCCTCTCCTGCACCCCTCAATACTGGCTCCTTGCTTCTAAACTCACCTCCAGATCATCCTGTCTGCAACTCATTTGCACCAGGCTATCTGCCCCACCAGACAGCAAGTGCATCCAAGACAGGCCTGGCTTGTTCTATTTGAGGGATGGGTTTTTCCCCTCTCTTGGTATCTCCAGGGCTTAGCAGAATGTCTGGCACACAGTAAGTGCTCAATAAATGCAAGCTGATTGACAGCAGAACAAGAAAATCAAAGAATGTTAGAACTGGAAGTGACCTTGCAAATCTTCTAATTTCGTCATCATATCTTACAGGTGAGGCAACTGAGGCTTAGGGAGGCAGGACTAGAACTCAGGTCTCTTTGTTCTTAATCAAGTGCTTTTGTCAACTATACTATCCCTTCTCTACAGCTAAGTTGATTCATTTCGTTAATTTTGACAAACAAGATAACAAGATGTGAAGAAGTTAGTCCATTTACTTCAGTATTATTAATTATCCCATCAGAAGTGCTGTAGAACAATTGGCTTCATTTCTAGGGAGCTAGTCAGGAAGGAAGGAAGGAAGGAAGGAAGGAAGGAAGGAAGGAAGGAAGGAAGGAAGGAAAAGAAAGAAAGGGAATGGAATCTGTAAATGACTAATTTATGGTAAAATCATGGGATATATTGAATGAATTATTCATGAATATCAAAAAATCAATATGACTTCAACCGAAACAGGCCATGACAGACTCAGTCCGTTTGCTTTGTTTTGGCAGGGACAAGATCAGGGGAATGCTGTAAACCAAGTTTACCTATACTTTAACAAGGCATTTGATAAAGTCTCTCATGATGTTCACATGGACAAGATACAGAGATGTGGGTCAGCCGATCTTACAGTTAGGTGTATTTAGAGTCACTTGAATGGAAAGATCCAAAGAAAAGCCATTAATAGTTCAATGCCAATTTGGAAGTGCTTTCTGGGGATCAGTTCTTGGTTCTGTGCTGGTTAATATTTTTATCAAGGGTTTGGGGTAAGACACAGATGACACACTCATCAATTTTATGTATTACACAAAGCTAGAAGGGGATGCCTTCCTCTTTGGATGTGCATGAGGTGTAGAGTAGAAAACAGCTCATTAAAAACATTTGAGGATTCTTCTCCACACCAATGAAATCTTTTGAGACTAAAACAAAGTCAATTGCAAGTTCAATAGCACTGTGATGTTCAGCCAAAGAAAAAGACTGTGAAATCTGGGGTTCTGTTGAAAGCGCCCAGAAACAGGGAGGTGATAGTCCCATGGTATTCTCCTTAATAAAACTATTTCTGGAGTATTATGATGAGCTCTATCTAGATACCACATTTTAGAAGGTAATTTTGCAAGATGGAGAATGTCCAGAGAAGGGTCACTAGGATGTGCCATGATAACTGCCTTCAAGAATCTGAAAGGCTATGAAGGAAGATGCAGAAAGAACTGATAGACAGAAGTATGCATAGAATAATTTTGCATATGTATGTATATATGCATATAAATGTGTATCTATTTGTGTATAATGGTAGCCATCTCTAGGGAGGGAAAGGGAAGAAAAAATAAATTTACATGATAATATATATTATATAAATATAAAATTTGAAAGGAATAGTAAGTTTTACATAACAGACTTACAGTTCCATATGCAATAGTATTTTTTATTGTACCATGTCATGGAAAGTCTTGTTTTTTTCCATCAATTAAAAACAAAATTTTTAAAAATAATCTGAAGGGGGGTGGAGCCAAGATGGCGGAGTAGAAAGATGCACGTTTACGAGCTCCGAACCCACAACCCATAGAATTAAGGTAAAAAGAAATCTCCATAAATTCTGAATCACTGCAGGGGGTGCATAAACATAGGGGAAGAGATTTCCGTTCCAGTGAGCCCTGGAGAGCCGTCCACAGAGTCCCTCGCGCCCTGGAAAGCGGACCCCACCCCAGTGCTGCCCTGGCCGCGGCCCCAGAGAAGCTGATCCGAGCAGACTTCAGGGACAGAAGCTCTGGCAGCCGGGAAAGTCCCTCCGCCCACAGAAGCTACAGGTCAGTGAGAGAGGCTGGGCTGGAGGAGGGGAGCGGAGTGTCTCCGTGACTCGGGTCCCCTCGGGAGGGAGCAGCAGCAGCAGAGACGGGGGGCAGGAAGCGGGCGGAGGCAGAGGCGTGGGCAGCAGCGGAGGCAGTGGCGGCAGCCGCCCGGACTCCCTCAGCAGCAGGCAGGATTCTCATTACGGAAGGTCTCTGAATAAACAACCTGAGGGAGCTGAGCCTGTGAGACGACCCTGCCCCACTCCGCTCTATTACTCAAGGCCTCTGCATAAAGCCCCTGAGGGAGCTGAGCCTGGGAGGCGGCCCCCCCCACCCGCTCCGTTCCTGAAAGTCTCTGTATAAAGCCCCTGAGGAGGCCGAGCCTGGGAGGCAGCCCTGCCCCCACCCCAGCACCTGAACTAAAGCTTGCTGCAGAAAGCCCATTTAAACCTCAGACCCCAAGCACTAGCTGGGCAGATCTAGGTGGGGGTGGACAGGAATCTCAGAAGTCAAGTAACTGGCTGGGAAAATGTCTAGAAAAGGGAAGAAAAATAAGACTACAGAGTTTTTTCCAACAAATGCAAATGATCCCAACATTTGGATCTGATGACGAGGACGAGGACGTATCCTTGCCATCGGGGAAAGACGTGGAGGGTGGGGCCTCAGTACCCCAGACACCCCAGGGGGATGTCAGGTGGGCTCAGGCCTTGGAAGAGCTAAAAAAGGATTTTGAAAAGCAAGTTAGAAAGGTGGAGGAAAAGCTGGGAAGAGAAATGAGAGACATGCAAGAAAAGTATGAAAAATGGGTCAATACCTTGGTTAAGGAGACCCCAAAAAATGCTAAAGAAAATAACACCTTGAAGACTAGGCTCACTCAATTGGCAAAAGAGGTTCAAAAAGCCAATGAGGAGAAAAATGCTTTCAAAAGCAGAATTAGCCAAATGGAAAAAGAGGTTCAAAAGCTCACTGAATTTAATAGTTCTCTCAAAATTAGAATGGAACAGATGGAGTCTAATGACTTTACGAGAAACCAAGAAATCACCAAACAAAACCAAAAGAATGAAAAAATGGAAGAGAATGTGAAATATCTCATGGGAAAAACAACTGACCTGGAAAATAGATCCAGGAGAGACAATTTAAAAATTATGGGACTACCTGAAACTCATGATCAAAAAAAGAGCCTAGACATCATCTTCCATGAAATTATCAAGGAAAACTGCCCTGACATTCTAGAACCCGAGGGCAAAATAAGTATTGAAAGAATCCATCCATCACCACCTGAAAGAGATCCAAAAAGAGAAACTCCTAGGAACATTGTGGCCAAATTCCAGAACTCCCAGCTCAAGGAGAAAATCTTGCAAGCAGCTAGAAAGAAACAATTTCGGTACTGTGGAAATACAATCAGAATAACTCAAGATCTAGCAGCTTCTACATTAAGGGATCGAAGGGCGTGGAATAGGACATTCCAGAAGTCAAAGGAACTAGGACTCAAACCAAGAATCACCTACCCAGCTAAACTGAGTATAATACTTCAGGGGAAAATATGGTCTTTCAATGAAACAGAGGACTTTCAATCATTCTTGATGAAAAGACCAGAGCTGAAAAGAAAATTTGACTTCCAAACACAAGAATGAGAAGAAGCATGAAAAAGTAAACAGCAAAGAGAAGTCTTAAGGGACTTACCATAAGTGAACTGTTTACATTTCTACATGGAAAGACAATATTTGTAACTCTTAAAACTTTTCAGTATCTGGGTAGTTGGTGGGACCACACACACACATGTACACACATGCACGCACGCACACATACACACATGCACACACACACAGAGACAGAGAGCACAGAGTGAATTGAATAGGATGGGACCATAGCTTAAAAGAAATTAAGGTAAATGGTGAGAGAGAAATGTAGTGGGAGGAAAGAGGGTGAAATGGAATGGGGTAATTATATGTCATTTAAGAGGCAAGTAGGAGACTTTTTAGTGGAGGGATAAAGAGGAGAGCTGAGAAAAAAAAAAAAAACAAGAAGTTTACCCTCATCACATTTGACTAAAGGAAGGAATAAAATGCACACTCATTTTGGTATGAAAACCTATCTTACAGTATAGGAAAGTGGGGGGGAAGGAGATAAGCAAAGGGGGGGGGATGATGGAAGGGAGGGCAAAGGGAGGAGGGAGCAATTTGAAGTCAACACTTGGGGAGGGACAGGATCAAAAGACAGAAGAGAAACAATGAGGGACAGAATAGGATGGAGGGTAATTCAGTTAGTCTTACACAACACGACTATCAGGGAAGTCATTTGCAAAATTACACAGATATGGCCTATATTGAATTGCCTGCCTTCCCAAAGGGAATGGGTGGGGAGGGAGGGATGGGGAGAATTTGGAACTCAAAGTTTTAGGAACCACTGTCTAGTATTGCTGTTGCTACTAGGAAAGAAGACATACAGTTAAGGAGGAATAGAAAGTCATCTGGCCCTACAGGAGAAAAGAGAAGATGGAGACAAGAGAAGGGAGGGATGACAGAAGAGAGGGCAGATTGGAGATAGGGAAAATTAGATTGCTTGGGGTATTGGGTTGGGGGGAGGGGAGAAAAGGGGAGAAAATTTGGAACCCAAAATTTTGTGAAAATGAATGTAAAAAGTTAAATAAATAAATAAGGAAAAAAAAACATAAAAAAAATAATAATAATCTGAAGGGCTACAGTTAGACTTGTTCTATATGGAGACAGACCAGTCCAGTGTAAGCAAAAACGGCCTAACAATGAGCATCGTCCAAAAATGGAATGGAGCTGCCTCAGGAGGGAGTGGGTTTCCTCTCATTGAAGGCTTATAAGTGAAGGATGGATGACTTCTTGTGAGGTATTTTGTGGAAAGAAATTACTGTCTAGATCCATCTCTCCCATTCTATTATGGTACCAATTGGGCTACAGAGACTCTAAGGTCCCTTTCTCACTGTGACAGCATGTGTGATTCTGGGACTGTTGTTTTTGTTTTTTTTTCTATTGAAGGTTTTTAAGCCTTCATTATCTAATTTAACAAAGATTCCACCTCCACATTATCATCTTCCAACTACATGCACACAATTCAACGCAGATTACTTATGGTCAGACTCACTATAAAAGATCATACCATAATAACCCTGTTTTATTCTACATGGATCTCTCTTTACATCAATGTACCTGATATAGAAACTTATGATAAGGAATGTTTTTAATTTATGCTTTTCTAATGTACAAAATGAAATTCTTTGGAAAGTATAGTTAAGAACACCATTGGAATGACCTTGGTTCAGTGAGGTAAGCAGCTACAGAACTGTTTTCAATTTTGTTCTTCAGTATCAAATTAAGATTTGTTACTTACA
Source organism: Bettongia penicillata ogilbyi (assembly GCA_023548195.1). NCBI lineage: Eukaryota > Metazoa > Chordata > Mammalia > Diprotodontia > Potoroidae > Bettongia > Bettongia penicillata. The sequence continues at coordinate 1,615,336 of JAJHZJ010000718.1, forward strand.
GATCCACCTTCATCACCAGGATAGCCAGGCATCCCATGAAGGCCTGTCTCTCCCTGAAAACAAAATAGAATTTAATTCTTAAAATAAAATTCATTTGTCATTGTTCCCCAACTCTGTTGTCAATTCAAATTGATAAAAACTATGCTGGTTCTCTGCAATGACATACTAAATATACTTTCCTAGACTGGATTTGATCATAGAAACCTGAGGGCTTCTTTCCCTTTAGAGAGGGAAAATCTATTCCTATCTTGTATAATAATTATTTCATTGGAAGACTATTCCTTAGTTTGTTAGGAGTAAATGTTTAGAGAAAAATTCTATCCTGAAGATAGATACCCATTTTAATAGTTATAATAATGATGAAGCACATAAGCTAACTCTCATCTAAGGAAATGAAAGGATTTTATTTTTGACTTTTGTGTATGTCTCAGCTGTTTAGTTTCATGGGGTCCTTTACCCCTCTTGTTATGTGAATTTACTCCATTCATACTTAGTATTACCTCTGAAATATACAGCTTTGAATGCTAACTTGTAGTCAGAGAAAAAAACTTTCAAAATGACCATTGAGCCAACATTTATGTTGTAAACATGTAAATGGGAAAAAAAAAACTAAACTGAATCCTATGTAATAATAATGTCTGGTCTTGGCCCTGCAGAATAGATGAAAAAATATACCTCCCTCCCTTTTAGTAAAAGTGGAGGACTAGAAGCATGGGATATTTCACATATTGTGAAACTTAATGGATATGTTGGGTCATTTTTGCTGACTAGCTCTTTTCTCTTTTAAAAAATTTGCAAGGGATGACTCTGGTGATGAGTAAGGAGATGGGTAGGGTTAAGTGGGAAAAGGGTTTTTTTTTAATGAAAATGATGTAAAAACTAAAGATATCAATAAAAAACCATTTTGAAAAAAAAAATTTTAATCAAGTTAAAAGTAACCAGTGAGCAATCTCCTATTCCTGACCAACCTCTGACATAACAACTGACCACTGAGTCCCACCGAAAAGAGAGATCAGATATAGATAAGTTCATTGCTCTTCCTGGACATGCCCCTCTTTGCCTTTGTTTAATGTCTGTGGCCTGGCAAGAAAACAACTTTAGTGATTCCCAGGCTTGATTCTCTAGTCTTGAGATGTTGATTATAGATAACTACATGAGAAAACCTAGTTCCAAAACAAAAAGCTTATTTTTCAAAAAAATAATTATACATGACTAATCTTGGTGGTGGAGGGAAAATCATGAAACATACTTCCCTTTGATAAATAAACAATGACTATGGATGTAGAATACTGCAAACACCATCACATGCTGTGAGCTGGCTTTGTTTACCTATCTTTCTTTGTTATAAAAGAGGATTCTGTGTGAGTGTCCAGGGAGGTTGGAAAGTAAGTATAATGCAAGAGGTAAAAATCATGAGTAGAACCAATTTTAAAATGTTAAAGTCTTAAAAAGTTATTCAAATGTTAAGATTTGTTAAGAACATCCAAAGATTAACTGGAGCTAATCCAAAGATTAGCTGTTGAGTTCTAAAAGAATTATTGAGAAAAGTCTTCCCCAACGTGCAAAACTAAAAAGATGATACACAACAAGTGGGTTCATTTTAGATTTTGATACTGATCTAGCATTACACAGCAGCCATTATAATTAGGTCTCATTTATTGTGGGAACAACATGGTGAGTTTTAAAGTCAGTTCAGATGAAACTCACGGGTGCTAGACAAAGGAATTTCTAATCACTAAACCACAGAGATAACCAAGGGCTGACCAGAAAACTAGTAAATTAGCAGGCTTCTCAGACAGACCATTGTGTTATCTCAGTCTAGTCTGGTGAAAGAAAACGTCATCAGAGTGGGTACGCCTGAGATGTACTTACTATTAGTCATAGCATAATGCTATGATAACGAAAGTGGTCTGATAGAATGTTTGAGCCTAGGTGCCCAAATCTAGTGTCATATATGTTTATGTGTGTGTGTGTATGTGTGTGTGTGTGAGTTGAGTGGTAGAAAGAGATGTGGCTACCAAGTTTATTGCAACCCTGTAGTCTGCCCGTCATCATGTCCATTCCTGCCCCATCCCTGGAGTCACCCTTGGCTTAGATAGACCAACGTTGGCCTCTCTTACTCAGTTCCAGGATTCTACTGCACTTTCTGGATATCTCCAGCTGTGCCTGGGGGAGGAGGGGAAATGACTCATCCCCTTAATTGTGTCTTCACTTCTTAGAACATTAGCTTCTTGAGGGCAGGGACTACCTTGCTTGCCTTAATTTGAATCCTCTGAACTTCACACAAAATGCGAGCTTAATAAATGTTTGTCAAACTAAATTTCAATTGAAAAATGACATCTCATTCAACCCCAATTTGCAAATGCAAAAACTGAACCCCAAGAAACTGAAGGTCCAAGGTCACACATGTAGGGCCTTGTGACTCCAAGGTCATGTTCTAAGGTCATTGCCTGTCCACTGGACCACATAGCCCTCTGCTAGCAAGAGTCAAGTTATAAATGGAGCAGAATTTATGCTGTCACCTCCATACCCCAACAGTTTAGAGTTAAATCCCAATTCTACTTTCTATTTCGAAAATTGGACTAAAGACAGAAAGGAAGACTTTTTAGTAGGTAGAAGACATTGACAAAGTCTCTCACCTTCCTCCCACGGTTCCCTTGTTCTCCTGAGTTACCATATTCCCCCAAAATTTTGCAATTGACCTTACAGCATTCTCTTTCTACAACTGTGTCCTAGAAAACAGAATCAAAAAAAAAAAAGAAAGAAATTTTCATTTTGTCGTTTGATATCAAGTTTTAAAAGAAAAATAATTTTGAGATCTAATTATTTTTTTTAATTAATGGACCCCAACATGGGAGGGTATGAATGTCCAAAACAACTTACAAATTGCCTCAACAAAAGAGTTGGAAGAGCTTGCATTGTGACACTCAGAGGTTGTTTATAACCAAATCCTCGGCCAAATTCAATATCCTGGAGTTCTTCTAAGTTCTGCCCACTTTGTAAGCCAACTAAAATAAGTGCATGGAGACCTTCAAAGAAAAAACCACAACAAAATGCATTTTTACAACTGGGGCTTTTGAATATTTTGCCTTTATCCCAGACCAGCAGATAGAGACAAGAAATCTGCCGGGTCCCCAAAACACTGATCTGCCTATCCTACAGCTTCCAGTTCTTCTGGAGGTCTTAGCAGAGTGGACTAGAGAACCGGACAGGGACCTTAGGTGGCTTGTGGTACCACCCCATCATTCTATAAAATAGGAACCTGAAGCCCAGAGCAGGTAAAGGACTCAGGAACACACAGGTTGGAAGGGGATGAAGTAAACTCAGCAAAGAACCAGGTTCAGGTCATCTCCCTGATACTTAGTAGCTGTGACTTTTGACAGGGTTGTATAGTGGGAAAGTACAGTGGGAAGGCTGAACTCAGATGAGAGTCACTGGACCTGAGCTCAAATCCTGACTTGATGCTTAACACTTGTTTGACACAGGGCAAATGACTTGACTTCTCTGGGCCAGAGTTTTCTCCTCTGTAAAATAAGAAGATTGTACTAAATGTTCCCCAGTGTCTCTTCCAGCTCTACCTCTGGTCCTCACAGTTTCCTCACCCATAAAATGGGGAAAATAAAGTCCTGCAGAACCTATCTCATGTAGTTATTATGATGGTCAAATGAGGCAGCATACATAAAAGGCTTTGGAATCTAGAAATGTCAGTTAATAACCTTACTTCATGTAGTAATACTTATGGCAAAGCTTACGTAGAACTTGATTTGCAGAGCACTTTATATCCATCATCCCCTTTGATCTTCTGACCCACACTGGGAGGGAGGTGCTGTTATTGTCTCCATTTGACAGATGGAGAAACTGAGACACAAAGAGGCAAAGGAACTTGACTTGCCCAGGGTCACACAACTATTAAGTATCCGAGGTGGTCCTCAGACTCAGGTTTTCCTAACTCCATGCCAAGTGAGCCACTTCAATATCACATATAAATCCAAAATGCAGTTGTTCTGACCATTTTTCATTTGGTTTTACTCTCAGCAAGATTTCTTTTCCACTCAGTCTGATTTCTTGTAGGTCCCATGTGCACAGATTCATGGAAGTCTGACATTCTTCACCCCATACATACTCATTTGTCAACTTTGATTTATTTGTCTGTGCACCAGCCTCAAACACGGTCACAAAGGACTGGTTGTATGAGAAGTTTTAAGATCAAAGGAAACAGGATGGGGTGATCTGGAGTCAGAAAGTAGGAAATGTCTGTCATGAGAGGGATACTGATAATCCCACATTTGTATTGTGTTACCAACCTTGAAGAGTGTTGGATAAAGCATACCTCACTGGGGCCCCACAACAGCCGGGAAAAGTCCAGTTCTTATTGCTTCCATTTTCCAGAGGAGGAAACTGAGACTCAGAGAGGTTTAAGGACCTTCCCATCGGCATCAAAGGTGGCATTTGAACCCCAGCCCTCCTGACCCCCAAGACCATAGAGCTGTCTCGCTGTACCTTTGAGACGAAGGAACTCTGAAATTTCTTTCATTCTTTCCAAATTGTCATCCAGTCCATCAGTAAACACTAAGAGAACCTATTATTAAAAAAAAAAAAAAAAAAAAAAGCACTGAGCAGATGCATCCGTCAAAAAGGTGATTCACAAATATCAAGTGTCCACCACTCATCTTAACCACTTACGTTGACTCAACGATCACTTTGGTAGGTTTGGGATGGACATTTTCAAAGACATTATCCCTTCATCTGTGCCACTTGCCCCCAGCCCCACCATGTCTTGGCTCAGGCCCATTGGTTTGGAATGTTACGTTCCCTTACAAATTATGGTATATCCATTTAATGTCAAAGAGACCTGTACGAGCTGATAAAGAGTGAAGTGAGCAGACCCAGGAGAATGATACTATAACCTCAGTGCTGTACCAACAAGTAATTCTCAAAGACTTAAGAACTCTGGTCAATAAAATGATCAATTATGAATCCAGAGGACTGAAGAACTTAGATGGCCTAAGATGCAGAACGAGAAATGGATTTATGGATGTGATGGCAATGAAATTAGGATCTTTGCTGTTTTTGTTTTAGTGTAATCAAGAACTACAATGCCTCCATTTGAAAGTGATTAAAGAAGATCTTCCTCATCCATTGATGGGCCTGCCCACTGAGAGAAGCTTGATAAGGGGAGTTGTTTTGTAGGAGGGTTCCAAGTACTTTTCTTTTTCTATTGAGGCACTAGGTCCAAGGGTTATGCCCTCTGGCTCTAAAAAGTGTTTACATACTCTGAGGGTTACTGACTGAAAGTATTTCTTTGTCTGGAAGCACTCTGGGAAGCTGCTAAGTTGCCTGTTCCCCCCAAATCCCCAGCTAAAACTCAGAAGTTGGTACTTTCCTCTCTGGTAACCATGCATGTAGGTAATGGTCAGACAGTTTTGGAAGCTCTGTCTGTTGATTTTTGATGTTTCTGTGTTTTCTCTGAAGTTCAGGGTACTGACTTTTCCCCCTGAACTAACTGAATGATACATGTGTTTGATTAAAGTGATTGTTAACCCCTCAAAATCTGCCTTTCCTTTTATAAATGCAAATCTAAGAACCTGTGATAGGAGGCCCCTTTGTGAATGCTGGGGTGCTTACTGATACAATGGACAAAGCTAACGTGGAATTTGTTTTGCTTAATTAACTATGATTATGTCATACAAGAGTTGCCCAGAATGAACAGAAATGGATGGGAAACATTAAAGGGAACATCCATGTCGATGAGATCACAGACTCCCTGGAGTATTTGAAGTGGCTGAAAACAGCCAGTATACTGAATTGGTAAATGTGCAAGCAGTAACCTATCGGGATACAGGCGCCCTCCCTAAAGAGCAATAGCTCTTCCAAAGTCATTTATCTTTTACTTAGGGAGAATCCAGACAAGTAGAAGTCTTCTTAACAATTCTTTTTCAAGAACATGTGGGGTAAGAATATAAAATTTCCAACAATGAAGAAAATTGGAAATAGATATTTTAATTTTTATACTGGACCTGTGATTTCATTGCTATAGGGAATGCCCAGGGATGACACCCCCATCATCAATGGAGAGGAGTCCTGTTCTGCAAGTTATATAGTCTTAGACAGTGGTTTTGAATCCCTGAGAGGTTATATAACTTGTCCAAGGTAACAAAGTCAGGATTTGAACTCAAGTCTTTCTGATTTATAGGAGAGCCTTCTGTCCATTCCACTATGCTGCTAAATATGGGAAATTCACCATCTAAATAGGAATATGTGTATGGAGTACTGTGAGAACAAAACCATAGGTATATTCATGTGACCTGAGTTTAGGTTCAAAATGGCAGCCCCTACCTTCACTTTAGCAGAGGTCAAGCTGAGAGCCTTCTCTCCAAGGGACTGCACAAAAGCCACATTCATATAGCTGTTCTCTAAGTCATGCTGGTCAAAGAACTTCTGGATGATCCCTTCACTGTACTTCTCAAAACCTGAGTCGAATCGAGACCGGCCATCAGGAGTGGGAATGTGGTAGCGCAGCCTCATGTTGAATGCAGTGCTGGCCATGCAAGTGATGTTGGACAGCAAGGTCAGTTTTTGCATCAGGTCTGGCAGCCGCTGCTGTAGTCTCTGCCGCACCAGACTGATTGAACTGGAAGTATCAAGTCCTACCGAGATATCAATGTTGCATTCTGTACAAGGGGGAAGACAAGCAAAAACCAAAATCAAGCAAGCCAGGAGCAACTGTGCAACTTCCGGAACTTCCCGCAAACTTACGTCATAGACACAACCTTTACTTGGGTCTATAACTGCAGAGGATTCTGACAAACCTTGCCAGAGCGCATTTGCATTTCTTTGTATCCCAAAGGCATATAGTAGGGACTTAATAAATATTTGTTGACCAACTGACTATTAACTGGTCTTTCTATGCTCTGCCTGTTCCACTGTAACTGTCCTTTCATTCACACAACAAGCACTTAGGTACCTACTCCACACCAGGCAGACTTGAAAAGTTGTGTGGCCAACTTTTCAAACACCATCTACTGGCCCTGTGTAAAAGGAGCCTTTAGGAAAGAAGAGGTAGGAGGCACAATGGAGTTTACCAGGAGGCCAAAATCAAATAAAGAAGAGCCAACACCAGATACATCAGTCACCACAAGGTAATGGACACAGAACCCAACAGAAAAGACCCAGGGCCCTCCCAGCTGAAGGAATGGAGGACTGGGCAAAAATACCTCTACTCACAACCTCCCCCTCAAAAAAAAATGCATAAGCATTGTGACTTTACTGAGTAAGAAATTCCCAGAGAGGAAACTCCCTCTACCACTGGAGATGAGTCCTTATTCTACTTCATGATCTTAGTGAGATGCCTGGATGCTCAGAGGTTAAGTGACTTGCCCAGGGTCACAAAAATGGATAACAGGCAAGGCTTGAACCTTGGTCTCCTTGGCTCAAAGGCCTGGTTCTAAAAATACCTCACAACAAAATGGATCAAGGGAAAACTAGGAAAAGGATAAAAATGTCTATCAGAGACAGAGAAATGTGTTTCTGGAAAGGTTGGTTTTCCCTGGTACAAATGGAGAGGTCTGGTATGTTTATATGAGTCTCTTAATATCTTTCAGCAGTAGCTGAGCCATTTCCTTCTCCCCTAGAACTGACTTGAATGATTCATTACCCTGTCAATCTCCCACTTGGATCGAACAGGAAGTTGAGACAGGTCATGCAAAAAAAGACTGAGGTTCAGAAGGGTTCCAGTTCTCTGGACCCTAGAGGCTGCCATATTTAAAAAGCCTGAGCCATTAACTTCTGACATAGAAAAGAAAGATCACAGATACATGAGAAAATTAAACAACTGCATTTCTGGAGAAGATAGGTGGAACATATTGGCAAGGCTTCTTTTAAAATAAAAATAGAGATGATGATGACAGTGTGGGAAATGGGAATTTGTAGGAGAATACCACCCATGAGAAAGGTCATAGACACATCAGACATTTCAAAGCAGCTGAGATCTAGTCATGCTTACTTTGGAGTTAGTGACAGCTAGTCTTTTATCCTCCTGAGATGGGTAATCATCACTTATATCTATAAATTGAGAACATATGCTTTCCCCTCCCTCTGATAATAGAACTTAAAAAAACAAAACTTCTCTATTCTTTACTTGAAATTCACTGAGGAACTCTGAGGATCCTGTCAAGATGACCTGTACCAATGGTTAACTTTTGACCATGAGATACTTGTATTCTTTCAAATCATCCTGTATATATCTTGTTTGTACATACCTGTTTACAGACTGTCTCTCCCATCATTAGATTGGGAATTCACTGAGGGCAAGGACAATTTTTGTCTTTTGTTGTATCCCCTGTGTCTCACACGTAGTAGGCATTTAATAATGCCTATTGACACAGTTTGCTGTGTAGTTGTGTGTAAATACCTACACCTCATATTTTTCCCAAAAATCCAATTTTTGTTGGTTTTATTATATAAACTTTTTTTTAGCCTAGTATCAATTTACTCCTGGTCACAAATATCTAACACACCAGGTTTAGAATCAGAAGACCTTATTCAAGTCCTTTTACTTCACTAATTAGTTGAGAGCCCTTGGACGAGGGCTTTAGCTCTGAGCCTGAGTTATCTATAAAGTGGGGATGAACCTGCTTTGCCTACCTCACAGAATGGTGGAATCAAATGAGATAATGTATATAAAAAGTTTTGTAAAAAATGTGAGGTGTTAGCTTTGGAGTTAGGGAGATCTGGGTTCAAGTCCCACTTCAGATATATTCTGGTCATGTGACTTTGGACAAATCATATAAATTCCCAGAGCCTCCAGACAATGGTCTAAAAATAAAATCTGCAGAACAGGACCGATCTTCATTGATGATGGTGATTTCCTCATTGGGTATTCTCTATAGCAATGAAATCACAAGTCCAGACCCACACTTTTTTGCGGGGGAGATCTGTGAGTTGTTGGGTTTTTCCCAGGTTCCCTCTTTCTCTAGGAAGAATGAGGAAGTCTCCACTCTTTACTGACCTATTCAAGTCTCTAAGCCTCTCCATTATAGAGAGAGCTTATTGTCTACATTGGCAGAAGAAATTTACTTATAGGAAATTCTTTATATCACAGGTGTGGTGATATTATAGTAACTGTGAAATCACAGGCATAGTGACAAAAAAAGATGTATGTAATTATTACTTAGTAATAATAATTTGTTTCTGACCCAAATAAAAATGTTCTACATACAGTTGACATTTCTTTTTACTGCTAGCAATCTGTGATTTCACTGGTGTCGAATATGTACAATACAAAAAATCCCTCCACCAGAACCTACTGGCAGCTCATCTGGAGCTTGTAGCCTTAGAGGATAGCTCTGGGTCACTGAGAAGTGAAATGATTTGCCCATGGTCACACAGCTAGAGTTAGACTACATCTGACAGGAAGAGCACTCAGAGAGCCAACCACCCCTGGCTGTGTTGGTTGTTACGCATTTTCTGAATTTGGGGTGAAAGACATTTGATAACACATGTCCCATGAAGAGTTGGAAGGAACCAAAGAAACAATACATTCAAATACATTCTCATTTGACCCTTACCTGTGAAGAAGGCACTACTAAGATTATTGTCCCCATTTTACAGCTAAGGAAACTGAGAATTGGCATGCTTTGCCCAGGGTGACAGAGCTAGTAAGTACCAGAAACAAGATTCCCATCAGGATCTCCTCTGACTGCTCTTCTAGTATATTACATGGCCTCTATAATCAATGGAGGCTATCAGTCTGATATTGTCAAATCACTTGCAGTGCTGTGTCCTTCATATTTGAAAAGAAAGCAAGCACCGGTGTCTCAAGTATGCATTCAAAGCTATGATCTTAGACAGTTATTTCATAGTGTTCTAACAACACAGAGTAGCAGTCCAGGAAAACTCCAGGGGAATCTAGACCTGGGCTCTCATTAAAAGTCCCAACTAACTATTTCACCAGTTTCTGGCATAACTGAGCTTAGTTTTAAAATGAGACCCTTAGTGACAAACCTGGAGAGATAACTTAGAGTTGACCTATAGAAGCCATACATCAACTGGTACCAAGAAACTAGATTCCTGAGAACTTTTGCTTCCCCAAGATTGTTCAACCATAATTTCACTGAGACACTAATTATGTTTCATAGTAATAAATGTCCTGGGAAAATTTCCTACCATGTGAATATCAAGCCTTGGACACAATTTTTTTTTTCTTACAAAGTAAGTATATTTTGTAATGACTAGATTGATGTAAAATGGTCACATTAATTATAAGGATTTATGTTCTTTTTAAAATTAGATAAATCCTCTCATTTCTATTTTAGTCAGTGGAACCTCCCCCAGTTCCTAAAACCAATGCAAATAATGCATCTAAAAAAAAACCTCAAGTTTTTCTCATAAAATGGATTTTTAGGCTTTATCTTATCTTTGTAGACAAAGAAAACTAGTGAATTTGTTGAAAGTTGACAACTCAACTGTGATTCTTTGGGGTTGGGCTTAATTTTTTCTGTCTCCTATTAACTAAATTATGATTATCTTTTGATTTTGCCTTAGGAATATAGGATATTAATACCTTAATTAATTCCTTCTTTTTACTTTTGAAAATAGCCTCTTAACCTTGGTCACCCCTCTAAGCCTCTGTTTTTCTTATCTATAAAATGAGTACACTGGACTAGCTAGCCTCTAAGGTCCTTTCCAGCTCTAAATCTAGGTGCCTTTGAGGCTAGAAACCTAAGAGCTGCTGACCAAAGGAAGCCTTGTTTGAACTGATGCAGAAGAAAGCAGAAATGTATCTGCAGTTTCATTAATTCAGCTCTGTTAAATCAGAGTTCTACACAAAGTTGATATTTTTTTTTTACTGGTACCAACTGGTGATTTCATCAGTGTGGAATAAGTATAGTATAGACAGTCCCTCCACCAGAACCTATTGGCAGTTCATCTGAAAGTTAGAGCCTCAGATAACAGTCCTGAGTCATTAAGAAGTTAAATGATTTGCCCGTGGTTACACGGCTAGAACCTGACAGAGGAAAGATCTAAATCTGTGTCTTCATGACTCCAAGGCCTCCCTTCATTGACAAGACCCAAGAGGTGAATACAGAAATAGAACCCCTATTTCTTGGACTCCCATCATACCCTTACCTTCTTCCTTGCCTGTCTTTATATAATAAGTCTCTATGAGGTCCCATCTATTTCATTAGATAAATATCTCCATCTTCTTTCAAGAATCATAATGGAAATGTGAATTGTATTGTTCTCACTCACCAGGAGTAATATCATTGGGTATACACTGGGTGCACAGCTCACTGACAACCTTCCTCTCGATAATGCCCAGTTGTCCAAAGTCACCCACCACAAACACCCTCTTCACATCACCAGCAATGACCTGAAGTTCAGAGAGGTTGATGACGCCAATACCAATGGCAAAAATGTTGATTTTGTCATTTCTCAAGTCACCTGCTGCTTCCGTTACTGAATCAGATGACTTCCCATCAGTAATGACTACCAGACTCCGTATCACATGAAGGTTCTTCCGACTCCCATTGGCTGGTTCAAAAAAACTCTTTACAAACTTCAACCCTTTGCCAGTGAATGTATTACTTCTCAACTGGGTAATCTTGTCAATGTGGTCATTGATTTCAGCACTAGAGTAGAAAGCATTGAGGTAGAATTCTTTCTTAGGATCAGTGCTATACTGAGCTACCCCAATGCGGACTCTGTCCTTGCCAATAGTGAAACTGTTCACCATTTGCTTCATAAAGGTCTTCATGGCAGTGAAGTTTTGGGGATGTATGCTCAAGGATCCATCAACCAGAAACACAAGATCTATTTGCTCATGGTCACAAACTAGAAAATAAAAAAGAAGATTCATTTTTTAAAGCTAAATACAGGTTTGGGAAAGTGTGATCTTTGTCCAAGTCTTTCTCCCTTGCTTTTTGCCTGTTTTTACTCCACCTAAACTCCCAACTCTGGTCAACTGAGCCATTCAAATGAGCACAAACATAGGCCTGTGTCCTTTAAGAAATCGTGCTAAACCTAAAAGAAATGAGACTATGGGCAAGTATAGCTTTTAGTGTACTGTGAAAATGTAGCACCAAGTTGATAAAGTTACAGATAGAGATGAGACCTGTGATTTCATTGGTACACAGAACTCACAAGTGAGGGAACTCTCTCCTGACCTCTATCACTACAATGTAGCACCTTTTCTACAATTTAGAATCTCAGAGAATTGCCTGGAAGCCCTAAGAGGCGAAGTCATTTACCCAGGGTCATACAGTCAAGTAAGTGTCAGAAGCAGAATCTGAACCCAGATCTTCCTGGATTTGAGACCAGCTCTCTAATCCATTACACCATAGCTGCCTCACAATGAGATAACATATCATATACCAGTCTCAGTCTGGAAGGTGTGTATGAACCCAGTCATAAACTATGCGAGAAAAGAATGTCCCCAAAAAGGTACCTGTCTTCTTTCAATTCTGACCATTTCAGATGGATTAAATCATCCAGACCCTTCCTATAACTAAAATTCTCATTGATAATAATTTAGATAATTTTATAAGCTGATTTAACTAGAAATACGTCCTGACTGTTCACAAGAGCATAGGTTTGGAGACAGAAGAAACAGAGTTCAAATTCTGACTGCCCACAGGACAACCTTGGGCAAATCACTTTGGTTTCCAGTTTTGCCACATAGCAAATGAAATGGTTACATTGGTGAGGGGCCTTCTAATCTAATTCAGACGTTTATACTATTGCAAGCTGCCCAGCATCAAGTGGCTCCCAACTAGGCAGCAGCAAGGGGGGTATGTTGGGGGGTGGTGGTGTTATTTTTGCTTTTGAAGGAGAAGCAAGGTAGAAGAGGCATGAGCAATATACCCTCCCAGGATCAAAGAAGGAGAAGTTCTGGGAAAGACTGGAACGAGACTGTTTCTTTGATAGCCACTGTTTCCTGGTTTACGTCCTTCTTTCCCACACCAAACCAACTTACTTCCCTTCTGAATGAGCTATGATTCACCATCTGGTACTTGATTATAGCAATCCCTTGATAACTTGGAGAGAAGTCATGGCCAAAAAGACAACCGTGAGCAAGTAATCTAAGTTTTCAGGACATTAGCTTCCTCTCTTGTAAAGCAAGGAGCTAAACAGGATCATTCCTACATGTCTTTCTGGTCCCACATCTTATATCCCTAAGATCCAAGAGCTTGGTTCATCCATGTGCAGGCTAATTCCCTGAAACAGCATATGGCAGTGCAGCCTCTCACTTTCTCCGTAGATGCTTTCTCTCTCCAACTGATTCTTTGATCTCTGACACATAGATAGTCCCTATTTATCCTTAGACGTCAGATCTAGCCCTCCAAGTCATTGCTCTGCCCCCGACCCTCACCTTTAAAAGGCTAGATGGGGTTCAATGAGTACCCTGAAGCAACCCTGTGAGGCCTCAGAAAATCAAAAAGACTTCCAATAGGACAAAAAGCTAGAGCACCAAGAATGCTAAATTAAAATTTCTAAATTAGAAGTTGGCTAGGTATCACTAAAGCCCATCAGGAAATACTGTAGTTTAGTCAGGCTAGACTGCCCAAGCAGTCACAAAAATAAAATCCAACTGGGAAAAAGCTATTGGAGAAGAGTTATATATTAGGGGTAAAAAAAAAAAAAAAGGCTCACTAATTTCTTTTTTGGTTGGCCAAAAACTAAACAGAGTGACCATCAACTGGAAATTGACTTAAAAAATCTGTGGTATATGAATGCAAAGCAATATTTTTATTTTCTCAGAAATGGCAAAGATAAAGAATTCAGAAAAACACAAGAAGACTCATATAAACTGATTAAGGACAAATAAAGTAGAATTATGGGACAATATCTCCAATGATATCAGCACCAACAGCACTAAGGGGTGGCTAAACTCAGTCATTGAAATTGGCCAGTCTTAATGAAAGATACTTCCTTCTTCTTGGGAGAGAGTAAGCACCTACAGTGGTAGAATGTTGTATATGCTTTTAATTCAAATACTTCATCTATTTTCTTAGTTTTGTTATTGTTTTATGATGGTAACTTCAAAGAGGGGCAATGATAGGTAATTTGGCAATTCTTGGTACAAAAAACCCCATCACCAATAAATCATTTTTTGAGAAAAAAAAGAAAAAAGTTTACTTACTTGGTTTAGATTCATTACATATGACATGAGTCACTTTTTCATGAAAATCATAAAGTTCATCATAACTCTGCACCATGAATAATCTATCCTGATACCTTGCAATAGTGTGAAGTTCTGGCTTCTTGACATTTTTTATTCCAATGGCCAAGACATTAATGCCAGCTTCTTTCAGAGCCTCTGCTGAATCTTGTAGGTATCCTCTTTCTTTATACTCAGTTGGCTTGTTGGTAATAAGCACCAAGATCTGGGTGATTCCCAAGGATGGGCGACCTCCATGCATGTCAGAAAACATTCCCTTAGCAAAATTTAAAGCTGTGGCTGTGTGGGCTTTTCCCACCTTGGGTTTCAAGTGTAAAATGGCTTCCCTGATCTGAGCTTTGGTAATGTAGGTATCCAATGAAAACAGTACTTCTGAATCATCACTATAGGAAACAGCCCCAAATCTCACTCTGTTATTTCCAACGAGTGAGTCATTGACAACAGCTTCCATGAGTCTGTGGATGGCCACCAGCTCTTGGTTGGTGGTGTCACTAGATGCATGTACCAGGAATAGAATATCTGCTACTTCTGTCTTTTTGCAGGCTGCAAGAAAGAAAAGTAGAAAACTGCTAGCACATTCATTCATTCATTCAATGAATATAGTCAGGTCCTGAGCTCTTATAAACTTTCAGAGGGAACGCAAGAGAGTGGGGGATCCTAGTTGAGGAGTTAATTATGCCCAGCCATGTTGCCTATGCACTTAGGAGCCTGATGGAGTCTAATATATAAAGACAGTAGCAGAATATTTGAATATAGATATGTTAGTTCCAACTCTTACTCACTCTTGGCTTAAAAAATAACAGGAACAAGGATGTTAAGTCTGGAGGATCTAACAAGCATTCATTAAAAATCTACTATATACCAGTGGAACCAATCAACATTCATGAAGTGCCTACCATGTTTTCATGCATACAAGATCATAGTAGGTGCTTAATAATGTTAATAGTATATGCCCTGGAACACATTAGGTGCTTAATAAACACTTGTCGCCTCATTGATTGACTGACTGCAAGAATTTATGCTAGGTGATGAGATATTTAAAATAATAGCCCCTGCCCTCCAAGAACTTACATTCCACTTATGGGATACAGTGCACAAAGAAGTAAATACAACTTGCAGAACAAGTAAAGAACAATGTCAAGGTCAGCAGGGAAAGAGTACTGTTACCTAAGAAAATCAGGAAAGGTTTCATGTAGAAGGTGGCAACTAAGCAGCGCCTTCAAGGGAACTGGGGATCCCAAGAGGAGAAGGTGAGGAGGGACATGACTACTTGCTCCTTCCAATATGTGAAGGAGGCAGACACATGGATATGGGGAGAGACTTGTGCTACTCAGGGTCAAAGGGCAAAAACCAGAAGTGAGGGGCAGGTGAACTCAGTTAAAGGGGAAAAAAAACGGTCTAACAGGTTCATTTGAAGGTGAAATCTGAAGCCTCTACTTAAGACTTTAAGTAGAGACTCAATGAATGTCTGGCAGAGATGGTGCAGGGGCAGGAGGCATAGAGGACCTGAACAGCCTCCGAGCCATAAGACTTTATGAGTCTGTGACCAGAGAAGCGGGCTTTGCAGGCTCACATGATTTAGTACAGAATCACACAAGAGCTCAGGATGAAATCTCCCACCCACTACACACACACACACACACACACACACACACACACACACACACGGCACAAAACTACAGGAAACTTTTCGATCTAATTAAGCCCAGCAGGTATCCTCTACATGTTTTTTGTACGAATTAAAGAACAAACAAAACAGAGGTTTACTGTCACTCACCCTCCTCCATATTACATAGCCTAAAAAATATCTCCTTCTCCAAGAAAAGTAGGTAATCAAAGTTATCCTCATAATACACCTTGTCCTGGGCACCTGTGACCTCCAGCAGCTGGGAGTTGTTGGCCTTATGTGCTCCAATGGCAAAGATTTTGATTCCTTTATCTCTGAGGGCCTTGGCTGGCATTTTCACAGCATCCCTTGCTTCCCCATCAATGATTAGGACCAAATACTGGGGTACATTAGGTCTTCCTCCTCTTGGCCTATCAAAGTAAGGAGAAGTGAAGGATAGGGCACTCCCCAGCAGGGTGCCTTCTTTAAGCTGTACCATATCAGAGATGGCCCTAAGAATGGCCACCTTGGAGAAGGATGTATTGAGCTGGAACACTTCCTGGATGTTCGAACTAAACTGCAAGAGGCCAATCTGTACTTTCTCAGGGCCAATGTCTGACTTGTTTACCATCTGCCTCATGAATTCCTTCATCTTTTCAAAGTCTCGGGAGCGGACCCTCTCAGAGCCATCGACCAAGAAAAGAATGTCTGCTTTCATATCCTTACACACTAGTAAAATAAAAAAAGAAAAAGGAACATTCAATGTCTGAATTAATTTAGTGGAACCTACGCACTTTCCCAACCCCAACTCCCAAATCCCATTCCACTCCCAGCAATGTGACAACTTAATGTACCAGCTCTTCTGAAAATGGAAATCCCCTGTGGTTTACAAAGCACAACCCAACCCTTTCTCAAGCCAATAAAGCATTGTGTGGCTATGTCTGAGTGAACATAAGAGACAAGACCATAAAATATGTTCTTCTTGACTCCCCATGGGTCCTAACTATGTTCCATGATGACCTAACTAATTTATTCTCCCCATCTGTAAGTCTGATTGATGATGGGACATATTCAAGCAGTGTAAATGTCCACCCTGTTGTGGATAATGACTGAGAGTTGATTGGGGACCTCTCATCTTCCTTACCCTCTGAGAAGCAGATGTCCTGTATGACCTCTTGCTGAATATACTTTAAGGAATCAAAGTTATTCACAAAAAACATCCTATTTCCTGAACCAGAGATCTCGACAAGCTCATTGGTGACAGCAGACTTGATGCCAATGGCATAGATGGTGATATTTTCCTGCCTCAGTTCCTCTGCAGCCTGGGCCACTGGGTCCTGGGACTTGCCATCAGTGATGACAATGAGGAAGCGAAGAACTTTGTCCCTGGTGATATTTGAAAAAAGAAGCTTCATGAATCTCAGGGCATCTCCTGTATGGGTGCCACCTTCTATCTGCTGGATGTTTGCAATGGCCCTCTTCAGCTGGGTCACACTGGTATGCTGGCTGATGTCAAATTCAGTTTGGGTATAGTCTGAGTACTGGACAACCCCAAACCGCACTTGGTCTGCCCCAACATGGAACACACTTATCAGTTGGTTCATGAATGTCTTCATTTCCTTGAAGTCTTCAGGCACTATACTGCCTGACCCATCAATGAGAAAATAGATATCCGCTTCCTCCGTGTTTGTGCAACCTAGTCATGGAGAACACAGACATAGGTAAACATACTACACAGAGTATGAGGAGGCACAGCCTAAGAAATCAATCTATCAACATGTATTGTGTTCCAGGAATTGTGCTACATGATGGAGATACATGGTCAAATATGAAACCATTCTTGCCCTCAAGAAGCTTATATTCCATGACTGCCTAAGATTTTTCATGTAGAGGTAGATGATGAAAAGGCAGCAAAAGACTTGGGTTGGGCCAGAGACCTAAGATTGAGTTCTAGCTCTAATATTAACCAGTCATGTGGTCATAGCTGAGTCACTCTCCGAATATCAGTTTTCTCATCTGTAACATGGGATCACCTAGTTCAATGCCCTCATTTTAGAAAAGAGGAAAGACCCAAGAAGGTTTAGTAACTCTCTGTAGGTCATAAGGAAGGACTTGAATCAAGGTCTTCCAACTCCAAAGCCAGGGCTCCTCCTACTGCACCATACTGAATCTTAAGGGGAGATGAATATTTTCACTCTCTGCCCCTTATAGGGGGGCCCAAAAGAAAGAACGTGGTAAACCCTAAAGTGTGATGAATACAAATGTGAGTCACCTTGACAATGATGATGATGATGACAAGGATGGGCGGAATGACTATCCATGACTTCCCTCAGACCTGATGTTCCCTGACATAGCCCATCAAAGTCCATGGCATGTACCCTAATGACTGGCACAGCCTCTGTGAGAACAGGGACTTGCCCTTTTAAGTGAGGTCCCCTTTAAGTAAGCTGCACTACAACATATCTCTGACTAGGAGGGGAGAGAAGCCAGCAGTACTTTTGCAGAACATTCTGCCCCACCTTTTATGGTCAAGCAGCACAGAGAACTCTAACCTGTGTCCACAGGCAGATTTTCTAGGTCTTCAAGCCTCTTCGCTTCCAACATGCCCACTTCTGACTTGTCTGGGCAACTCCCTAGAGTCTATTACTAAATCCTAGATGACTTGTGATCTGCGTTACGGGAAAGTGTACCAGGAGCTCCCCCACACTGATGAAATCACAGATCCTTTAGGCACTTACATGGAGAAGCAAGACACTTTCTTCACAAAACTAAGAAGTGCAAAGTTCAAAACTTTCTGTAAAGGAGAGACTGCATATATAGAAAAAGCCCTGCTCCGGAACTGAAGGACCTCAGTACAAAGCTCAGTTCTGTTGCTTACTGTGTAAATGGGACCAAGGCACCCTCACCTTCCTGAGTCTCAGTCTTCTCATCTATAAAGTTAGGGCTATGGACTGGGTGGCCTCTGAGGTCCCTTAAAACTCTCAATCTATGATATTATGAGGATTATATGAGATACTTGGAACAGAAGAGGGGAATGTGGAAGGAAGGAAGGAAGGAAGGAAGGAAGGAAGGAAGGAAGGAAGGAAGGAAGGAAGGAAGGAAGGAAGGAAGGAAGGAAGGAAGGAAGGAGGAAGGGAGGGAGGGAGGAAGGGAGGGAGAATAAAGGAAGGAAGAGAGAGAAAGGGAGAGTGAGCCGGGGAATGCTTCTTACCTTCTTTCAGGGTACGGGTCATCACTGGAACTGAAAAGGTTTTCTGCACAATCTCTGTGCACAAGCGTTTCTTGATCCTGTCCCTGACCACTGAGAGCTGCAGGAACGATTCCAGGTAAATGGCATGTTTTCGAGTTGGGTAGGATGCTATTCTGTTCAGGTCCCCACTTCCTGAAGCTTTCTGGGTACCCACAGCAAAGAGCGTGACTCCAGTCCGTCGGAGGAGAGAAGCTGGCCTGTCCACCTCATCTTGAGAATAGCCTTCTGTGATGACCACAGCAAGCTGCTGAACGCCTTGTCTAGACCGACTGCCCCTCTGCTGAGTGAACACAGTGTTCCTGAGGAAGTCCAAAGCAGCTCCTGTCTTGGTCTTGCCACCTATGAATGGCAATTTGTTCAAGTGGCTCAAGATTTCTGATTGTCCCAAGAAGGTGTCCAGGCCAAACTCGAGCCTCGGCTCATCACTATAAAGTACCAAGCCAACTCTAACCTTATTGGGGCCAATATTTAGGGTATGGATAACCTTACCCAGGAACTGTACAATTTGCTGGAAATTTTCTAACCCAATCCCATTCGATGCCTCAACAAGGAATACGATGTCAGCCATGGAAGCAATAGTACACACTAAAAGCAAAAAGCCAGAAATGATAAGTTACCTACGGGCTCAAGAACAATGATAGCAATCACCATGGTCCCCAACCACCCAAAATGATGGTTTTAGAACACATGACACATATTCAATGCTTTAGAATTCAGATCCAATCTTTTTTTTTTCTCTTTTAAGGCAAGAAAGATGATACACAGGTGATACACATCCAACGTATAGGCATTAGAAGTTTCCACCTTGAACCACACCCAAACCACTCATACAGACATCTGGAAAATCAACAAGAATATGCCTTTATATAACTTTCCAATTTCTCTGTCTTTGGCTTCATTTCTTGAGTAAAATCTACCAGAAAGATCTTTAGGTTCTCCTTTCAAAATATCTCCTAGGTCCACCCCTTCCTCTCCTTAACCTTAGTTCAGGCTTTTATCACTTCATATCTATGTTATTACTGATATCCTGCTTCCAGAATCTCTTCCTGACAGCAGAACCCACCTATTTCTGAGCATAAGAGTCACATAATGAAAAAGGATATCAGAAGGGATTAGAAAGCAGAGTCCAACTGTATGTTATTTACAAAAAATACACTTGAAGCAGAAAGATACAACCCAAGTTAAAATAATGACCTGGAGCAGAATCTATTATACTCTAGCTAAAGTTAAAAAGTCAAGAGTAGTGATCATGATTTCAGACAAGAGAAAAGTAAAAATAGATACAATTAAAAGGGATAAACCAGGAAATTATATTTAGCTAAAAGGTACCATAGGCAATGAATAAATGTCAGAACTAAAAATATATGCATCAAATGCTGTAACATCTAAATTCTTAAAGGAAAAGTTAAATGCATTATAGGGAGAAACAGACATTAAAATTATAATAGTGGGGGACCTCAATCTACCCCTCTCAGTCCTAGATAAATCTAACTAAAAAAGAAATGAAAAAAGAAATGAAGGACCTGGATAGGATTTTAGAAAAGTTAGATATGATAAACTTCTGGAGAATAGTAAATAGGAAGAGAAAGGAATATACCTGTGTCTCAGCTACATACGGTAAATTCACAAAAACTGATCATGTATTATGACACAAAAAGCTCACAAACAAATGCAAAAAAATCAATTAAGTACATCTTTTATGAATCAAAATACAACAAAATTGTATTACAGGGACTTTGAAGCAAAAATTTAAAACTAATTGGAAATCAAATAATGCAATCCTAAAGAATGGATAGATCAAAGAGTAAATCATAGAAATGATAGTTTCATTAAAGATAATGACAAAAATGTGACAATATGACAAAATTTCTAGCATACAACCAAAGCAATACTTTCAGAGAAAAATCATATCTCTAAACACTTTCATCAATAAAAGAAAGAGTAGATCAATATATTAGGCGTACAACTTTTAAAAAGACAAAAATCAATAAATTAAAAACTTCCAATTAAACATTAAAACAGAAATCCTAAAAATAAAAGGAGAGATTAACAAAACTGAAAGCAAAACAACCATTTAATTATTCAATAAAGCTAAAAGTTTTTTAAAAAAAATAAAATAGAAAAGCCATTAGTTAACTTGATTTTTATAAAAGATGAAAGAAGAAAACTAAATTGCCAATATCAAAAATGAAAAGAATAAGTTCGCAATCACAGGAAAAGAAATTATTAGGAGTTATTTTCCTATATTATATGCCAATAAAACTGACCTAAATTAATAGATGTTTACAAAAATATAAATTGCCCAGGATAACTGAACAGGAAATGGAGTACATATAAAATCCTATAACAGAAAAATAAATGATACAAGCCATTCCAGTAGAAAAAAAAATAAACAGGAACAGCTAAATCTGCAGGTGAATTTCATCAAATATTTAAAGAACAATTCTAATATCACATAAAGTGTTTGGAAAAAATGGGGAAAAACAGAAGTTTTACCAAATTCTGTCTATGACACAAACATAGACAATATCAAAACTAGAATATCAAAACAGAAAAAGAAAACTACAGACCAATTTCTCTAGTGAAGACTGATGCAAAAATTTTAAATAAAATATTAGCAAAGACACAACAACATATCACAAAGATTGTACATTATAATCAAGCTGAATTTAAACCAAGAATGAAGAGCTGGTTCAATATTAGGAAAACTGTAAACATAATTATCCAAAAGAATAAAAAACTACCAAAATCATATTTTGTTGCAATAGATGTAAAAAATAAAAAGGCTTTTGACAGGATACAATACCCATTTATGTTAAAAAAACAAAAAAAACAAAAAAAAAAAACATTGGAAAGCATTGGAATACATGGGTCTTTCCTTAAAATGAAAAATTACTAATAATTATATATATATATGCCTATTTAAACAACTCTGCAGTACCACCTCATATCCATCAGATTGGCAAAGCTGACAAAAACGAAAAATAACAAATACTGGAAGGGCTGTGGGGAAAACAGGCACCTCAGCACTGGTAGAGCTATAAGTTGGTCCAGTTATTCTGGAAAGGCATCTGGAACTAAGCCAAAAAAGTTCTTAAACTGAGCATAGTCTTTGATATAACTAGGTCTATTCTCCAAAGAGATCAAGGAAAGAGGGAAGTAGTAGCAAAAATGAAATTGAATGGTGCCCTTCAATTGGAGAATGTTTGAATAAGCAATATTATATGAAGGGATTAGAAATCTATTGTGCTATAAGAAATTATGAAGGGGACAGTTTCAGAAAAACCAGAGGAAAGTTCTACAAACTGATTCAAAATGAAATGAGGAAAATAAATTAAACAATAATAACCATACTATAGAGATAAACACCTTTGAAAGGTGAACTTTGGGGAACTGTGATCTCTACAATAACCCACTGCTATTCCAAAGGACTGAAAAAAAAGGATGAAACATGTGATCCACCTCCAGATTGAGAGCTGAAGGATTCAAGAGTATAAACTGAAGCATGTTTTCTTTTCCTTTTCTTCTTTTCTTCGACACATTATGAAATAAATATTCAGAGAAGTTGTAAGTAAAAGTATTATAAATCAAATCATGTTTAAATATACTAGAAAAACTTTCTGGGTAAAGGAAACCCATTGTGAATCCTCTTCTTAAAACTTACATGAATAAAATTTAAATTAATTAAAATGAATAATTAGAAATAGCTCCCAATTTATCTTTCATGTCAATAGAAATTTTTTCATTTCTCTATACAATAGAGAATATACTCATGTCATACTCAGTCATTGGAAACTCCATTGCCTGAGAGAGAAATAACATAAAAAGTATAAAAATGCTTTCCATCATGCATGTTCACATCCCATTGGATAGGATACTATTCCTCCCCTCCTCCCCTCAAGGTAATGTGGACAGTGCCTCCTCCATCTTAGAAATGAATCCTTCCCTGCCATCAAGTGTCAGAGAAGACCTCCACAACTACAGCCAACAGAGAACCTCCCAAACTTTTTCATGAACTGATTCAACTCTGTGGCCCTGCCCAAACCTGGAGACACCTGCACTTCAGTCAACCCAACTGCACTCCCTTCCTCCTAAACCCTTTCTTCTTCTAACCCAGGGCTGAGACCACCAAGTTCCCTAAGATCTCCTATGCTGAGGCACTTTTTACTAGAAAGTATTCTGTTCTCAGTGAATGTGTGAATCAAGGAATCATTGCATTGGTCTGGCTAAAAGCAAGGCATCTCAGGCTTAAAAAGTGATCTTCATGACATCCCTTAGCTCTCTTAGGATCAGCTACTTGACCCACTAGATGTGAACTACTCTTTTCATCACAAAGAATATGACATACCTGCTAAGGCTTCTTCACCCATCTCAGAACTGAGGTCCAGCCGGCCAGAGCTTTCCAATACCTGGCTCATATCCTGCTGAAGTTGTCTGACCCCATCTTGTTCCTCAATCTCAAACACAAGGGGAGGAGTTGCCATAACCTCCAGTTCTCTTCTCTCAAAGTTTTGTATACCAACTGCCATGATCTTCACTCCCCTCTCCTGAAGCTTCTGGGCAGCTTCCAAGACCAAGTCTTCTGACTGACCAGATGTGATGATGACTGCATACTGAGGGATGCCATGGAGGAAGCGACTCCCTGCCTTCTCCTGAAAAAAAGTCTCCTGTATGTACTGAAGGGCATTTCCTGTCTTCCTGGCACCTCCTCGGAGCAGGAAATTCTTCTGAATGTGGATTATCATCTCATCTGAGTTCTGGTAGGTGTTGAGCAAAAATTCCACATGACCTTGGTGACCATATTGAGCCAGACCAATCTGGTACTTGTCACGCCCAACCTCCAATGTGTCAATGACTTTGAAAATAAAACTTTTCATCCGATGGAAACTAGCTGGTGATGTGCCCTCTGAGGTATCCACAAGGAAAACCACATCAGCATAGGACTTGGTGAATGCTAGAGCGGGAGGTAAAAGAGAGAGAAAAAAGGTATAATAAACATGAAAAATGGGTTCTCACAGTCACTAAACACAAGGATTATCTTTACTGAGAAATTCAGATGGAAGAGAGGCTTGAGCATGGACAACTCTACTTAACTCTGTACTTCAGTTTCCTTATTTGTAAAATGGAGTCCATAATGCTTGTACTACCAATCCCATAGGGTTGTTAGCAGGAAAGCATTCTGTAAACTTCAAAGACCTATAGAAATGTGAGCTATTATGAAGACCTGGTCAAGCCTACACATCAGAATCTCCTCCTTTATGCATCCTCAGCCCCTGCCTCTGCTTCGAATCTTCGCTGATGACTCCAGCTCTCATTAATCTCTTCCTTCTCTAATTTCCCTTGCAGTCACATTTGCCATCTGTGCTGCATTTTATCACATCTGAGCTTGTTCTCTCTTTTTCACCTTCATAGCTTAGCTCTTCATCTAGATTGTCAGCTTCTTGGGGGCAAAAGCCACGTTACATTTCTTTGGTATACCTGCACAGTGGAACTGTAGTAAAGGTTGTCATTAAAGAAATACATGATAGAGAAATAAGATGGACTGGTTGTGTGGTGAGAGAAAGGGATAAACAAGGGATGGTTCTCCTGCTCCACTGGTGTACTTATGACGTCAAGAAAAATCAAGGAAGGGCCCTCAGAACATTGGGTGCACTCCCTGTAACTTACATGAAGACATGAAGACATGACCAAGAGTGGCATGGAATGGCCAAGCATTGATGGGCTGTAATCTGTATTACAAGAAGGCAGTTCTACAGCATCTGAGTATTCTTCATGGCACCTGGAACAGTACCAGGCACAAGAGATAGCACAGCAGAGGAACGGGAGCTCAAGCCTTAGCATCAGAACATGTTGTTTCCCACCTGGCCTCAACACTGATTGGGGCTTGACTTCTCAAAATCATTAAAGCCATAAGAGAGCCTTAGTCTCCTCACTTGTAAAATGGTCATCGGGGTACTTGTCCTACCTTGAGAAAGTGTTCTTCAAACCTTACTCACTCTCAGGATAGGAGATGGGCAGCTAGGGAGCGCTCAGTGACAGCATGTTAACAAAGGTTTATTAAATGTCTGCTATCTACAAGGTACTGTTTTAATCACTGATAACAAGATCCACCTACAAATCACTCAGAAGCATTCATTAAGTGCCAACTATTCTGTGTCAGGCCCCGTGTTCAAGATCAAAGATAAAAGTCTCCTGCCCTTCCATCACAGATATAGAGCAGAAGGGAACCTCAGAGACTACCAAGTTCAACTCCTTTATTTTACAGATAAGAAAACTGAGGCCTTGAAAGGTGAGGTAACTTGAGATGGTCACTTATGACTGTGCCAACTTTTAAAAATGGACTCTGAGGAAGGGAGTCATTACTTGTAGACATTCTTATTCCTTGGCATAAATTCAGCGTTTCTGTAACAAGTTTTTACCATTCCCCTAAGCCTAGGAAACAAGTAATCTCATGGACAAGGTTACCATGACCAACTCTAAAATCCCAATTAAAGGATTTATGTAGTCTGTGGGTGAATTCAGAATTCAAACAGCTGGCTTGCTACTAGATTTTCTTATTCCCAGTCCTAAACTAACATTTCAAGATGGTGGAAGATAGGTAGGGAACTCCATTCTACAAGATGTGATTCACACATGAACCAGGACCTATAGACTTCACAAAGCCATACAGAGAGATGACATTTCTATAAAGCTGTAAGGTTTGCAAAACACTTCATATGCTTTGTTTCATTTGACCCTCACAACAACACTGAGAGGCAGGTGCTATTATCATCCCCATTTTACAGATGAGGAAAGAAAGGCACAGGGAGCATCACCATAGGTCTACAGCTGAAGGAACCTCAAAGGCCCAGCCCTTTCATGAGCAAACTGAAGCCAAGCAACTTCTCCACTCTCACACAGGGAGTAATGATCAGAGGCATGATTTGAACTCGGTTCTTTGATTCTTGACTCCTGATTCAGCGCTAGTTCCCTGGACCACATATGTGCCTGGCCAAGGTCACACAGGCAGAAAAAGTAGAGGGAAGGGGAAAGGAGGAGAAGAAGAAGGAAGAAAAGACTGGAGAGCAGAAGAGGGATGGACAGCTAGATGGATAATAGAGATATATATAGAGAGGATATATAGATAGACAATATTTACAGTGTTCTAAAAGTCTTAGTGTAATTTTAAGTTTTAATAACATACTCACATACATATACATATATAATTTTTTTCTCCCTCCTTGAATGCAAGGACTATATAAATTTTTCTGTTGTAGAGCCTGGGCAGCTAGGTGGCATGGTGGACAGAATGTCAGGCCTGGAGTCAGGAAAATCATCCTACCTGAGTTCAAATACAACCTCAGACACTTATTAGCTGTATCACCCTAGGCAAGTCACTTAACCCTGTCTGACTCAGTTTTCTCATCTGTCAAGTGGGGATAGTAATTCACCTGACTGGGTCATTGTGAGAATCAAATGAGATAACATTTGTAAAGCATTCTGCCAACCTTAGAGGGTCATTTAAATGTTTGATATTGCCATTGCTAATGCCCACTATCCTAGAATGGAATAGGCTGTCTTGGGTAGATGGTGGATGGTGAATGTCTCCCTCATGTGAGCTTTGCAAGCAAAAATCTGACTACTTTTTGGCAATGCTGGAGAGAAAATTCTTCAGGTCTGGGCTGCAATTCCAGCTCTGACATTCTGTGATTCTGTGGTCCCTGATAATACCTGAGGACCCTTTCTCCTGGAATCTTGCAATACTGTGAAATAGCTTTAGAGGTCACTAGTTGGCACAATCAACAGAACATGGGGCTTGGAATCAGTGTAGAACTGAGTTCAAATACTGCCTCAGACACTTACCAGCTGTGTGACTTTGTGTAAGTTACTGAAACCCTCTCAGTCTGTTTCCTTGTCTATAAAATGAGGGGACTGGTCTCTAAAGTCCTTTCTGGCTCTAAGTCTATGATCCTAACTGATGCAAAGTGAAATGAGCAGAACCAGGAGGTCATTATACACAGAAACAACAATGTTGCATGAATAATTTAGTTATTCTCAGAAATACTGTGATCCAAGAAAATTTTGAAGGACTTATGATAAAAGGTACTGTTCATCTTCAGAGGAAGAACTCAATGCAGATCAAAGATACTTTTTCTTACTTTATTTTCCTTGAGGTCTTTTGGTCTGTGTTTTCTTTCACAGAATGACTTACATGGAAATGTGTTTTGCATGACTACACATGAATAACCTATGTCAAATTGTTTGCCTTCTCAATGGAGGGGAGAGAGGTAGAGAATTTGGAACTCAAAATTTGAAAAGAAAATGTCAAAAAAAAATTTTTCCATGTTATTAAAAATCAATAAATCTATGATTGTAGGTAAACAGATATCAGCCATTTAGATCACAGGTTGAAAGGAAATTGAAAAGAAAAGAAGCATGAAGGGTTACATATCAGGGTTTGTGAAGAAAGAGTGAGACAGATTCAGATGAAGCTAGAGACAGAGAAAGACAGAGACAGGGAGAGACAGAGAAGGTGGGGGAAGAGGGAGACAAAGAGAGAGCAAGAGACAGAGACAGAGTCAGAGACAGAGAGACAGAGAGGAGAGAGAGAGGAAGCTGGAAGTTCCCAAAGACAAATGCCATCCACTTCCTCTCTTGCTTGGGAAAAAGCCTGGTGATGTGGGGATATGCTTACCTTGGATCTGGTTCTTGACTGCTGAGCACAGAGTAGGAAGAATGTTGCTAGAGAGACCCTCCAGGATGTTGAAATCTTCAATGCTAAAAAGGAACTTCTCTAAGGGTTTGCTAGCTATTGTCTCCAGTTCCTGGACATCTTGGACATTGATTCCCACCACATAGATTGACACACCACTGTCCTTCAGCTTGCTGGCTGCCTCGGCCACCTCATCGTTGGACTCCCCATCTGTCACAAGGATCACTACCTGAGGGACGTTGTCCTTGGCTCGGCTGCCCGCTGATTCGATGAAATAGGTAGTCCTGAGAAAGTCCAGGGCGCTCCCGGTTCGGGTCCCTCCAGTCTGGTAGGGGAGATTTTGTATCTGCTCCAGCACGTCACTCTTCAGAGGATATTGATTGAGCAGAAATGCCTTGTAGATGTTATCGCTGAACTGGGCCAGCCCAACGCGGACCTGATCCCTGCCAATCTCAAGGCCCGACACCAACGAGTAGAGGAAGCTTTTCACTTTCTGGAAGTTACCAGGGCCTATACTTGTGGAGCCATCCACCAAGAAGACCAGGTCAGCTACAGCTGCTTTTCTGCAGGCTGGGGTTGGAGAAGGGAGAACAACAGTGATGCAAAGTGAACATTCTCGGACCTACCATCTCAGTAGCTGCATGACTCTGAACAACTGACTGAACCTCTCTTTGCCTCAGTTCCCATATCTGTAAAATGAGGGAATAGATTAGCTTCCCTCAGGGTCATAAATCTCAAGCATGCAAAGATGAGGACCAAATATACAGGAAAACTCTCTTTTAACAGTAACCTGGCAAACAATGGTAAAGTGATCTGGCCCCAACTTATCTGTCCAGCCTTATCTCACATTATGACCCTTCACACTGTGTTCCAGCTTGACTGGTCAGTGTTCTGTTCCCCACTCCATGTCTTACCTTCTCCTGTCCTAGAGGCAACTGGGTGGCACAGGGGATAGAGTGTTAGACCTGGAGTCAGGAAGACCTGAGTTCAAATTCAGCCTCAGAAATTTACTAGCTGTGTGGCTCTGGGCAAGTCACTTAACCTCTGTCTGCCTCAGTTTCCTCAATTGAAAAATGGAGCTAAGAATAGCACTTAGCTGTCAGATTAAATGATATATCTGTAAAGTAGATTCTTCAATGTTTATTCCCACCCTCCTCCTTGGGCAGTTCATGCTGGCCTCGGTGCCTGCCTAGAGTGACCTTCTGTTGATATCTCTCCAGTCCTTCAAGACCCAATTTAGAAACCACCTCCTCCAGGAAGTCTTCCCTATTTCCTTCCACCCACAGCCCCATTTACTGAGCTCTACCTCATCACACTTCTCACAGCTGTAACACTCTCCTGTTGTTTCTGTGCGGTTTCAGTCCTATCCAACTCTCTGTGACTCCATTTGGAATTTTCTTGACAAATGCACTGGAGTGGTTTGCCATTTTCTCCAGGTCATTTTACAGGTGAGGAAACTGAGGCAAACAGGGTGAAGTGACTTGCCCAAGGTCACGCAGCTAGGAATTGTCTGAGACCAGATTTGAGCTCAGGAAGAGTCTTCGCCTTTCCAGGTTCGGCACTCTTTCAGCTGTGCAGCCTAGACCCCTCTGAAGCTATTTCACAGACTCTCTGGTGAAAGAGTGTTCAAGAGGAATAGCAGAATCACAGCCTGTCAGAGTGGGAAGGGAGCTCAGAGTTCATCTTATCCAGCCTAGGCCTGATGGAGAACCCCCTGGACAGCACCCCAGCAAGTATCTTTGTATCCTGAGAACTTTTAAGGAAGAGCTCACTAAGTGTCTCCTGAGTGCACGTCCAGTGAATTACAGCCTCTTCAAATAAGATGATGGCATAGAGGAAGCCCTTTGAGAACTTCAAAATGCTATCTGAATACCAGCTGTCTTGATCCTCATGACCTGAGATTCTCTGGGTGGGGAAGGGGGAGAAGAAAGAAGGGAACATCCAAAGGACTACCTGGAGAGACTTGGGATCCCTGCTGAGTCATCTCCACTACTGTGCTGCACAGTGCCAGCAACACATGTTGGGAAAGGTCATCTAGGAAAGAGACATCAGCTGCCACAAAGGCAAACTTGTCATCAGGATCACTCGCTATCTCCCTGAGCTCAGAAGAGACAGCACCTTGGAGGCCAATGGCGTACAGCAGGACACCTGCCTTCCTGACCATCTCAGCTGGCCCTCTGATGTCATCCTGAGTTGGCCCCTCGGTGATCAACACAGCAAGCTGGGGGACCCCTTGGTGTATCCGATTCCCTGCCATTTCCGAGAAGTGGTTGTCCAGCATAAACCGCAAGGCCCGGCCAGTTTGGGTACCACCACGTCTGAAGGTCAATCTCTGGATATGCTTCAAGACGTCTTCCTTGAGTTGATAAGTATTGAGGGAAAACTCCGTGCTGGGCATGTTGCTGTACTGGATCAGGCCTACTCTGATTTTATCTTTGCCAAGGTTAAGGCCCTTGACTAATGTAGACAAGAAGTCTTGAACATTTCGGGATTTTTCTGAGCCTCTGCTGGTATCCACCAGGAACACAACATCTGCGACGGAAGCTTCCCTACAGACTAGAAAAGATAAGCTGTGAATTTAAGGGAAGCCATGCAAAACTGAAACATTTAGATCAATATAGAGATCGATTTGGCCAAAAAGAAAAAGGGACATGGGTCAACTCAATCTGTTTCCCACCTCTTCATCCCTCTCTGACCTTCCCTTCCCACCTTGGCCATGTCTGACCAGATCAGTCAAATCAGTTGACTTGGAGTAAACAGGAAAAAAAATCTTTCCTTCCCTCTGTTTTCCCATACCATCCTCCTCCCACTCCATGCCAACTACAGACAGAACGCCAAGATGGGTGAAAAAGTGTTGCTGACAAGAAATAGAGAAACTGTCCTGGGATGGTTTTAGTCCAAAATCAAAATGCTGCCATCTCATATTAGAGGATCATAGACCAGAGTCAGCAGGGCCCTCAGAGGTCATCATAACCAACTCCTTACGTTTCCAAGTGGGGAAACTGAGGCCCACGAAGGTTACATGACATGTCCAGTGTTACACAGGTTGAAATTTGAGCCCATGTCTTCCTATTCCACTGCCTTCTCTTTCTACTGTAAAGCTCTCGCTCAGTCCTTCATACCATTAGCACTTTTTGTATAGAGACTAGGAGCTGTCAAATCACAAGCAGGATTATTGTCTTCTAGGGAAAAACTACCTGAGATGGACACTAGTAGAAAAAAATGAAAAGATGCAATGAAGTCCAATGCTTGCCTACTTCCAGGATTCTCACCTGTACTGATGTAGGGACTCTCTCCACTAACATTAGATCATCACAGATGGTCTTCAAAAGTTAGTGTTTCCTAATGTTTAGTCTCCCTGTGGTCAGCCTGGGATGGGCCTCTCTGGTTTAAACTAGGGGAGTCATCAGACAACAAATTTACATTCCCTTATTTCTCTATACTTTAAATCTTTCCAAAAGACTATTGGACAGATAGAAAACAAGAAAGAACTCAGCCAGGTAGATTTCTCTATTGGATCCAAATGACAAAAATACTAAAGAAAAACACTAACAAAAGTCAATTCAGTCCAATTGAACATTGATTAATGAATTGAATCAGAATTAATTAAATTTAAAATCATTATCCTAACAACTGCCCTCCTTATATATCACTGTGGGACAGCTGGTAATGCGGTAGATTGAGTGCCAGACCTAAAGATAAGAGGACTCTTCTTTCTGAGTTTAAATCTGACTTCACACACTCACTAATTAGCTTGTGACTCTGTTTGCTTTGCTTTCTTCATCTGTAAAATGAGCCAGAGAAGAAAATGACCAACCTCTCCAGTATCTTTGTCAAGAAAACCCCAAATGGGGTCAAGGAGAGCCAGATGTGACTGAAACAAAAGTACAATTAAAAAGTATATCACTTTTCAAATTATATCTTACTTGAATCTCATAACAACCTTCCATGGAATCATGTAAAAATCACATGTGTAGTTCTCCCCATTTTACAGACAAGGATCCTGAGAGACATTAAATGTCTTGCACATAGCCACACAACTTGGAAGTGTCCAAGGTGAGATTCAAACCCAAACTTCTCCTAATTCTGTATGAAAGTCCTTGTGTGCCTACACCTCACTGCCTCTCATTCATCAAAATCTCATCTTTTGAGACTTACTTCCCAGTTACAAATTCTACATGAATTCTTCATGAATTCCACATGCTGGTGTTGATGCCTAAAATCCCATTCCATGTCTGTGATTAGGCTGTCTACCACGGCCCTGAATGTTCTTGGTCTATTCTGTAGAGATACCTGATGCCTTACACTTACATAGGTGAAAAGCCACCTCCTACTATAAGCCTATTCATATCCCCTTAGTTGTTACTGCTTGCCCACCCCAACCCTAAAAGGATTTTGCAATTTTTTAATGTATTTACCAAATCACATAAATATTGTTCCCCTCTGTAAAAAGTAAGATACTTGAAGTTGTGGATTATTTCAATTTTGTCTTTGTGTCCATGAAGCCTAGGATAGTGCCTAGAACACAGTCAGTTTTTAATAAATAGCGGTTGAAATGAATTGAATGAGAGATCAAAGGAATCTGAGAGATGGTAGCATTCCAGATCAACTCTACCAACTCATTTCACCTTAAAGATGAAGGATCATAGATCTAATAAATCCATTCAATCCAATCCAATCCAATAAACATTAATTAAGTGCCTATTATGTGCTAGACACTGTGCTAAGTGCTGGGGGTACAATTAGTAAAAACAAAGTTCTAGAGCTGGTCTATATAGAGCGGTATATATATATATATATATGTAGCTCAAAGGATAACTAGCCCAAGCCCTCATTTCACAGAGGAGAAAACTGAGGCCCCTCTCAGTGGGTTTTTATATCCCACCTCTGACACCTCAGGAAAGGGAAGTGACTCAATTTGAATCTGTTTTCTGATTCCAAAACCAGGGTACTTTCCACTGAAGAGGTGATGAAAGTCACTTGCATCAGATCAGGCACTGAGTCACTCAGCCAGGACCAGATGTATTAAGGTTTTTCGGTCCCCATACCAGATTCCCTCTAATCTCTCACACTTACAGATACACAGAGCATCCTAAGAGCACCCTAAAGATGAAGGGCCCTGGGGAAAAGAGAATATAGAGAAGGATATAACATAGAGAGGGGGGAAAGTTAGCATTAGTTAATCAAGGAAGCTTTTGTCAACAAGATCTCACAGATTCTAGGAGCAGTTCACAAAGCCTTTATAAGGAAACAGAACATGGAAAATGGAGTGGAGCTAGTGATTACCACTGGAATCCAATTCTACCTTCTTTCTGCCTGGAAGAAAGAACACCACTCTGCTCACTGGAGAGAATTACAAGCATAGTGCCCTTCCAGAATTCTCATTACAATAAAGAGAAATAAAATACAGACTACCAAGTCCCTGCTTCTCATTCTCAGTTATCAGGAAATACCCCTTAGCTAAACACAGAAAACCTGTTTGGCAAATATTAATTGGTTCAATTTGCACAAGGATTTAGGCGACATCAAGAGGTGTATTGTGCTTCAGACATCATTTCTTTCTCTGCTGTCCACAAAAGCTACTCCCTTCTTTATTTTCTTTGTCATATTTTTGAATTATAATAAGCCTATTTACTACCAAAGTTCCAGTTCATTGT
The DNA here is from genome assembly GCA_023548195.1 of Bettongia penicillata ogilbyi. Classification (NCBI taxonomy): domain Eukaryota; kingdom Metazoa; phylum Chordata; class Mammalia; order Diprotodontia; family Potoroidae; genus Bettongia; species Bettongia penicillata. Next base: position 1,648,720 of record JAJHZJ010000718.1, read on the forward strand.
CATGTTGGAGATGAAGACAAAATTCAGATGGCTTTAAGTTAGCTTAGACAGAGCTTATTTTTTTCCACAAAGACTCATTACTGTATTCAAATACATAAACCTCCATGAGATATCCATGGAAAACTATAAAGGATCAGACAATCTTTTCTTAATTAGCCTTTCATTTGCCCCAACAACCTATTAAAATGAAAATGAAAAAACTGGAAAAGTATCACCAGCTATAGATAAAGCCATCAAATCTCAGAATCTACGTCAATCGCAGAAAGTACTCCTACTCTCCTGGTAGCCCTGCCAAACAAATGAATCAACAAACAAAATGAAATAAAATGCACATTAACATGTCTACAAAATATATTTTCTGTGCTGACCAAAATCTTCAGACTCATTTATTAACTTCTGCCTTAATAGTTGTGAGTTATATTTTTTAAAAATGAAATCACACATCCACAGTTCAGCCAGGGGATACCTATAGACACAGAAGGAACACAGCACAGTAGAGGGAATGTTGGCTTTGGAATCTGAAAGTCTTAGTTTGGGACCCAGCTCTTCTGATTAGCTCTATGTTCTTGTTCTTGTTCTATCTCTCTGTCTCTGGGCCTTGGTTTTCCCATTTGTAAAGTAAGAGATTGAACTCAGACGGCTTCTAAGGTCCCTGCCGAATGATCCTACCTTTCAAATGACTTTTTTCATATTTTATTAATTGTAGATTCTTCTACCCCCTTTTTAGCTTTTCATTGAGACTATGCTGCTATCACCACATGGTTACCAATGTAATAATTATCATACAAACAGAATCAGGAAATACATATTACCCTTTATCTGTGGCTTTACTGAGAAGAAGGTAGCTGCCAAGAGAATGACCAAAAACAGGGGTTGCGATGCATCCATGCCAGTACCAGACCTAGGAAAAGAAAGAAACTAGGAGTAAGATGTCTTCTAAAAGAAGAACAAAGCCTTCAAAACAATCGAGAAAAATCAAGCATCATTGCTTTGAGAGTGCTGAGAGCAAGTGGCCGGCAAGTCCAATGTGGCAAGGATTTTTAAATGTCCCAAGCAGGGCCTTCATAACTCAAATCTCTCAAAACATACACACACACACACACACACACACACACACACACACACACACACACACACGAGGAGAATGATGGGCTAAGGGGCAGAATTCCTATGTCACAGTCTAAAATGAGTGGGCAGAAAATAAATATTTCAAGAGGGTTGTGCTTGTATAAAATCAAAATTCAACAACTAGATAAACATTTGTATCCACTTGTAAATACATTTAACATTCAGGAGGACATCTGTCCTTGACTCAGCCTGAAAATATTTTCTGTGATATCTCTCTGAAGCATCTAGATGTTAAATGTGCTTCCTGTGATTTTTTTAATTACATCCCCATTCCCAGACTACATTAGCCCAAAAAAACAGAACATATGGAAAAGAAACTGTCCTTTAACAGACTCTCCCTCCATCCTTTCCTACGTGCTCATAGGGCTCCCACTGCCACCTAGTTCAGGCTCCATCATTACTCTTGCCTAGACTGCTGCAAAAGCTTCCTGACCGTCTCCTAGCTTCCAGTCTCTCGTCTCCAATCCATCCTCCACACTGTTGCCAAAATAATCTTTCTACTACTCGGCCCTCATCTTGTCATTTCCCTGGGCAAAAATGGGTAATGTCTCCCTAATGGCCTACACAACAAAACATAAACACCTTAGTTTGACCTTAAGGCTCCCCACAATTTGCCTCTGACCTACCTAGTCTAAAAGGACTTAGTTCATTCTCTTGCCTTTCATACTAGTTGTTCCACAGACTTAATCTTTATTTCCCATTCTTTATTCATCATTCTCCCTGCCAGAAATACGCTCACTTCTCAACTTTACTTTTCTGAATTCTTATCTTCCATCAAGGTCCACCTCTTATTAAAAGCCTTGACTGATTTCCTCAGTTGTTAGTAGCGTGAGCTCCCTCTTTAAACCACCTTGTACTTACTTCTCCGTGGACGTGTTCCACCTGCCCCACAAAATATAATCTCCATGAGAGCAGCACTTGTTCACTTTGTATCTTTGCATAGTAGGCACTTAATGAACATTGCTGAATTTTTACAACCAAACACAAAGTCAAAATGAGATAATATTGGAGCCTGCTCGGTCCTGTGCTTGGAATACAGTAGGTGTTACATAAATGCGCGTTCACCATTTTTCTTTAGAGAAGTTACACATGAAGTTTTTCCTGAACCCCTCCCTAGAGCAGACCAAGTCTGACTCCTGATGGTTCAGGTTCAAGTTTGGGATGAAAAAAAGCATCCCTAGATGAGAATTAACAAAAAGGAAGTTTAGTTATCTGCAGCATAGAAAGGAATATTCAGCAAGCATTGATACAACTGAGTGTAGCTTCCCTGACTCTGGATTAGCCACATTATTTGCTGGTCAGGAGCCTGAGGGAACTGCTACTGAGCTCTTCTGTACTTTGGCCCAAGCCAATACTTCTTGAGGATAATTTCAGATCCTTTTAAGAAAAAACAACAGCTAGCCTACCTGGCAGGTATTACTCTTACTATGTCCCTTCACCCACCTTGTGGGCATTTTGAATACACTTATTTGTATACAAGTAGCCTCCCTGATAAAATGTAATCTTTAGGGCAAGGACTAAATGTTCATTTTTCACTTTGTACTCACAGTGCTTAGCACAATATCTGACACAGATATCACTAAATAAATGTTAATTGATTATTTGATTGACTGGCTTATGGATTGAATTTGGATAGGGAATATTTCTTTCTCTTTTGTTTTTCTAACTGGTCTCTCTCACAAATATCTTCAACACTATACCAATTCTCTCCACATTCAGGGTCATCCCTACTCAGATACTACCAAACCTTCTCTCTGATCATATTATACCTCCTGGCTCCAGCCTCTGCTTTCCACCTGGTACTCAGTGCCCATCCTGGAGCCCTGGGCTCCTGAGTATTTACAATTTCCCATATGTAGTACAGCTCCAGACCCACCATGTTGCTTTCTGTCCATCTTCATTTCAAGTCATTGCCTGTGTATTCTTCACAAGTTGATGCCTCTTCCACTGCCAGCTCTGGAAACAATAATCAAATCACCATTTTTATTCCTGGAAAAGATGAATCAATCAGTTGTCCTGTGGCTCCATTCACCATCCCAAAGATTTTCTAGCCAAAACACTTCCCCCGTCCTCATTCCCGTGACACATGCTATCTTATGCAAGCTTTTGGAGGGCAAGGACTATCTAGCTTTTTGTATTTATAACCCCAGGACTTAATATAGTGCCCAAGGTACAAAGTAAGCACTTTATAAGTGCTTTTCATTCATTCATTCTGGAGGAACCCTCCAAGAAGTATTTCCCAGCCAGAAATTTTTCCAGCTTTCCCAAGAATCCACTTCTTTTGACAGGGAAAGCCCATGAAAGATCTGTCTGTGGAAGGAATGTTAAGTTCATGCTCCAAATTATTCTATCAAACATATCTTCCTAAAGAGAAGATAACTTCAAAAAATCCTGGCAATCATTATTTTAATTGTAGCAGGAAATAATACATTAATATTAAAAATTCTTGGGTTAGCTAGGTCAGGTAGAAAATAAACTAGAAGAGGATCTATTCTTCCATTATCTTCACTATTAGTATTACCATAATTGTTATTATTCATGGAAATGAGAAATTAGAAGAGTACAAGCCAATAATTACTGTTTTCAGTAATAAATCACAGCAACCATTAAGGGTAACTACTGCAAAGACCAACAGCTTTTTATAATCACAAGGCAACTGGGTGTGTGTTTAATGGCCATGAGGCAAAGGATCTTTGTGCATTCGGCACTGAATAGTAATGATATCCTACACCAAATATACTCTGCCCTGGTGACCATATACCTGGCATTACTGTCTTGGTTTTCGCTGCTGAAGCAGTTTTATACCTCACTGTTTATCAGTGAAGATGAAGACAAGAGCCACAGATTCTATTACCAGTAGGAGATCCCTCCCATGGGACAGATTTTAGGTAAAACAGGTTCACAAGGGGAATCCGGGTCCCTAATTTTTAATTGGAATTTCTCCAGGAGTCTTAAGAACCAAGGTACTTTTTTTATAAAACATGTCTCAACCAACAGGCATACTGGAGCAGTAAATAATCTTTGGGCTGGGTTAGGAGTGACCTCCAAAGTCATCTAGTCCAAAAAGAGAGTCAGAGCACAATGTAATTTATCACTTCATCTCTCTGGGCCTCAGTTTTCTCATCTGGAAAATATGACTGTTGCACTAAATGATCTCTAAGTTTTCTTTCAACTCTTAATCTATGATCCTATAAACTTTGACCCCAAATAGAATCTTTCCCACAACCTCAACAAATAGTCACTTAGCCTCTGCTTAACCAACTCCAGTGAAGCAGAACCACCCACAAGGACCAACTTTTCTGTTTTCAGAGAGTTTTAAATTTTAGGAAACTTTTTTCCCTAACATTAAGCCAAAATCTTTGATGTCACTCATAGTCTTACCTTGAAATATGGTGCCAGCAACTAACTTTTCACTTCTAAAACATACCCAGAGAGAGCATTGTTAAAGCCAGGTAGAAATGGAGAGGCCTCCCTGGACATCCAAAATGGAACTCTACACACCAACCCCTTAATCAAATGCCTTGTCTGATGGTAATTTTTTAAATGGTGGGTAAGGTTTGAGAATCAACCTTCTACTGGATATGAAACTTGTACAAAATATGAGTTCTTAGAAGTTGCTGGACCTTACAGAAATGTTTTGCTGATGTGCCTTAAAGGAAAGGTAATGGGCTGGGGAGAAGAAATAAAAAATTTCCTCATCTTAAACTATAAATGGCCTTGACCTTAGTTGATTAAAGTTGAATTTCAAATCCCCATATAAATTAGAGAGACATTTGGGGAAAGAGGAAAAGCATACAGGACAGGTAGGAGAATTTGGAGTCTCATTCCAGTTCTGTTATTAACAAGCTCTTTTAACTTTGAGAACTTAATTTACTTCTCCCAGGCTTAGTTTCCCCATCTGTAAAATAACAAGGTTGAGTGCAACGATCTCTACGATGATTTCTAGGATATACAACTTGCTCCACTCTAATACAACCTTCCCACTTCCCACTCAAAACTGTAAGTAGAATGGGGCAGATGGGGTTTTGACTCAGTATGCCAATATTTGTCATATGCGTTCCTTCAGCAACCAAGCTGTTACAAGGGTATGATTTGTGCTCTTTAACCCAGGCTCATGTCTTACTCCTTGTCCTAGACGCCGAAATCACTAGCTTGGCTCTTTTTCCACCTCTGACCCCCACATTTATACCAAATCAGAGCCAACTTCATCCGGATCTACTGTCCCTTGGCTTCTCCCTGTCCCCCCATCAACTTCTGTCCAGTTACTGCTGATTCCAGAGCTAACCTTAACTCTAACATGTGCCATTTAAATGATCACCTCATCACCCTCCTATGAACCCTTATTCACCCAGCCTGCTGCTGTTTTGCACCTAATAATCCTCAACCCAGAATAATTCCACCCAGGGTCTACCCTTCTATCCTTGGGCAGCAGCTCTGGAGAAAGGCTACAAATCAAGAACACCCTCATTTGAGTCCCATAATCCTTCTGTTGTTATCCTTTAATAGTGTCTGACTCTCTGTGACTCCACTGGGGGTTTCCTTCTTCAACTCAATTTACAGGTGGGGAAATGAGGCAAAGAGTGTTAAGTAACCTACCCAACGTCACACAGCTAGTAAATAATCTATTTTGCTCTTACTGACTCTCTATTTCACTCTCCACAGGTACCAATTCAAATACTTCTCTCTAATCTCAAGTCACACACTTTCCTCCCATACTGAAAGCGGGGGATCAAAACACATAATTCAACAAAAAAGTAGAGCACTTTGAGATCGTCGAAGTTCTTTACAAAGATGATCTCATTTTATCATTGCAACAGCCCTGGGAGGAAGGAGCTATTATTATCATCCCCATTTTACAAATGAATAAAATGAGCCCAACAGAGATTAAGTGACTTGCCCAGAATCAAAAAACCAGGTTAAGTGTTGGAGGCTGGATTTCGTTTCAGCTTTTCCTTACTCCAGGTCCAGCGTTCTAGCCACTGAACCACCTAGATGCCTTCATTAAGGTTAACCCAGAGAAGCCCCCAAAACTCCCTTTCTTCTCTTCACAGAACCTTCTGATGAGGTTCAGACTCTGGGAACTTCCTTGAGCTCCCCTGGAATCTCCCTGTAGAAACCGACTTTTCATACTCAAATTGAGCTCTCCCTGTATCCCCTCACAGAATCTGGCCTTTCATACTCAAATCTGTGACCATTGTCAGTTATCTCCTGATTGCCCTACCTGCTTTCCACCTAGGTACCCCCTTGTCTGATGTTTGTTGATTACCTCCAGTTGTTTCCAGCCTTTGAACCTCCTTGGAGGCCCTTCCTGAACTTCTTCCCCCATCACTCTACACTGCCAGACCACCCTCACCCCCACCCTCCATCCCTCCTATATTCTTTTCTGTATTTAAGTCCCACCTTGCCTCCATGAAGGCACTCAGATTCAATCCAGCTCAGACTGTCTAGCTGGGGTTCGATCTGGCCCGCTTGTGAATATAAGCATTACAAATACTTAGGTTCCTTAAGAGGCAACCCAATTTGGCGGATTCTTAATAAATTTTGTTTTCTTTGGCTTTAAGAAGGCTTGAGTCTAATTCATTCAAGCACGACTCGGACTGTCCGTATTTTGGGGTCCGGATCACCTCGGAACTTCTTCATTTTTGGTTCCCTGGTCCGGAAAGCTGCTAATCTCAAGTTCTTCTCTTCAAACTGGAAGGTATGTAAGCCTCCCCCTCTCCCTATCCCCTACTTGCTCTCCAAGTACCTTGGAAACAGATTTTCAGACCTGGCTTCAGGCAGAGTCTCTGAACTTTCTGGGCGCTAGAGAGTTAGAGACTCAGGTTGTCGGTCCATTGGTGAGGCAGTGCACCTGGGAATTCTCTGGATTTCCTGGGCGCAGGGAAATCAGGGAAAACTCGGTTAGTGGGTGTCTAGATCTCTGAACTTTCTGGGCGCTAGAATGTTAGAGACTCAGGTTGTCAGTCCAGAGGCCGTATTTGAGGCTGTGGACCTGGGCATACCCTCCAAAGCACATTTCTCTGAACTTTCTGGGCGCTAGAAGGTTAGGGAAACATCAGTTAAGTGAGTGCCCAATTCTCCGGATTTCCTGGGCATAAGGAAATCCGGGAAAACGTGGCTATTTTTTTCTTCTTGTTTTTTTTTCTCAAGGCTTACTTGCACGTCCTCCTTTTAGGAGGGGGGGTGGAACTTCCAGCCCCACAGAAAAAAAAATGGGACAAAATTCATCAATCCCAAGGAATTTGCTTCCTGGTTGCCTTTTACAAAATTGGAAAAAATTTAACTTCTCTAAAGACCTTAAAAAGAAAAAGTTGATTTTCTTTTGCAACACACTTTGGCCTCAGTATCACCTGGAGGACAACGAAGTGTGGCCCATATTTGGGACCTTACAATGTAATATCCTTTTACAATTACAATTATATTGCCTCCAAAAGGGAAAATGGATAGAAATACCTTACATAAGGGCTTTGGTCGAACTCTCTCAGGACCCCATTCTCAGAACAGATTGTAAGATACTTGTAGCTAAAGCCGTCCCACAAAAGGGAAATGGGGGTGAATTGGATGTTTTGGATGACCCTCTGTTTATGGCTCCTAGGGTCTCGGCCTCACTTCCTCCCCTATCTCCATTCCCAAGCCCCGCTTAGTTCCAGCCTCAGGGCTTGCTGAGGTGCAGCCCCTCTCACTGGGGCAACACTCACTCAGACCTCAGGCCACACCCCCACGGCAGTCTCTACAGTCTGTAACCCACCCCTCCTTGAGGACTCTACCTCAGTCCCCAACTCTGGATCTTGCTGGGGTGCTCCCCTCCGCAGCCCCTCCTGCTGGGGCAACATTCACTCAGGCCTTAGGCCCTGCTCCTGTGGCACTCTCTGGGGCATCTCCCCCTTTGACCCCTACTCTTCGTCAGGCACCAGCAGATCTTTCCCCTTGCCAGCCAGATCCCCTGGCCCTGCAGCCTCATCCAGCTCAGCAGGCATTCCCCAGCCCCCCCTCACAAGAAGTGGGACTTCCCATCTTCCTCCACTAGCATCAGGGTTGTTTCCCTTGAGAGAAGTGCCTACCCCACCCAGTGGGACAACCAGGGTGCGTGTTGCGCTCTCTCTTTCAGATCTCACTCAGATTAAAGAGAAACTGGGGAGATACTCGGAAGACCCCACTAGGTTTACTGAGGGTTTTAGGGACATATCCCTACAATCTGAATTTTCTTGGAAGGATCTGCATATTCTTTTCTCTGTCTGTTGTACCACTGAGGAGAAGGGGAGAATTTGGGAACATGCCCAAATGTTTGGGGATCATATGGCTAGCAATAATCCCATAAAATACCCCCCTGGAACAGCTGCTGTTCCCACGAGTGACCCCAGATGGGACTATCAAAAGAGCGAGGATAGGGGGAAAAGGAATCATATGGTATTTTGTTTGCTAGGGGGCCTAAAAGTCGCATTTAAAAAGCAGGTAAACTTTCAAAAAATTAGGAAAATTACTCAGAAAGAAAAGGAAAACCCTGCCCTTTTTCAAAACCGGCTAGTAGAAGCTATTAAAAAGCAAACAGATTTGGATCCTGACTCCATAGAAGGGGCAGCAATCCTTAACATGTATTTTATTAATCAGTCCACCCCAGATATTAGGAGGAAACTGCAGAAATTGGTAATGGGACCCCAAACACCTCAGGCCCAGTTACTGGAGATGGCCTTTGGAGTCTTTAACAACAGAGGCCTTGTTGTAGCACAGGAAAGAGAAGGAAGGAGAAGGGCCAGGGAACATGCTCAACTCTTGGTTGCTGCCGTGACCAGGAAAAGACCCAGGGAGCACCCCTCCAGGGAACCCCCTTGGAGGAAGGACAGCTACTCGGGCAGTGGGGAAACTTGCTTTTGTTGCCACAAGGAGGATCACTGGTCCAAGAAGTGCCCCTCCAGGGCAGCCCCCCAGAGGGAGCCCCAGGAACCAATGCCTGTGGAACCGTGCCCATGTGACCAGAAGGGACATTGGAGGAAGGATTGTCTCTCAGGACGGAAAAGTGGTGGAGCCACCCCCCAGTACCCTGTCCTCCAGTCTTCTCAAGACTTGGAAAGATGGGAAAGCCTGGGTGCTGGCAGTGCTCCCACTTTCTCCACCTCTCTCATCAAGCCCTGGGCAAAAACAAAGGCTGAAGGTAAAGTTACCCACTTTAACATGGCTAAGATCTCTGCTTTAACCAGTTACTCTGGCCCTACCCATCCCTTGACCCCTCGGGTCATAGGCATTGAAGGGGAAACTAAGGGATGTCTCTAGACATACCCCCTCCCCAGCCTGCTTGAGGATCTGTTGTTTAAACACTCCTTCCTTATGCCCTCCTCTGACCCTGCCCCCTTGTTGGGAAGGGACCTGATGGTGAAATTGGGGAGCCAATTTTCTCTAGTTAAAGCTCCCATCTCCCTTTTGCCTCTGTTCACTACATCTTCCCCGGTTTGCTTGAGAGTGTGGGAGACAGTCAGGCCAAATATTTGGGACACTGGAATTCCAGAGAGAGCTACTACTGCCACCCCAGTCATTGTTAGTCTCTCAGACCCTAAAGTGCTCCCCCATCTCAACCAGTATCTGATTAAGCCTGAGATCTGGGAAGGACTACAACCTTTTACTGAAAAATTCCTGAAGTATATAATCTTTGTCCCTTGTTCATGTCCATGCTACACTGCAATCCTTCCTGCAAAAAAAGCCTAATGGAGAATACTCACAATTTATTTTTGCTTTTGAATGTACTTTTCCTGGGGAATCAAGTCTGGATCAGCTAATGCGGACAGTTTTGCCCCAAAGCTTTCGAGATAACCCTCATTCATTTGGCCAGGCTTTGGGAAGGGATTTAAGGCACCTGAAACTAGCAGACGGTAGCTTAATTCAGTATGTGCATGATATTCTTATTTGTAGCCCCACCCAAGCAGGTTCTTTGGCTGCTGCCACAGAAGCCCTTAATTTCTTAGGCATTCGAGGCTATAGGGTCTCTTGGAACAAGGTCCAGATAGCATGCCAATCCATAAAGGAGCCATGAACTCACACCCACCTCTCTCTGCTTAACCTCTGAGAGAAAAAGGACAATCCTGTCTATCCCTGGTCCAGCCACTAAGAAACAAGTCCAAATGTTTTTAGAAATGACTGGATTTTGTAGACTCTGGATTCCTAATTTTGGTTTTATTGCTAAACCCGTTTATGACCCTACTCAGGGCATTGACTCAGACCAGGCTAAAGTTTTTGAGACTCTGAAAACTAATTTGACCACCACCCTATCACTAGCCCTACCCAGTCTGGGAAAACCTTTCATTCTGTATGTTGATGAAAGGAGAGGACAGGCTTTGAGAGCCTTAACCCATTCCTTAGGACCTGACCCCAGGCCAGTTGATGTTTTTATTTACTCAAAATATGTTTTCCTTGTTCTACATACCCATGGAGCAATCTGGAAAGAAAGGGGATATCTGACAGGAAAAAACTACCGTATCAAATATGCCCTTCTATGTTTTGACCTTGCCACAGTCATCTTTAATTCTCTCCAGAGAAATTATCTTTTATGCCAGGGAAATTGTCTTTTCTTTATACTCCTTTTGTACCTGCTTGGTGTGTGTTTGCCTAACCTCCTTGCCAGGTTTGTCTTTTCCAGGGTGCAAGCCATCAACTTACAGATGATAGCCCATGCTGTATACCAACCTCTGTCTGAATCCTAGGTCTCCAGCCCACTGGACCTGGCACTGCCCAGGTTCTGAAGTCTGGCCCCTTAAATAGGACCCATCTAGGCAGGGACAGTTCTACGCCCTTGCCATCAGGAAGAAGTTTCAGAAACTGAGACCTTCGCCCCTTACCCCAAAGGAATTTGGGTTCAATCTGTTTGAGGGGGGAATGATGGGGTTCAGACTCTGGGAACTTCCTTGAGCTCCCCTGGAATCTCCCTGTAGAAACTGACTTTTCATACTCAAATTGAGCTCTCCCTGTATCCCCTCACAGAATCTGGCCTTTCATACTCAAATCTGTGACCACTATCGGTTATCTCTTGATTGCCCTACCTGCTTCCCACCTAGGCGTCCCCCAGTCTGATGTTTGTTGATTACCTCCAGTTGTTTCCAGCCTTTGATCCTCCTTGGAGGCCCTTCCTGAACTTCTTCCCCCATCACTCTAGACTACCAGACCACCCCCACCCCCACCCCCCATCCCTCCTATACTCTTTTCAGTATTTAAGTCCCACCTTGCCTCCATGAAGGCGCTCAGATTCAATCCAGCTCAGACTCTGTCTAGTTGAGATTCTAATTGGCCGGCTTGTGAATACAAGCATCACAAATGCTTAGGCTCTTTAAGAGGCAACCTAAGATGGTGAATCTCTAAAAAACTTTGTTTTCTTGGGCTTTAAGAAGGTTTCAGTCGAATTCATTTGAGCACGACCCAGACTGTCGGTATTTTGGGGTTCACCCATCACCCAATACACCTCATCACTTCCAGCTTCTTCTGTTGTATCCTCCTCACTTCAGAGAGTGAGGCAGCCCTGTTTCATACTAATACTAATCATAGAACTTGTGTCCTTGAGCCCCACCTCCTCTAAGAGCCTGTTTGGGTAACCAACCCCTTGAGTGCAAACATTTTTAATAGCTTTCTGTCCTCTTTCTGTCCTCAGCTACCCACAAATTTTTTCAGGGTTTCCAAAAGTCTTATTTTTTAAAGCAAAGATTTCCCTTCACCCCTATATCACATCAAGAAGTCTGAAAGATTAGTCTCTGCCCAATGTTTTTACTTCCTTACTAACCCTTGTCTCCTGAGTTCTTTGCAGACTCCATACCACTAGACTGAAGCTGGTATCTTAAAGGTTTCTGATTATATCCCGGATGCCACGAGATCCTTTGTCCTTTCTTTAGTTACAATCAGCCATGATCCCCCTTGAACTGAGACTGCTGACCACCTAATTCAACTCACTCTGAATAGTCTCTCCTGCTTTGGGTTCCAAGCCACTACCTTCTGTGGGTCCTCCCCCTACGTCTTAACTGTTCCTTCTCTGGATAATCTTTCTCTTACTTTCCCATTAAGGTCAATGTATCCCCCAAGGTTTTGTCCTCAACTTTTTTCCCCTTCCTTTCTAAAGTGTTTCCCCCTCTTTGGCCACCTCATTCCCTATGCGCAGAATGTACTTCCTACCCCATTATCCTATGAAGTCCCTATCCCTAATTTAGAGGTGAGTTCCACTGCCATTTCCTCCATGAAGATATCCTTGATTTTCCCTCTTCCCACATCCAGTCATTTTGTTTATATTACATAAAACTCCATATTCCAATTTTGACAGTGGTGACAGCTAGGTGGCTTAGTGGAGACAGCACTAGGCCTAGAATCTTCCTGAGCTCAAATCTTACCTCCGACACTTACTAGGTAGAAGGACAAGTCACTTAACCCTCTTTGCCTCAGTTTCCCCATCTATAAAATCAACTGAAGAAGGAAATGGAAAATTACTCCAATGTCTTTGTCAAGAAAACCTCATGGACAGTACGGTCCCCAGGATCATGAAGAGTCAGAAACAAAGGAAAAATAAAACAACAGCCTGGGAATCTGGAGCCCTGAGGTAGATTCTTTCTCTGCCCCTAACTTGCTCCTCTCTGGGTCTCAGTTTCTTCGTCTATAAAATGGTTGTAATAATACCTACCCTGACCACTCTACTGGGCTATGGTGAGGATCGAGTGAAATGTCCATTAAAAGCACATTGTTAATAATGAAACATTACATAAATGTCAGCTCTTGTTATTTGTGTATGACATATTCCCCTATTAACGTGTATGCTCCAGGAGGGCAGGGACCATATCTGATGCAAACTTTGCTATCACTTCAAACCTAATAGAGCCAATAGTTCTATAAAAGAGATTCACAGAATGGAATGGGATGGGATGGGATGGGATGGGATGGGATGGGATGGGATGGGATGGGATGGGATGGGATGGGATGGGATGGGATGGTATTTGTCTTCTCTATTTTGTCAGTTCTATATAAAAAAGGATATATGATTAATTAGGGAAAGGAAGATGAAGGCTATCTCAGCACTTCCTGTGAACTGCTGAATTCATCTGAATCCCTACCAAAAGCTCTCAAGAAAACCAGACAATACACTAGTCTTTCTGGTATGACTGTCCTCTCCTAGATAACACTCTTCACCATTAAGCCATCATTGATCTAGTGTTTCAAAACCACTGCGTGAGAGTCTCAAGCAATAGATATGCAGTTTCCTCTTACATCACCCAAAGACATGAACTACTAGCCTCTTTCTGCTTCCTTTTTTCCATTTCCAAGGCCAGGATAATTAACAACCTAGTAATTGGTCAAGCTGACAAAGCCATTCAGACCTAGAGTCTTGAGATCCAGTGCCCTCAGGTCCCCCTGCCCCTCACCTTCATACACATTTACACTCACTCAGTAGTAGACACCTTGACTCCAAATCTGCCATTCCCAACTTCCCAGTCATGGAAGAGTTAGGCCACCTAACTACTGAGGAGACTCAGAGGACCAGATTAAGGAGCACAGATGGTGTAGGAAGATAGTCTGTTGTTATCATTTTCACTAAAGACCTAGTGGCCTTCAGGCTGTTTCACCTCCATATTTACTTGATATAAAACTTGAAGTTCATAATGACAGTATCTCCAACTCTGTCACCTACTTCCTGCAGGCCTCTGTTTCTTCATCTGTAGAATGACAGAGTTCCTCTAGATGACTTTTAAGATTTCTTCCAGCTCTATACATTGTCTCAAGGTTCCCACATTTTTTTGGTCCCCATACCCTTTGGTTTTCAGCAAACCTTTCCATACCTACTTTTCAGTGTAAAAGGAAATCAGTTCTAGATTTACTATGTATGCTTATTTAAGAAATTAAAATAATACAGATTAATTTTTCATTTAAAATTATTTGTTACATAATTTTTTCCACTAACAATACTACTTTTAAAATATTTTAATAGGATTATAGTCATTTACTAAATATTCCCTTAACCAGTTTCTTGTCCCCTTAAGAAGTATACGTACTCCAGGATGGGAATTCCTTCCTTACCTCATTTGAGCCTCAAAATAAACCCATGATATAGCTGCTAATTGTATCCCCACTTTTTAGATAAGGAAACAGGATAAGAAATACTAAAGAAATTGCCTAGGGTCACAGACCTAATAAACATTTAAAGTGGGATTCAAATCAAGGACTTTCTGACTCCATGTCTAATTATGATCTCTGGCCTCCAAAGAACAGAATGTTATTAGAAAATATTAACATTGTGTAACTATGGTCTCAATGCAAATGAAGCCTTCAAAACATTAGGGTAAAAGTTCATTTGCAGATGTGAACAATTGATATAATGTCATGGTAGAGGGGAGCACTTTCTTACAGCTCATATGCTTTCATCCAGGCCAAGAAGTGAATTGTCCAGTTTTGTTCATACCCCCAAATCTTGACCAAGGATATCATCCTTTTAAACACTGGCTTCGTGGCTCTCATACAAAGCAACTTTATGGTATAAACATCTGAGAATCAAGATTTAAGATAGCCATATAACACAAACAGCTAAGGAATAATAATTTGTCATTCTCTACACATAACATTATAGACCACACCATGTGTTTAACAGAGACAGCTAAACTTCAGTTTGATTTTTATATCTAAGTATAACCTTTCTCATGAGCTTTCTCCTGTGTGATCTGAAAATGTGTTGACTAAACATAGATCACTGAATATGTAAAAATATTAGAGAAATAGAGGCAAATATTTTTAGGAAAATTAACCAGCTTTGGGCAAAATAAAATATATAAGAATATGGAATAGTAGAGAAGCCAAGAACACAAGAACTTTTCAAACATCAACCTTAAGCAGGAGCTGTTAATCATTTTCTTAGAATGGGTCTCTCCATCTCACCCAGACTGGAAGTACAGACTATTCACAAGCCTGATCCAAATATTGATCCATATAGGATCATAACCTGCTCTATTTCTAACCAAGGCCATGTCAGCACTCTTTAAGCAACTTGGTGGACCCTGGAACCTAGGAGCTTACCATACTGGAGCTAGACACACTGCAATTGGCCCATTGCAATCTTGAGAACTCCTGAGCTCAAGATATCCAACAGTACCTGGGACTAAAGGTGGGTGCCACCATGACCAGCTTTTAAACCTTTCATATTATGGACCCCTTTGATCCTCTGGTGAAGCCTGTGGGCCCCTTCTCAAAATAATTTTTTTAAATGCATAAAATAAAATACTTAGAATTACAAAGGAAACTGATTATATTGGAATAAAGACGTAATTTTTCCCTTCCAAATTCACAGGCTGCTCCAAAATCTGTTCACTGAACTCCACTAGAACTACAGACCTCAAGTTAAGAATCTCTGCCTTAGAACATAATGCCTTGCATACAGGGAAGGTTTGTTTGATAACAAAAATTGAAAATGCTCAAAAGGATGATAATATAGCAGCTGGAGACCCTAATTAAGATCTTGGTATTCAATAAGCTTTTTCCCCGTGTTTAACTAGTAGCTGATATAACATAAGGGCATATATATATCCATTCTAAGTTCATCCAAACTATATATTCTTTATGTGGTTCATTTACTACTCTCATGTTTCAGGGATCTGGTCCAGCCAGTGAGAGAGAAAGTAGCAACTGGCTCATTTTTTAGAAGTGCCGTACCTTTTATAAGTAGGTCAACTTGGGCTGCCTCCTCAATAGACAGAAGTTCAGGACGTCCAGGTCACCTAGGTGGCATGTCATTGTCTACTTATTACCCCAAACTGCAAAAAGTACAGGGTACTTACACCATGGGAGTTAAGCAAATAAGTGCCTAATTGCACAGAGGTCAATTCAATCCTGGTTTCAACCAAAGTATCATGTAGTTCTCCACAAGAGATCTCTCTGATAACTTTCTAAACCACACCCTAATAAAAGTAAGAGATCCAAGACTGTACTCTTGATGGTAGACACAAAGTTGATATTTTTATTTTATTTATTCTTTTAATAGCAAATCCAACACAGAATCAAAGTATTAACTCTGATTATCAACATTTCTTATAGAATTTTAGGGATAAGGGCTGGACTTGCAATTCCATTGGTTCAGTGAACTTTCAGGTGAAGAAACTGTCAACCACACAAGCTGGCATTTTTCTTTTTTATTATTTTAAATGTTTATTTATTAATTTTTAGTTTTCAACATTCATTTCCATGAAATTCTGAGTTCCAAATTTTTTCCCCATCTCTTCTGTCCCCCACCCCATAACATCTTGCATTCTGATTGCCCCTTTCCCTCCATATGCCCTCCCTTCTATCACACCCTTCCCTTATCCCCAGTCTCTCTTTTCTTGTAGGGCAAGATAGATTTCTATACCCCATTACCTGTATTTCTTATTTCCCAGTTGCATGCAAAAACAATTCTCAATATTTGTTCCTAAAACTTTGAGTTCCAACTTCTCTCCCTTCCTCCCTCCCCACCTATCCCCACTGAGAAGGCAAGCAATTCAACATAGGCTATATATGTGTAGTTTTGCAAAAGACTTCCATAACAGTCATGTTGTGTAAGATAACTATATTTCCCTCCATCCTATCCTGCACCCCATTTAGTCTATTCTCTCTTTTTGACCTTGTCTCTCCCCAAAAGTGTTTACTTCTAATTACTCCCTTCTCCCCATTTGCCCTTCCTTCTATCATCCCCCTCACCTCACTTGTCCCCTTCTCCCCTAGTTTCCTGATAGATTTTCATACCAAATTGAGTGAGCAAGTTATTCACTCCTTAAGCCAAATGTGAAGAGAGTTTCACTTTTTCCCTCTCACCTCTTCCATTTTCCCCTCCATTGAAAAAGCTTTTCTTCCCTCTTTTATGAGACATAATTTTCCCCATTCCATTTCTCCCTTTCTCCTCCCAATATATTCCCCTCTCACCCCTTAATATTTATTTTTTAGATATCCCTTTTTTTAGATACCCTTTCTTAATCAACTCACCCTGTGCTCTCTCTCTCTCTCTCTCTCTCTCTCTCTCTCTCTCTATATATATATATATATATATATATATATATATATATATATATATATATATATATATATGTGTGTGTGTGTGTGTGTGTGTGTGTGTGTGTGTGTGTGTAATCCCTCCAACTACCCAAATACTGATAAAAGTCTCAAGAGTTACAAATATTGTCTTTCCATGTAGGAATGTAAATAGTTCAACTTTAGAAAGTCCTTTATGATTTCTCTTTCCTGTTTACCTTTTCATGCTTCTCTTTATTCTTGTATTTGAAAGTCAAATTTTCTTTTCAGGTCTGGTCTTTTCATCAAGAATGCTTGAAAGCCCTCCAAATCATTGAATGACCATTTTTTCCCTTGAAGTAATATACTCAGTTTTGCTGGGTAGTTGATTCTTGGTTTTAATCCTAGTTCCTTTGACTTCTGGAATATTATAGTCCAAGTCCTTCAATACCTTAATATAGAAGTGCCAGATCCTGTGTTATCCTAATTGTATTTCCACAATACTCAAATTGTTTCTTTCTAGCTGCTTACAATATTTTCTCCTTGACCAGAGAACTCTGGAATTTGGTTACAATATTCCTAGGAGTTTCTCTTTTTGGATCTCTTTCAGGAGGTAATTGGTGGATTCTTTCAATATTTATTTTACCCTCTGGTTCTAGAATATCAGGGCAGTTTTCCTTGATAATTTCATGAAAGACCATGTCTATGCTCTTTTTTTGATCATGGCTTTCAGGTAGTCCCTTAATTTTTAAATTGTCTCTTCTGGAACTATTTCCCAGGTCAGTTGTTTTTCCAATAAGATATTTCACATTGTCTTCTATATTTTCATTCTTTTGGTTTTGTTTTACAATTTCTTGATTTTTCATAAAGTCATTAGCTTCCATCTGTTCCATTCTCATTTTTAAAGAACTATTTTCTTCAGTGAGCTTTTGAACCTCTTTTTCCATTTGGCTAATTCTGCTCTTTAAAGCATTCTTCTCCTCATTGGTTTTTTTTGGCCTATTTTGCTATTTGAGTTAGTCTATTTTTTAAGGTGTCAATTTCTTCAGCATTTTTGGGGTCTCCTTTAGCAAGCTGTTGACTTGCTTTTCATGGCTTTTCTTGCATCACTCTCATTTCTCTTCCCAATTTTTCCTCCACCTCTCTTACTTGATTTTCAAAATCCTTTTTGAGGTCTTCCATG
The DNA here is from genome assembly GCA_023548195.1 of Bettongia penicillata ogilbyi. Taxonomy (NCBI): domain Eukaryota; kingdom Metazoa; phylum Chordata; class Mammalia; order Diprotodontia; family Potoroidae; genus Bettongia; species Bettongia penicillata. The sequence goes on from JAJHZJ010000718.1 coordinate 1,667,009, forward strand.
GCCTGAGACCATTGCATATTTATTTTGGAGGTTTTGCATGCAGAAGTCTTGACTTTTAAATCTTCCTCTGAAAACCTAAATTGTTCCTTCTCATCTGAAAGGATGGAAGAAAATACCTGCTCACCAAGAAAGTAACCTCCTATTGTCTTAATCTTTTTCCCTTTTGGGGGCATTTTCCCAGCTAGTACTTGACTTTTGAGTTCTTTGTCAGGGCGGAGCTTAGGGCTGAGATTTGGATCAGTGGCTTAATTCTCCCAGGGGCTTTAGGCAAAGGTCTCCCAGTGCTAACACTCCCCTCTCCTGGGTAAAGGAGCCCTCCCACTGACCTTTGAAACTGTTTATAGGTTGAGCAATCTGGGAACTGGTGCTGCCAGTGGCTCCCTGAAGTCTGTTCAGGGTCCTGTCCCTGCCACATCAGACTGTGTTCCAGGCTTCCTGGGATGTGCTGTGTGTGCTCCTCACTTCTTGAGCTGCACTGCGTACACCTGGCATTTTCCTTTTAATCTGGAGTCTTGGTGTCTTAGCACTGGGAGGGAGGATGATGTGCCCTGGGTCACAGAGGCATTAGGTATCAGAGATGGGACTTGAGTTGGGCCTTCCTGGCTTTGAGATCTGATCTCTATTCATGGTGTTGTGATAGGTAAAAGATGAAATCACCTCAATTCTCTAGATTTCTTCAATGTCTCCAATGGAATCTTAACCAATGCAAAATAGTTGCCATAAGAAGGAAGCCAAAGGAATCTAGAAACTTCCCCATTTGGCAAACAGCTAACCTTGACAGGTAGAGACACACACAGCAGCCCAAGACAATTCTGATTTGGTGTATGTTTATTCACAAAACATTTAGAATGACAGAAAACTTCTCTTTACAAAACATGAGGGGAAAGAGAGTTGAGGGGAAAATAAGCCTACATGGATCTGGTGTGAAATCTAGTTAAAGTTAAAGAAAATTCTTATGAGATACCTAGGTGGCACAATGGATAGAGTACTAGATTTGGATCAGGAAAATTCTTCTTTATGAGTTCAAATCTAGCCTCAAACACTTACTAGCTGTGTGACTCTGAACAACTCACTTAACCCTGTTTGCCTCAGTTTCTTCATCTGTAAAATGAATGGAGAAGGAAAGGGCAAACTCCTCCAGTATCTTTTCCAAGAAAACCCCAAATGGGGTCACCAAAATTTGGACATGACTGAAATGACAGAAGAAGAACAAAAACAAGAACAAGCACATTATTCTCTCAAAATGCCTTAGAGATGGAGAAGCATTCTCATTGGTGAAGGGGAAAGCTGATGGCATCATTTACCCAAGGTGGTGCCAACACACCTAGCCCATACTACATACACATCTATCTTTGGAAATAATCTTCACATAGCTGAAGTGGGTTCACATACATAAGCAGACTTTTCAGGACAGATAGCATTAAACATGGTATTCTGAGTTAGAAGTCAATGGGTCATCTAGTCCAAACCTCTCTTTTTACTATTGAGGAAACTTCAGAGATTAATCCTTAGTCCAAAGTCACATAGCAATAAGCAGCAGAGTCAGGATTTGAACCCCAGTTCTCTGGCTGTAGATTCATCGCTCTTTCCACTACACCAGACTCTTTTTCCCTTGAATCACCCAGTCTTGGGTTGTGCCTACATGACACTAAAGCAACCAATCAATTCAATGAAGAAAAACATCTGATCACATCTTTTAGATGAGGCACATACAGAACTACATTTCTGACCATGTTTTCTATTCCTCATTTGATGGTATTGTCATTGAATTGGCACGGTGTCAATGTAAAAATAACTAGACTTGGCCAATACATCCTTACCCAAATGGCTTCTAATAGAGTTTCTTTACCAACAGAACATATCAGTCACACTGCGCTATCATATAAAGTCACCAAAACAATGAGATTATATACTTTGCCAAGAGTTGAAAGAATCCTGCAATCCAAATATTTCCCTTATATCAAATATCAGAGTGTTTAAATTAGTTTTTTTTTCTAAAACTGAGAGAAGACACCCTGTACCATGGCTAAAAGCTTTGAATAGCCTATCCAATGAAGAGAAGGAATTTTGGGAATCAGAGGATTCCCATAAGGCAGTATTTTAAAGATTTGAGATAATAAAATGGGAATCATACTTGGTTTTTCTTTTCTGTAAATTGTAATGCCAGATTTTAAAATTTGCCTGTATCAAAAATTTAAAAAAAATTAAGACATAATTGATGGGACCAATAATTCTAGATGCTAAGCATGGGGCATGGATACAGTTCATAGAATTTAGACCTAGAATGAACCCTAGAGAGAATCTCATCCAAAATCCTCTATTTTATAGATTGGGAAACCAAGGCTCACATTAATAAAGCCACTTGACTGTAATTGGCAGAGATAGAATTCTTACCCAAGTCTCCTGATTAAATGCATCACTGTTTTCACTACATCATGCTTCCTTCCAAGACATCTGAAAAAACTTAAAATATAGCTTAAGCTTTCATTATTGCAAATGCATATGGGCAAGCAGGGAAGAGAATACAAACCCAACTCTGACTTTTTCCCAACCCTGGATGTTCTAAAACTTTTCCACCACAAATATCCAACTAGAGGATGAATTAGTGAGGAATGATACCCAGGACTGCTTTGGAATGTTTGGGGATAATATTTCCTGAGTTTCCATTCTTAAACAATTAGCAGGGTTGATAGATGCAAAGCATGTATTCCATTTAATCCCTGAGTGGTCCTGGAACTGTTACTTATCAACCAAACTTCCCTCTTGGATTCTACAAAACCCTTTATCTTTTGCTTGGGTTACACTGGTGTGCTTCTGCAGACCTCCAGAGAGGGCTCATTTACTCTTTATTTTTGACATCCAAAAAATGGCCCCAAAAACCTTTCACGACCCTTCCTGGAATTCAAAGTCTCCGTTGGTGCCTTCACACTCCCCCAAACCATGAGCTAAAAATACAAAGAGGAAAATGAAAAGTCCAGATCATTCCAAGAAGATTTTAATTATCTTTTGCTAGAGGACTTTTTAGCCAGGCTGGCTCCTCTACTTTCCAAAGTCAATAAGGAAATGAGCCAAAATGAAAGCTGCTTCCCTTCCTACAAACTAGACAAACCAATTCTCAGGAACTATTTGAGTGTCCCACCGGATGACAGTCTTTCCCAATTTTCTTCACTGCCTGTGTGTTTGATGGCTCTAAATACAGGATAATTCCCTTCTTTCTCCCTTGCTGATTAAAAGACAAAAAATTAAAACAAAACAAAACAAAAAAACCTATTTTATCATGGAATCCAATACTCGTAACTCTACGTAGCTATTTCTTGAAGAGCGTTTGCAGAAATAAGGATATTATTTCTTCCATAAAAATGTCACTGCAGAATACACTGACATTTGGGGAGAGTGGGGGAAGTATCAAATATTAGAAAGGTTAACACAATAGCATTAGAAACTCCAGTGACCTCTAGCTTGACATTCCTCTCCTGCCCCTACATTGTTATTGGGACAACTGGGCAGAGAGAGAAAATAAATAATTGTTCATTGAAAAATAAAAGTTAAAAAGGAAGGAAACAAGAAGGTACTTTAAAAATTTTTAAAGGTTAGTGATTGCCCCCTGTGTTTGCTTTTCTGTATTAGTCTCATTCATTATTCATGAAATCTTTAAAGTTTTATTTTAATATGGAATGTCACTTTTCTAATACAGTCTTCATTTTTCTCCTTAAAGCCTTTAATAGCTTTACAGCTACTAAAAAAAATAATTCATGATCTATGCTTCTAGATCAGCAAACACCAGGTTATCCTCCTCTGTCATTCCCTTCTGTCTCCACCATGCTACAGTTTTGAGACATAGCGCATCAAGACCTCCCTGCATAGCCTCCTCGCTTCAGGCTCTCCTCAGCTCATGGGGAAGAGGTTTCCATGTGGAAAGAAAGAAAAATGAAACGGTCACTGGTAGACTGACAGCAAAGAACCTAGCATTGGGTCATTTTTTAAAATCTCAAAGGGAAATACGGTTTCCTCTTACCTGGCAACACTTTTCTCTTTGGTTCCTTTTAATTCCTCCTAGTCTTCTTCATGGAGAGACTTGAAAAAAAAAAGTGAAATTTCCTGGAGTAAAAAAGAAGGTCCAGAGGGAAGAGCCCAGCTAACTCCTCTATATGTTTAATTTCCTCCTGGGAGGATAAGAAGGGTGGTTAATGGGAGAAGCAATGGGTATGTTTAAAGTGCCCAAATGCATTGCTTGTGCTCAAAATGCTTTGTGTTTATTAAAAGCCAAGAAACAGCTGTTGTGATAGAAATAGAGATGGCTCAACTCATACTTAAAGAAGTCCTGGTTTCAAATCCTACCTCTGATATCAGTTACTAGCTATTAACTAATCTGTCCATCTACTTAGTAAGCAGCTATTAAGTCATGGTTTCTGAGCCTCAGTTTCCTTCTATAAAATTCAGACAATATGATTTTTAGGACCTACATGCAACAAGGACAGCGTGACGGCCAGACAAGATAATACATATCAAGCCCTTCTTAAGCTTAAGAAAGCGCCAATTTAGCGTCAGCTATTATTGGTATGGGATCAGCCAGGTGGCACCACAGTGGGTAGGGTGCCAGGTCTGGAGAGAGCAAGAATCCTCTTCTTGAATTCAAAGCCGGTCTCAGATACTTCCTAGCTGTGTGACCCTGGGCAAGTCACTTCACCCTGTTTGTCTCGGTTGCCTCATGTGTAAAATGAGCTGGAGAAGGCAATGGCAAAGCACTCCAATATCTTTGCCAAGAAAACCCCAAACGGGGCCATGAAGAGTCAGACTCGAATGAGATCAATAAACTGATTAATTGACAAGCCTCTTCCCTTAGAGCTTGGAAAAATCAGATGCCCAACTACTCAGAACTCTTCCTTCTTCCTTTTATCCTTCCTCTTCTATCTTTACCCAAACACCCCACCTGTCCTCTCTCTTCCTTACCACTCGTAATGAAGGAAAGAAGAAAGGCAGCTAACCTTGATTGAGCACCTACTGTGTGCCAGGCATTGTGTTGAGAGGCTTGCAGTCAGGAAGACCTGGATTCAAATCTTGCCTCAGACATTTGCTAGCTGTGTGACTGTGGGTCAGTCATTTAACTTCCGCCTCAGTTTCCTCAAGTGTAAAATGAGGAGAGTAATAGCACCCACCTCCCAGGATTGCGGCGAAATATCTTACAAATATCTCATTTGATCCTCACCACAATCCTGGGAGGTGGATGCTATTACTATCCTCATTTTACACTTGAGGAAACTGAGGCGGAAGTTAAATGACTGACCCACAGTCACACAGCTAGCAAATGTCTGAGGCAAGATTTGAATCCAGGTCTTCCTGACTGCAAGCCTCCCACATGCTCTTTGCACCTAGCTGCCTCATAACATAAAATGAAGTAGGTTTTAAAACCTAGCTTGTATTTATTGACACCACCTCCCTGCTCATGCCTTCCAGTCTGCTGACTTTGTATATGGTACATCTGTCTGTTAATGTCCACATGCCCATCTCTGATTCTGGGTGACCCGAAGAAGCAATCTGACCTCTGGATGTTCTAGGCAACCCTCTAAGACTCAAATTTGCAGAGAAGGTGCCAATCTCCATGATGGAGGGATGTTTCTCATCAGGGGAACCCTTCTAGCAATCTGACTATACAGAGAATGAGAGAGAAGGGACTCAGCCTACTTCACAGTGGGTGCATCTATTCGCCTTGCAAGGATAGGCAGTAGTCTTTGAGTCACTGCCCTGGCATACCTTTCCATGAACTCCCAAGTCCCTCCAGTTCCTGAAGATGACAGAGCAAGTGGGGTTTGGGGTCAAGAAGACCTGCATCCTCCTCCCTCCATCCTCCTCCTCCCATGGGTGTTGTGTGATTATGGGATATGCTCCGGCCATACTCCCAATGCACAAAGAAGTACTGGCCACTAAGCATCCGGCAGCAGTCAGGTCATCATTTACTGCTCATGATCCTGGAGCAGCAGGATCTGCAGTTAGAAGCACAAGCTCACCTGATTCGCCCCCTCCCTTCATTTTACAGATGGTCCACAGAAGTAAGTAGGTTTGCCAACGAGCTGGTCATTTTTCATAGTAATGCTCTTACTGAGAGTTATGGCTGCTGTTTCCTGTTTTGTTTTTGCTATTTTTCTATTTTTAGTTTTGATTTTGTAGCCCTAGAAAGAATTCGGCCCAACTTATATGTGGGTTCTGCTAGCCTCTACTGAGGCCACTAGAACCAAAGGATCCACAAGGACGGCTTCTGAGCTGCACCTCTGGGACCAACCAGATGCTAAGGAACCTGGATCTGGAGTTATGTCTCCCCTATCCACGTGAAGGTAGAGACCACCAAAGCATTAAAAAAAAAAGGCAATCAATAAACATTTGTTAAGCACCTCCTATGTAACAGGCACTAGGAATATGAAAAGAGACTGAAGACTGTCCTTCCCCTGAAGGAGCTTACCATCTAATGGGAGAGATGGCATGCAAATAAATATATACAAGACAAAAAGGAAATCTTTAACAGAGGGAAGGCTCTGGCTGGAATGAAGGGGGAGGTGAGAATGAGGAAGACTGAAGATTTTAGTTGGTACTTAAACCAGAGAGATCAGTAGTTGAGTAGGGAAGAGATAGGATGGTAGCCAGAGAAAATGCCCACAGTTAAGAGAGGGATGGTGTTGGTGGTAGAACAGCCAGGGGGCCAGTGTCTCTGAATTGAAGAAGATGTGTCAGGGCGTAAGTTGTGAGATTCCTGGAGAGACAGGAGCAGGCTGGGATGTTCAGGGATTTGAAGGCCAAACATCACTTTGTATTTGATCCTACAGGTGATAGGGAACCATTGGAGTTTATTGAGTAGCGAGGATACTTTTGTTTTAGGAAAATCTCTTTAGTGGCTAAATGGAGAATGGAGTGGATGCAGCATCCCTCGTGGCTATTAGAGAAGATAAGGGTCTACACCCGAGGAGTGGGAGGGGCAGAGGAGAGAAGGGGCATATTGGAGAGATGTGGCAAAGGTGAAATCCACAGGCTTTGGTAACAGCTTGGATGTGGGGGGTGGGAGAGTGAGGAATCCAGCATGATGAGCCTGAGGGCCTGGGGGAGGGTGGTGCTCTCTACAGTGATATGGAAGGACTGGGGGGAAAAGATAATGGATTCAGTTTGGACCAAGGGAGGTTCAGTTTGAGATGTTAGAAAGACAGATATGCAAGATTGGAGGTCAGCAGAGAGGTTGGGGCAAAATAAATAGATTTGAGAACCATCAGCATAGAGAGTGTAATTAAATCCATGGAGCTTTTGAGATCACCAAGAAAAGGAGAAGAGGGCCCAGGTCGGAATATTCCTTCCCAGTTTCCTTCCCCTCTCCTTCCGCTTCATCTCCATCTCCATTAACATCTGGACAAAGGTTGAAGGCAGGGAGTGCCTGAGACAGACATCACACATCTCGAGGTGCTAAAAGGGTATCTGTCCAGCATTCAGAGGCCGGCAGGTATTGACAGATAGGGAAAGGCACAGAATTTGAGGACTCTATAGATTTTGAACTTGAAGAGATATCTGACATCAGCTAGTGCATTTTATATGTAAAGAAATTGAAGTTCAGATTTACTAAATGACTTGTCTAAGTTCAAAGAACTATTTAGTGCCAGAACAAAAACAGATGCCCAAGTGAGTTCCTCCCCAGTTCAGTCATCTTGCTTCTTCACCAAGTGACTTATCTTATTTGACAGATGATTTGGATTGCTAATATTCATTCAGGCACAGATTCTGATTCTTCCTCTGCTCTAAATATAGTCTGATGGAAGGAGAGCATTAATTAGCCAGGTCTGTGACCGATTGATCCATCATGTGAAGTAATTAATGCATTAGATAAGCCTGGCATAGCAGATTAATCCCTCCCATAGCAAAGCCTACTTTTACCTTTAAAACAACCCACAGCACCATCAACAAGGAACAGAATCGTATCAGCAATACTACAGCTACTTCTCATCACCTCTAAATCTGAGGATCTGTATATGGAACACAGTACTATTCGGCTTCTCACATAAATAATCAGGGAAACAGAGCCAAAAGAAGTTTCTCTGACACAAAGTGTAATTAAACATAAATATGTTTAATATATTATAGATAGTATTTTAATATATGTTTACATATGTTTGATATGTTTAATGACTGTCATGATACACACATAAACGTATGTATACAAATTATGTATATGTGTGTGTAGTATAATTGATATACCTTAGTTCATCCTTGTGCAAGGATTACCCAGATTTATTCAGCTTGGCAAAAACAGTCTTGCACTCTACTCTCACAGCTGGGACAGCCTGCCACAAACCTGGAGGTAGTTTGTACTCATCCAGAATTGACTGTAATCTGAGAAAGCCTGAGGGTAAAAGGTGTGGTTCTACTAAGAATAGGACAGATACTTGGTTAAGAAGAAAAGTTAATCACCCTAAAGCACTGTTCAATATGAAGTTCTTCACCTAACATGACTTCCAGTTCCAGTTACACATGTTAATAGGAAGCAGTCCAGTAGAGGAAAACTCAGTGGTCTCAGCCTTGTGCAATATTTCTCTCCTTCCCTCAGTAAAATCTTCTCTCTTCCAGTCCCCCAGTCAATAGCCTTGATTCTAGCTCACCCTTGACACATGCCATTTTCAATTCTCTTTCCACTCCCCAAGATCCCCTGTGGAGACACTGAGACTGATTTTCAGAAGTCCAAGGTCATACCCTTTTCATTCTATTCTGCATTGACTTTAGCTGAGAAGCAGATCCATTCTTCTCTCCAGTCTTCATCACTTTCCTTTTCTTTATACCTTTCTTTGTTGAATTTTCTGTCCAATTTGAACCTGCTGTTCACTTGAAGACTTTCCCCAATTCCTAATCTCCTATAGTCAGAACTATCATTGCAAATTTTGAGCACCTGGGGCAAACTTTGGAGGGAGGAGGTTGAGGGAAACAGACTCTTGAGATAACAACCCAGGCATGGTGTATGATGCCATGACCACAGATCCCTAAAGTCCCCAAGTCTAATGGTACAAAAGTTAGTCCTCTCTATTTCGACATTCTCAGGTTGGGGGTGGGGGAAGCAGACCAGGGGAGAGAGGCATGACAACAGTGGAACACTAGGAGGGAAATAACATCCCTGGTCCTCCACTGACCCATGGGGAGAAATGTGTCCCCCTTGGGGAAGGAAGCAGGTCACTGTCACCAGCAGGAGGTTAGGTTAGCTTCCGTTCTAACTTCTATGACCTTAAGAGAAGGACTAACAGTGAAGATTTCAAACAAGTTTGGATTTATATACCAAGTCACGTAAGCCTATTTGCCTCAGTTTCCTCATCTGTAAAATGAGCTGGAGAACTAAATGGCAAACCACTCCAGTATCTTTGCCAAGAAAATCCCAAATGGGATCACAAAAAGTTGGATATGACTGAAAAATGACTAAACAACAGGCAATAATAAACTAGAAAAGTTGCCTCTGGATACACTATTACTGCTGCTGTTGTTAATTATAATAATAATAAGCATTTATATAATAACTTACAGTTTGCAAAGTGCATCACAAATATTATCTCATGTGAGCCTCACAACAACACTGTGAGGTAGATGTTATTATTTTCCCCATTTTACAAATGAGGAAACTGAGGCAAATGAGGCTGAATGACTTGCCCAAAGTCACACTGCTATTTAGTATGTGAGTCTGGGTTTGAAATAAAGTCTTACTGACTCTGACCTCTGCTCTAACCACTACATCAAAACTGCTTCTAGCTAAGGAGCTCTCACTCACTAGATCTCTTCAAAGTGACTGGAAGATGATCACTTGTCAGGAATGTGGAAGAAATGCCTGTTCAGTATTAGGATGCAACCAGTAGACGTACCTCCCAATTCTAATAGTCTGGATTGCAAGACTCACCCTCTCCTCTAGCTCTGCATGACACCCCTGTCACCCCACAGTGGTCAGCTTCATCATTTTCCAACAGGAGAAGAATCTGGGAGGAGTAGGGGGTTGGAGGAAGGGGGCAAAGCTAGCCTTCAGAATGGCAAATGGCATGGGTAATCCTAATTAGGAGTTTTACTGGGTCCCCTGTCCTGGTAGTCAGACACTATTGGTGAAGCTGGAATTACTACAGTAAAACCAAGCCATCAGGTCAGTTTACCCATAACCATCCTCTGCTACAAACTCCTCAACTGGGACAGAACTGTGTGGTTTCCACGGGCAGTTACCCATCTTGCTAGACCCAATCAGCTTAAGTTGCAAGGTGATGCTGACATCAGCTTTATCCATCATTCAGAAAATTGGCTATTTTGAAAGGGTATTAGATCGACATTGTTACAGAAACGTATGTGTGTTTTTTAACTGATAACTTTTTCTGCCAGGAGTAATGGATGGAAGTGGGCAAAAGGCAGGTTTTGACAATGTCAGAAAATATATCCTTCCAGTTACAGCTGTCCAAAAACAGAATGCATTGCTTTGGAAGGTAGTGGCAATCCCCCTTTCTAGTCTCCAAGAGACTGGATCCACCTGTTGGTGATACTCAAAAGGTATTTTTATTTGGGTAGGCATTGGACTAAAAAACCTCTGAGTTTCTGTGACTGCTGAAGTATCTCCTTTGTCAGTACAAAAAGGTCACTGTAGATAAAATTACACCATGGGGTTTTTCTGAATTTATGTTGTATAGTTTCATGTGTGCTAGTGATGATAAACACAGGAAGAGGTTTTCATCCTTGAAAATCATTGGGTTTCCAAGCAACCGATTTGTTCCTCAGCTTCCAACAGGAACAGAAATTGATAAGCAAATCCCTCTTATTTCCCACTAGAGCAACTACAGTTTACCAAGACTTGTTAGATACTTGATTACTCCTGGGATTTCAGACACAGCTGACTCTTGCCCAAAAGTTATGTCATTTGAACCAAATCATTTTGGTGAAGAGTAAGAGGCAAAGAAATGAGCCATATTTTATTCTAGGTTTTTAGAAGGAGTTCTGAGAAGAGTATTGTATTGGGAATCTGGTTTGTTCTTAATGGAAACCAGCACAATACTGCCCTTCCATAATTCAGCCTGCCCTACTCAGACTAGCTCCTTTAAAAATATATTGTAAACTCACCCACTAACAAAAACAAATGATCAAAAGGATATAAAATGTAAAATCTTACATAAACACCTTTAGCATTTAATTATCACAGAATTTCCAAGTTGAAAGAGATCTTAGATACCATCTAGTCCATCCAGTAACTAAACAAGAATCCCCTTTACAAAGGAGAACAACACAACTTAACCAGTAGCAAACCAACAAAAATTGCAAGTCCAGAAGGAAAATGTGCTCCCTATGTTTTCTTTTTTGCATGTGGTTCCGGTTTTCTTAATCCTTTCATACAGGTGAAACCCATAGGGATAGACCCATTGGACCCAAATAGACTCAGGTTTGATTAGTGAGAGCATCTAATGATAATACATCTTACTTTGTCCCTACCTGGTCCAAAATCAGAGAACTTCTGAAGTTAACAGTGGCTTAGAATTTCAATTGTTCCCCATGCTATCAAACCCAGACAAAGAACTACAACGTCAACCGTAACATGGCATTGTTGACCGGGGTCCTGCTCAACATGTAGGATCCAGCTTTGGATTATCCTACATTTATATTGGCAGGTATGAGCACCTGAGATAAAAGCTCAGGAAGCTCTGCATGGTTCTCCTATTCTTTAGTACTTTGGGGAGTGTGGATAATTGTGAATTTACCCAATATAATCATTGAGTAAGAAAGGGAGAGGTCTCTTTCTCTCTCAAACCCTACTTTTGTATGAATTTGCTCTATTTCATGAAAATTTACACATGACCTTGGCATTTTGAAGCTCATTCCCTGCATGAACAGACAAAACATACTTACCTGAACTGAATATTTTACTCTTGGCATGGAACCAATAACATTAAATAAACAAGACATGTAAACAGGGGTTTACAGTGTTTATCTATTTGAACCTTAGAAAGCCTGGAACTGAAACTAGGAGACATCTCATGGAAGGTGACAACATCAGAGAAATGTGCAAATGTAAGATGAACCAAAGAAATTTTTGTGATACATATTATTATAGCTCCCCCAAACAGGGCAAAGATTTAGAGAATCTACTTCAGTTGGCAAAGCCTGAACCATCAATAAGCAGTTTTAAGTCATTGGGAGAGGTTTGGAAAGTAAAAGGAGAAGGAAGTCCCTTGCAGACAGGGACCTTCAGACAAATCTTCTTTCTCTTTTCTCCTGCCCTCCCCCTACAAGCAGGCTAAAAATCCCATTCTCCCCCAGCCTTGATGGAAAAAAGAGGGCTCGAGCAAGAGAAAAAGCATGTCCATGCCTAAAGGGAGAATCTGGGAAATATTGTGTTTCCACCCTGAGGGTAAAGAGTCAGAGAGGAAGAGTAGGTAGTTCCCCTTCTCAGACAAACATGACTTACTTTTTAATTAGAATAAGACATAATCACAATAACATCATGTATAATGAAGCATCTACCCCTAAGCTGAGCCCCTGGAGCCTTTACCAGACTCTGGGCACATCCAGTGAGAAAATAAGTAGCTATACACCTAGAAATTCTAAGGAAGATATAGTTTGAGTTCATTGAGTTCCCAATGGCCTTTGCTCTTGTAAGTGGGCCAAGGAGGGTAGCCGAGGAGGGTAGTACAGTTGCCCTCCCATACCTAAATATGTGAAAATCATATAATGTGGAGGGCCACCCAATATTCTGAGGAACACAGAAAGTTCAGATCCAAGATTGAGCATTTCCCATGGAAGTTTTGGAAACTAATGGTTTTCTTCAGCTTAGATATCTTGTCACCAACAGGGAGATCCAACCTATTTTCTCTGAGACTAGTCCAGAGCAAGATGAAAGGATCAGTGAGCTCATTAATAACAGACCCAATGTGGGACAGAATTGTCATTTTAATCTGGGGAAAGAGAATTACTCAGCCCTAGGTATTTATTCTAAGTGACCTGCTAATCCAAAAATGTCATATACAGCTAGCAAACACCTATAAAACTCCCTAGTGCAGGCATGAACCAGATTAAAATGCAATATTAAAATGCAATATTTAGCAAAATAAAAATATGATAGAACATAGATAAAGCTAATCTATAGTTTTCTAAGTCAACATGTAGGATGTTTCTATCTGAGTATGCCACCATTGGGATAATACAAACAATGACTCACATGTCTAGAGGCAGTAACTCAGATTCACAAGGTTTCTGTTCTCTAATCTTTTGGAGAGTTTACAGGATTATTAATAAAATACAAAAAGAAGAGTTCATTACTAAATAAGTTATGGAGAGAGTATGTGTGTGTGTGTGTGTAGAAAGAAAAAAAGACAAAGATGAAGCTTGTGTGCAAGATACTGTGCTAAGTACAAGGTAAACTAAGATAAAATCAAAATTATATTCCTACCCTGGAGGAGCTGAGCAAGCAGAAGAACCCTAGATAGTATGTCTCAGAGCAAGGGCAAGTCCAAAGCAGAACATTTCTGAAAAAAAAGCATCTCCAGGAACATTAATAAAAAGGCTCCAAATGGTCACTTCCAGGTACTCCTAGTTAGGAAACACTCCAAAAGGAGAGGAGATTGAACATGAGTAACCGTATACGCCATGATGGAAAGAACACTGGACTTAGAGTCAGGAAACCTAGGTGCAAGTCCCATCTCTGCCTCATGATTGCGCCATGGCCTCTCACTGAGCCTCAGTTTCCACATCTGTAAAATGACTACAAGGCCTCTAAGATTCCGCTGGTCTGGAAAGCCTCCCAAGAATGTGACCTGAGCAGGCCTCTATTATAGAGTACTCCAGTATCTTCCCTCCATATCCAAGTTCATGGCAGTCTCTCCTTATTTCTCCCTCGCTCTGGACTGATTAATCTGCTGGCTTCCCAACAAGGACCTGACTCCTGGAGTTTTTCTTGCTTACTCTTCGTTCAAACCCTGAAACCAGCTTGCTTCTCTTCATGTGAAGTTTTCTCTGTCAGGGAAATATGCCCTGCCTCTCTGTTGCTCCCAAACCGCTCCTGGCCATCACAGCCTCTCTCCTCCCGCAGTCCTCACAGCCTCAGTTCACTCTTCAGGCCTCAGGCTCTCCATCCTATCTATCTCTAATACTTACTAGCTGTTTAAACCTGGAATAAGTCATCTCACCCATCAAATGGTGGAGAACATCCCCTGACCTGCCTACTTCAGTTGTAACCAAATCACTTTAGAAACCATAAAATACTATATAAACATGAGTTAATGGAATTGCTATTTTGAATAATAGTGATAAGATAGGTAGCAAAGAAATTAGAGAAAGCTTTTCAGAGAAGTGGCAATCACCCACAAGAGAATCTTCCCCAGGAGAGAGCTTATGAGTACAGTGAATTGGAAAAAACTACTAGAAGGCAAGCCTTGTTAGATAACAAAGGATTCCTGGAGAAAATGGACACGTATAATTAATACACATGGGGAAAGCAATCAGAATTTGGACCCAGTTACATATCTCATGATATGCATGAATGGAATGGAATGAATCTGGACAAACCTTTGCTGGCTTTCCCATTTTGACCAACATCAGAGAATTTGTACAGGAGTGAGACTCTATCGACTTGATCCTGTCGAAATCCTGACTCTTTAAGATCCAACCCTTCATGAAACCTTCTCTAATCGGTCACAAGTACTCTGCCCCTCTTGTGAGTTCTCATCTTTTTGGGTATTTATCTTGTGTAGTGACTGTATCCTAGTTTGTATTATGGTTACTTATGTACAAGTCTTATCTTCCCATTGTCAGCTCCTTGAGGCCAGGGATGCTTTTGGATCTCACCATTGGTGAGATGTAAATGCAATATAAAAATCTTTGGGAAAACTTTTTGCCAAGGAAGTATTTAATCAATAATTGTTGAATGAATAAATGAATGATGAACGTAGGCATTTATTCAATGATCATTGAATGAACAGATTCTGTGACTAATGTTAAAGTCAATCAATTTGTCTATTGGTCATTACATATTTATATCCATTATGAGCCTATATGAGGCTGGAGAGAACAAGGCCTAAGAAAACAGTGCAGGGGCTCATGGAATCTGCATCTTATCCAGAACTCCCTGCTCAGAACTCTAAGCCTGAGAGAGGTTGTGACTTGCCCAGGTCACACAGGTAGTAAGCTTTGGAGGCAGGATTGGAACCCAGGTCTATTCTGATCCTAAGTCCAGTGTTCTTTCGTTATATGATATTACTCTTCAAGTAAGTGTTCCAAGGCTTACAGATGACAAATATGCTGTGGGCATTCGCTAAGGTATTTATTCTCAAAAGTCCTATTTTTTCAAAAGTGCTATCCCTAAGTCCCTTTGGGAGTTTTCTTCTTGAAAAGTGCCTTGAGTAGAAGCAAGAGACATGGAAAAATGCCAAAGTGCAAAGGCCAGCATGGAGACTAAGGGCTTCCAGGTGATCCCATCCATGATGCCTGTAACACATTTCCAAAGAAGATATATTTGGCAGAGATGTGACCCAAATGACTCACTTCTTATAAATAATGGGGAGGGAATTCTGTCCTTGAACAGCCAAGTCAAAATGTTTTGTCAGTTGTTAGTCACATGAAAAGATTTTGTTCCTCCCAAAATGAGAGAAAATGATTATTCTACAAGGTAGATCTCATTGGATATTTTGAACTTTGAACTCTCTGGAAGGCCCCTTCCTCAGGCAGTAGGCCTAATTTCCATAGCCAGGATCAAGTACTCACTCCTTGTAGACTGGCATTCTCCAAAGAATACCCCAGAAATATCTTATATTAAAGCAGCTAGTAGACATAGATCTGTCTCACTGTCTCTGGGATTAACCCAAGAAATGAAATAGTTTTGCATTCAAATTGTCAGAACTGGAAGTGGTATCTACCTACTCCAATTCCATCATTTCCCAGATAAGGAAAATGAGGCATAGTTAGCATTCGAACACAGGGCTTTATGTTCCAAGTTCAGTACACCACAATTGAAGTATCTCCCTTGACTTGTGGGAGGATAGCCTTGCTCTCATGCCAGGGCATTTACATTTTAAAGAAACACATATATTAAATTTAAATGCCCCAGCCCTAAAGCCTAGGAATTGTTGGAAGCAATTTGAGATTATAAACTCTTCAAGAGTGTGGGCAGTTCATTCACTAACTTTGCTATTCCTCATAGCTCCTGCTCAATCAATGTGCCCCAGATCCCGTAGTGGTAATGAGAAATGGAGACTCTAGGCCCGCAGTATGGTCCAATGGCCTGGAGCAGGAGTTGTGGACCTGGTCAGCTCTAGCAGGTGGGCAGCTTCCATCAACTCCTCCCCATATTAATGTAGATGAGAGACAATGTCTTCTACATGACTTCCTGACTTAGGAGTCAGGAAGACCTGGGAGCCAATCTAAATACATCCAATTACTGTGTGGCTCTAGGTAAGTCACCTAATCTTTCTGAGACTCAGTTTTGTCTTCTGTGAAACAGGAATGATCATTATTATAGCATTTCCCTCAGGATTAATTTAAAGATCAAATCAAATAAGTTCACATCTACACAGCACTTTGCAAACACTAAGGTGCTTTAAGTGTCATTATTAAATGAATTGATTGAAAATGAACCTCAAAGATAAGTCTGAAGCGAAACCAAAAGACCAAGAAGGCCCAGGAGCTTTGAAAAAGGTGGGGAGGAGGATACGAACTGCTAATGAACTGAATATCAGGATGATATCGGTTTATTTGTAAGGATAACATCATTCTGGGGACCTAATTGTGTCTTTCTAGGGATGTGTTAAATGTTTGCAACCTGTGGCTCCTGTTTCTACAGCCTGATCTGTATTAAACAGTAAGTTCAGGCCCTTTGAAGATCCCCTGTCTATAAATCCTGGAGGCAATGACACGATCCTGTATCACCGTCCAAAGGCTTACTGTCTCCATAAGCAAATCTATAGGATTCAGCCTGGCACATAGTAGGTGCGTAATGATACCTTGTTGATCCATGGACTGATTGCCCAAAGTCACCCAGGTAGTGAGTTGCAAAGCCAAAATTCAAACCCAGGATCCTCCGATCCTAGACCACACACTTTCCACTACATCAAATTGCTTCTGCCAAGTTCAAGTTAAACTCCTTACCAAAAGGAATTGTTTTGTTCTTTGTCTTATATCCCCAGTGCCTAGTATGGAGTCTAGCACATAGTAGGTACTTAATAAAAGCTTGCTGACTGACTGATAGATCTCCTCTGGATCACTCAATTCAACAAGGCATTTATTAAATATCTATTATATCCCGGACACTGAGCTAGGTGCTATGAATTCAAAGACAAGAAAGAAACACCTCCTCCTATTGAGCCCTGATGTTACATCCATTGTTTTATTTTCCTTTTGTGACTCAGGGTTATTTTTCCTTTGAATCATATCAATGATTTTGAAGGATGATTTTTCTTTCTGAATCATCCACAAATCTCTCGTCTCCCTTAGGGACACAAAGCTTTGCGATTCTTATTTGGTAACCCACTACCATACTCCCTTTTCGGTGCTAACCTCACTAAGCACTGCTGCCATGACCCTGGCTTCATCAAAATGTTCACAACTTTTTCTGACCCCTTCACCTAGTTAAAGAAAAAAAAACTCAACACCCCCCCCACACACACACACACCCTTCCAAGGAAAGACAAAAGGGGCTATTGTTGTTTCTGTTTAGCTGTGTACAGCTATGCATTGTTGTGATAACGAGCTAATTTTTTATGCCATTGACAGATTGGGGACGTTGCTGCCAGACCTTGTTCTGCAGAAAAGCAGAGAAGTCTGATTTATAACAGATGTGCTGCCAGTCCCTCCTACAAAACAGACCCCAAAAGGATCCTGGTGGACCAGAACTCTTTGGTTTTCCTGATCCTGGAAATCAGGAGAAGGCTTGTTTGTGCCCCAAAGTGTGTTGATGCTGCACCCTTACAGATGCAAAAGTTACTCTCTCTTATATTAATGAATTATTCAATGTAGACCAGAAAAACCTGAAAGGAAAGGTGACCCCCACCCTTGTGTTTTCCTGAGAACACAGCACCACCTTGTGCCTATATTCAGAACTACATAAGTGTCACAAGCTGATTTTTTATTAGATTTTAAACTTTTAAAAAGATTTTTTAATTTTAAAAGAAAATAGTGTGTTTTAGATATGCCAGTTTTCCTTCAGCCCCTCCACCGTATCAACTTCTTTTTTTGTCAATTTCATAGACATGAGCTGGTCAATTTGCTTTTCTTTAATTATTAGTGATTTTTATATGGCTGTCAATAGCTTGGGTTTCTTCAAGTGGGAAATGACAGGTAATATCCTTGGACCACTTATCTATTTGGGAATGATTCTCACTCTTTTGTTAGGGGTCCCAAAATTTTCAGTGCTGCTGACATCTAAAGAAGCAAGTTGGGATAGTAGATTTGCAGTTTCATCTTTTTATTATACTATGTCATGGATATGCTTTACCCCCTAAATTAAACATTATAAATAAGATCAATAAGAAAATGATAGAGAATCTGTCTTAATCTTTTCAGCTTGCTTTGTATATATTTGTCTGCAAGTTGTCTTTCCCGTCAGAGTGTAAGCTCCTTGGAAGTGGAAACTATCTTTTGTCTTTTTTTATATCACCAGCATTTAGCACACTACGTGTCTGGCACGTAGTTCAAGCTTCATAAACGTTTATTGAGTTGGGGAAAAAAAGAAGAAACATGTTGGAGTCTCATCCTCTATCTAATGCTCCACCTTCCAGTCCCCAACAGTCAGTGAGCAAGTATGGCAACCTGGCTGCCCAGCCCAGTCCAAAACAAGCCCAGCCATATCACCTTAAAGTTTCAAATGGTGGGCCAAAAGGAACCAACTGAGATTGGACAGGCCTCTGAGAAGAAATAACCTCGATAAACTGACATTCAGTCACTCGACAGGCGTTTATTAAGCACTTATTACATGCCAGGCACTAGGTTAAGTGCTAAAAACACACAGAAATGCAAAACCAGGGACCCTGCCCTCCAGGAGCTAATTATTCCAATGGGGAAACAACACATACCTAAGCAGGCACACACAAGCTGTGCACAGTCATTCTAAGAGGGAATGGCTCCAGCAAGCTGCAGGGGCTGATTATCAAGAAAGGCCTGCAGAGGGTAGGATTTCAGCTGACTCATATGAAGAAGGCCCTGGAACCTCAGGGTTTAAGGTAAGGAAAGTAGAGCCTTTCAGTGTCCTCTGGTTCTAGAAACTAAAGGTTTGGCCCTCCCCTCTCCTTTTCCATACAATTACAGAGTTTGAAGGGCACTTAGCAGTCCCCTGACCCTGGACAAGGATCCCTACCCAGTAGACCCAACATGTCTGCCTGCAGAAGCAGCCCACTGCACTTCGGGATCTTTCATCTGTCAGCCACTTCTACCCAAGGCTCCTGGCTCTGAGTCTGACTCCCCTTCCTATGCTTCAGCCCTTCAAAAACTGCCAGGGAGCAGGAATGAAGATATCCAGGGATCTGTTGATAGGTGCTGCCAATCATACTTGTCAACATGGAGAGAAATTTTAATAAC
The DNA here is from genome assembly GCA_023548195.1 of Bettongia penicillata ogilbyi. Taxonomy (NCBI): domain Eukaryota; kingdom Metazoa; phylum Chordata; class Mammalia; order Diprotodontia; family Potoroidae; genus Bettongia; species Bettongia penicillata. The sequence goes on from JAJHZJ010000718.1 coordinate 1,686,536, forward strand.
CTCAGAGCATAGTCCCATGGTCCACAAAAAACAATGGGCCTCAAAAGTAGCATCTCCAAAAATCTTATATGAGACAATGCAGGATGGCTTCATGAAGAGTAAAGAGGAAGGCAAAGATTTACACCACAAAGAACCCATAGCAGAAAGAATATACCTACAACAGGTAGATCACCAAATGCTACAGGATTATCTGAATATTCAGACCAACCAGGAAATGCTCAACCTAAGCAAGTAGAAAAATTATTTTATTATTAACCAGTTAAACATCTGAGTTAAGCTTTTGAAGTCTCAACTAAATTTTCAAAAAATAAGCTTCAGCTGGTTGTGTGGCTTGCTTTCAAAATTAAAAGACTATACTAGAGCCAGTAAAAAAAAATTTAAATTCTCTTATGACCCAACTACATCTTCTCCTGTCCAGGATGCCCCTTTCCTTAACCTGATCTTCATAAAGCATGGCTTTGCAACCCCTCACTGATAATTCAATAAGCATTTATTATGTGGCAGGCACTGTGCTAAACCGAGGTGATACAAAAAGAAAAATACAGTCTCTACCCTCAAGGAACTTACAGTCTAATGAAGGAGATAATATCTATAAAGCAGAATAAAAAAGAGATGACTGAAAGAGAGAAAGCACTGGAAAGAAGAGGGGCTAGGGAAAGCTTCCTGTCGATGGCCCTACTCTGCCCACTCTCCAGGTGTCAATGTTCTTAGAATATGAAGCCCAGAAATGGACACAATTCTCCAGATGTGGTCATACCAGGGCAGGGGATTCATGTTTGCCTAAAGGTCTGCATTGCTATACATTACTTTTAGAGTAGGCATTATGCCTACTAAAGAGTGGACAGCCACCTATAAAAGGTGGCTGGGGAGTAGGAAACTCAACCCTAGCCCTCACTCCCCACAAGTATCAAACAAAATCTCCTCCACAAACCTGTCAATGATATTTTACTTCTATTCTTTCAAATTAAATAATGTTCGCTCTAAAAATGAAAACAGCTTGGGAGAACTACCACCTGAATATATCAGTTATTACCACTTTAGTGACAATTTTGATCAGGCCCTTTCCTATGGCAAATGTGATTTCATAGGAGAAACAGAATGCTTTGGAAACAGATCTGAAGTGTGGGACCTTGCCTTGGGAGGACAGACTTGGAGAAGGAGAGCCCTGGGTAGCCAGGACTACAGGAGAGGGACAGAAATGCTTTAAATTGAGAAGATACTACAACAACCTCAGAACTTGCCCAGAGAAGTGATCTAAGCTTCCCATGGTCACACAGGTAGTGAGGGGCAAAGCTGGGCCTGGAATCAAAATCTTCTGACTGCAAAGCCGCTACCTGCCCCACTCCCAGACAACCTGCAAGATTTACCAGTTTGGCCCAGGGCCAGCCCTCACAGACCCCAACTTTTCATGAAGGGCACTTCTGTCTTTTCACTGATGAAGCTGAATCAGTGGAGGTTGGGTTCACAAAGAACTACCAACGATGGTGGAGAGAAGGGTGGTCACGGGCATAGACATTGAGGGGAAAGGATTTAGGCCCAAGCCTCTGAGGGCTGTTCTGCATTAGACTACATCACAAAATGAAAGGGGGGAAGACAGTGAGAGGCACAGTTCTGAGAACTTCAGAAACTCACTGGGCAAAAACCTTGTCCTCCCCTTGAAAGGTGTCTCAGTATACGCTCTGTTAGTCTCTGATTCCTCAGTTTCGGACAATGGGCCTCCTTCCTTGCACAAAAGTCCCCTTTTTCTCAACACTTAGCTCTTCCCCTCCTATACACATAGCAGTGCACCTAACCAGCTTTTTATACTTTGGCAAAGTTTTCCAACATTTAAAGCACTACCCCTTTTAAAAATAAAATTAAAACACTGATAGTTTTTTGTGGCCTGAGAGATTTTTTTTGTGACCCTCCTCTTTTAGGGACTGCACAGACTATAATTATAGCCATTCTCAATGTCAGTTAGCTAGGGTGTTGAGTCTAGCTTTGCCTAGTGCCTTTGGTATATTTGTTCTGCTTCATTGGAAAAAAGCAAAATTCAGCTGAGGTGGTGTGGGGCAGGGAATAAGGAGGGACCTGGAGACAAGGGCTGGGTTCAACTCCCACCTCTCGGATCCCCACCATCTTTGCCAGAGGTGTCAAACACTAGTCAGCACTCAGAACTACATTCAAATATAAGTGAGAAATACTTCACAAAATAGACAAAAATTCACAGAGAACACAGGTAATATGGGCATGTGACTTTCTGAATCAATATGGAGGCTGAAAGGATCCATATTTAAGGTTGGGTGACACCAGTTCTATTTGAGCCATTTAATCATGTTACTCAAGTCTCTTTCAAATGAGGGTCATGCCTAGCAAGTTGCTATAAGGGCATCATAACATCCTCTCCAGACTGTCTTCTTAGTCATCCACCAGACATTTAGGACCTAGCTCTCTCTACTCCAACCCTCTTCCACATAAAATGCTTTGCCAACCCTAAAGCATTACAGAAATGTCATTTGTTGGGACCTACTAACACCTCCTCCACCTCCTCCCTCTCTCACTTCAGCCTTCTCCCTCAGTGGCTCCCTTTTCTAGGAGTCAAACTAGCCTCCTCCTGCTGCTGGACCTCACTTCTTAAAGCACCAACTCATCCTTTCACTGGGTGATTTGTGAAGAGAGCAAAACCTCAACAGATACCCTGGAGGATATTTCAAAGTTCCTTGGTAAAGGTCACACTAATGGCCTGGTCATTATTTTATGCTTGCTCAGCAAGCAAGAAAATTCTAATAACAGCAGGTCAACAGTGTCAAAAAGACCTTTGACTTAAAGAGGGTTATTTGTTATTTTTGTTCGTACCTAGCGTAGTGTCTTGTAGATAGCAGGTACATAATGAGTGTATCTTGAATGCTAGGGTAGTGTCTCCCCCTCGAGCATCTATGGACTCAGGATGAAGAGAAGAGATGATTTGGAAGAAGCAGCCTCATCTATGAGGTTGGATTCGCTGAAGTATTTAAGGAATGAATGTCTAGGGTTAGTTGTTTGTTTGGAGAAGAAGGGTGACATTGGAGGGAACTCCCAGGTGAGGAAAAGTCTTCCACCAACAGTATCTACAATTGACAGCCCTGGAGCATTGCCTGAGACATTGGGATAGTAAGTGACTTACCCAGAGTCTCACAGCCAGGAGCATCGGAGTAGGACTTGAACCCCCATATTCCAGTCATTCTCCAATAAACTGCCTTTCACCTCTGTATGTCCTATCAAAAAGCCTCAGGATTTAGAGCTGAAGGGAATCCTAAAAGTCGTCTTCTCCAATTCACTCCTGAGTCCAGGATAAGTTAAGAGATTATCTAAGATTTTATATCAAATAAGAAGCAGAGCTGGAATGTCAAATATTTGTAATTATAGTCATATCTATTGTTCTTTATTACAAACCCAGTGATCCTTCTACCACCTCCACTGCCTCATCAAATAGTGATTTCTGTCTGGAAGACATTTTTGACAGCAGGAAGGTATTATAGGGCTTCCAGGGTTAAGTTTTTGGAAAGGTCATAAAACAGAATATTTTCTACCTCCACTCCCTTTGGCAGAACATTCAAAGAGAACTCAGTATTGGCAGGGCTGAAAGAGAAAGCAAAGGATGAGATAATATGGCTCAATGACCCTAATTAATTCCTGGTAGACTTGCTTTTGTCTGATACAACACAGCTGCGTTTGTAGCATCATTCCTAAAGGATCTATCCAATGTGCTAGATGCCTTCCTCCTGTGCTTTTAATAGGTCACGGTCCCTTAATCCCCCGCCTGACAGCTGAGTTCCAGGCATATGCTAAACTAGGGTGTCACACTCCTGGCCCTACCTACAGCCGCAAAAGCCTCCTGTGCCAAACCAGATTAAAATGTAATTGGCAAACGTTTAACAAAATAAATAGAAACGCAATACAACATAAATTGTGCTCATTTGTGTTTTCCTAAGTGGAATTTGTTTCTATTTGAGCTTGACCCCACTGCCCGACAGAATAAGAAAGTACTCAGAAGTGCTGCCAAGGTCACACTCATCAACTGCTCTGTGATAGGGCATCATCACTACCCAAGCCAGTGCGTGCGTGTGTGTGTGTGTGTGTGTGTGTGTGTGTGTGTGTGTGATGCCTGAACCCCACCAACAAGCTTGCAGGACAGACTGAACAAGACCCTCATAAAGGACATATACAACACAGGGCAGCATAGAAACACTCATGTAACTGTAAACCCCAGAGCTACATTTCTCTGCCATACTGAGCTGTCCCCTGGCTCTCCTGACAGTCTAGTCAGTTCCATATACAGTAGAAAGCCCAGCCCAGAAGCAAGAACTGAAAAAGGTCTCTTTGCTTGTACAGGATAGCAACTGGCAGCTATTAAGGGTGGCTGAGACTGGTGCCCTCATTAGAGCTGTGGCACTTGTGCCACCTTTCTATTTCATTTGCCAATTGCTATGCCTTCATTTCAACTCAGTTTAAAAAACCTTTATTAAGTACCTGCTTCTTGCTAGGCATTGTGCTGGGGATACAAATAAGAAAAAGACAGACAAGGCCTGCCCTCAAGGACAATCTAACGGAGGAAGACCACACATAAAAGGAAGCTGAAAGCAGGGGAAGCCGCCCATTGGGGGCATGACGTTCTGGGAAGTCCAAACCAAGCACTGTTGCTGATGGAAAACAGAGAGTTACCTGGAAGTGTTCACTTTCATGACTGTGGCAACCCTCAGACAGTGCTACCTCATCTCTCCATCTCATTTTTTATGTATGACCCATTACTGTCACTCACGTCCTCAGCAGTATCACAAACCAGTGATCATAGGTAACATATCATTGGCCTACTTGTATGCACAAACATTAAACCTAATGCCATAACATTTCAGAAGGAACCAACATTTATTAAGAATATTGAAATTCTAGGTATTTTCTTGTTCAGTAAAGATATTCACTTTTTATTTCTTACAGCTACAATGGAAGAGTCAGATCACAGATACCCAAATGAGTGCCATAGGTGAGCTGATCAAAAGAAATATTTTTAATCATCTTTCACAAGGCAAAGGATATATGAAGGAGTAGAGAGTTGGATGACAAATGTCATATGAAAGGAGATAGTTAATGCTAAAGGTAATTATCATTAAAAAGAAGGCTAAAATGTGATCATGTCTATTATGTAGAGCTTCCAGTTAAAAAAAAGAAGTTATATTGACATAAACAAAGCAGCGTAGGCTGTCTGCTGGGACATAGATGTAGCTTTGTTATAAAGAGCTGGATGTAATGATGTTACTTGTTAATGATAATCTACCTATATATTTATGTAGACAGTATGATTACAGTGTGCTATATCACCAAGGTTAAATACTCAACCAAAGTTTATCTGCTAATTAGAAATTGCTATATTTATTTGTGATTGAAGGATTGAGTTATTAATGAAAAATTGCAAATTACTAATTACTTGTCTCCTCCAATGCTTAGCATCATGCTCTAAACATAGCAGACACTTAAAATATTTATTTAACTTAAATTTTAATTGAAATTTTGGTGAAAAGTGATAGATAGTAGGAAAAAAACGAAATAAAAGATGATCACTGAAGCACTTTTCAAATGTACAGAAAAGAACAGAAGGAGGGCCAGAAAGAATTAGACACAAGCAGGACTTTGGAAGTCACTTATTGAATTTACTATATATTTTAAAAGAAAAGCAAGTTCTATATAAGAGGCATTTGCAATTGAGTATACATTCTTTTCTCATTATACTATGTAAATGGAAATACTCATTTTATTTGGTGTTTAAGTTCAGAATAAAAAATAAAATTCTCTTTTTAGCTTAATTTTTTTCCAATTAACAAAATATCTAGTTTCTCTTCCTCCTACCTTCTCCTCCTCTGGAAAAAGATTTAAACAATCCTTACAACAAATATGCATATTCAAGCAAAATAAATTCCCACATTGTCCATATCCAAAAAACATATTTCTCATTCTGCATCTTGAGGCTCTTTCCTTCCTACGGGTAGGCAGGTAGTATCCTTCCTCACGAGGTCCCCTGGAATTGTGGTTGACCAAAAAAGAAAAAAATCTATTAAAATGATAGGCAGTGAATTTCAGCTTCTTTGAAAAAACAGTTTTGAAGCCCCCTTATTCAAGTTTCCTAGGAAATCCAACAAAATCTTTTAAATTAGGACTTTCAAATAACATGTGGCCTATTTGTGACTGGGAATTTATATGAGAAAACTTTTAAACTTGGACAGGCATGGACTGAAAGGGAAAAATAAAGATATGAAGGAGAAATTAAATAGTGCTGTCAGTACTTGAGCCAGAGTTAGGAGATTAAAGGAAAACTATTTTCTGGATAGCTGTTTGCAATTAGATATCAGATACACTAAACTTTGAAATGTTATCCATTAGCCTGTTTAAATAAACTGACCCATTATCCACAAGATTAAGTCCTAATTTCTTAGCCTAACATTTTTTCTGTCTGTGCTCATCCATATTCTTATATGTGTGTATTCAAAATTGCAATTTAAGACCCTCTCTAATGTGCTCTAAGCCTCCCTTCCTGACCTTATCTGGAGATAACGACCAGAGACATCAGCTCTAAACAATTCCAAAAAAGTCACAGGTGATCACTAAACTTTCAGTGTAACCATTTACACCACAGAAATCAGCAAACGCTACAAATCAAGGCTCCATTTATCATTTCATTGGTTAAGAAAACGATGGAGAAAAATGTTAACAACTTAGATTAATGAGCACATTGCTCTATTGTTTTGGGTTTTTTTTTCTGAGAGCTACTAGCATACCACAATCACAAACACATCACTAAACATACATTACCTATAACAGTGTAAATTAAAAGACGTCTAAAAGGAAGTAGCTCTGGTTTCAGGGTGTAGAATGTTGGAAAGCAGAATGTGGAATATTTTGTTATAAAAGGATGATGGAGAGAATCCTGTCTATTCCAGTCCTCCTGCAAATGAAAGAGACCTAGAGAGGACAATAACTTTTCCAAAGCCCAACAAAAAGGAATGTCAGTCCCAAAGTGGATCCCAGGTCACCTAGCCCTCACCTAGATCTCTTTTCACCATGTTTCCAAAATGGAAAAGTGCTATCAGTCATCTTTTGGTCATCATTCAAAAGTTATAAATCCCTAGGACCAGTGGATGAGTCATCAACATTTTAGTTAAACTGGTTAAACTGTAGCTAACTACTAATTGCATCACAGAGGCTTTGTTAATTAAAGTCTCGAGTAAAAGTTTTGATGATTAAAAGTAAATTGTTTTCAATACTATACACTCTTTTTTTTAAATTTTTTTTATTTTTATCTATTTATTTATTTATTTAATTTTCTTACATTCATTTTCACAAATTTTTGGGTTCCAAATTTTCTCCCCTTTTATCCCCTCCCCCCACCCCAATACCCCAAGCAATCTAATTTTCCCTATCTCCAATCTGCCCTCTCTTCTGTCATCTCTCCCTTCTCTTGTCTCCATTTTCTCTTTTCTCCTGTAGGGCCAGATGACTTTCTATTCCTCCTTAACTGTATGTCTTCTTTCCTAGTTGCAACAACAATACTAAACAGTTGTTCCTAAAACTTTGAGTTCCAAATTCTCCCCATCCCTCCCTCCCCACCCATTCTCTTTGGGACAGCAGGCAATTCAATATAGGCCATATCTGTGTAGTTTTGCCAATGACCTCCCTGATAGTCGTGTTGTGTAAGACTAACTGGATTACCATCCCTCCTAATCTGCCCCTCCTTGTTTCTCTTCTGTCTTTTGATCCTGTCCCTCCCCAAGTGTTGACTTCAAATTGCTCCCTCCTCCCTTTGCCCTCCCTTCCATCACCCCCCCTTGCAATATCTCTTTCTCCCCCACTTTCCTATACTGTGAGATAGGTTTTCATACCAAAATGAGTGTGCATTTCACTCCTTCGTTTAGTCAAATGTGATGAGGGTAAAGCTTCTTGTTTTGTTTTTTTTTTTCTCAGCTCTCCTCTTTTTCCCTCCACTAAGAAAAACTCCTACCTGCCTCTTAAATGACATATAGTTACCCCCTTCCCTTTCCCTCTCTTTCCTCCCCCTACATTTCTCTCTCACCATTTACCCTAGTTTCTTTTAAGGTATGGTCCCATCCTATTCAGTTCAATCTGTGCTCTCTATCTCTGTATGTGTGTGCATGTGTGTATGTGTGTGCATGCGTGTACATGTGTATGTGTGGTCCCACCAACTACCCAGATACTGAAAAGTTTTAAGAGTTAGAAATATTGTCTTTCCCTGTATGAGTGTAAACAGTTCACTTCTGGTAAGTCCCTTAAGACTTCTCTTTGCTGTTTACTTTTTCATGCTTCTTCTCATTCTTGTGTTTGAAAGTCAAATTTTCTTTTCAGCTCTGGTTTTTTCATCAAGAATGATTGAAAGTCCTCTGTTTCATTGAAAGACCATATTTTCCCTTGAAGTATTATACTCAGTTTAGCTGGGTAGGTGATTCTTGGTTTGAGTCCTAGTTCCTTTGCCTTCTGGAATATCCTATTCCACGCCCTTCGATCCCTTAATGTAGAAGCTGCTAGATCTTGGGTTATCCTGATTGTATTTCCACAGTACTGGAATTGTTTCTTTCTAGCTGCTTGCAAGATTTTTTCCTTGAGCTGGGAGTTCTGGAATTTGGCCACAATGTTCCTAGGAGTTTCTCTTTTTGGATCTCTTTCAGGTGGTGATCGATGGATTCTTTTAATACTTATTTTGCCCTCTGGTTCTAGAATGTCAGGGCAGTTTTCCTTGATAATTTCATGGAAGATGATGTCTAGGCTCTTTTTTGGATCATGAGTTTCAGGTAGTCCCATAATTTTTAAATTGTCTCTCCTGGATCTATTTTCCAGGTCAGTTGTTTTTCCCATGAGATATTTCACATTTTCTTCCATTTTTTCATTCTTTTGGTTTTGTTTGGTGATTTCTTGGTTTCTTATAAAGTCATTAGACTCCATCTGTTCCATTCTAATTTTGAGAGAACTATTAAATTCAGTGAGCTTTTGAGCCTCTTTTTCCATTTGGCTCATTCTGCTTTTGAAAGCATTCTTCTCCTCATTGGCTTTTTGAACCTCCTTTGCCAATTGGGTGAGACTATTTTTCAAGGTGTTAATTTCCTCAGCATTTTTTTGGGTCTCCTTTACCAAGGTATTGACCCGGTTTTCATACTTTTGTTGCATCTCTGACATTTCTCTTCCCAGTTTTTCCTCCACCTGTCTAACTTGCTTTTCAAAATCCTTTTTGAGCTCTTCCAGGGCCTGAGCCCACCCACCACCCCCCTGGGGTGTCTGGGGTACTGAGGCCCCGCCCTCCATGTCCTTCCCTGATGGCAAGGATACGTCCTCATCATCAGATCCGAAGGTCGGGATCATTTGCATTTGTTGGAAAAAACTCTCTAAAGTCTTATTTTTCTTCCCTTTTCTAGGCATTTTCCCAGCCAGTTACTTGACTTCTGAGATTCCTTTCCACCCCCGCCTGGATCCACCCAGCTAGTGCTTGGCCTCTGAGATTTAAATGGGCTTTCTTCCTGCCGGCTGTCAATCAGTGAGCTTTAGTTCAGGTGCTGGGGTGGGGCCAGGGCCGCCTCCGAGACTCTGATCCCTCAGGGGCTTTATGCAGAGACTTTCAGGAATGGAGCGGGTGGGGGTGGGGTGGAGGGCCCGCCTCCTAAACCCCGCTCCCTTGGGGGCTTTAAGCAGAAGCCTTCAGTAACAGAGCGGGGTGGGGGCAGGGCCGTCTCCCAGGCTCAACTCTGTCAGGTCCTATGCAGGAATCTTCCGTAATGAAGATCCTGCCTGCCGCTGGGGGATTCCTGGGTCCCGGTCCGCTGCCGCCTCAGCCGCCGCCCACACCTCTGCCTCCGCCGCTTCCTGCCCCGTCTCTGCCACTGCCGCTTCCTCCCGAGGGGGCCCGAGTCACGGAGACACCCTGCTTCCCCTCTCCTCCAGCCCGGCCTCTCTCACTGACCTGTAGCTTCTGTGGGCAGAGGGACTTTCCCGGCTGCCGGAGCTTCGGTCTCTGAAGCCTGCTCGGATCAGCTTCTCTGGGGCCGCGGCCAAGGCAGCGTTGGGGGTGGGGTCCACTTTCCGGGGCGCGCCGGACTCTGGGGATGGGTCTCCAGGGCTCCCTGGAACGGAAATCTCTTCCACTCTACTTCTGCACACCTTGTATTGACCCAGAAGTTATGGGGGACTCTTTTTACATTAATTCTATGGGCTTTTGGTTTTGGAGCTCGTAAACGTGCGTCCTTCTACTCCGCCATCTTGGCTCCGCCCCTGTTTTCAATACTATAAAGAGAATATTCAGTACCTCATGGTGAATTAAGCACCTGTAGGCCACCGAGTGTGAAAGAAAGAACTCGGGTGTAGGTGAACCAGGTTCCACAGCTCTCTCTCCCCCTATCTCTGGGTAGTACAGGACAAAAAACCCTGAACTTAAGAGTCTGAGGACCCTAGCTACTTACTACCAAGGAAATGCATCCAAAATGCTCTGTCTGGGCTTTGGTTCACACATCTGGGAAGGGAGGGAATTAGATCAAAGGATATCCAAAATATCCTTCCAACTGTAAAATCTAAGAACCTAAGACCATGGGTCCCTGAAACTTGGTATAAGAAGGCGTCATCGAGGAATCACAGACAGTACATAAGGGATGCTTCCAGGTCTAGCATCCCATGTGGAAATGTTTTCCCACATTTTGTGAAGCACTTATTAGCATAGTGCCTGCCATATAATATTAATTAGAAAAATGCAAATTAAACAACTCTGAGGTACCACCTCACACCTATCAGAAGTGGCAAATGCTGAAGGGGATAAGGGAAAATAGATACACTAATAAGTTGTTGGTAGAGTTATGAATTGGTTCGCCCACTCTGCAGAACAATCTGGAACTATGCCCAAAGGATGTAAAACCATGTGTACTTGTTGACCCAGCAATACCACTACTAGATCAGTACACCAAACAGATCAAAGGAAAAGGAAAAAGGACTTTTACATAAAAAAATATTGAAATTAGCTCTTTCTGTGGTGGTAAAAGATTGGAAATTGAGTGAATGCCCATCAGTTGGAACATGGCTGAACAAGTTGTGGCACATGATTGGGATGGAGTATTATTGTACTAGAAGAAATGACAAGGTCAGGCTGTGGTTTCAGAAAAAAAAAATATGGGAAGATTTGTATGAAGTGATGCAGTGAGGTGAGATGAGCCGGATCGTTGTGCACAGAGAGAGCAATGTTGTAATGATGATCAACTATGAAAGGCTCAATTACTCTGGTCAGTGCAGTGACACTGGACAGTTCCAAAGGACTCATGGTAAGAGGGAGCTGTTCACCTCCAGAGCGAGAACTGGTGAACTCTGAGTGCAAAATGAATTGTGATTTTCTCCTTTTATCATTATCATCATTGTTAATTTTGCTTTGTGGTTGATATGGAAATGTGTTTTCATGATTTTGCAGGTAAGGTTGCTATTTTGTTTGCCTTACCACTGTTTTGGGGAGGAGGGAGCAGTGGAAAGAAGAGAATTTGGAACTTAAAATTTTTTTTCATTAAATTACTTTATTTGTTTTCAGCGTTCTACAATCACTTCCACATATCTTAGATCTTTTTCCCCTCCCTCCCCCTCCTTTCCACTCCCTCCCTGAGATGGCATACAATTTCATATAGGTTCTGCACATAAATTCCTATTAAATACATTTTCACCTTAGTCACGTTCGTTGCATAGAAGAATTAAAATGAATGGGAGAAATCATAAAACAAAACAAAACATAATACAAAAGAAAATGGTCCGCTTCATTCTGAGTTCAAATTCCAGAGTTCTTTCTCTGGATGTGGAAGGCATTTTGCCTCAAGAGGTCATTGAGAATTTTTTAAGTCCTTGCATTGCAATGAAGAACTAAGTCTACTAGAAAAATTCCTCATACACTGTGGTTGTTGCTATGTTACAAAGTTCTCCTGGTTCTGCTCCTTTCATTCAGCATCAGTTCATATAAGTCTTTCCAGGCCTCTCTGAAGTCTTCCTGTTCATCATTTCTTATAACACAATAGTGTTCTATTACATTCATATACCACAATTTATTCAGCCATTACCCAATTGATGGGCATCCCCTTGATCTCCAATTTTTTGGCCACCACAAAAAGAGCTGCTATAAATATTTTTGTACATGTGGGACCCTTTCCCATTTTTATGGTCTCTTGGGGGTACAGTCCTAGAAGCGGTATTGTTAGGTCAAAGGGTATGCACATTTTTGTAGCCCTTTGGGCATAGTTCCAAACTGCTCTCCAGAATGATTGGATCACTTCACACCTCTACCAACCATGAATTAGTTGGAACTTAAAATTTTAAGAGATTATTTTAAGTAAATAAATAATAAATTTTTGTAAAATAAGTGAAATGACACTGCGCAAGAGGTGTATTAGTATTGACTGAGGCGATTTAGTCACACTCTTTGAGGTTTGTATAAAATAGCAGACAAGATTAGAATTCAGCATCCCAATGTCTATCTAGTAAGTGATGAAAGCAATCCCAGCCAAGACCTTGAGAGAAACTGCTTGGGGAGAGATCCAGAGAATAGCTATATCTCCTTCTCGTCAATTTGACCAATGGTGGAAGGTTGGAGGACCTGATTCTCATCTGCACTGTGCCCACTGAAGACAGTGTCAGCTAAGGACAGGCACTGAAGGCGAATTATATACTTCAAAGAAAGGTGACTTTGGGACTCAGTGGGAGCCAGAGGAAAGTTAAACAATGCCTAAGGGAAACTTCATGAGGGCTCCAGGAAGGGGAGAAAGGGAAATTCAGCAAAAGAATTTCCAGGAGCTGAATTATACACCCTTTCCCCCTCTCCCACCTTCTACATGTTCTCTCTAAGTTTGATCCCACCTTCTTCCTGACTTTGAAAATACTTGTGAAAGCACATGCCGTTGTTTTTGAGGGATGTTTTATACCAACTGCTCTTATTATACCACCTTAGTAAAACCAAACTGGCTAGCTGGTTAATTGATATCAACTGATAATCAGTAAGAGAAGCATATCAATAGGGGCTCATGAGTGAAGCATCAGAAAGATATCCCCAACCCCTCGGGGTTCCTAGAACTCTGAGAGGAGAAGTAGTGGTTGCCCTTGGAGGACCCAGGCTGCCAGTACCAGTACTGGTTGGGGCAGTGGTTCCAGAGCATTTGCTACAGAAACAAATGTTAACCATACAGAGTATTTATTGTGAATACAGTTGGAAACAGATAGTGAGGATAGAAACAGACCATGAGAAGACAGGAGAGATCTAACATTAAATGCTGCCTCTGGCTGGGGGCTCAGTAGTAACAAAAAGATAAAGTGAGGAAACCCATCTGGGCAACAAGTCAGCAGTAGGATGAGGGCCAGATATGAATGACTGAACAGCCCTAATCATCACTACTACAAAATGATAAACAGCAAGTGCAGATCTCATCTTAGGGAAAGAAATACAAGTTAGATGTAATTCCCAAGTTTAAAGTAAGTTCAAGTTTAAAGTAAGATTGTTTGATGGCACAGTAGTGAAAAAGTATGAAAAATGTGCAAATGTGCTTGTTCCTTTGAAAAAACATGTTAAGCACTTACTACAGATAACATACATTAATTTTCAGTACCTCTGGAGATCAAATTGTCTATTAAAATTGACTAGTTAAATACTAAAGTTAATACCCCTGTTCATGTTCTCCCTCAGGTAACGATACTAAAAAGCAAACGAGGAGGTCAAAATATGATGGTAGAAGGGGGAAGGAGAGAAACAAAAACCCTGGATAATCTACAAACCAAATCATCATTTTCTGAATATTCTAAAATTGACCGCACCATAATTTAAAGGGTGGTACTGAAGTCATAAATTCTCAAACTTACTTTAATGTTTTAGGCCAAAGGATTTTTTTAAAGTCCTTTTCAATTTCACAAAAGCAAATCAACCTATACATCTTGCTCTTAAAATTGGTCAATGAATGTCACAAAGTATAGGAACAACTATACATCCTTGAAAGGGTCTACATATATTTCATTCTATTGGCTGTGACATTAGCTTCTGGGGAGTTAATCACGCTGACCTTTAAGGGCAAAATAAAAATTCATTCTTTGCCCTTATATAATTGCTCAGACCTATTTAAGAATACTTGGACATTCATCAATACATCCGTGAATGAGCTAATGTTCCTTTTTGGCATTTTATCAAATTGTTTAAAGTGAAACTAATAAAATTGGAACCTATGACCTATCGTAATGTGTTTAGAATAGTTTGTAGAACCAGAAAAAACACAGATGTTTAAAAAATAGTCAGCACTGCTGATGTTTCCCCCTAAAAGCTATTGCTGAATAGAAACCCACTTGAAAGGATGTGCATGAATGAAGGAGGGGAAGCATTTTTAAGTATTTACTACATGTCAAGAACCAATGGCTACAAATACAAAAGCAAAGACAGCCCCTGCTAAGAGTTTATATTTAATGGAGGAGACCATTTATATAAGCGAGTTCAGCCTCAGAGTTCAGCCTCAGAGAAGGTGGAAAGACCTGAGAGTCCTAAGGGTTCGGTAGTACATCAGATGTCAAGACCCAGGGCTCCTTAAAGCAGATGGGCAGATCAGATGACAGTGCCCAGAGACCTAGAAGGATTAGTGACAGGTTTGTGGTCAGGCCCAGATGACTTTAGGAAAGCAATATCAGGGCAAATGGAACTACCTTGTGGTCCTCCATCTTATTAAAAGACTCCCAATTGGTAGCTCACAAACCTTTCTTCAATAAACAAGGTCTTGAAGGCCATTTGAATGACCAGTGTGTTCCAGAAAGGGCTGAAAATGTTCTGATTTAGGCCAAGGGCATATTGGCCAAGAGTGGTCTCCAGTTTAAGGGGCAATAACACTTACCCAGAAAAAAAGGCAGCAGTTGTAGCCACAGCAGCAGATGATGCCTAAATAGAAGACAGCTGCAGAGACAGAGCCGAGGAAGAGGGAGAAGGGGATCACCAATGAGAGAGCCAAGACACGTGCAGGCAGGGCTGGTCAAGGAAAGTTGGGAAAACTCAGGTCTGAAAGGTGCTCCAGCCATGACACAGCCCCTTCTCCATTTGGAGTAGCGGTTTCCCAGGATGCTGTGACCTTCTTACTCTGAGGAAGACTGTGACCATTCCCATGTTTGTATGTGTGTGAGGAGGGGGAAGGAGAGGTGAGCCAGCAAACACATGCTGACAGTGAGCCTATTGCTTCATTTTCTTTTTTTCTTACTTTGTGATTATGTCCTCAATGAATCCTTCCAATTTAACAAATAGATATTAAATGCCTACCATGTACAAAGCATCATGCTAAGTGCCAGAGATACAAAGCCAAAAATAAAACAGCCTGTGCCTTAAAGGATCTGACATTCTACTGGGGAGAATCCAATATGTGCTCTGATAAGCAATTTCAAGAACATCTGAGAATGTAAAAAGTCTCAGCAGCTACGCTCTAGTTATTAGAGACATCTTCCCACAGCCATTGCAACAGTTTTCATTTTTGTCTACTGCCATCTTCACCAATTTGATGGGTGTGAGGTTAAATTTCAGAGTTGTTTTAATTTGCATTTCTCATCATTGGTGATGTGGGATCTTTTTTTGATTTCTTATATATCAGGGGTTCTTCATCTCTTTTGTTTCCTGGACCGCTTTTAGCCAGTCTGATAAAAATCTATGAACACTTTCTCAGAAAACTGTTTCTAAGTACATAAATTAAAAATGACTAATCTTATCTCTGCAAGAAAGAAGGAATATTAATCCTTTGTAAATAGTAACTTCATTGACCAATCAATCATTAAGAGCTTTATACTATATGCCAAGCCATGTGCTAAGCAAAAAAAAAAGGCAAAAGATAGTCCTTGGCCTCAAGGAACTGACCATCTAATAGGGGAAAAAACAAGCACAAATATACACAAAGAAAACTGTATATAAGATAAATAGGAAATCATTAACAGGGAAGGCTTCCTTCAGTAGAAAAGACAAAAACTCACAGCATGAGTATGCTATTATCACACATATATAGCTAACAATTAGTCCAATAATACAACTGCTACCCTCTACAGTAAACTATGATCATTATTTTATTGTCTTCCTAATGATAGGGACAGGAATCCTGGTAGAGAAGGCAGGAAGGGCTTCAGAGCTGCATCAGGAGGGAAAATGACTAGCCTGCAGTAATTAAATCACAAGTCCATCAAAATTTCCTGAAAATTAGCAACCCGTGAATGGCATCTGGATGTGGATTCCTCTATTAAGGGGAATATTTGATTAACCAGAACACCACATCCACATAGCAGGCTAAATGCACTTATTCCTCAAAGTATAGGCACCGCCCACATACACATAGGTATACAAAAGTGTTACTTTAAAATGAGTAGTTTTGTGAGCATCCTTCAGGTTTTCCTGTCAGTTGAATTTCTTGGTCACGTGACTTCTAGTCAGTTGAAATCAAAGATCCTTTTGTTCAGGCATGTTCCCCCCAAATAATTCAGAAGGCAAAAAGAGGCACCTGAACAAAACATTAACAGCTCTTTGCCTTCAATGTTCTTCCCCTTGGACAGCTCCACCTTGATGTCTAGTCAGCAACTCATACTCAACATATCTAAAGCAGAGCTCATCATATTTTCTCCAAAACCCATCATTCCTCTTTCCTGTTTCTCTTCAGAGTTCTTATAGTCTTCTAGCTTCACAACCTAGAATCATCCTTGATTATTCCTTTTCCCTCACTGTCCACATTAGTGACCAAGTCTCACCTATCTCTCATATCTACCACCTTCTCTCTACGTCACCCTATTTCTTATGATCATTCAGTTGGACTGCTATAAAATCTTGGTCTTCTAGCTTCCAGTTTTTCCCCTCTCCAACCCAATCTATACATGGCTGCCAAAATATTTTTCTTAAAATGCAGATCTGACTACTTTGCTCCCATGCACAAAAATCTGGAACTCTAGAATAAAATACAAACCATCTAGCCTGGCACCTAAAGCCTTCACAGCCTGATTCCACCCTGTCCAGATTTATTTCACATCTCTCCCTTTCTGTACATGCCACATTTTAGTCACTTAATTTGCTATCCTCCAGACTCTCAATCAATATACTGACAAGCCTGAAAAACACTCCTGATCCACCTCCATCTCTTAGAAACCCTAGCTTTCTTCAAGGCTCAGTTCAAGGGTTTCCTTCTAAGTGAAGCCTTTCCTGACTGATAGCTGTAGGTATCCTCCCTCCTTAAACTGCTTTGCTGTTAATTTAAAAATACTTTGTTATGCTAATTAATACTATGTATATAATAATAATTCCAGTAATAGAATATGGAAATGTATCTCCTATAAATCAATTGCTAGAACAAGGAGACCAAAAGAACTGAGCCACCAACTCTCAGCCAACAAGCAATTGATCTTCTTGACAAGTAGAGAAAGATGGCAACCAAGGGCAGTGAATGTTTAGAATTTAAAGTCGTTTGTAAGATCTTATAGAGAAGGATAATGAAAGGTTATGAGCAGTATCACTTTATAAAAATGAGAGAAAAGTAAGAGTGAGAAAATAACTCTAAAGAAAGCTCAGTAAGGGATCCAACTAAGCAAAATCATCCTAAGTGCATCTGAGGATACAATGGAAAGGAAAACAAATAAGCAGGAAATAAGAAAGGAGGTTTAAAAATTTCATTTCAAATGAAATTCATTCAAATTCATTTCACCCTCAAAGATAGTGGGACCATTTTATTTGGATGGTGACATTCAATCCTAGATGAAGAGGAAGAAGAAATCACATTGAAAAGAGCAAAGATAGGGGAAATAGTTGCATTAGACCATGCACACACAAATGTCGGTTCTGGAGGTGAGACAATTTTGAGGGCATCAATAGATTTTTAAGGTATGTGGAAGAGAGATAGCAAGGCTGGAGAGAAAAATCTCAGACCTTATTATTATCCAAAACACTATTATTATCCAAAACATTATCCTAACACTCAAGTCATGTGCTTTCTCATCTATGCAGAATTTTCAGAAGAATAATTTACACATGCATCCAGGGCATCCTTGATACATAGATTACAAGGGAACAGACAAAAGTTCACTAGGAATATTCTGCATGTCATTTCTTCCAACACGCAATTAACTGAAAGGTGCAGAGAATAAAAGTACTCACTGTGTTGATTATTTATTGGGTGCAGGGATGGAGAAGCATTCCATTTGGTAGAACAAACTACTCTCCTCTAACAAGGCATTTCCTGTACCAAAATCATACAAAAGACTTTGAAAGATGTAACAACAGATAAAACTTTGTTTAATGACCCCTCTAACTACACTAAACAGGGTATAAAGTAGGGAGATGTTCTCATTAAAGTTGTTCAGTATTGTCATGGAGATTGTTTAGAACAGAGTCCAAGTTGAAGAGAGATGGCCTCAAGTGGTGGGGTCTTCAAGATACTTTTATTTGCCGGTAACATTGTGCTGATAGCACTGAGGCCCAGAAAATTCCAATCCTCTTAAAATCCACAATCTATCAAAAGAGTTTTGTGTAAGTAACCATACAGGAAAAAAATATATGGCTAGACAATGCTTTGGTATCCCAATTTTGATATGAAAATGGTGGTGCCCTCCCTCCTTAAATCACTCTGTAATTACCTTATATATGTTTTGTCGCACATTATAAGTAACATTAATTACAATAATAATGACTTAGACATTTCTCTTTTGTAAATCAATTGCTAGAGCAAAGAGATTGAAAGACTCAAGGTACCAGTTCAGCCAACAAAACACTAGGCGGGCACAACCTTCGGAGCTCACCCATCATTATGTGAACACTACAAATGGACAGTTATCTGGGCCCAGAATCCTAGGAAAGTGACTAGACTGCTTTGGAAAGTTGTCCTTTTTATGACCACAAGTTTCTCCCTGAAACAAAGGCCCTACCTTTTTAACACCGATATGGTTTTGGTTGGACACCTAGGTGGCACAGTGGATAAAGTGCTGGGCCTGGAGTCCAGAAGACTCTTCTTTCTGAGTTAAAATCTGGCCTCAGACACTTACTAATTGTGTGACCCTGGGCAAGTCACTTCACCCTGTTTGCCTCAATTTCTTCATCTGTAAAATAAGCTGGAGAAGGAAATGGCAAACCCCTCCATTATCTCTGCCAAGAAAACCCCAAATGGACTCATGAAGAATTGGATACAACTACAAAATGTCTGCTTTTGTTGATATTGTAACATGACACATAATGAAGGACAAAAGCCATAAGAGAAATGAAGGTCTTTAGGAAGTTCTGTTTTCCAGGAATTTTAGGCCAAAATTTTCTATAAAAGCTTCATATGCCCTGAAGTGCAAAGGAAATGAATTCTGGAGAGCAGAGCAGTGAGGTTTCAGTCTTGACTGACATCATGGATAAATCATTTAACTTCTCAGTTTCTTTATTTGGAAAATGAGGATTATCTCATCCTTAGTACTCCCCTCTCAGAGAATGAGGATCCAGTGAAGCAATCTATGTTTAAAGTGTTTTATAGACCTTAAAGTCTTACATGATAATAATAGCTAGCATTTATATAGTGTGATAAGGTTTGCAAAGTACTTTGTATGTCATATCACTGGATCCCCATTGTGACCCTGGGAGGCAGGTACTATTAATTAACCCCATTTTACAAGGGAGAATACTGAGGCAAGCAGAGGTTAAGTGATTTGCCCGGGGTCATATGGCTAGCAAGTGTCTGAAGTCACATGTGAACTTAGGTCTTCTTGACTTTGAGTCAGTATTCTATCTACTGTACTGCCTAGCTGCCTATAACTATCAACTATCATTATTAACATATACAAATAAACACTTCACTTTTTTTTAATGCTTTTTGAATTTGATTTTGTGAAAAATATTTCCATTTAGGAGACAGACAAGGGGAAGGGGAGGAGAAAGGGAAAGAGGAGAAAGGGAGGGACACCAAAAAATGCTAAAAAATTAGCAAAAAAAAGATATAATTAAACTGACAGATAACTAAGAGAAAGGATATTTTACATTAAACCAGAGAAATGAAAAATGCAATCACAGAATATGGATTTGAAGTGTTCTCCCCATAACAGCTGTGCAACCTTGGACAGGTCACTTTTCCTCTCAAGGGCTTATTGCTCCTCTGTAAAACGGAAGGGATTAGAGGAGACAGTCTCTATAAGAGCCCTTCCGAATCTAATGCCAGGCTCCTATGAAATGTGCATCTACATGTTCTCATTCTTTTTCCAAGTGCCATTAAAATAGAGATAAGCAGCTCTCACAAATACAGTCAGTTCTGTTATCAGGACATATGGGCTCCCTAGCATCGCCTCACTGCAGAATTGCTCAATAAAACCTATAATTCTTATAGGAAAAATGAGATATTCAAAAACTTCATCAGTGACACATTTTTTTAAAAAGATAGGCACTTAACCAAAACAGTAGCACAGTTTTATACATACTAAAAGGTTAAGACATACATAAATACTGTAACAGAGGCTACTTCCATCCAGAGGCTGCTGCTCAGTCTGTGGCTGGGGTTTGTTAAAGACCAGTCCTTCTCTGCCCCCATCTCCCAACTCCAGTGCACCAGAAAACCTCAATAGATACGGCTCTCCCCCCGGGAAAGACCTGAAATCTACTTGTGGTAGCGGACCTTGTGGCAGCTTGTGAGTTACTGTGTGAAGTCGGCTGTTTTCTACATTCTTGCTATTTCTCTCATACGAAATTGTGCATAAGCAAGCTCAAAATCGAGCTATGCTTAAATTGATCCTTAATACATGACTGCATCGAAACAAACTCGAGGCAACTTTGTAGCCAAACCGTACAAGCCGGTGGGACGGAGCTCCCTGGGGCTCCTGCGTGGCTCACAGAGGATGGAGCCGGGAGCATGTAAATTACAATTCTGCCTCCCTTACAAACGGTGCCACTGACCGAGGGCAAGCCACTTGGACCTGCCTGCCTTGGTTTCCCCAGCTGTAAAATGGGGGTAATTATCGCACCAGGCTCAAACTGAGGATGAAATCAGATCTCCTTGAAGCGCTTTGCCTGGACGCTGCTTTTCATTACTGAATTCCAGGTGCCGAGGCAGGGGCCTCGGAGGAAAACTGGGGGAGCAGGAGCCGGGGAGAACCTCGGGCCTCAGTCACTGCGGGGGAGGGGCAGTCACAAGCATTTATCAGGCACCTGCTGCGGAGCCCGCGCGGCCTTCGCCGAAGCTCTAGGCCTCGCACTCTCGGGGGGGGGGGGGAGGAGGGGGTCACACCGTCTGGAGCACGTGGGAACTTCTACTCCACAGCTGGGAAATCAGCGCTCGGGGCACGTGCGCCCCTCGCCTCTCCGCGTTCGCGCCTGCGCGGCACAGCAGGTGGCTATTCCGAAGGGCGGGGACCGCGAGCACCCCCTCCGCTGACGTTGCGCCTGCGCGGCACAGCAGCGGCTAATCCGAAGGGCGGGGACCGCGAGCACCCGCTCCGCTGACGTTGCGCCTGCGCGTGCGCTTACGCCGGCGACGTGACAGGGGAGCGAGAGGCGCGTCTGGCTCGTCACGAGGAAGTTGGGAGGCAGCGCTGGGCCCGGGCCGGACTGGCCGAGGCGGGGCCGGGGGTGGCGCTGCCGCTGCCTCGTCATCGTCGGGAGATGACCGGGAAGCGACGTCCGGGAGGAGGAGGAGGAGCCGCGCCGGCGGAGGCGAGCCGGCTGGGCCCGGAGCCCTAAGTGAGCCCGGCCGCTCCGAGGGCTTGGCGGGGTGGTCCGTGAGCGTGAGGCCCCCTGCCGAGCCGGAAGGCCCGTCCTGCCCCGGTCCCGGGCCATGGACGCCGCGGCGCTGGAGCGGGACGCGGTGCACTTCGCTCAGCTGGCGGTGCAGAGGGACCAGGGAGGCCGCTACCAGGAGGCGGTGTTCTACTACAAGGTGCGGCCGGGGTGGGGGGCGCCCCCTGAGGATAGCGCCTGGGAGCCCCGAGGCGGGGACACCCCCCCCGTCCTCCTCCAGCACGGCCTGAAGATTAAGGAGGCCGAGGGGTCGGGGACCCCTGCTGAGGCGGCCTCCGGAGCGCGCTCTGTCCCCTCCGTAGAACGGGGCGGGCCGGCCTGGGAGTTGCATGCCGGCTCGGAAGTTTTTCTTACCAAAGCAAAGTTTTTATCGTGCTCCCCTTGGAGGGGTCGGGTGCCCTGAGAGCTTGGGGTACCCACATAGGGCTGGCAGGGCTCCTCGCCACCCTCGGAATTTGCTGCTGAAAACTCTGATTTAAAATCTGCCCAACCACAGTGTCGTGTGAACACCGTTAAGGTTCAGTCATCAATGATTGATTAATGATCAATAATGTTTAAGGATTAATGACAACGTCTTTAATTATAGTGTGCTTCTTAACGAACTGGGGAGACTGAAGTCACAGATTTTTTTTTTTTAAGTGTACATGGACCTTAATTTTAAAACAGACTAGATTTTAAAGTGTATCCCTAAGTAATATTTTTAGAAGGGAGGTAATTTTCTTATAAAGTTTTAGTTTGGTCTGTTTTCAACCCACACACTATTCAGGTAATTGTTTCTCCCTTTTCTGTGTGTTACGTCAACGTCTTTGGTGTTACAATGTAACGTTATTTTCACAATATTGGGAACATTAGGATTATTAGATCCAAAAAATATCATGTTCAACACAAGGAGGATCTTTGGGTTCAGATGTGTGTCTTTTTTTCTTTTTTTAAATTGTCTCTTCTGGATCTATTTTCCAGGTCAGTTGTTTTTCCCATGAGATATTTCACATTCTCTTCCATTTTTTCATTCTTTTGGTTTTGTTTGGTGATTTCTTGGTTTCTCGTAAAGTCATTAGACTCCATCTATTCCATTCTAATTTTGAGAGAACTATTAAATTCAGTGAGCTTTTGAGCCTCTTTTTCCATTTGGCTCATTCTGCTTTTGAAAGCATTCTTCTCCTCATTGGCTTTTTGAACCTCTTTTGCCAATTGAGTGAGCCTATTTTTCAAGGGGTTAATTTCCTCAGCATTTTTTTGGGTCTCCTTTACCAAGGTATTGACCCGGTTTTCATACTTTTCTTGCATCTCTGTCATTTCTCTTCCCAGTTTTTCCTCCACCTGTCTAACTTGCTTTTCAAAATCCTTTTTGAGCTCTTCCAAGGCCTGAGCCCACCCGCCACCCCCCCTGGGGTGTCTGGGGTACTGAGGCCCCGCCCTCCACGTCTTTCCCTGATGGCAAGAATACGTCCTCGTCATCAGATCCGAAGGTCGGGATCATTTGCATTTGTTGGAAAAAACTCTCTATAGTCTTATTTTTCTTCCCTTTTCTAGGCATTTTCCCAGCCAGTTACTTGACTTCTGAGATTCCTTTCCACCGCCGCCTGGATCCGCCCAGCTAGTGCTTGGCCTCTGAGATTCAAATGGGCTTTCCACGGCAAGCTTTAGTTCTGGCGCTGGGGTGGAGGCAGGGCCGTCTCCCAGGCTCAGTTCCCTCAGGGGCTTTATGCAGAGACTTTCAGGAATGGAGCAGGTGGGGGCGGGGCCGTCTCCCAGGCTCAGCCCCCTCAGGCCGTTCATGCAGAGACCTTCCGTAATGAAGATCCTGCCTGCTGCTGGGGGATTCCTGAGTCCCGGGCCGCTGCCAGCCGCCGCCCACCCCTCTGCCTCCGCCGCTTCCTGCCCCTGTCTCTGTCGCCACCGCTTCCTCCCGAGGGGGCCCGAGTCACGGAGACGCTCCGCTCCCCTCCTCTAGCCCAGCCTTCTTTCTCACTGACCTGTAGCTTCTGTGGGCGGAGGGACTTTCCTGGCTGCCGGAGCTTCCGTGTCTGAAGCCTGCTCGGATCAGCTTCTCTGTGGCCACGGCCAAGGCCGCGCTGGGGTGGGGTCCGCTTTCCGGGGCGCGACGGACCCTGGGGACGGCTCTTCAGGGCTCTCTGGCACGGAAATCTCTTCCACTCCGTTTCTGCACACCTTGTATTGACCCAGAAGTTATGGGGGTCTCTTTTTACATTAATTCTATGGGCTTTGGTTTCGGAGCTCGTAAACGTGCGTCCTTCTACTCCGCCATCTTGGCTCCCAGTCAATGTGTGTCTTTTTTTCTGTAAGCTTCTGTTCTCACGTGCAATAACTGTTGTTGTACTGGGTAAGCTCTTAGCTCATAGGTGTCACAGGCAACTGTCAGCTCCCCTTTTCCTTTTTCATGCTTAGCTGTAGAACTAGTAGCAATATAGAGTTACAATGAATACATGTGCTTGCAGTAGTCACAGTGTAATTAACCAATTCATTCATTTAATTTCCACTGCAAAAATAAATTATATAAGGTGTTCTATTTAAAATAAATTTATTTTATATGAGAAAAGTTCTGTAAAATGAACTATCCTTCATTTGCTGGGAAAAAATATGGAAATGTATCAACTCATGATAAGATTAGATGATGATATCTAATATTAATATAAGATTAGATGATATCTAATTATAGGCTATTTAGATTGCATTTTTAATATTTTGGCTTTGTGGTTTATAATAATTGTGCTTAATTTCCCTACTTTTTGAAAAAATGTGTGGTCAGATTAGGGACAAATGATTAAACTTACACATTTCCGTCAGTTTAAGAAAACTTATCCATACAATCCCATACTTAATGTATGAAAAAATTGAAATTAGAAATTGAGCAAAAAGCATTAGTTAAGAAGCGCTCATTTGAAAAGTTTATTCAAGTAATCTAATTTTGATATTTTCATGAGAATGATGAATATGGAAACATTTAAAGATAATTCACATTATAAGTAGTGGTGGTTTTTGTTTCTTGTTCTTTTAAACATGTCTCATTTTGTTTTTAGGAAGCTGCACAAGCCTTAATTTATGCTGGGATGGCAGGATCAAGCCTAGAAAATATTCAAGATAAAATAAATGAGTATTTGGAAAGAGTTCAAGCTCTTTATTCAGCAGGTAAGTTAAGGACTTTGTGTAATTCTCAGTAAAATTACAGATCTGTTATTAGAGGAAACATTTTTTAAGCTCAGTAGCTAATAATAAAGACTACATTTCTATAGCATTTTCCTTTCTACAGATATTTCTGTGGTGAGGCAGGTGATATGGAAAAATTCTGAGGCCTGGGAGAAATGACTGCCCGTAGTCCCAAAGCTAGTGAGGAGCCACTAAAACATAGTACAGAGTTTTCTTATTTCTTTCTCCTTCTCCTTGCTACTATTTATGGTCTGCAAGATTTCTGCTTTTGGAGTAAGTTAGCTTGTCCATAAGTCGTACTGTCTGTGCTACATATAATTTTACTTTTTTAGTCATTGTTGTTTTCATATAAATATGAGTTAGTTACTAAGAGAATTGTGACTAGTCAAAATTAGGAGGTATGATTTTTACATAACAGGTGTTAACAGGTTTTCAAAACCATGTTCATTTTCAGATCAAACTTTCTAGAAATATTTCTTCTTTGTAAATTCCACCCAAACCAGGCATGAAGAACCTTTTGTCAGTCAAGTCACAGAAAAAAATTAGTTGGGAGTTACACTGCAGAAGCAGTGATGCATTCTGCAGTACTGAGGGTTTGTACTTTTCTTGGTTTCATGGGTTGCCATGACCAAAGGATTCATCATCACATGGCAAGTATATGGTACTTTGCAAGGCTTTATAAAAATAAGACTTTGTCTATTGCTGGAACCATAAACAAAGCCTTTGACAATAAAGTAGAGCTTGTGCCAGAACTGGTTATTTGGAGGCTGTGCTGTGATAAAAGGATTCATGAAAGACAGTAAGGGAACAAAGATGAGAAAAGCACCTGGACTAAACCATGTGTCCAGAGGAGGTTTTGGCCAGAGACATTAATGATGAGAGGGTTAAGGAACTGATTCTCAGAGTGTCCAAAGGAAGTACCAAAGGTGTGGAAAAGAACTGAGACCTTATTACTACTGAAAGAAAGGTGACCAAAAGGAGTTAATGACTGCAACACATATACCTAGATTTTCATCTTTATAAAATCTTTATAAGACTAATCTAGGCACGTTGACAGTATCATTGATGAGGATTTTACAAGGGAAACGGCAAGATTTTGCAAGTGATTTTCTGCAGGAGTCCACATCTTATCCATCATACAGTTCTCTAAAAGATGTAGAGAATACCAAGACCCCACTGTGCTTATGGTAGACTATAAAAAACATTTTATTTGGTTGAGCAAAATGCCACTCCAAAAAGTTCCTTCTTTAACCAGGTGATACATATATTTCATACACACACAAATGTATATACATAAAAATTTTATTTGGAAGGAATTTTGCTACATTTATATAGAAAGAAACCTTTTACTCTACCAAGTTAAATGTTTATGTAATTCCATTTCTATAGTAATGTTATTTTCATAATATATTTTATATATTATTTCATATATTTTATTTATATATTTTTATATGTACTGTGAAATTCCTTGAAAGATACTGTAATGACAGGAATAACTTTGTTTAACGCTTGAATCATTAATATCAGATGAGACATAATAGGGAGACATGCCATATGTTTGCCAAAGGTATTAAAAAGGAGATCCACTACTGAAGCCAACTTGTATGTCCTGTATATCATAGGTCTTGGAAACCATGAGAAATCTGATAATGCCTACAGATACTGTATCAGAATAATGGTTTGTGGTCTATGTTCATAATTGGAAGAAATGCTAAATTTCAGCTAGAGGTTAGGAAAAATAATGGGGTTTTTTTTC
Organism: Bettongia penicillata ogilbyi; assembly: GCA_023548195.1. Taxonomy (NCBI): domain Eukaryota; kingdom Metazoa; phylum Chordata; class Mammalia; order Diprotodontia; family Potoroidae; genus Bettongia; species Bettongia penicillata. The sequence goes on from JAJHZJ010000718.1 coordinate 1,713,211, forward strand.
CTATCCCAACTTCATGGACTCCATGAAATGTATCCATGGGTTAACCCCTGCTGTAAATGGTGAGATGCTTCTATTAACAGTCACATTACAGTGACTGCATCAGACCTTAGAACATTGCAGAGCTTCTTGGTAAGATCTACAGCCACCCAGAGAGTTTGGCCTAACACTGGAAAAATCAGATAGATGAAGGGGTTGTATGGGTTGAAATAGTGAACAATCTTTAGAATTCATCCATATTCACATATTTTGGAAGAAAAACTGCATAGATGCAAGAGATTTGGGCCTAAAATTTTAAAAGAGATGAGTGGGCTGGATTGCCTTGGACAAGTTCTCTTAATGTTTCATCTTTATTAATACCATTATTCTACCAATGTTGTCATATGGTTCTATGTTATAGAATTCCGCAGTCTCCAGTGGATTATCAGAGGGCAATAGAAAGGCAACTGGTAATATAAGTAGGCTAATATGTTATTGACAAGGCACTGTAAAGACATGGAGAAAAGGGTGTCATTAGAGAGATGTGTGAGCAAAAACATCAGCTGTCCACACGGCAAGAGCAAGATTTAAGCGTCGGAAAATCCATGTTTTATTGTTATCCTCGGGTTGTCAAAAGACAAACACTCCCAGCATATTATTGGGTTAACCCTTTATAGCAAATGTGGGTGGACATGGACAAGACTTACACGGGTATGTTTAAGTCTGTCAATGGACACAAACCTGCATCTGTAAAACCACAGATGAATTTGAGTATGTACCTGTGTGTGTGTGTGTGTACACACACATATACACATATATACATACATACATGTATGTGTGCACATACATGTATGTATGTATGTATGTAAACACATGCATGCCTTCAAAAGGGAGCTAGTTAATACTGATTTTTGTGTTCCATCTGAGCTTGCTTCTGGTAAACAGTCTGGAGAAAGCTGTTCAAGTGGATTTTATGACCCGAAAGAGGCTACTTTATTTTCCTATCTGACCCAACTTTTGGTGGGAAGTGTGAGATTACTTTTAACCATAAATGTTTTTATCAGTTACATTTTTCTGGTATTCATAATCAAGTGTTGATTATATGTGTGTATCTGTGTAACTATACAAATAATGTGTCATCTAAAGGAACTGCTATTTCATATACAAAATGACAGGTAATCAGAAACCTTATTTCATAGTTTCTTTTTGTTTTTATAGTCTCTCTGTTTTTGGAATTAGTAAGTCTTTATTGTAACAAATAAAATTCTGCTTGCATGATGGGAAATGGGGTAGTGTATTTTCCTCCTGCAATATTTTTTTCTTTTTTCCACAGAAAGGTTATGTGAAAGTAGAGACAATGCAGTGATATTGTTCCAGTAGCAGTGAGCATGGTCTGCCCAGGGCATAATTACCCACCTCCCCCAAACCCCTGTGAGCTGTCAGCCACCTTGGGGAGCACTGTGCACAAACATCTAATAATCCTCACATTTTTGTGTCAAGGTCCCTTCTCAGAGTGTTTCTAAGCAATTGTAGAAAATGCTAGATTTCGATTAGTGATTAGGAAAAAGTAGATGTATTTTTTTCCCCATCCAAGTTCATGGACTCCCTATAATTTTACCATGGACCAGTCTTTGGATCTCAGGTTAAGAACCCCTGCTTCAAAAGTCTCAGAGCAGTTGAATGGGTATGGGAAGGGAAAAGCTATCCTTCCCAAAGAGTACTTTTTTCCCCACTAGAAAAGAAATTGGAGTTGATTTTGGGAGCAAAGAGGAGCCAGGGTAGCTTAATGTTGTCAAAAAAATACATTTAAGACAGGGCAATCTTACAACATTTTTTTCCTCCAGAGAGCATTTAAGGGTTTATTGTCATGTGAAAGACACTTTTAAGAGACTTGCCAGTTTTCTGTCCTGTCTTTTCCCCTTGATGCAGAACCTCAAATTGAATGAGGTGACTTGGTTGCTCTGTAGCTTTGCTTTGGAGCTACCCAGAGGCAAAAGGGTGGGCCTGGTCTCTGAAGGAAAAAGTAATCTATTTCCACTTACCCTGCCCAGATCAACTACCAAAAAAAGTAACAGATATTAAAAGGGATATGTGTGCTCTCATGGCCCAGAAGTAAAGTCTGAAACCTGAATTATTCTTCATGAACGTTAGGTTCATCAAAAAAAATGAGCCTTCCCTGCTCCACTGATGATATCTAGGTAATCATTCAGTAAACATTTATTAAGCACTTACTGTGTGCCAGACATTGTGCTAAGTCCCTGCCTGTCCTCAAGGAGCTCACAGTCTGGTGGATGAGGCAACATGCAAATAAGAGATGTACAGACAAGCTAGACAATTTGGAGGTCACCTCAGAGGGAAGGCATTAGAATGAAGGGGACAGGAAAGGCTTCCTGTAGAAGGGGGAGGTTTAGCTGGAACTTGAAGGAAGCCAGCAGGTGGAGATGAGGAGGAACAACCAGTGACAATACCCGTAGACAGGAGCAGACATGTCTTGTGTGAGGAACAGTAAGACATCTCTTTTCACTGACTCTCCAGGTAAGGGTGGTAGGGGAATAGGAGGCCAAACTATGAAGGACTTCAGACAACAAACAGAAACAGAGACTAATAAAAGCACCCCTCCAAAGGGGAAATTCTGTGGGAAGAAAAAAATAGTATTTGCAAATTTTAGAATGGGAAGTGAGTGCTAAAAGGCAGGGAATGTGAAGAGAAAAAGTTACGGGAATAAGTGTGCATGTATCACAAATAAAATTGGAATTTGTTATGTAGAGTTAGAAAAAGAGATTTTGAGTTTTCCTTCCAAGTCTTAAAACTGAAGCAAGAAAACAAATTTAAACTCTTTTATTAAAGTATGGCTTTACTGAGTCTGCCCAGCTTTTTTTTTTAGCTAAGGGTAATTAGGGAATTTACAGCAAAGAATATCTTAACTAACTTACTGCAGAGGTGTAGTGCCCTTAGTAGCCATGCCTCCAGTATCCCCTTAATAATGCCTGGCGGGTTTTTGTTTTGTTTTGTTTTTTGGTCCTAGTTCAGTCACAAAACTGTGACCCTTTGAAGCCAAAACAGCAGTTGGATTTGGAACGTGCCCGTTTCCTGGTGACACAGGCTTTTGATGAAGATGATAAAGGCAATGCTGAAGAAGCTATAGAACTATACACAGAAGCAGTGGATCTCTGTCTGAAAACAGTATGTTAAGCTAGCAGTTAATTTGGTGGAATTATGTTAGGGTAAGAAATTCTTCCACTTACAAGTGAATCACACCTTCAGATTGGCTGGAAAAAATGTAGTACCTATACTATCAGTTGCAGAATACGTCATTTCTTAGTAGTTTCTACTTTATGTCTTGTTAGTAGTTTCTTAGCTTATATCAACTATTACGTAATTTTTGGCAGTGATGCTTAATAGATGTTCACTTTTGCCTCAGTTTCCTTATTTGTAAAATGGGGCTAATTTTTACTCCCTCATGGAAGCCTTAGTCTTAGTGATGGCTTGGAAGTGGTTGTAAGATCTTAGAAGCTATACCAGTAGAGCACAACCCTGGCACGTTTAACCAAGCTGGAAAGTTGTACGTGTGAGGCAAGCAATGGACATGATATCTATGTCAGAGGACCAGCTTAACTCAATATAGACTGACTTATCAGAGGGAGGATGACTCTCATTGAAAAGTTTTTCAGCAACTCCCAAGGAGTTTTGATCTGTATGAATGGAAAGAATAGCCACATCAATTAAATGTCAACTCTTTCACAGTGATATTTGCTCTGCTTTTTTTACAGATTTGTTATCAGAATCTGTTGTTACTGTATTTGTGAAAGCATGCTTTGTGAAAGTGAAAGTACTTTGTAAACCATAAAGTTCTATGTAAATGGAAGCTATTTTCAAAATTTTGTGGGAAACTTCTTTGTATAGATTTTTTTTTTTACCAGATTACTCCTATTGTCTCCAAGTTTGCTATAAATCCAAATATAAATCCTTCAAGATCAGTGACTACTAACTTATCTTTGGTAGCAGTTGGGACAGTTGACGTGGTTAAATGATTTATTTTTTTGCTCAGTTTTATAAGTTTTATAACTTAAAAGTTTTGTAATTTAAGTTTTATAACCATTAAAGATGGTTGTTTATTTAAGTTAGTGTAGAAGCCTAATAATTATTCTTAATATGCTGTTAACTATTTGGAAGCATTAAGGAATCATTAGGCAACTGTTTTAAAGTGCTTTTAAAATAAATGAACTGCAGGTACTACTTTTTCAAAAATTCTTCTAAATCCTAATAGCTGAAATTAACTCAGCAGGGGAGGAGCTCACCATCATGATGTAACTCCACCAAGTGTGATTATATTTCTTCCATTTGTCACACATTGAAGTATAAAGTGTTTGGGAGTGCTTTAATAGTATATGAAGTTTCTATTATGAATTAATATTTACAGAGTGGCACTTAATTCAGCTTTTAGGTGTTGTTTATTTCTCAGTGGACAAGGACTCCTAAAACAAGGTAATCTGATGGGAGTGGGTTAGGCAGTGGAGATTGGGGAACTGGGGGAACTTCTGGATTGATTCTGTTCGGTAGGAGGCATTTCTTGTGCTTGCAGTGGCACTGTTTGTATTGGAAAAAAGCTCTCATGGGAACCCTCCAGCCTCACTAGGTGCTTGGAGTATTACACCTAGGGTAACAGTGCTTTATGGTGTTTTTTACAGTGCCTACCATACAGACTTTACTTTCCAGAATTTTTGTAGCCCTCTAGCCACATTAGCATAGTTCCAAGTTAAGTGGTCTTAAATGTAAGTAGACAGACTTTTAAAGTATCCTAAAATAGCAACTTTAATTTTCCTCTCTTGTTTTATTCCTACTTACAATTAAAATATTAAATAAGAATCAAATTTATTGTAAACTGTACTTATAAAACAGGTCATTGCTAGTGTGCCATGCTAAATGTGTTAACTTGAAAGTATCCCAAACCAAGCAGTTTCTGTGGAAAAAAAGGTTTTTCATACAATCCCAATTGTCTCATCAGCAACTTATCCATTTTTCCCCCTCAAGTCTAATGAAACTTCTGATCAGTCCTTGCAAAGTAAACTGAAATTGTTGGCTCGACAAGCACTTGATAGGTAAGTTGTTAAGAGCAGCCTTTTATATTCTTATTTATTATTTTATAATGGATGGAATGTTTTGTCTGATTTCACTTTTCTAATGCAGTTTGCTTTTTTATTGTAGTTCTGAAATTATAGTGTTCATAAAGTTGGAATTTGAAACAAAAACTTAATTTTTGTATATTCTGATTCAGTTGCTAGTCCTGTGAGCAGCTTCTCTTCACTTCCATTCCGTCCCTGTAACATTTTCTTTATAATGCTTCTGGGATGCTTGGTTTCTGTTTCTCTTGCATTCTGTGTTTCTTGGAGAACATCTTACCAATCAGTATTTATGGAGTGTAACAGACACATCTGTGATAGCCTGGCTGCTAGTCCTGCCCTCTTTTATTCCTCCTTGTAAAATTTTTAAATTAAAAAAAAAAGTCCAGGGCTATTACCAAAAATTGAGAAAATGAATGTGAGGCTATCCGCAACTAATTCTGATCAAGTAACAGATAATGGATGTTAGATGGACATATGGTGCCTGTTGAAGAGGGAAAATGAAGGAAATGAAAGGAAAAATGAAGAGAAAGGGAGTTGCATCTCCAATTTCTAGAAATGCTCAAAACCTCACTGAATGACTTATGGTGGAAGAATCTGGTTAATGATAGAAAATGTTATATACCCATAATGGTTTTAAGAGGTTTAGAACCTTATAAAATTAATTTTCTTTCTAAGAAGGCATGATGTAGAGAAAGTATTTATAACAGAATTTTCTGATTTTAATTCCTGTTTTAGAGCAGAAGCATTGAAAGAATCTATATCAAAGTCATCTCAAAAGGACAAACCAACTGCAGTTAAACCAAGTCAGCCAGTCAGAACATTTTTTCCACTGGGACCTGATTTTTCCTTGAGTGATAAACCTCAAACCGTCAGAACTGTACAGTCAAGTGAACCACAGGGGCAGAGATACACAGCAGAAGAAATAGAAGTGCTCAGGTGTGTCAAGAAATGTTTTATCACTGAGAGAAACAAAAAACTGTCATTATGGTACTTAAATGGAATGTGTGTGTGTGTTTGTATGTATGTGTATATATATATTTATATAGGATTATTAGACATTTTATGCCCAAAATTTAATTTAAGACTCTAGAACTTCATGAAAAAGGTTTTATGGCATTATCCATTCTACCATCCTTAGCCAGTTCTGAGGTATTTCACTTTAGAGAGTACCCACATCAGTGTAATCACAAAGCTATGAAAACATAAAGTAACTTGGAGTAATCATCAAATATGATTCTAAAAATGAGGTAAAGGCATGTTTGTAAAAGTGAAAAATCTACTTATTTTACAGCTTTAAATTTTTCCATGATAGAATATATTAAGATAAGTTTTTATTGCTTGAGAAACAATAAAAGTTATATTTTGTAGTGTCACTTGTTGGTTTGATATTTAATACCTTTAGTTCTTTAAACAAGTAACACCTTCCTCTAGACTGTGCTGACATAGTAAGGATATAGAGGCTGTTTGAGTTGGAGCCTTCAGCATAATTCTGATGGTGATTCTGCCAAATAACCCTGAAAGCTTTAAGTTGCTGAAAATATCAGATTATTTTCATTTCCACTTTGGTGAGTAGGATATGTGTTATAATAGTTTTTTAAATAGTTGAGTTCATTAATTAGTGTTTAGACAGTACTTTATAAAGCTGTAAAAGATTCCTTAAATGTTTGTTAAGTATCTCCTATATGCTAGTGGCATTGTGAAATACAAAGATAAAAATGGCATGTTTGTAACCAGAAATCAAGCTAAGTAATTACCTTTGTACCCTCATAAACTATTGTTTTGTGAAATTTTAGTCCAGCTATAGGAGCAAATATAACGTGGGTCTCTTTTAAGTTCTTTAAGAAACTAAGAACTATATTTTGCTGTTACATAACCTTATATTACTCTCAAGTTTTCATAGGCTTTTCAGTATTATATAATAAAGTGAACTTTACAATTTTAGACTTTTAGTTCAACAGAACTTTTTTTCCCTGTAGAAAGACATCTAAAATAAATGGCATTGAATATGTTCCTTTTATGAATGTTGACTTGAGAGAACGCTTTGCCTTTCCTGTGCCATTTTCGTAAGTACTATTTACTGATTTTTGACTGTAAGGTGGCTTTATTAGTAACATTTTTTCTAGTGCTCTAAACTGCCAGTTTGTTTAATTCATAAAATTAGCACTTATAATTCAGAAGAATAATTTGGCAGGAAGGGGAGTATGATTAAAAAGATTGGGGCAAGAAGAACAAGAGAGAATTGAAGACATATTGGAGGTGGCCAGAGGTTCACTTGTCATTCTTTCAGGGTCTTGTTCTCTTTATTTAGTCTCCCCAAAACAACTTGGAGATTGAGCTGGTCACTTGGTTGTAGAACCTGAATTGGAGCAGACCTCAGGAGATTTCTCTTCCAGCTCATCCTTGAACAAGCTTCTCCTCTGCAGCATCCCCTAAAAGTGTTCACCTAGCCTTCATTTGAAGACCTCTAGTGAGGAGGAAGCCACTATCACCCAAGGCAGCCTTTTCTACCTTGTGATAGCTCTCATTGTTAGAAAGTTTTTCCTAATGTGAATCTGATATTTTCTTTGCAAAGTTCACAATTGCTTCTGTTCTCTGGGGCTAGGCAGGAAAAGTCTGTTCCCTTTTCTGTGTAACAGTCTTTCAAGTACTTGAAATAGCCATCATGACCCTCTTATATTCCTAGGCTAAACATTCCCAGTGACTCCTTCTGATATATGTGTGGTGTGATCTCAGGTTCTTCTACTCTCCTCATCATCTTTCCTGAATGCTCTCCTACTTATACTGATAAAGTATGGTACATACTACTGAGGGTGATCTTCCACATGAGTCTGACCAAGGTGGCATATAGCAGTATTATCAATATCAGCTCCCTTGTTTTGGGCACAGTGCCCCTCAGTGCAGACTAAAACATGTCATCTCTTTGGCTGCCATATTACTTACACACGTAACTCATCAAGAATGCAAAGATAATGTTTACTAAATGCATACTTTTATGTGCACAGCATTATACTGAAATCTGTGGAGGAGAGGTGTCAAACACAAGCACCACAACACTTCCAAGTGTGCCCTGAACCAGATTAAAATGTAGTTCCTATCTATATGTGTGCTTTAGATGTCAGTATGCGGCCCACAGGTATCCTCCTGTGTGGTTAGTGGCCTCAGTTTCTCTGTTTGACCCCTCTCCTGTGCAGGATATAAGAATAATAGATAATTAACTGGCACCCACTGGGGCAGAAAGGAACAACTTCATGGAGAAAAAAGGTAAAATTTGTAAGTTGAAAGAAAAAGGACAGCACGAACAGAAGGGAGAAGGGTATGTGTTGTGGAACTGTGTGTGAGGTGATGTGTGCCTCGTGAAGGGTTTGTGTTGGCTGGAAATAAAGTTGGATAGGTTTCAGTGGGTTCAAATCATGGCATCCTTGAAAGTCATATGGGGCCCTTTTTAGACAAGATGAGGTAGTGAATCAGGAGCCATTGAAGTGACAGTTACGGTGACATTATGTAGCATGGATTGTAGAAAGAAGAAGAGCCGAATATGAAGGTGAGTGTCTAGAATAAAGTGGGAGCTATGGGAAGCCATAAAGAATGGATAGAACTTTGTGATAGATTTGTTGTGGCAAAGGGAAAGAAGGAGAAAAGTCAGAAACTGAGTTGACTATTCTATATAACCTGGAACTTTGCTGCCTCTGAAGTATTTCTGTCTCATCATACCATGCATGCAGCTGGCACTTCAGGAAGTAATGTAACAATTGCCCCTGTTTTAGAGAAGGCAGATAAAAACACTCTCTTTTCATTTATTGTCTTCTGAATCAGGCTTTCATGTTGTAAACTCATTCTAACAGCAGATACATTTCATCAGAAACAAAAGCATACATCCTTCTTCAAATATGGATGAATGTTTGCTTGTCCTTACCTTTATTTCTATAACTCCATCATTGTGCTTTTATCAAGGCTGGTGTTTGTTTTGATTAGTTTGGGTATTTTTTGGTCTCTGACCCTGTAGTTGTACTCCTCAGCACCTGCTCTAGTACCTAGAGCCTTAAGGAAATAGAGACCTGAGGACACTGGGACTTGCCCAGGGTCCCAAGGCCAGGATGTGTCAGAGGCAGGATTTGAACCCAACAGGCTCTCTACCTACAATGCCACTCTGCTTCTCAGGGCTCATTTCGGTAATTGTGATTGCCCAATAAAAAAAGAAACTTTCAGTTAAAGAGAATTTCAAAAGTATTATGAGTCCATAATACTAACTTTGTTTTTTTTTCTCTACCTCAGTGATAAATGTGGTAAGCTACCATTATCACCAAAACAAAAAGCAATATTTTCTAGATGGGTAAGGCCAGACGATCTTACCAACAATCCTACAATGATCTATACTGTGTCCAGCTTTAGCATAAAGCAGGTAAGCATTTATTTTTTGCTCAAAGTTAAATTGTTAGAAATTTAAAATAATTTCTGTTTTATTTAAAATACTATTAGTTTTTCATTGCACATTCAGATTTGAGGGGCATGAGGACAACTGCAATTTTATCAGTGTGGGGAACTTTGTGGAAGCTTTGTCCCTCAGTTCCTATCAGCAACTCATGTATGATTTATGTTCTTAAAGAGTTCCCTGGAGGCACTGAGAATTTAGGGACTTGCCCAGGGTCACACAGCAGCTGTGTGTTAGAAGCAGATGTCCTAAATAATCTGGCTCCAACCTACATTTCAAGAACTTGAACCTGTACTGTCTTGGAAAGTTCTGTGACACAAGTTCTGAGATACTGAAAGCATATTTTCTTTTGAAAATTTTGTTTTCATTATAACATTGATTGTATAGCAGATTTCAGGCCATAAACTTTTCAGTTTGTCAGTTTAACTTTTTCTGTTTTCTGATTCCCATACCATATTAAAATTGGATTATCTGAGAATTTGAGTTTTAGCTTTGACAAAGAGTGAGAAAAGGTGGAAAAAAAGAAACAAGTTTGCCTAAATTAATATTTCAATAACAAGATTGTATTGCTTTAACAGAATTGAGCATTTAGCTTGCTTGTGTAGGTGTAGTTTCTACTGCAGTATTCAAGATTTAGTAATGTCACATTATTTCACCTATTTGTAATGGTTCTGAAATAAGTTGCATATGACATGTGAGGATTGATTTGATTTTCTGGTATTAGTCTACTTTTGATGGACCTGTATTGTTTCCTCTTACAACTTTCATTAAAGTCCTTAATAAGAAAAAAGACTAATAGGAATTACAAGTATGTTTGTTGTAGAATTGTTTTTGAGTTGGACAAATACATAACATGTTCTAATATTTTTCTTTTATTACTAGACAATAGTGTCGGATTGTTCTTTTGTGGCATCGCTAGCTATCAGCGCAGCATATGAGAGACGGTATAATAAAAAATTAATTACAAGGTAATTAATGCTCCTTCTACTTTAAGAATTATTATTTGTAAATCTTGTTTCAGAATAGTTAACTTAGAGAATGTCCACACTTGAGAAAGTGACTGTGCTGAATAATAATGTGTATGATCCTTTTCTAGAAGTCTGGTGGGTTCTTTTTAAATTGGAAAATAAGGTAAATTACCTTGAGATCATGATAAATATGTAAATAAACATATACATACTTGAAAATTAATGTTATATATGTAGCATTACACATGTAACGTTCATTTTTTTCTTACAATGACATTGTGAACTTGGCCAAAGAAGGAAGGTTATTATACAGCATTAAATTTTACCACAGTGTTATTGAATTTTTTACTTGATAAATTTCAAAATATTCTGACTAAGAAATTATAAAATTCATTTCAGAAAGACATTTTTCAAATGCCTGCTATGTACATCATGAGGCAGAGACAGAAAATATATACCTGATCAATATCTTTAAGAACATTATATTTGTCTTTGACACAAATGTGTTTAGGAACATTACATTCTATCATAGGGATATAACATATATACCAAGTAATTTCAGAAGGGAGAGGACTGGAGAGGACAGCAGGGGGGAACTAGAAAAGGCTTCACATAGCAGATGGTCCTTGAGCTGACCTTTGAAGGGGGACCATAGGAAGGCTGAGATGAAGAAGGGCATTCCAGGCATGAGGGGATAGCCTCTACAAAGGCACAAAAGCAGGAGATGACATGAAGGGTGGAGGACAACTAGTAGTCCAGTTTGGTTGGAATGTATACAAGAAGGATCAGTATGAACTAAACCTGGAAAAGTGGGTTGGAGTCAGATTGGTAGGACTTTAAAGGTTAGGCCTTAGCCTGCATTTTATCCTACAGGCAGTAGGAAGCCAGTAGAGCTTCTTGAGCAGGGGATAACATGATCAGATTTATGTTTTAAGAATATCAGTTTGGCAGCTTTATAGAGGATAAGGTGGAGATAAGATATAGTAGAAGCTGGGAGACCAATTGGAGTGCTCTTGCTGTAATTTCTGTGAGAGGTAACAAAGACCTAAACTAGTGTAACACATAGATCATAGAGAACAGAACAGGTCGTTTGGTGTTGTGGAAGTAGAATTAAAAAGAGTTTGCAACTGATCAGGTATGGACAGTGAACAGTTTAACAGCTGGTATTGGTAGCTATGGAAAGAAGAGTTTTAACTATTGTCATTGGAAGCCATTTTAGAAGGGGTTAAGAATTGAATTGGGGGGAAATGGAGGCAATCAACACAGGTGATTTTTTTCCCAAGGAGTTTTTTGTGAAAGGGAAGCAAGATATGGGTTGATAACTTAGGGATGACAGACTCAAGTGAATGTTCTTAAAGGGACATAGGGAGACTCAAGTATGTTTTGGGGCAGCAAGTAAGGATCCAGTGAAAAAGCAAATACTGAAAGTGAGTGTGTGAGAGACAAAGAAGAAAGGGAAAAAAATGAGGAGCCTGCAGAAGAATGACATCCAGGGTTCCAAGGAGAAGGGTTGGCAGTGGCAGGAGAAGGGCCAATTCTCCCTTCTGTGATGGAGCAAATGGGGGATGATGTAGAGAGGTTTTGAGCTATTGAATAAAGGAGAGAAGGAAGCAAGGTCCTCAGCTGACACAAAGTAAGAGAGAAGGAAAGGTTATAGGTATTGTCATTTTGGAGTGTGGTAGTGTCTGGTAGGGAAGTATACAGAGGACAGGTCCCAGCTGAGGTAAAATTATGTCATTTTGTAGAACCGTTAGGCATAGTTCCATGACTTTGTCCAGCTTCATTCAGCAGTGCACAGGTAGGATTCGAGAAGATAACTCTGGGGGAAACCCAAGGTTGGAGTTTGTTAATAAATTAGGAGAACAGGAAAAAGTGGAGGAACTAGAGGTCATAATGAGGATGAAGAGGAAGTTTTTCATAAGAAATTTCATAATTGTGGCTCATGGCGATAGAAGTGAGGTAAAGAATGCTGAGGTAGAGAAGAGGTGTTGATAATGCAAGTTGAGGTCAGGACATTTGTATATTGAAGTCAAAAATTATAATGAAGAAGATGGTTGTGAGGCAAGTTTTGGAGTCCTCAATCTGGTGGGTTACACAGCAAGGATTTGTACCAGGTGATCTAGAGGAGCAGAATAAATTTCCAGTGATGGGACACTGCTGAGTAATAGTGTCTAAGGGACCATCTGGACTTGGCAGTGAGGGGCAAGGAATGTACTGGCTCTTCCTGGCCCTGGTTTTCACCCAGGGCTGGAGACATGACTAGACTTCCATTATTGCATGAAAGATGCACCTAAGAGAATGAAGAGGAAATCAAGTTTCAAGTGAAAAGATCAAGGATAAAGGGGAGCAGGGAGATAATGAAGATAGTTCAGGACTGGCCCAGAGGAAGGACTATAGTGCAGTATACCTGCGATGGATAAGAATGAGAGGAAAGGCTTTAGCGTACATCAGCTGCCAATCACAAAAGAAGTGGAGCAGGAGTTAGGCATTTACCCAACATTGAGTGAAGGAAGATCCAGTTGAGGGGGCCCCATCCTGCAGGGTTCTATGACAAATGGGCAGAGACTCAAGGCAAAAGTGCTAATGACAGCTTCCTTAGCTGGTCACTCCAAATACAGGGGAATTAAGGGTGGAAGCAGGAGTGAATCTGTATGGATGAGAGACTCAGGAAATAACTGGTGTTCTAGTCTCCCTGTGAGGTTAATCTCCTTCTCTGAAGCCTCCTCTGAAAGAGGTGGGAAATGAAGTACTCTCAGAAGATAATTCATGCTCCCTTCCTTCTGACTCCCAAGCCTAATTGTTTGTGGTAAATGCCAGTCCCCTTCAGAGCAGGTGTAAGTCCAAACACTTAGACTCTGTGGTAAATTTAAAATAAAAATAAAATATAAAACCACCTCTGAAAATAATTCATAAGATTTTGTAAAAATGTTAAGCCTGACCATCAGTTTTGCCTAAAATTGATAAAAACCACTTTATGGTAGCTATGCATGTCACTGTCAGAGAAGATAAAAAAATAATGGAAGGCTAATAGATACAAGCTTTACTATAAATTGAATTTTCTGAAATATGAATTTGAAATTACATGGAAATTTTGAAATAATTGAAATATCCTTCACTGATCTGTGTCAGTGCTGTAATATTTGCTCTCCCAATCCTGCCCTTCCCTCCCAACTCTGTTAGAGGAGGATACAAAGCTAGAAAGAAACAGCCCCTCCTCTAAAGAGAGTTGGGAGGGAGGGGCAGGATTGGGAGAACAAAGATTACAGCACTGATACAGATCAGTGAATACAAGGTGTTTGGGGGAAGAAAAGACCACCAGCCCAGAGCAGGTGGCACCTGAATTGAGCCATAAAGGAAGCTATGGGGATTGAAGGTGAAGAGGGAGTATATTCCAGGTGTTTCTGACAGCCTCTGCCAAGGTACAGAAGCAGGAGGTGGCAGGTCCAGTTCATTGAATAAGTGGTGGTCCAATTTAGTTGGAACATGGAGTATGTGAAAGGAGGGAAATGAGAAGCGGATCTGGGAAGGTTGGATAAATAGAGCTGGAATGTGGGGGCTTTAAATCAAGTTGAGGGGTTACAGTAGGGACCTTGTAAAGAGTATCTGAAAATGAGCACTGCCCTGTGACCTTACAGAAATGATCTTGTACAGCTGGAGCCTTTCCTTGTCTAGGACTCAGCTGTGGTTGTCTCCCATTCCTTCCTGATTGGAATATGGAAGAGATTCCCTTTGAGGCTGGGACATTTTATTATTTTTCATACTTTTCGGCCAGTGTCTGAAAGAACTGACTGGCAGTTTTCAGAATACTGTTCTTGTGTGCTTTCTTGTGTGGATTTATATTTATTCTAATTAATTCTATTACTTGAAGACACTACCATTTTCAGAGTCAGACCTCATCGAGGTCTGAAAGCTCAGAGTTATCCTTCATCTCTGCTTTCTTGCTTTACATATCCACATTCTACCTTCACAACACTTCTCTCTGTCCCCTTCGCTCCACAATCACTGTCAGTGCCATAATTCAGGGCCCTTGTCACCGTTTACCTGAATTGTGATGACAACCCCCTAACAGATCTCCCTACCTCATCTCCCCATTCCAAGCCAAATAGCTGTTAAATTGACTTTTCTTAAAGTCCACGTCTGACCAGGCCATGCCTTCCTTCCACCAGACTCCAGTGGCTGTTAACTTCAGGTTCAGATAGGAAGTTCTTTGCCATACCTAGTCTTCTTACCCTTTCCTCCCCCACAAGCCAGCAATACCAGCCTCCTTGTTGCTCACCCACAATCCATCCTGTACACCAGCTGTCTCCCATGCCTAGATGTTCTCCCTCGCAATCTCTGCTTGTTAGACCCTCTAACTTTCTTCAGTACTCAACCCAAATACAGCCTTGTGCAGAAAACCGTTCTCAGTCCCTCTAGATCAGGGGAGAACCTACAGCCTTAAGACCTCGGGTTCCCCATCTCTGCTCTAGACACTAGAGCCTTCCCTTAGAAGGTTTCCTTCCCTCTGTTCTTTGTATCTTTATGTGCATAATTATTTGCATGTCTTCCCAACTGGATGTAAGCCCCTTGTGAATAGACTGTTTCCCTTTCTTTCTACACAATTCTTTGCACCTCATAAGCACTTAGTAAATTTTCGTTGACTGGTAATTCTGAATTTAGCTTTTTATGTGCTTAGTTATATGAAACTGTTTACGGTATGTTTTAAATTTACAAAAATGCCAAAAGAAATTGACTTTGAAGTCTATAAAATATTACGTAATATACTAGACTATGTTATATTGTGTCAAATTTCAATATATAATCTTTTTGTCTTTGCAAAAGCATAATTTATCCTCAGAATAAGAAAGGTGAACCAGAGTATAATCCATGTGGAAAATACATGGTAAAACTTCACATTAATGGTGTTCCAAGAAAAGTAAGTATACTTTTGGGTTGACTAGAATAATGGCTAGATAGATAAAATACAATGCATTTTCACTTTTTCTTTGTTTCCTTTTTAAAATTCTTAAGGCAATTTAAAAAAAAAAGTTTTTAAGGAGGCTTTTAAAATGTTATGTAGACCACAGCAACTTAAGTTATAGATAGGATATAAGTTCTTGACACTAACTTTGATCTGTATCAGTAGCTAAAAATAAAGTTAGGACAGTTAAAATCCATTTTTAAAGATATTTATAGAAAAAAGTTTCAATTAATTACAAAATATAAGAAATCTTTGAAAGAACATTTGAATTTTAATATAATGTCTTGATATACTGGTGCTTAAACGGACTTTCAGACTACATACCTTAGTTATTTTTAAAATATTCATTGAACTCAAAAGAAGTGGAACGCTAATTGTGACAACCAGTTGTGTTCATAGACAAACCTCCTCTTTCCCCTTTTAACAAAGAGGCAAGGAACTCAAAAGGCAAAGTGTTAGATACCATCGCAGACAACAGTCACTATGGCCCTTGCTTTGGCCTTCTCTTTCTTTGTTACAAGGCAGAGTTCACTTGTATGGGAAAGGGAAATTACTGTGAATTATGAACAGAAAGCATTATTAAAAATACATTTTTTCTATCTACATTTGTGGCTGACTGGATTATTCTGTCTGACTACTAGCACCACAAATCTATTTGCGGTTTAGAGAGACCAGTTTGTTTACAAACAAACACTGTAGTTTTAGAAATCTCTAAAGCTCTGTTTTCTTTTTTTTAATAGACCATAAGTACTAAATTACCCCTAATAGGCCTATACATAAAGGAGACCAAAGAAAGAGAGAAAAGATCCTATATGTATGTAAATGTAATTTCAAATTTTGCAGCTATTTTTGTGGAGGCAAAACAAAAAAAAGGAAATTAAGGGAATGCCCATCAGTTGGGGAATGACAGAACAAATCAGGTATTTAAATGTGATCGAATGTTCTTATGCTATAAGAAACAAGGAAATAGATATTTTCAGAAAGACATGGAAAGGTTCGGTATGAGCTCATGCAGGAAGAAGTGAGCAGAACCAGGAGAACAATATATACTCTTAGTTTGCTAAATTGATGGAGGAAATAATGAGAGTTTATACAATCACAGCACTATGAAGACAAGTTGGAAAGCTGAAAGAACTATGTTCAGTGCATTGATAATCCTTGATGCCAGAGGACCAGGGTGAAGCAGTCTGCCTTACCTACTGACAGACAGGTGATGGATTCAGGGTGCAGAATGAAACACATTTGTTTTGTTTGTTTTACTTACCTTGCATCTTTGTTAAAAGGAATTAATTTTTCTTCCAAAATCCCCTCCCCACCATGGGAAAGGTATAGGGGATAAGAAGGAAAGAATAGATATAAGGTTTTTTTTTTCTCATTCAGAGACTGAGGTATATATTGTATAGGACTGTTGCTTTCTTAAGGTGCTACGTGTAGCTAGTTACTTTTAAAAAAAAAACACATCAAGAACTGTTCATTCAGATCACTAGAGAAGTTGTTGATTAAGTATTACTTAAAAGCATCTTACTGCATAATATTATGTTAAATTAATTTGTACATTAATGCTTTCCAGATTATTTTATAAACTTAATTATAAATGTTGCTATGTAGAGATTCTTATCTACTAGTTAAATGTATCTTCTAGAACAAATTTTTTTAACCTTCAGTAACATGTTTCTTTCATTTAATTTGTGTAGAAAATAAAGGTTTATTTTGTATCATTGATAAAACAGGGAGTCATTATTGATTTTTATGTATTTCACGTAAAATCCAACTAGTTGAGATGACCAAATCTCTCTTTCTTAGCTTGTGGGATCAAGTGAGACATTACCTATGACTGTTTAGGGCTTTAAGAAAATGAAATTAACAATGTCTCACTTCATGACTGGATAATTATATCCTTTTTCTTTCTAATAAACAGCCTTTCTTGGCACATAAATAATTTTTCTTCAGGTAGATTTTTAAAAAATATTTTGCCAAACTGTAACTGTAAAATTAATTATAATTGTTTTCTCTTCCAAGGTGATAATAGATGATCAGTTACCAGTTGATCGAAATGGAGAACTGCTCTGCTCTTATTCTAATAACAAAAGTGAATTGTGGGTGTCTCTCATAGAGAAGGCATACATGAAAGTCATGGGAGGATATGATTTTCCAGGATCCAATTCTGTAAGTATCAAATGGTTTGTAAGTATAAACCTAAAGGCAGAATATCTGAGTATAATTTTCTTCCAATTTGGCAAGCTTTAAAGAAGCAAAACACTATTTTAACCACAGAAAATTAGTATAAATTATTTTAAGAATTCAGATTTCCTTCTATCATAGTGGTTTGTGAATGTAGATTCAGAATTGAAAAACTTTTAAAATTTTGTTTTCTTTGCTCTTTAGGCTCCAAATCAATTAGAGGGTAGAATTAGTTGATCTTTCTGGTCCTCTTCAGCTCTAAGTCTTTGAGCTATGAATGATGATCACTTAATCTGCAACATAATCCTAGTCTTTTCTCCATAAGAGAGAGAAAGGGAACCCTGTAATTCTGTCTTTGTGCTGAGAACGTGAAACCTAACTGTCTTCCTAATTGGAAGAGAGTAATTTTCTGACAAATTTTCTGTTTTTCAGTCGTTTCAGTCATGTCTGACTCTTCATGACTCCATTTAGGGTTTTCTTGGCAAAGATACTGGTGTGCCATTTCCTTCTCCAGCTCATTTTACAGATGAGGAAACTGAGGCAAAGAGGGTGAAGTGACTTGCCCAGGGTCATACAACTAAGTGTCTAAGGTCAAATTTGATTTCAGCAAGATGAATCATCTTGACCCCAGGATAGGCACTCTGTCCACCATGCCACCTAACTGCCTAAGTGATGCAATAGATAGAGCACCAAGGTTGGAGTCAGGGAGACCTGAGTTTAAATCTGGCTTCAGATACTTAGTAGCTTATAACTTGGGAAAGTCACTGAACCCTGTTTGCCTCATCCTCCTCTTCTGTAAAATGAGCTGAAGGAAATGGCAAACAACTCCAGTATCTTTGCCAAGAAAACCCTAGATGGAGTCACAAAGAGTTGAACATAACTGAAAAAAAATATTTTCTACTTATTAAAAAAGGAAAGTTGGTCTTTGCCATTGGGAATCTCTGACTTTACTCCTGAATTACTTGATAGAATTCAGAAGTGCTGATACTTTTCTTAGCAGCTGAATCTCTCATTCTAACAGATTGCTTCTATTAAAGAGATTGTTGCCTGTCATATAAAACAATTTTTCAATATCATTTTAAAGTATAAAATTTTAAGTGGCTCAATCACAGGGTCTGTCATCTCTGCACTGCATATTTGACAGAAAAGAAGCTAGAAGTTCAGTAGCACTTAATGGAAGTATTCAAATATAAAATAAAATTAAACTGAAAGATTCCTGGCTAATCCTTCTATAAAAGGTATTGATTTAAGTCTTATTCATGATGCTTTCTGGTATTGTGGATGAAACCATGTATTCTGGAAAGTTATGGGATCAGAAAGCCAACTCTCACTGGTGGCCTGTTAAGCTCAGAAGACTTCAGGCATGACCTGGGGGCAGACTGTGTCTCTCTCTTGTCTATTAACCAACCTGAATAAGTTCAGAAAGGCTGATGATCACTAGTGGCCAAAGGATAAGTAATCAAGTGGGACAAAAGCATTAGTATCCTAAATGAAAATCATATCTAGCTTATGTCCTTGCCTGTTTGCCTTCTCTTTAATATGCAATCACTTAAAAAAATATTTACTAGTTACCTACTATGTGCTTAGTACTTTCATCTGCAGTGTGGAGTGTGGAGCCACAAGGAGATCCAGTAGTGAAATTGGGAAGATGAGCTATATGTACATGAAACAAGTATTGAACATGTACATGTTCAATGTACAACTGTACATGTGTCAACATTATATATAAAAGTTCTAAATTGTGCAGTACAGTCAAAGAGAAAAGCAAATTGTAATTACACATTTCAGACATTGTGCTCTGAAATCATTAAGTAATCCTCAGTAGAGGCAGAATGTCACATGGGCCTTGAAGGATAGGTAGGTACAGATAGGAGGAAGGGTGTGAGGGGAAATGCAGAATAACATATATACATATATATGTGCATATATATTCATATCTACATAAAATACACATAGGTTTATTAATGACCATAATTTATAAGTTGGGTGGGACAGGAAGGAGACTTAACTTGTGATCCCTGGCCTCCTTTCAGTTCTTCACAAAAGGTGCTTCATCTCCTGACTCCAGGCATCCTCACTATCCTTCATGGCCGGAACGCTTCCCCCTCCTCATCTCCACCTGCTGTTTTCTCTGGCTGCCTCCCCATCCCAATTCCAGCTAATGTCCTACTTTTCATGACCCCCTGTGATGCCTGTGCTCTCTCTATGATTCTCTTCAGTTTATCCTGTATTTAGCTAATCTGTACATACTTGTTTGCATGCTGTCTCTTCCGTTACACTGTGGGCTTCTTGAGGGCAATTGCTGTTTTTTGCCTCCTTTTGTATCCTCGGGTAAGTCCTAGGGCTTTAGTCCAGGTGAGGGTTAATGTGAGGCACGTAGTAGACACTTCACAAATGCTTCCTGGGTTGTAGGAAATCAAGATTTCGTAGAGGAGCAGATCTTACCAGATGATGCAATGTCCTACTCTTAGTGTGACCCTTTTATCTCACAGTCACCAAATCCAGGGAAGAGAACTCAGACTTGAGGACGTTTCTAAGGAAACAGTACTTGTGAGGGGAGAGGACTGTTGCTCCAAGAAATAAATCATTCTTGGCCTTTTGCTGCTTTAGCAAAATGGTCATTTTCTCCTCATAGCACCATCATTATTTACATTCATGAGTTCTCTCATTTGATACCAGTCTTCCTTTCATAGTTGCTTTCTATTCTTAAGAGCTCAATGGCACAGTGTGTGAGTGGCTCACATTCTGGCCCAGTCCAGCATGACTCAGCTGGTCAGCTCACACAGCGTGTCAGCATGCGACTGCTTCGTAGAGTCATGGACCTGGAAATGGAAGGAACCTTCAACTCTTAACCCCCTCCATTTACAAATGAGAAAATAGATGCCCAGAAAGGCACCTGTTTCTCGGCCAAAAAAGAAGGTTCAGTTAAGTTCCTGCAAATGCATTGATACAATTTACTAATCCTCAATGTCTGAAACAGCTTACTGGGCATAGTGTTGGGGAAGTTTTGTTAAATATTGTGTGTTGGGGTGGAGCCAAGATGGCAGAGTAGAAAGACTCGCATATGCTAGCTCCGAACCCACAGCCCATATATTTCCTACAAGAAGAACTCCCCACGAATTCTGGATCACTGCAAGGTGCGCAGAAACACAGTGAAAAAGATTTCCGTTCCAGAGAGCCCTGGAGAGCCATCCCCAGGGTCCGTCGCGCTCCGGAAAGCGGAGTCCACCCCTGAGCTGCCCTGGCTGGGCGGCCGAGAAAAACAGAGCCTAGCAGGCTTCAAGGACAGAACCTCCGGCAGCCGGGAAGGTCCCTCCACCCACAGATGCTACAGGTCAGTGAGAGAGACGTCTGGGCTGGCCAAGAGGGGAGTGGGGTGTCTCCATGACTCAGGCCCCCTCGAGAGGCAGCGGCAGAGGCAGGAGCGGGGGCCCCCGGGACTCCCTGAGCAGGCAGAAGTTCAGGGCCATTACCGAAGGTCTCTGCATAAACCACCTGAAGGAGCTGAGACTTGGAGGTGGCCCTGCCCCCACCCGCTCCATTACTGAAGGTCTCTGCATAAAGCCCCTGAGGGAACTGAGCCTGGGAGGCGGCCCTGCCCCCACCCAAGCACCAGAACTTAAGCTCACATTGAATAGCAGCCACGCCTGCCGCGGAAAGCCCATTTGAATCTCAGACCCCAAGTATTAGCTGGGCGCATCTAGGCGGGGGTGGACAGGAATCCCAGAAGTCAAGTAACTGGCTGGAAAAATGCCTAGAAAAGGGAAGAAAAATAAGACTATAGAAAGCTACTTTGATGAGGTTGAGATGTTCCTTTCTTTCAATTCTGATGATGAGGAAATATTCTTACCATCAGGGAAAGACATGGAGGGCAGGGCCTCTGTATCCCAGACACCCCAGGTGGATGTCTGGTGGACTCAGGCCATGGAAGAGCTCAAAAAGGATTTTGAAAAGCAAATTAGACAGGTGGAGGAAAAACTGGGAAGAGAAATGAGAGAGATGCAAGAAAAGCATGAAAAACGGGTCAATACCTTGGTAAAGGAGACCCAAAAAAATGCTGAAGAAAATAACACCTTGAAAAATAGGTTAACTCAATTGGCAAAAGAGGTTCAAAAAGCCAATGAGGAGAAGAATGCTTTCAAAAGCAGAATTAGCCAAATGGAAAAAGAGGTTCAAAAGCTCACTGAAGAGAATAGTTCTCTCAAAATGAGAATGGAACAGATGGAGTCTAATGACTTTCTGAGAAACCAAGAAATCACCAAACAAAACCAAAAGAATGAAAAAATGGAAGAGAATGTGAAATATCTCATGGGAAAAACAACTGACCTGGAAAATAGATCCAGGAGAGACAATTTAAAAATTATGGGACTACCTGAAAGCCATGATCAAAAAAAGAGCCTAGACATCATCTTCCATGAAATTATCAAGGAAAACTGCCCTGACATTCTACAGCCAGAGGGCAAAATAAGTATTGAAAGAATCCATCGATCACCGCCTGAAAGAGATCCAAAAAGAGAAACTCCTAGGAACATTGTGGCCAAATTCCAGAATTCCCAGGTCAAGGAGAAAAGCTTGCAAGCAGCTAGAAAGAAACAATTCCAGTATTGTGGAAATACAATCAGGATAACCCAAGATCTAGCAGCTTCTACATTAAGGGATCGAAGGGCATGGAATAGGATATTCCAGAAGGCAAAGGAACTAGGACTCAAACCAAGAATCACCTACCCAGAAAAACTGAGTATAATGCTTCAGGGGAAAATATGGTCTTTTAATGAAACAGAGGACTTTCAAGCATTCTTGATGAAAAGACCAGAGCTGAAAAGAAAATTTGACTTTCAAACACAAGAATGAGAAGAAGCATGAAAAAGTAAACAGCAAGGAGAAGTCATAAGGGACTTACCAAAAGTGAACTGTTTACATTCCTACATGGAAAGACAGTATTTGTAACTCTTAAAATTTTTCAGTATCTGGGTAGTTGGTGGAATTATACACACACACATATACACACACACATATATATGTGTGCACTCACACACAGAGACAAAGCACAGAGTGAATTGAATAGGATGGGACCATATCTTAAAAGAAATTAAGGTAAATGGTGAGAGAGAAATGTAATGGGAGGAAAGAGGGTGAAATGGAATGGGGTAAATTATTTCTCATTCAAGAGACAAGGAGGAGACTTTTTAATGGAGGGAAAAAGAGGAGAGCTGAGAAAAAAAAACAAGAAGTTTACCCTCATCACATTCAATTAAAGGAAGGAATAAAATGCACACTCATTTTGGTATGAAAACCTATCTTACAATATAGGAAAGTGGGGGAGAAGGAGATAATCAAGGGGTGGGGGATGATGGTAGGGAGGGCAATGGGAGGAGGGAGCAATTTGAAGTCAACACTTGGGGAGGGACAGGATCAAAAGACAGAAGAGAAACAATGAGGGGCAGGGTAGGATGGAGGGAAATACAGTTAGTCTTACACAACACGACTATCAGGGAAGTCATTGGCAAAACTACACAGATAAGGCCTATATTGAATTGCCTGCCTTCCCAAAGGGAATGGGTGGGGGAGGGAGGGATGGGGAGAATTTGGAACTCAAAGTTTTACAAACAACTGTTTAGTATTGTTGTTGCTACTAGGAAATAAGAAAATACAGTTAATGGGGAATAGAAAGTCATCTGGCCCTACAGGACAAAAGAGAAGATGGGGACAAGGGAAGGGAGGGATGATAGAAGAGAGGGCAGATTGGTGATAGGGAAAATTAGATTGCTCGGTGTACTGGGGTGTGGGGAGGGGAGAAAAGGGGAGAAAATTTGGAAGCCCAAAATTTTGTGAAAATGAATGTAAAAAGTTAAATAAAAATCAATATAAATAAATAAATGTATGTTAATTTATTTTTTGTAGACAGTAACCTATATAGTCATTCCCATTTTCGTTCAGAGTTGGGAGGAGTAATGTGGGAAGTGAGACAAGAAACAGATCAAATGTAATTAATTCTGGTTTGAATTGGGTTCAAGGGTTTTTGAAGTCAGTTAAAGAATGAAGTACTGTAGTAGTTAATAATATTTACATGTCTATTTATTGTTAAAAAAAAAACATTAATAAACTACCTTTCAAATTTATTAAGGACTTTCTTGCATCTTTAACAATCCCCAAATTGTGCTTACTTTACAGAACATTGATCTCCATGCACTTACTGGGTGGATACCAGAAAGGATTGCTATGCATTCAGATAGTCAAAATTTCAGTAAAGAGAACTCTTTCAGAATGCTTTACCAAAGGTTAGTTAATTTTTTCCTCTTTTATTTTGTGGTAATAGAAACTTCTTACAGTGTCACTGGAACAAGCTAAAAGTAGCAAGATGGAAGAGATGCAAATCAATTTTTTCATATCATTTACTAGTTATATTTTTAAATTGCCTGTACAGGTCCTGTAGTTAAATAGTAACTACCCTCCCATAGAGAAGGACAGAGTACCACAAATGCAGAGGTCTTCTTTTTAGTAGAATATACTTTAATTTTTGTCTTGTGAATGTTTTTCTTGAAATTGTTTTTCTGGATATATTAATATTTAAATAATAGTAAAATCATAAGCACATACTGTTTTATTGGGGGTTGGTTTTTCTTTTTGATGGGAAGAGTAGGTCAAGAAGACAAGGTCTAGAGTATATTAATACCAGAAGGAGTGAATTCACCATGTGATTTTAAATTACTCTACACTACTCCCTAAATTCATAATCTCCATGTGGATAACTGAAAACTGACCACAGTGACAGGCATTCAAAATAGAAATCTTACAAGTAAGAAATGAGTGTGAAATCTCAGCATCTTTTTGGAGGTGTATTTAGTATTGACACTCTCAACCTTAAACGTAAGACTCCTGAATATTTGGCATTCAAGTTGGCTTTCCCTCTTAAAGATCACAGTTCTTTTTCATTCTTAACAAGCAGTTAAAATTATAAAACAGACAACATAAAATAAGGGAAAGGCTTTAGTGTTAGAAAATGTATTAGGCCATGGGGCAAATCACTTCACCCTCTCAACCTTGGGTTGTCATTTGTGAAAAAAGAGGCCCAATGATTTCTAAGACTCCCTTCTGCTTTCAGCGACAGTATTAATTCCTTTGTGCATCATACTTTAGGATTTATGGAAGACTTTCCTCACACTAAGTCAATATGGGATTGCAAATGTGAGTTCCATTTTAGAGACGAGGAAACCCTGACACAGATATATCATGTGTTGTTTCCCAGTTAAAGGTTAAAACTGGAATTCAGACTCAGGCTTTCTGGTAGCAAAAACAGCGTTCTTTGTGCTTCTCAGAAGTGAGGCCGTTATTAAGAGTGTTGAATTGAACCCAGGATTTCATTCTGTTCAACGTGTTGCATAAGAGGTGTTAACCTTTAAAGCTGTCTTTACAATTTTTTTGAACATTTCGTGGCAATTCTAAATGTGTGAGAATTTCTTGTCCTTAGATAAATAGGATTGTCTTCGCTTTTTGTGTGATCTCCCTTGATGGCCTCCCCTGTTGATGCTCTTCCAGATTTCACAAAGGGGACGTTCTTATCACCACAGCTACGGGAGCGATGTCTGAAGAGGAAGGAGAGAAGTGGGGCTTGGTTCCTACACATGCATATGCTGTTTTGGATATTAGAGAACACAAGGTTTTGAGTTGAAATATTTGTCTCTTTCCACTCAGAAATGTGTTATTGAATGTAAAAGGACAATCAAGTGGTATATTGAAAAATTTTAGATCATAATATTGACAGTAGAGGCAAATGAGATAACTGGATTTGAAGT
The DNA here is from genome assembly GCA_023548195.1 of Bettongia penicillata ogilbyi. Lineage (NCBI taxonomy): Eukaryota > Metazoa > Chordata > Mammalia > Diprotodontia > Potoroidae > Bettongia > Bettongia penicillata. The sequence goes on from JAJHZJ010000718.1 coordinate 1,738,641, forward strand.
CAGGGAACCTAGGTTTAAATATTGACTTCCATATGTGTGATCTTGGGCAAGTCACCCCTCTAAGCCTCAGTTTTCTTCATTTATAAAATTGGAATATAGAAAATCTCTAAAATCCCTTCCAACTCTCAGTTATCAGCATGGACAGAGTTGGAAAACTTACCTACCTTTCATGTCTTTACCGACCTCCTCACAATGGAGATTGTTAAGTAAAAGAAGGAATAGGAAATAAAATGGCATGACAAACAATTGAGGGTCAGACCCCTGAATTCAGACCAATTCCTTAAATGCTTTAAGTACCTACTGGGTGCTAGAGATAGAAAAACAAATGCAAAATAATTTTTGCCATTAAGAAGCTTGTATTCTATTGAGAGAGATAGCTTACAGCAAGAAGTCCTGTAAATACAAAATGATTTGGGGAGGAATGCTCAGGGATATAGGGAAAACTTCCATGAAAGCAAGGGCAACATTTTTACAGACATGGAGAGAGAATAAGAATACTGCAGCCAAGTTTTTTTTCAGCATCTGTTTTGTTCTAGAGAAACAGCATCCTGGCTTCCTGGGATCTCTTTGTCCCTGCTCTTTATCTTGCTCCTTTGAAGTTATGTAGTTTATGGTGGTCCACCATTCTCCGCAATAAGTTCTTGCATCGGAGGGTATATTCTAAATCAGTATTACCTTGGCTGCCATATTGCTCTCCATACTTGTTTTTTCAGCCTCCTTGTTGATTTCATTAAATCAGTTAAGCTCTTTGGGAGGTTGTGATAGCATGTTAGTATTTTTATTTCACATCCCTTTTTTTGGCCTCAGTAGCTTGCTTGAATGGATAAGTTAGAGCTATTTTAGTTGCATACCTTATCTATTCATTTTTATTTTTCTTCAGTTGAGTATTGATTTTTATCTTTGTTCTAATTAGTTGATTGTCTTTATACAAACAGCTCCGTTCAGAAATGATTTCCACTTCAATAATCAGTCATTTCTTATCAGTTTAATGTTGTATGCTGTTTGGGGCATTCACTATGTCCAGGGCCTCCCAGCTCTTTTATTAAGACAGTATTTATGATAAAGGCATGAAGTTTCTGTGTATCAATCTACAAATCTTTGGGCTCGTTCACTTCATTTCTTAATCCCTAGCCACATTTCCTAACATTTTTCATGATTTTTTCATCATACACCTTTTCATTGAAGCCTGTCAATATTAAAGTATATGTTGATTTAATGCGGCAGGTATTATTGACTTCTTTGTAGAATTTCTCTACTCTTGGCCTCCATATCCAACGTCAGCACATAAACTTTGATAATTGTCATGGTGATCTTTTTTGCAAATATCTTGAGTACTGCAAGGCAAAGATGAATATGTACCATAGAATGTTTCTTATTACCTTTAGTGCCATGATAAAAACAACTCTATCTAGTCTTTCAGGAGAGAACCTGCGAACTGTATTTTCATTTAGCTGCAGCCTCCTGTCCATCTTCTGGCTTAATTTATGTCTAAGATATCAAGATTGATACGATTACTTTCTCCAATAATATGTTAGCGTGATGATTAAACAAGCGTCTCATATTTAGAGTACTGACAGTTAAGTTAGATAGAATATAGATATTCTAAAAATTAGGTGATGCTTGGTATCCTTTTAGCTCCCTTTTCTGAAGGGTAAGACTGAGGAGGACCACTTTCTACTTTACTTTTTTTATGGGTTGCTACAGCCAAAGACTTCTTAAATAGCAGCAAGCCTACTAGTGATGAAGCTCTCCTTCCATAGCCTTGTTCTTGGAAAACAGACATAAGCTCTTATTGGTACAGTACTGGAAATATTTCCAGCATAGAGACCCCTGCCAGAGTCCACTACTAACATAACCTGCTAGAACTCTGTCACTTCTCCTCTGGAATTGGGTAATGGAAGATCACATTCTCCCACTGGAAGGACCTGGAATGAATGACCAAGGTCTCTGCCCCAGCATTCACTCTGCATTAGAGAGAGAATATTGATACATTACATAGGAAACAATAGCACACTGCATAGGAATATCTAATAAAGTGTTAAATCCTATAGTAGAATTATGAATGCTATATTATCATATCAGGGAGAGATCGGTGAAAGTCAGAGTGGTCAGAAAAGAATTAGTAGAGGGTTAAGACTAGAACTGAGTGGTCGATAATGAACGAGAGTACGCTGTTTGATTATGTTGATTACTTTTTAGAAAGAGTAGATGTAGAAAAGGATGTGTCAAACAGAACAACTTGTGCATAGGCATAAAGGTAGCAATAAGATTGGCCTGGCCTGCAGGAAGCTGCATGCTTAGAAATGGTGAAAAATGAAAGAGGCCAAATAATGAAGCAGGTTGGATGCCAGACTGCGTAGGCCTGAATGTGGTGGGACAACACGAGGTTTAGGGGCTGGATTTTGACGTGACAGAGCTTCTAAAAGGTCAGTTTGGCAGACATGTTCAGAGGATGACTAAGAGGAAAGAAGCTTGGAAACTGAGTGCTTGGAAAATTCGTTTTGAATAAGCAGCTGGTGGGCAGTTTTTAAAATGAACTTGAATAAATGTAGCTGAGCTTACTGTTACTTTGAAAATAAATCCTTGTGTTCCTTTCTGTAGGGTCTGCAGTTTATCCAGTTGAAAAACCCCTGGAGTCATTTACGTTGGAAAGGAAGATACAGTGAAAATGATTTGAGAAACTGGACTCCTGAGCTACAAAAATACTTAAATTTTGATCCAAGAACAGCCCAGAAAATAGACAATGGTAATAATAATGAGAGTAACAAATCACCATTTTGAAATGTAGTTATTCATGCTTTGGACAGCTTAAAATGTCCATGACTGGTGTGAGAAAACATAACCAGCATTTTTTTACTAAATTAACTCTAAGCAACATGTAATTTTTAGGTATTTTCTGGATCTCTTGGGAGGATCTGTGCCAGTATTTTGATGTGATTTATTTGAGTTGGAACCCAAGTCTTTTTAGAGAATCAACATGCATTCACAGGTTTGTTAAATTTTTTTTAATTAATATTTTCCAATTACATGTAAAAATTATTTTTAGCATTCCTTTTTTAAAATTTTGAGTTCCAAATTCTCTCCCCTTCCCCTTCAGTGAGAAGGTGCGCAATTTGATATAGGTTGTACTTCCCGTATTAGTCATGTTGTAGAAGAAAACACAGACCAAAAAACCCCAAGAAAAATAAAGCAAAGTAAAAAGTTTGTTTCCATCTGCATTCCATCAATTCTTTCTCAGGAGGTAGATAACATTTTTCATCGTGAGTCCTTCAGAATTTTTATAGGTCATCGTGTTACTGAGAATAGTTAAGTCATTCATAATTGACCATACCATGGTTGCTGTGTGCAGTGTTCTTCTGCTTATGTCACTTTGCATCAGTTCATCTTACTCTTTCCAAGTTTTTCTGAAAGCATTCTGCTTATTTCTTATAGCACAGTAATAATCCATCACAATCATGTATTGCAGCTTGTTCAGCCATTTCCCAATTGATGGGCAGCCCTTCAATTTCCACTTTTTTTTACCACCACATAAAGAGCTGCCATAAATATTTTTGTATATGTGGGTCTTTTTCCTTTTGTAAAAATTTCTTTGGAATATATACCTGGTAATGGTATTTCTGGATGAAAGGGTATGCAGTTTTGTAACCCTTCGGTACCTAAATTGCTCTCCAGAATGGTTGGATCATTTCACAGCTCCACTAGTAGTGCATTAGTGTCCCAATTTTCCCACATCCCTTCCAACATTTGTCATTTTTTCTTTTCTCTCATATTAGCCAGAGGTAGTACCTCAGAGTTGTTTTAATTTGCATTTCTCTAATCAGTAGTAATTTAGAGCATTTTTGCATGTGAGTGTAGCTTTGATTTCTTCATGAGAAAACTGCCTGTTCATATCCTTTGACCATTTATCAGTTGGGGAATGACTTGAATTCTTATACACTTGACTCATTTCTCTATGTAGTTCAGAAATGAGGCCTTTATCAGGGAAATTTGCTCTGATTTCTTTTCTGCTTTTCTTTCTTGGGTGCATTGGTGTTCTTTGTAAAGACTTTAACTTAATGTGATCAGTATTATCCATTTTACATCCAAATATGCTATCTGTAATCTTATCCATAAATGTCAAGTGTACTATTCCATGGTCCCCTAATTTGTTTACGGTATCACCTTTTATATATACATCATACCTTCTCATGGTGTACGGTGTGAGACGTTGGGCCACCTAGTTATTTGCCAAATTGCTTTCCAGTTTTCCCAGCAATTGTTGTTATTTAGTGAATTCTTGACCCAAAAACGAGATTAGTAGTAACTAAGTAACTCAATTAGTAAATTACTGTTGTGTGCGTGTGCCTGGTCCATTCCCCTGATCCACGGTTCTGTTTATTAGCCAGCACCAGATTGTTGTGATGGCTTTATAGGACAGTTTGAGATCTGGTACAGCTAGGCCTCCTTCCTTCATATTGTTAAAAATTAATTCCCTTAGACATTGTTTATCTTTTGTTCTTCCAAATGAATTATGTTATTTTTTTCTAGCTCAATAAAATAATTTTTTGGTAGTTTGATTGTTATAGCACTGAATAAGTAAATTAGATAGAGTTGTCCTTTTTATTATATTGGCTTGACCTGCCTATGAGACATGAATATTTTTCCAGTTGTTTAGATCCAAGTTTATTTGTGTGAAAAGTATTTTGTGATTTTCTGGATTTGTCTTAGCAGGTAAACTCCAAATATTTTATACTACAGTTATTTTAAATGGAATTTCTCTATCTTTTGCTACTTAATTTTGTTAATAATATATAGAGAAATGCTGATGATTTCTGTGGGCTCATTTTATAATCTGCAGCTTTGCTAAAGTTGTAAATTATTTCATCTAATTTTTTAGTTGTACTAGGATTCTCCAACCATACTACTCACAGATTTGCCATTATAAAACTTCAGCATATTTCAAAAGTCTGGACGTTGACGTTGTCTCCATATTTTTTTGTTAAAGATTTTTACAGCTGGTTTTTTTTAGAAGAACAGTTTTCTTTCTGTATGTCTTAACAGTTGTATTCTTTGTCTCATGCCTACCACTTGGAGTTTTTCATTTCCTTTTCCTTGTGCTTTATTCATTTACATTGCTTTATAGTTGAAATTTACTGTTGTCTTCTCAGTTCCGTGAGAAATTATATTACCATCACATTCTTTTTCAAAATTCTTTTTTCAGTACTTGGGATGCTAAGCACGGGCCTGTGAAAGATGTGTACAGCCTGGCCAACAATCCGCAATACAAACTGGAAGTTCACTGTCCACAAGGTGGTGCTGCAGTCTGGGTTCTGCTTAGTAGACACATAACTGACAAGGTACCCAGAACCTTGCTCGGTCATCCGAATAGTTTGTTGAAGAATGAAATTGTGTTGCATTGATAAAAATGAGATTTACTCTAATTATCTTGTTAGATACTTCCTTAAATTTCTACAAATGGAGCCATTTATCTTGATCATAGCTATTTAATTTCTATTTGTACCCTCAAATGTTTTTATTCTTTGAACAAATTCATATTTTTCTCCAAAGAGTGGCACATTAACTCTTAATTTTTTTATAAAATTGAAGAGTGGAGCGTGGAGTTTTGTTTTCTTCTCTCTGGTGGATTCTTATATTTTTTATTAGACCTTAAATAGATAAATAGTGAAGTGCTTTAAAGTAGTCTTAGAAACAGTGAATTATTTGGATTTTATGGAGAGTAAATTCTCTGAAATAAGCTTATTCTTTTTTTTAGGATACTGTGATGTTATTAAACATATTGCCTCTGCCAGCATAGTGATTTTTATGAAATAATTAGCAATTTACTTCTAAATGTATCTTATTTATTTACTGAAGGGCCAGGCATTATGTTAAATATATAAATTTTAATCATTCTTAACGTTTTGTGATTTAAAATTTTGGTTTTCTTCTAAGTATCTTGTTCATATTTTTTGGCCATGTTATAATAAACCCACTATTTGCTTTTTTAGGATGATTTTGCAAACAATCGAGAATTTATCACAATGGTAGTATATAAGAGTGATGGGAAAAGAATTTACTACCCAGGTATGTTTGATGTGATACTTTATCAGTAAGATACATGTAAAATTTATATCTCTGTGGTTTAGCATCAGGGAAAAATAACATGATTTTGTTCTGTAGAGGAAAAAGTAAAAACACTATTAATTTGGCCAAGAGATTAAAAGATATCCCTGTGTTATTATTTGGCTGGGAGAGGTTGGGGGGGGGTGGGTCTCTACCTCCTGTAACTAGTCCCTATGCCTCAGAAATCATGGAATACCATCTTGGGTTTTGACCATCATCATTTGTAATGGCAGTTATCTTCTGCCTCCTTTCACAACTAGCCAGTATTTCCATTTTCCATACTCTGCTCATTATAATACTGTGTATATATGATAGTTTAAAGGGAAATGGAGAATAGTTACCTCCACAGTAGAGAAAGGCAAAGCCCTACTCTCAAAAAAAAAAAGTAGTGGTGGGGGGAAAGAGTAAAATCTTTAAACTATAGACTTATGTACCCTGATTACCAGCAAAATCCATGTCTAGATCATTACCAATGGAAGGGCTCATAAGCATATAAAAAAGAAGTGGTTATCCAGAGCTGACCTGATGTCCTCAAGAGCATGTCGCACCTGGGCTGATCTCCTTTCTTGACTGATACTAAATTGGTGAATCTGGAGATGCTGGAAATACAGGTTACCTAGATTTTAGAAATCACTTGGCAAAAATCTCTCATGCTGTGAAGTCTAGTTAGATGAACTAATGAATAACTGGGCACAGATGTGGTGTCAGCTTAGAAAACCTGGAGCCTAGCATTCCAGGGATCTTTGTTTGATCTTGTGTTATTTAACATTTTTATCAATTACTTGGATAAATCCAGTCAATAAGCCTTTTTTAAGACGCTGCTTTGTGCTGGATCTGTACTTATAGAAATGAATCCCTGCTCTCAAGCTCCTTTTCTGCTGGAGGAATACAACATGCACCACAAGTAAAGTAATACAAAGTAATTTCGAGAGAGAAAGAATATAAAAAATAAATTTTAAAAACATAAATATAAGGACTATCAGCAGGAATCAAGAAAAGTCTCAAGAAGGTAGCACCTGACCTGCGCTTCAGAGGAAGCTAGGAGTCATGTCCTCCCCAGTATCCATCGCAGGCTCATCGTCTGTGTCCCATCCCCTACCTCAGTGACTGCTCTTCTCTTTTCTCTCTGTTAGCTCTTGGTGGCCTCATCAGCTCCTGTGAGTTAAGTTAGCGCCTATTTGCTGATGACTTCTATGTTTGTCTGTACAACTCCTGTCTTTCTCCTGAGCTCTATTAATATATTAGCAGCTGCTTTTTAGACATTTCCAAATGGACGTCCGGGAGGCATCTCAGACTTACTATATCCAAAACAGAATTTGTTCTTCCTAAGTTTATCTGTGTCAGTGACCCCATTGAAGAATCTGTTGACCCGAATTCATAACCTTGGAGCCATCGACGCCTCAGTCTCCCTCATCCTCTTCCCTCCATCCTAGCCCCCAGACCAAGTCATGTCCTTGCCTGTTCTGCCCTACAGTGTCTCTCCTGACTCCTTTCCTACTCGTAGGACTACCTTCATTCAGACACTCATCACCTCTTGCCTGGACTATTTCAATAACCTCCTATTTGGTCTCCTTGCTTTTCATTTCTTCTCTCTCTAATCCATTCTCCTTTTAGCTGCCAAGGTGGTGTTTTTCAGATGTAGGTATGACCATGTCATTCCTCTGGTCAGAAAGTTCCAGGGACTCCCTTGTCACCTCTTAAGATAAAAGCCAAATGTCTCCGATATTTAAAATTCTTTATATTTCAGTTCAAGTCCACTTTTCCAGACTTTATGAATTTTGCCCATCATACATTCTCCATCGTAGTCAAACTGAGCTTCTTACTGTTCCACAACAACAACATTTCATTTTCCTTTGAACAAGATTCAGGCCTGAGGATTTTAGAATCCTGGTCTTGATCATTTTCAAACCCCCCACCTTCCCCAAATTACCTTGTAGAGAGAGAGTGTGTGTATGTGTGATGGGGAGGGCGCTCCTGGAGGGCAAGGACTTTCAGTTTTTGTCTTTACAGTAGTCCAGTACCTGCCCAATCTCAGGCCTTTAGTAGGCGTTTAATTAATGCTTATGGAGTCTTAGGAGTGAAGTTTGAAGAAACATCCCCGACGCATCCCAAAGTCCAGCTCTCACAATTAATAGTTGTGGGACAGGGAGCAATGTAATTTCTCCAGCCCTAAATTTCTGAATTGGAGATAAAACTTCAGACAGGTTTTGGGTTGTTGTGATGCTCCCATAAGAAAATATTTATGAAAGAGTTTTGCAAATCTTTAAAGTACTGTATAAAATATTGGTTGTTTTGCTTAGTGACATAAGCCAAAACTGTATCCCAAGCTTCCTGGTACCCAGTTCCAGGCTCTTTTAATAGATCATGCTGTCTTTAGGAGGAGAACCGGTGGGGTTAGTAGAATGACTTACTTCGAATGGACCTGGAATAGCATGTATGGAATAACCTACTCATATGTTAAAGATTTTTTACCTTATCAAGCAACATTGATAAATTAATGCTGTCAGAATCCACTGTAACATATAAAGCAACATTGATAAATTAATGCTGTCAGAATCCATAGTAACATATACATCACAACTACTGTTTGTCTTTGAGTATAATTCAGAACAATTTCTTTGAAGTGCCACGTTTTGAACTAGTCGATTTCAGTACAACTGTTGTATAAAACCACAGAATTTTTAAATCCTGTTTTGAGTGGACATCTGACTGAACATTGAACTGACTATAAACATAAACCTGAAGCGTGTCTGTTTCTAAGCACATCTTTTTTTTCCCCCAGCTGATCCACCTCCATATATTGATGGAATCCGCATCAATAGCCCCCACTATCTAACCAAGATAAAGCTGACAACTCCAGGGCCTCACACCTTTACATTAGTGGTGTCTCAGTACGAGAAACAGAACACCATCCACTACACGGTCAGGGTACGTTCAGTTTGCATTGGCACGATGGGATGGGATAGAGGAAGGTAGCCAGGTGGCATGTTGTTTTCAGTGGAAAAAATGCTCACTTATTGTAAGCGGACGATTGGGAGACTCGCCAGCACTTGAAGGGCCTGTGGTTGCACAGAGGTGAGATCGCACCGGCTCTGTGATGTTGTTTTTTGTTGTTCTGGCCAGCAGGTTCCCATGACTCACCTGACACCGAGCTGCTCAGACATGAGCTAAGCTCTTCAGCATAGTGCCTGGCATGTAGCAGGGACTGAATCAGGCCTGTTGGACAAAAGATACACAGTTTGTTACCAGACCCATATGGAGTGGGGGAATAAAGGATGTTCCATTTCTAAAAATTAAGCTGCAATTCAATAGCTCTTTTAGGGAAAAAAAGTCCTAATTTAATATTGTGCTTTATTTTGATGGACTTTGTATTTCTCAGAACAAATTCATCTAAAGTCTGTTCTGTGATAGCCTTTGTTAAGTTAAGTTTTTAAATCAGCGGTAGTGACTATATAAGACTCACGATGCTTTTATGTCGTCGTCTCATTTGATCCTCATAAAAGCTATCTGAAGTTTCAATACAAATATTGTCATGGATGAAGAAACTGATGTTCAGAGAGGTTAATGTCTTGCTCAAGACTAGTCAAGTGGCAAGTTCTAGATGTGAACCTGGGTCTCCTGGGATAGTCCAGCTGTCATTCTGCCCAGATCAGCCTGTGTCTCGTATACACTGCGTTTGAGTAGAATTGGCGAGCTCAAGTCCATCCAGAGGAAGGGCCTCAGGATAGTGACGAGCCTGGAGATCTTGCCATATAAAGATCACTTTGAAGGAATTCAGGCTATTTAACTTAGAGAAGATTTGCAGGGGCTGAGGGAGAGGATACATGATAGCTTTCCTCAAGAATTTGAGGGGGTTGTCTTGTGAAGACGAATTAGACTTGTTTTGCTTACCTCCAAAAGGTAGAGCTATAAGAGCAATGAGTAGAACAAAGACCCAAATTGAGGCTTAATGTAAGTGGAAAACTTTGTGACAGTTAGAGCTACCCCAGTATGGAAGGAACTACCCACAGAAATGAGTTTCCCCTCATTGGAATTTTTTAAGCAAAAGCTGAATAGTCACAAGTAGGACTGTGTTTAGAGTGTTCTTGTTCTGGTCCCCACCTTTGAGGTCCCTGATGACTTGGAGGCTGGATGAATCCAAATTTTTTTAGCTTCTAGGCATTGAGAAGATCACCAGTAAGGGGTGGTAAGGGTCTGCTTGAGGTCAACATGTCATGGTAGCCTTATTGATGCAGCCAGCACTTGGTGAGCCTTTTGCAGCCCTGATATTAGCCTAAAATGAGCCAGCAGTGACCATTTCATAGAAATTGTTTCTTCTAGATTGTGACCCTCCACACAGGGAATTCAGTCTAAATTTTTAAAGAATTTTGTAAGTAAAAAGTTTATTTGCCCAGCAGAGTTTTATATAACTTTTCTTTTTTTCAACCTAGGTGTATTCAGCATGTAAATTTACTTTTTCAAAGATTCCTACACCATATATTGTATCAAAAAGGGTAAGTAAAACACTTCTTTGGGTCAATGTGACTTGTGTCTTACAACATTATTAGTCCAGGTGTAATATGATTATACCTGGATTAGGGTAGTAGCTGTGAAAATGAGGAGGAAGGAATAAACACAGAAGACATTTCAAAAGAGTTCCTCATCTCTTCCAATTTTGTGGAATTTTATTTATTCAGCATGTATTGCTTAAGCATCTACTCTGCATGAATTATTAGAGGAAATAAAGATATAGAAAACTTACCCTCAAACGTTATCTAGTCAGGAAGATAAGATATGTACCCAGATAAATAGGATTCAAGGCAAAATGTGATGAGATACAAAATGTGTAACACTTCAGAGAAAGAGTGATCCCTTTTGTCTGGGAGAGGCAGGGAAATCTTTGTGGAGGAGCCTGTGTCTGAGCTGGTCTTGGATAACTGCACTTTGAACAAGGCAGAGATGAGACACAGAACCATTGCTAGCTTCCCTTCTCATTTCCCCAAGCGTAGGCAGGAATCATTTTCAAAGAGAAATGTGGGAATATAGGAAAATCTCATACATATTCATTAAACTTGAACAACAAAATTTATAAAAGGTATTTTACGGTCGGTTTTTATTTTTAGATTAATGGACAATGGAAAGGTCCAAGTGCTGGAGGATGTGGGAACTTCAGGGATTCCCACAGAAATAACCCCATCTACCAATTCCAGCTAGAAAAGGCTGGGCCACTACTGATTGAGCTAAGAGGACCAAGGTTTGTTTGGAGGATTTTGCAGTACATTAATAAAACTGGAGTATTAACGTAGTTTAAAATATGCCTAACTTAAGAACTAATTCCAAGTAAGTTGCTGATATTCTCTTGTTTTCAAATTATTTTTCTATAACCAATAAGGCATTGTTTATATGTAACTCAGTATGTAAAATCCTTGGGAAATTATCTTATCCTTGTCTTTGTATCCCCCATACTCAGCCTAGTACCCACTTTATCAAAAGCACTTGATAAAGTGAATTGAATTGATTGTTGTGGATTAAGCTCAGATCTTCAGGGACTAGTAGATTTCAGTCACTACGCTAGGCATTTTGAATGCAAAAAAGTTGACAGTGTCCCTAACTCTTCAAAAACTTATAATATAGTTACTTTTAACTTTTATGTTGTGGCTGATTTGTTACATTTTCAGTTAAGATAATCCAAATGGACTCTGTCTCTTATGGAAAATGGCACTTTAAAGAAAATGCAATTGAGAGCTTAATGCATTATTTATTTTATTTTTGAAATAGTTGCCAGCCATCTTCTCATTTTTTTGATAACTTAACCAACACTTATATACTAATGAGCAAAAAAGCAATCTCTCATAGTGAATTGAATAATGTTCATTCTGACAGACTCTATTAAATGGTATAAATGACATTTGTATAATTAAATGCAAAAATAGTATGCAGGTGTTTCTGATTTCTAGCTTTTGATTGCTTAAAACAGTACATCTATACTGTAGATGTAGCCATGTTGCAAGCTTGTATTTATTTGAGGCTATATAATAATGGAAATAATTTCATTCTTTTTAAAATAATAGGCAATATAGTGTTGGGTTTGAACTTGTCACAGTGTCAGTGGCTGGAGATTCTGGCTCTTCAGGCTTTCAAAAAAAGAGCAGTGGTGATTATAGGTAATGTTCACATTTTAAATCTCGTTTTTCTTTTACTGTACTTTCTCTTCTGTCTTGTGAACCTTACCTTTGTTATTTCCTGATTACAGGTGTGGATTTTGTTACCTGGAAGTGGAAAATGTCCTTGCTGGAATCTACAATATCATCCCTAGTACCTTTCTGCCTAAACAAGAAGGTCCATTTTTCTTGGACTTCAATAGTGTTAACCCTGTCAAAGTAACACAACTTCAGTGACTGGAATCCTTACAGTATATACTGGACTTGACTCAGTGGCATCCACCAAATATGAACTGTTTTATTCCTACAAGAATGTTCGTTTACAGATGAACTTGTCATGTCACACTATGTGTCTTAGGGCACTGTTTACTAAAATGAATCATGTATCCATCTTTAGACTTGTAATTATTTACTTTATTTATGACTGAGGGTTTTGTTGCTCAGGTATTATCAAGGAATAAATTGCTTTGGAAGCTTTAAGAAATGTTGATAAACTTAACATGAAAATGCCTGCTAGTGCAGATTCTTCACGTTAGAGACACATCTCATAAGAAATCATGTAGCTAGAAGAGTGGGAATATTTTGCCTATTGCAACTTTGTGGTTCATCTTGTATCAAGTTTAAAAATGTCAAAGTCTTCTGAAACAGTGATGATATTACAGTTTAATTTTTTACACTCTTTTCTACTCACTTTGATGCTTTTTAGCTCTGTCTCTTATGGAAAATAGCACTTTAAAGAAAATGCAATTGAGAGCTTAAATAAAAGTTGATGTGATTATTTTGATTCAGGAAGAATGAATTTTCCAGTCACTGTCATTTTTAAAATTCCTAGCTATTTACACAGGCAGCACTTTGGGAAGATTTGTAGGTCTTACAGAATTTGAAATTTTGATATTCAATCAGATTTTCTCTGCCTTATTAGGAAGAACATTTTAATTTGACAATGCCATGACTTTTTACTTCAGTAAATGATGTTTATTACAGTCCTCAGTATAATAGCACAGTTTAACATAAACGTAGAGCAAATGAATATAAAATAAAATGACTTTTACATGCACTCTCGTGTTAAATCTAAAAGAGAGTCAGTCCCATGGTTCACATTTGAATGAACTTTAATCATGCTTTTAGTTAAAAGGTAACTTAAAACTCTTTGTTCTGGACTTTATTCTGTTAATGGACTTGTACCTGGGGAATTGGGGGTATTCTTCATTTTAGTAGATTAATGAAACAAATTTGGTGTGACCTTGTTGTGTGTATGGCAGTCGGGGAGGGGCTGAGCACATGCCTTGTCTTAGGATTCTAGCACTGTTCTGTCTGAAAGCCCGGCTGTCCCCCACGTCCCATCCACCCGCCTTTTCATCCTGTGTACACATACAGATACATACTTATATAAATGGGTGTGCCTGGATATAGATACATACATATACATATTTGTGTGCACATAAGAGGCCATGTCTCTTTTCGTTTCAAAGTCCAAACTGCCTATTTTATGGACCTTTCATAGGCATCTTTTTTCCGTTCTTATTGCTCATTTGTCTCCTTGCCACTTCTTTTACTTTACTCCCATTCTCAAAATGAAGGGTCTGCCAACCTGACTCTCCTAGCCATGTGTCTCCTTTCTTTGGGTCTTGCTTTTCATCATTTTATAGGTTTTCTTTGGTCTTTGTATTTAAGTGGCAAATTCTCCCTCCCTCAACTATTCCATTCTGCATGTGACAGTTTGGCACTGACTTCCTACAGCATTACGCACAGAGAACCAAGGTTAGGTTAGGAATCCAGACAGGGCCAGGACTTTGGAGAGAAAGGCAAGGTGGCTTAGGAAGAACTGATGATGACAAGACATTGGTGGGTGCCCAACTGCTGAGAAGTGGCATCCCTTGGGCACTGAGCCAACCTGACGGATAAACTGTTAATTAGTGCATCCATGGGATGGAATGTGCCAAATGTAAGTAAGGAAGTCACCTTGAGGAGCTAGGATTGTAGGAGCTTCCAGCTTTCTGACAATTCTGAATCCTGTTCTGGTGTTCTCGATTCTAGTTGGTACAGATGACTACAGAGGATGTGCACTAATTTGGTCACCAACCAGAAAATGAACCATCCTAGTTGGAGCAGAATAGGGTTGGCCCCTGTGACTTGGCTGGTGGAGGGGGCTCCTGAGGTCCCCCTTTGGTCAGCAGTTTTGTCTGCAATTTAGGATTAGGATTTATGAGTCACTTCAGTTTAACAAGCACTTCCAAGTTGTTACAAGCCAGGTTACTCTGTGTGAGATGCAGGGGATATAACAACTAGTTTACCTTACTTAGGGTTATTTAAAAAGCGGCGTTGGACATGGTGCTTTCTGACATTCAATTCCCGTTCCATGTTTGGTTGAGTTAAGTTTCAAATCCCTTCAAGACTGTTGTGTGTTCTCAGAAGCTCAGACTGTCTGAGCCTATTTACTTTCAATTCTGTGTTTGATTTTTCAATGATCACAGCTTGTTCCTGCCCACTAAATAACACTTGCTTGAAATTTCTTATTATGGGATTAGGCATACTGAATATTTTAGAATCTTAATCCTGTATTAAAATGTGTTTGTGTGTTGTTTTGTATTTGTGATGAAGTGGGGAAGCGGGAGGGGAAGCAGAGAGAAAACCCTAAATATTCCTGAAGATTAAATTGAAATCTAAACTGATCTGATAGTCCACATAAACATCAAGAAACTGAAATCAGAAAAGTAATTTTGGACCTGAATTTTCAAACTGAAACATGCAGCACTTTATTTTCACACTAGCAGCAACAAAATTTTAAAGTCTTAAAGAGTTTTATTACCAGCTGCATTCATGTTGTCATTCTTTTCAATTCTAATACCAACAGAGTACTGCCTCCTTGTCACAGTGAGACAGATTGTTGTCCATCCATTCACCCATGTCCAGCTCTTCATGACCCCATGGATCCCTCTGTGATCTCCATCTCCTCAAGACTGTCCATACTCTCTTTCTGAACATCAGTCTTTTTTGGTGAGTCCCAATGTATGTAAGCGTCAGTTTCGGTATTTGACCTAATGGTCTGAATTAATTTCTTTAATTACTGACTGATTTGATTTCCTTGTTGTCCAAGGGACTCTCAGAAGTCTTCTCCAGCACCACAATTCAGAAGCACCAGTCCTGTGGACCTTTCCCTGTAGTCCAACATTCACAGCTGGTCATTGCTCCTGGAATATATTATGCCCACACAACTAAATGTAGGCAGTGGTAGGCAACTGTGGACATCTTTTTGATGGAAGTTGGGGAACTCATTAAAATTTCACTATGATGACTTGATTAAAGCATGAATCTTTAGTTAGTGTGCTAACATGAGATCATTTATTTAAAACACTATCTTTTTAAACAATTTCTGCAGGATATTCAGATGTGCTGAACTTGCTTTGTTTCTGTAACTCCAGCTTGGGGTGGGAATTAAACTAATTTTGCCCATGAGCAGGAAGATAAGAGGTTAGCTGTGGACTGGGGGTAAAGAAAATGACCAGCTGGTGTGACTTCTTGTGAAAGGCCAGAAACAAGTCAGTGAGATAGCTCCTTATGGTTCTAGTGTAATTGATAGGGGAGCTGCTCCACAGCAGACTTTATGTCCTTAAATCAGTACTTGCTGACTGACGTAGGAGAAAGAAATTGGACTGAAAGTTGATCTGAGTTCTCATTAACTTGCTCTATGACACTGGGTAAGTCACTTGGCTTCTCTGGCCTCATTTCCTCATCTACAAAATTACAGGGGTCAAATAAGACGAACAAGTATTGCCTGCCAACTCTGCTGTTTTAGGGTTCTATGAAATTGGCATAGTGAAAGCAGAGTCCATCTGTGGCTACCCTTGCCAGAGTTATCAGCTGCCTGGAGGAGGGTGAGCTAACTTTGTTCTTGGTCACTTACCTAACAGTGCTCCCTAATAGATTCTTCCCCAAGAAGTATTAAGTACTTGTAAACTAAGTACATTGATTTAACCCTGGCATGTGATTTAACAAGTATCCTCCAACAGAAGCTCAGTGTGTGTGGCAGTGGAAACCTGAAGAGTCTAGCCTAAGTATCTGCACTTTTAGCTGCTGCCTCTAATCAGCTCACAGAAGTGAGCTTTAGAACCAGGAAGAACCCCAAGGACCAACCCCTGCCTTCAGGTAAAGAAACAAGAGTCCCAGAAAACTTGTGATTTTACCCAAGCAGTGCTTGGGGCCGCCAGCATTTAAATCCCATCCTTTAAGTCTGACATGGCATTACTGTCAGGAGACAGACCGTGTCTCCCACCTTTCTTTATGTTAGCTCTAGGCACTACTAAGGTGTCAGGATGTGCCATGCATTGTGCTGAGTGCTGGGGACACAAAGACAAAAAGCAGTTGTCCCCACCCCAAAGGAGCTTATGTTCCACCAGGAGACATACTATGATGTGTGAGTATGAAAAAAATACAAGGTAGCATTGGGAGGGAGCGTTCCCAAGAGCCAGCAAAGTCATGGAGAATAGGACTTCTTAACCTCCAAGGCTGCTTAGACTTTTTTAGATTTGATAACTATTTTATTTAAAATGGTTTCTTGTATAATCATTTGCATTTAATCACCTTATTCTGAGAAAGGTGTCCTTGAGGCTTCCCCAGGCTGCCAAAGGGACACAAAACAGGTTAAGAAAGGTGTTTCATGCATGTAACATCTTGGGTACCAGTCTCATAGTCTGCTGCCCTGCCTGAGTGTTCACAGGCCACATCCACTAACTGATGGTCTTCATGCTAATGACTGTGCTAACTAACCGTTGTTTATCATCCTTTACCTTTTTCTGCTCCCTTCCTAACTGGCCCTCCATGCTTGTGCCCCTGGTGCCATTTGCTCAGTGAGCCAGGGCTGATCCCATTCTCCAAAGAAGTTGTGGATGGAGATTTCCCTGCAAAGTTCAGGAGGTGTTCCCCATTTATCTGCTCCTTGGAGGAGGGAGGCTGTTTCCTGGAAGTCTCGTAACTGGAATGAGCACAGATAAGTCCTTTCACTTGCCGATGCCTTTGTCATTCTCGCATGACACAGCCAGGGCTTTAGGAAGCACCAAAACTAAACCACACCAGACACTTTTTATTCACAAGCTGGATTCTCCACATATCACCATCTTAAACTTTTATCTTTTCTGGTCACCTCCAAGATCATCATTATGAACATGGATCAGGAGCTGTGTCCCTGATTCAGACACTTCTTTGGGGTGACACGGCAGGGGGCCGTTGGCCTCAGCTACACTGCCCCAGGCTCCTTTCCTCACTGTCAGGTCAGGGGCCATCTTGGGCACTTTGTCCTGACTACTTTGATTTGCTGGAAATTTGGGAAGTGGGTCACCAGGCTTGTGATAAATATGTAAACTGAAGGCTTCTCCTGAGTTCATGGACTCTCTGCACTCTACTGGTTATTAATTCCTTGCTTCTTGACTGTTAAATAGTAAGTGACCTCCCACGAATGTGCTTACTGTGCCTTGCTTCTCCAGAGATCTCCTATAGAGCTCTTTATTTTGAATCCTAGTTACTTCCTAGTTATTCTCTTTCAGAAATGGAAACCCTTATATAGAGATATATAAAGAGATATATGTCTCAAGACAAGAAGACCTGGGTTCAGGGAGATGCCCCTGCTGCTCCATAAGTGAGATCGTAGGTCTGATAACAAAGAAGCAGAACCTGTCTTCCAACTATAAACCTTGTCACTTTTCCCCCTGGAGGAGGTGACACAGCACACTGCGTAGCTGCAACAGACTTAGGTTCCAATCCTGGCTTGGCCAGTAGTGTGGCCTTGGGCAATCCCTTCCCTTCCCGAGACCTCAGGGCACTGGGGAGGGAAGGGGGAGCAGCATGGGACTCTGTGACTTTAAAAAGCATTCCCCAACTTAAGTCTGTGACTTAATGAACCCTGATGGTCACAAAAGCCGGATCTGAGCCCCACTGTGCCACCTTGAGGCAGTCACTTCCCTTTCCTGGGCCTCAGTTTACACATCGGAACTCAGGAGGTTGCACTAAGTGATGTGAGGAGCCCTGCAGTACCTTATCTTTGGTGCCTATGTCACTGGTCTGTCAGACATTGTCATATTCTCTTTCCTTCTGGGGCACAAGAAGGGAATGTTTCCCTTGAAAGGTCCATTGTTTTCCCTCAGACACAGATCAATCCCAGTGAGCACCAGCTTTACAAAGGGACCAACTCAAGCTTGTGTAGAGCAGTGGCTGCTGGTGCCAGGGGTTCTTGTGAGGCTTATCCCTTAGGAGGCTGTGCCCCCTGGAAGCTGGAGGACCTGGATTCACCATGTACTCGCTCAGCACAATTGGCTTCCTTTCAGTTGCTAGAGAAGGCTAGTGGGACTATCCCACCGCTGAAATTTAGTGAGAGATGAGCAGTGAAGACAGTGTAGAGGTGAGGGCTGAGCAGAGGCACAGGCTGAGCAGGGTCTGAAGCTCAGAGGAACTGGAGCCACTGGTAGGAAGGGGAAGTTGAGGAGAGGTCAGTGCGGCCTTCCTTGGCTCATGGGATATCCTGGGCATTAGATCGAGGCAGGTTCGTAGGCGTTTCTTTGTAGCGATAGGCTCAGTTTGATGTCCCAGGCCTCACCTTGAGAATTCTGGGGTTTAGATTGCTGAAGCTAAGCTGCTCCCTTTCCCGATGAGGATTTTTACTTGAGTGCTTTCCTAGGATCTCACATGAGAGCTTAGATTCAAAGCCAGAAGTGGTCTTCGTCTTCGTTCAGTCTCCCCATTTATAGATAGACCAAGGCTCAGCTAGTCCAAGTGACTTAAGTCATCATCTGAACGTGAACTCATGGTGTTTTCTACCCAACAGGTGCTTTTTAAACTTGGTGAAGTGCCACATGTGAGTGAGAGAGTTGGAAAGGACTCATTTTACAAATGTGGAAACTGAGACCCACGGAAGGGAAGTGACAAATGTGGAAGCTTCTCTGGGCTTCCTCACCCGTAAAGTGAAGGTACTGGATTCAATGACCTTTAGGTCACTTTCAGCTCTAAATCTACGTCCTACTACACGCTCATCTCTGAGGCGGGCCATTGTCCAGCAATTCCACATGAAGCTTATCTTTCTGGAACTTGCCATTTTGTGATGCAGTGCACATGTGCTTTGGTCTTGCTGTATTGTTTCCAGGGAGGAGAGATTCACCTAAGTTTTATGCATAACCCCTTGTATTGATTGCCATCCAATTAAAATGACTTTTAAAAAGAACATTTCACCAGAGCAGGGAGGAGCATGAGGACAGGGCACCACTGCTTAAATGTAGGATATCAGATCTTAACTGAAAGCAAGGATAAGGGGCAACTGTGTAGTTATGAATATTATGTATTTTAATGTTGTTTCTTTGGACAGATCAGTCCTCGAAAGTCATCATAGACAAGCCCAGAGAGTAGAAGGTTGGACACAAAATCTTCCTATAAGGGCAGCCCATTCACTGTCTCAGGCTTGGTTGCCTTTTTTTTTTTTTTTTTTTTTTTTTGTAATAAGAGAAATCCAGCAGCGTGTGGAGAGCATAGATCATGAATCAGCATCTGTTTGTGATGTAAAAAGGGAAGGGGAGGAAGAAAGCGTCCCTCATTTAGGTAAGGTTGGAGATACTTGACACTATATGAAGTCACAGAAGCTTAGCCACTGACTTGAGATTTTGTTTTTATTACATTCAAGGTATTAAGACAGGTACAAACAAGTACAAAATAACTTTGAATTCAGGATTCCGTGTCAGTCCATAAAAAATAGGAAAAATGGAAGGTTTGCCAGTGTGAAGAAGTTTACAGACATGAGTAGATATTCGAGCTAGGGCAGGAATGGCAACCGACAAAAAAAAGACCTCATTACATGAAAC
This sequence comes from Bettongia penicillata ogilbyi, assembly GCA_023548195.1. NCBI lineage: Eukaryota > Metazoa > Chordata > Mammalia > Diprotodontia > Potoroidae > Bettongia > Bettongia penicillata. Next base: position 1,758,721 of record JAJHZJ010000718.1, read on the forward strand.
AGATGGATAGTGTGTGGGGCTGGGGCAGGTGTGGTGGGTTTGTCCCCTCTGCCCCTCAGACTAACCAAGGAGGGACAGCTACGGTGCTTTATTTACTTCAAACCACCAAAACTTTAAAGAAAAAAGAATCCTACGCTTACGACTACAAGCATCACTACTAGGCCTCGCTGCTTCTATGGGACAGCCTTTGCCAAAACATGCCTATGCCTCGCTCCCTTCTAGGCTGCATGGTGGAGCAGCAGAACTCTTAAATAAGTGCTTTTTGAAAAGAAAAGGAATAAGTTACAACCCACAGATAAATGAACACTTTTGTCAGTCTAGATACCACGAAGGCCAACTTCTCTGGCACATGCATCTCCCTCCACCCCCACCCCCCACCCGTTTGGCTGGCAACACAAGGTCTACGCTACACTGCCTGCTCCAGCCAGGAAGTTACCCGGACCCGGGTGAACCCCAGTCTCCCCCGGCCCACAAAGTGCTGATCTCCAGGAGTCTTGCTAGAAGCCACTGGAAAAGCTTCTAGGGGGGTGCCCCAGGTTGAGCACCATTTACCTTTTTAACAGGTCACCTCTATGGATGAGAGGCGATTAGTAAGTCTGGCCAGCCTCTGTGGCCCAAAGATAACGGCTTTTTGGAGGTCATTTTGTTAATGCCTTACAATACAAGTGATGGATGCTTTGATTGCTGTATTTTCAGTTCATTTCATTTGGGAGGCCACCAGCCTCAGGTTACTTAGGGAGCATAAGCTTCACCTTTCAAAACAAAAACAGGTCTGGGAAGAGAAAGGAGCAAAATGCCCAAATCACCAAGGTCAGACTTGGTATCCCAGCCCTTCTCTCATTTCATGCTGTAGTCTGGGAAGTTGTTATTGCTCCTAACAAGGATATTGGGGGGAGATAAATTTTACAAATGCTGGAGGAATGCAAGGACAGCCTGTCCAGCTCACAACTTCTCCACTCCCCAATGCCTACCTCCCCAAGACATTTTGCTGGGCACAGACAGAACTGAATCCAGCCCTCTGGGTCACAAATTTCCTTAGTGCAGTTCAGAGTAAATGCTTAAGATTTGGCATATAGTAAAGATATATTGGCACAACACTCTGTCCATATGTTCAGTTTCACATATAAATATTCAGATCTTTGAGCACTGGCCTCAGATCCTTCAGCCAATCTGCACCACTTTTCTGTCACCGAGAAGCCCATCTTTTCCCTTGGGATACTGAAGGGAGAGCTGCTTGATGTCGTTGTCCAGGCTTCGGTCTGCAGGGGAGGAGCGGCTGTTGTCTCCACTGCTACTGGTGCTGACGCTTCTGTTATTGTTGACTTTGTCACTCACCTTGTTCTCAGCCCCTTCTGCCCTGTCACCTGAAGGAAGGCCACGAGAGAAATGATTAAAATACAGACCTCCTCCACTGCAACACTAATGGTAGACACCTTGGGATTGGTCGGGGAGCCCATCAGAACAAGGGAGCCAGTATATGCTGCTGCCCTGTTATCATACTTCTCCCATACTTTCAATCAGTCAGAACCAAGTTTGTTCATCTCCAAATGTCCCCTCAACACACAGGGAAAAAGACCCAGCCAGTCCAAATAGGATCAAAATCCACCCTAATCCCTAAGCAGAACGGAAGGTCATGGACAGAGATTTGTTGTTATTGCAACTCTACGTCAGAAGACAGGGCTGGGCCCACGGAAGATGCTGAATTACACTCAGTGGAGGAAGCAATTTACATAAAACCTGACTTCTCTATCACCCTGTGCCAGCTAAAACCCTCCATTTACCACAATATCTGCTACTACAAAAAGATAGGATTTTATGGGCACAGAGAAACTCTCAAAAGAGTTCCCTCTGCCAAAGTTGTCTAGTTCACAGATGTGGCCTGCATCTAAATCTCCCTGGCAGATTATCTGCTCTCCCACTCTGTCTTCAAGGGCATGTCGGGTTAGAGGGAATAAGCATTTATATAGCACCTACTATGGGCCAGTTATGCACTTTACAAAAATCTCACTGGCTCTTCATGACAATTCTGTCAGGTAGATGTTGTTAGGATTCCCTTTTTACAGTTAAGTGATTTGTCCAATGTCACAGCTCAGATGTCTGAGGCTGGACTTGAACTCGGGTCTTACTGACTCCAAATTTTGTACTCTTTGGGCCAGCAGCTATCTGCTTAAAATAAAAGTGTTTGACTTCAGGAGGCGAAATTGCAAAATGGTGTTTGCGACAAGCAGGTCCCCCGAGTTGAGCCGGGTGAACATGGAAAGGTACTTGATCCACCAATGGCTCTTGAAGGACTGCAGCCCAGTCAGTGCTAGGCTGGAGCAGAGCGGAGGTAGGAAGAGAAAAGGCCATGCCCCTTACCTCTTTCCACTTCACATTCTGGGGATGAAGCCCCGCTGCATTCACTTCGAGGACCCAGCACAGGAAACATGATCCCAAACTCTGAGAGAGACATGGGACTGGGCAGATCGAGGCTGCCGGGTCTCATGACGAGTGAGAGCGGACTCGGGAGCTCATAGGGACTCGTCGGCCCTGAACTGAAGCTGGACACAGACTGGGTTTCAGAATCCTCTTCTGACACCAAGCTGCTGCAGGTGTCATCTTCCAGTGCCTCCGAGGCCACTGCAGCGTTGGAGAGAACACAAGTCTCGCTGGGCTTGCCAAGCAACAAGCCACCTCTTATGGGCCGCTCTGGGGGGCAGGCAGACAGGCTTACAGGAACTAACACCCCTCGAGGCTGTGCTTTCACCCCCTCGCCCCCTGTGGGTGACAAAAGGACAGGGCTATTTCTTTCCCTTTTCTCGAAGGGAAAGAAAATGCAGGGATGAAATGCCCTGTAAGTCATCTTTAAACCCCTCACACACAAATCACTAAGGAGGAGTCTCCTTCCTCTCCCATTCATTAGCAAAGAATGACAGCTGCCTGAGCCATATATGGGTGGTGAGGAGGAGAAGAAATCCAGCTACAAAGACCAGATCAGGGGAGAAACAAAATGTTAGAACTCTGCTCTTTGCATGGGGTCCATAACACAGTAGGTCAGTTCCTCCCCCACCCCAGGGCCAGTCCAGTGGCCTCAGATGGGGAATGGGTTAGGCCTCCTCCCTTCTGTGTAACTGTTCTCACATACAGTGGGAGAGACTAAGATAACTGAGGACCCATGGGGTCCTGGAAAGTGCTGGATGTAGAGTTTGGAGGAGATGAGTTCAGATCTGGCCCATGATATCTAGGAGCTGTGTGACCAGCAGTGAGTTACGCAAGCCTTCTGAGCCTCCATCTGTAACTGTCTCTTGTCAGGGGGCCCAAATCAAGAAGCATGTGACTTAACGAGGCTTATTTGTGGGTCCTATTGAGTACAAAGTAGAGGTTCTTAGGAGTTTTGTGAATTTTGTTTAAAAATCTTTTGATAACTATTTCAATATAAATGGTTTCTTCTGTAATCCTATGTATTTTATGCATTTAAAAATGTTATTCTGAGAGGGGGTCCCTAGGCCATGAAACCGTTGAAAGTGGGAGAAGGTGTCCATGACACAAAAGGTTAAGAGCCCTTGCTCTACAAAGAAACTCAGAACAGGCCACCCTTTGTGCCCTCAGATGATAGAAGAAAAGGAGAAGAAGCCATCCCAAAGTGACATCTTGACTGTCATAGCAGGCCAGACCTAAGAGGCCTCATTAGCAGGAAGGGGAAAGAGAACCCTTGACTCCTAATGGGACAAGTCAGTCTTCTTTCTTTCTTGATCCTGCCAGGATGTTTTATGTTGTCACTTTAAGACATGAAACCCTCAGGAGCTGCCTAGGGTTGGGATCTCCCCTTTCCCCCACTTACCCTCTGACCTGCCCACTCACCTGAAGCTGAGTCAGACTCTGGCTTGTTCCTAGAAAGCTCCTCCGCAGATGTGCTGTTGCCTTCAGCCCCCACCCCACAGCCCCGGGGACCCATGGCGCTGGACCGTCTCCTCTCATGGATCTCGTCAGAAATCATCTCCAGGTTCTTTAGCGCTGTCTTGTACTCGCCTTTGGCCAGAGACAGTTTGGCCTGTAGATCATCCACAATTTTCTTCAGTTGCTGATAAACAGAAAGAGGGAAGGATGCTCACTGAGACAAATGACCACCAAACCCAACCCAATGGGAACCAATCAATAAAGTGCCTCCTAGGAAGTGAGGTACAGTGCTTGGTGCCAGAGACCCAAAGACAAAATCTAGATGGCTCCTGCCCTTAGGGGGCTTACATTCCACTGGGCCCTTACTTTGCAACAAGGATGTTTTCCTTGGGGAAAACTCAAAACACTTTCTTGCACTAAATGTGGAGAGTTATTTTAAAGACATTTTCACATAGAAATCAAGGACCTTCACTCTGATCCCTGACTTTCCCAGTCTTCTGACCCCATACTTAGAGTCTGTCCCTCATTCTTGAGATGTACTCCTCTTGGCTCCCAGCTCCCTTTGATCCTATGCTCAAGTGCTGCCCCCTGCAAGAACCCTGTTCTGTTTCTTCCATACTCCACTCTAACTCCTCAGTATCTGTCCCATCCAGTATTTTGTAGAACCTAAATTACTCAAGGTCAGAGGCTGCTTCACATTTCTCTTTGTATGCTCAGTGCCTTTGCTCTAAATGTTTGCTGAATGAACTATCACCCAACTTTTTATTAACTAGATGACATTACCCAGAACCCTCCTCCAATACCTACTGAGAGGTGCTGACAAAGTATAGGCTTAAAAACTAGAAAATTTGTGAATCACAGCAGAAGGGAAGCCCACACAGGAGCCCTGAAGCACCTCTCTGAACACAGACTCCAGCCTCTCAGTCCTTCATATTATGTAGATTCCCACCAAGGGCATCTTTAGAGGGGTCTTAGAAATTGCCCAGAATCCACAGAGACTCTTCTGAGCTGCTCTGTTAAAAACAGGTCCTTCCATTATCACCCTCCCCCAAGTACAGCAGACAAGTTAATCTATCTGAAACATGCCTAGTGGACACAACGAAAGTGTGCAATCTAGAGGAATCACAGCAACAGAGAGAAGATGGCATAGCACACATACCTCCAGCTGGACATAGTACTTTGCCTTGAGTTCATAATAAGGTCTGCAGAAAACCAAAGGAGAGGAAAATTTGTTACCATGACCACAGTAACTCCAAAGGGTGTTTTACAGGCCTTTTTTGAATGCTGGGTACTAGAGAAGTTATTTGAGACTGCACATGCTGGTAAGGTTAGAGGCAGCCTTTGGTTCCAAGGCAAGAACCCAGAAACACCTTACTGAGCTAGCAAAGTCACTTCCCCATCTTCATTCCCACCTTGGCCCCTGACCAACAATCACCAGAAGGAGAAGAGGCAGGCCAGTGCTAAATGCCTGGAGTCAGCCATGCAAGCGTCACAACTCCCTTCGCTACCACCCCCTTTACCTTCGGACACTGAGGTTTACTTTCCTAGCCAGGGTAACTATTTCTCAAGTCATAACCCTGATCCACAGTTAAAAGAGAAAGAGACCCACCAGAATTGAGTAACATCTGAGCAATACCCCCCCCATGATATGGTACAGCAAAAAAATGACATTCCAATGGCATCTGTTTATAATAAAAAATGAACTTCCTACTCCTCAGGCCTCAGAAGCCCTGGTGCTATGGAGAGAACACTGGACTTGAAGTTAGGAAGACAGGTCCGGATGCTGCCACACACTTCTTAGCTATAACCACCTCTTAAGCCTTAGACCCCTCAGCTGTAAAATGAGGGGACTGCACTAGCTGACCAGTAAGGTCTCTTCTACTCAAGATCTATGATCCCATGAAGTGTGTTAATGACGTATCAAACATCCCAATGACCATCCTCCCTATCATTCCTTCTGTGTCTACCAGCTGGCCCTCAGGGAGGCCGCCCATCCTGCCACAGGCAAGACCAGCAGGGCCTCAGGGAGGCTACACAGCCTGCCACAGGCTAGACTGGCAGGCCCGGTTGCTGCCACAGACTTACTTGGATTTGTTGATGGCTCTCTTGTACTTCTTCTCCAGCTGTCTCATGCGGCCCATGGCAGCATTGTACTTGGCCGCTGTCTCCTTGTGCACCAGTTCGCTTCTTGTCTTGGTCTGCTCAGCCTCCATGACCTTCAAGTGACAGACAACAAGGTTCAGTTCCCAGGGCCCCGTGGTTGTCTGGCCACTTAGAATACTGTTTTCCACAGCAGTCTACTTCCAGAGCAGTGGGCAGATTTTTCTTAATCTAGCTTTCAAAAAACAACTCACAAGATTTCTCCCCTTTTCCCCCTCCTTATCAGCCTCTGAAACTGCCTAGTCAAGAGAGACTGGGGCATGACAACAAACACTGATAAAGCAGGCACTCCCTTGTATATAGGTGGGGTTGGTACTGAGGCTGGGACCAGGACGACAGAGCACATGAGAAACTCTCAGAGTTCCTTGGAACTGAATGCTCAGAATTCCCCCAGATGTTTAGCAAGAGAAGGGGAGAAACACTGCATGGTCCTAAACCAACTTGTTTTAGACTTAGTGAATCAGGAAAGGCTGGCTTTGAATTACTATGTTCAAATCATTTATCCTCTTTGAGCCTTAGTTTCCTTATCAGCAAAATGTATTTGACAAGTATCTACCATGTGGGACTTTTGCATCATATAAGATAATACAGTGTTTTGCAAATATTCCAAGATGTAGACAGGCATCTGTACATGACAGTTATCATCATCATCATAGACCTCCAGCTACTAGTGCCCTCCTGGAAACTAAGGCAGCTAGGTGTTTCAATGAATGAGTAATGGCCTTGAAGTAAGGAAGACCTGAATTAAAAGCTGGCCCCAGACACCAGCTGTGTGACTCTAGGCAAGTCACTTAATCTCTGCCTCCATTTCCTCACCTGTAAATTGGGAATAACACTTATCTCACAGAGTTGTGGTGAGGATGAAACGAGGTATTTGTGAAGCATTCTGCAAACCTTAAAGCACCGGATAAAAGCTGCTATAATTACTATTCATTTTGGACCATTCTTTCTACACTTATGTGGTATTCCAAAAGTCTCTTAAAGAACTTAAAACTTCTGGGATACCTTATAGATGTATACAGTGAACTGTCTTCCTCTCCCAGAAGGTCAGTTTCCTGACAGCAAGAACTATTTCCTTTTCGTCTTGGCATGTCAGGGCCTTAACATCGTGATCTAAGTGATAAGTCTATCGATACAAGCTCTTTGGGCAAGAAGTAGCAGTTAAAAATCCAGAAATTACAACAATTCGGTGTAACCTCTTTAGTTGTTCCCACGTCTTACACTAAATGTATCTTAGAAAAAATTTAAAGGAAATGTTTTCTCTTTTAAAATGTATCACCCTAACCCCAACCCTCCGTCTCTCTCCAAACCAATCCTCAGTAAAGGAAAAAACGTTTCCTTCTCTTAACCAGGGTCAAAACTTACCAGTCAAATAAAATGGATTCTTAACAAAGCCACAACAAGACAGCTCTCAACACAATGTGTTATTATAGGGGCTTTATGTCATTGCTGTATATTCTGAATCCTCTTACATTCTACTGTGTAAGACATGCTTTTTTCTTATATATTTAAGTTTATAATATTTCTTTTTCTTTTCGTATTGTGTATTTAAGTTTCAGTAATAAAAAAGGAAGAGATTCTTAACCTTTTTTTGTCCCAGACCCCATCAGCAGTGTCTGGTGAGGCTGATGGACACCTCAGAATGTTTTTAAATGCACAAAGTAAAATACACGATTGAAGAGGAAATCAGTTATGTTAAAATAGTTATCAAAATATTTAAAACAATAATAATAGCATTTATGTCTAAGGTTTGCAAATATCTCAATTTATCCTCAAGAACTTCTGACCCTTTCTCAAAAGAATGTTTTATTATCGCTGTGTTATTGCCTGAGAGGCAGGTGCTATTATAATGTCCATTTTATAGATGAGGAAACAAGACAGTGGTTAAGTGTCCTGCCTAACGTCACACAGCTATTAAATATCTGAGGTAGGATTTGAACGTGAGTCTTCCTGACCACGAGTCTAGAAGACACGCTGTTGTGGTTCCCCTTTAACAAGGTCCATAGATCCTAGTGCAACAAGAACTCTTGTAATAAAGCAAAGAAACATTAACAAATTCAACCCTTATTTATCTCTGAGAAACCACAGCCTTGCCCCATGTTCCAGAACACATCCCTACTCTCACATATTATACCAAGCACAAAATGAAAGACTTTCTAATCCCCAGGAGCCCATTAGTGAATGTTTTTACAACTTTCTACCTGTCATTTGCTAAGATGAGACACCAGGCAACAAAAGTACCATCTATTTGGTTCAGAGAATCTGAAGTATCCTAAATGTGGAAGGGGCCTGCACAGTTATCTGGTCCAGCCACTGATATTATAGCATCCCTGACAATGGGTCCTTCAGCATTCATTCAGATAAGGGGACACAGGCTGCATCCTCCTTCCCCAGGAAATGAATTCCACTTCAAGATAGTTCACATTTTTGGTATGTATCCCTTGACGTTAGAACCAAGATCTGCCTTCCCCATACCATCCATCTATTGTCCCTAGTTCTGCCCTGTAGAGTCAGGGAAAATAATCCTAATCCTTCTTCCTTGTGAAAATTTTGGAGATACCTGCAGCCAGCTATCACGGTCCTCTCCAAGTCCCCTGTTCTGCAGGCTAAAAGCCCCCACCAGTCCCTTCTACCGACACTTGGACAGCATGTCATCTCCTTCACGTGGCTGTCAATTTTACTATTTTATGGTATTCTAGGGCTCAGTATAAACAGAAGCATCAATCTAATGCCATATGCTACTGTATCATCATGGAGAAGTTGTACCCTGCAGCTCAGATCTGCTGGAAAATCTGGCTGTGGTCTGTGTAAATGTGTTTTAAATTCTCGGGGGGAAGGGGGGGGCGAAATAGAGAATGGCCCTAGTCCTCAATGCATTTGAAATTAAGCTGTTCAGGCTGGTTCTCAAAGGGTAAGGAAAGGACACCATAGTTATAGGGTCTTCTCCCTTGTTTTACTGGCTTGGATTTAGTTTTATCCATGGGGGAAAGGAACACGCATTGATTCAGCACCTACTGTGTGCTAGGTACTGTGCTGAGCATTTCACAAGTATCTCGTTTTGATGCTCAGAATAACTCTTCTGAGATAGGCATGATTATTACCATTTTACAGCTGAAAAAACTGAGGTAGGGTGACAGCCAGCTTCTCACACTGCTAATAATTATGGGTCTGAGGTCACATTTGACCTTTCTACCTACTGCTCTACCTAGCTGCCTCCCAGTGGAGGGAGGTAATCATGCCCCGGGGAACCAATTCGCCCTAACCCAATTCTCAATTATGAAATGTCAGACAGAGGCCAAGTGATTAATTTTTACTGAGATTCTCTATCTGTTTCCAAGTATCTGAGGGGCTGTTATGTGGAAGGGGTAGACTTGTTTACTAGGTGGGATAAGATGCCATGTGGTGATGAAATCAACAAGCGTTGATTCAGCACCTACTATGTGCCAGACTCTGTTCCCTGGATCTAGGTTCAAAGGAATCCCAGGTTTGCTCTTTACAACTTGAAGGTTCTGAAGCTATGATGTTATAAGCTACAAGAGCAGGATAATTCAGCCTTGCTATGCGAAAAACTTCCTAACAAAGCACGGAATGGGCTGCCTCCAGAAGCGCAGGGCTTCACCACCTTCACTTCACCACCACTTCACCCCTCACCACCCCACCTCTACCTCCACTAGAGACCATCAATCAGAGAAGTGGATTTTGTTTTTCTGTCTCCTGGATTTTGTTGATAATATACAGAAAAGCTAAATATTTTTGTAAATTTAGTTCTCAACTGCTTCCTTTGATAAAACTATTAATTATTTCTATTAGTTTTTTTCACTGACTCACTAGGGTTTTCAGGGTAAATCTTCAAACATTTCAATACCCCATCAGTTTATTCTCATCTTGGGCTCCCTCCTGCCACACAGATCAAAACCCAATCATACCTACCTATCCTGTCTCATTCTTGTCAATCATTAAGACAACAAGAACTTACTAAATACCTGCTATGTAAGAGGCATTGGGCTATGGTCATGTCTTCTTATGAATCCACTTCACAGTCCACTCAACATACTGGGAGTCTTCTAGGTCATTTAACATCATGTGGATGGGACACTCATGGAGCATGCAAGCTGTCCACCAAGTTATCCTTCATTTTTGACAGGTCTATGGCTCTTTTCCCTTTTCTATGTCATTCACACTTCTCTGTCATTTCCCTTCTGCAATATGCATTCCTTGTGGGTTATCTATTAAACTACATATCATAGTCTGGACAGCAGGCATTCTTCATCTCCTTGGTTTTTCCTGGATGGATAATAAGATTCCTTAGAAGACTCTGAAATAACTTGTTTAATCAGCAGAACATAATCTGCAAAGAGTGGCATTTAATGGACCTCAGTATCATCTATATAAGAACTTTCCTTCAATTTTGGATTGTTGGAAATCCACATAAAGTGGTGAAGACTGCTGTTGGGTACGCATCTCCCAAATGTATTCCTCCTTGTCAAACAAGGTCACCTCTAATCTTCCATCTTTAAAGGAATCTTGTATAATTCTGACATATGCAGGAGAGATGCCTTGTTGGAAGAAAGTTTAGAGCTGCATTTGGCTCTTCTTTTTTTAAATCAGTCAGTCAAAAGCACAGTGGGTTCTTGTAGTCTGTGTACCTGCCAATCAACTGTGTGACTCCAAAGATGTAGGCTGCCACCGAATATATTTATGAAAACCTGCCGGTCCCCTAATGTAGTCCTAGTGTAACATGTGTCCCCTGCTTATCGTAGGCAAACAGAAGTAATTTTGTCTCCTCTGGATGAACTGAAACTCTTCTTTCCTCATGTCAGCCTCTTGGCTCCCTTGGAGACACATCTCAACCTTCTTTCTGCAGACGGCCTCTTGTCCCTGCTAGTACTTTCTGAGATTACCACCTGTCATTTGTATTCTCTAGCTCTTCCATACATGTAGTTGTTGGATTTTCTCTCCCACATTGAAATGGGAGCTCCTTGAGGGCAGGGACTTGGTTTTGCCCTTCTTTGTATGCTTAGCACACAGTAGCACACAGCACATAGCCTAACACACATTAACACACAGGCTAACACCTGATAAATGTCTACTGCTCCAACCTTACCCCTCTGTACTGAGACGTTTCCCTTTAATTTCTGGTTCTTGTCTTCTTGCTACAGCACTTACAGTACTATGTCAAGTGACAGAGAAAGGGGGAAAGCTTCCAGTCTGCCTTCATCTCAGGTCTTACTGGGAAAGCATCCAGGGTTCCTCCATCACAAATGATCAGGTAGAGGCTGGAACAACCACTCAGTTCAGTAAGTCATTACTCAGTGCTTAGGGATGCTCTGCTGTGCTCAGAAAGAGAAAACCAACCCAGTCCCTGCCAGCAAGGATCTTTCATTCTCCCAGGGGGCGGGGATGTACTCAGATAAGGACTGCTTGTTGGGGTCATTGTACAAGGGAGTCTTGGTCAGGTATAGGCGGAATTTCATGGTCCAATCTCTTCTAACTTAGATTCTCTAACTCCCTTCTAGGGGCTAAATTAAGGTAGCTAGGGGGTGTCATGGATAGAGTGCCAGGCTCAGAAAGGAAAAAAGGGAATAAGCATTCCAAAGAGTGCCTGCTATGTGCTGGTCACTGTGCTAAATGATAAGCTCTTAATCCTCACAACAGCCCTGTGATAGGGGCTGTTATTCCCATTTTACAGTTGAGGAAACTGAGGTAAACAGAGGGTAAGTGACTTGCCCAAGGTCCCAGAACCTCTGAATGTAAGGCTGGATTTGAACTCAGGTCTTCCTAACTCCAGGCAACTAGGTGGCACAGTGAATGAATGGAGCACCTTCCTGGAATCAGGAAGGCCTGAGTTCAAATCCAGCCTCAAACACTTACTAGCTGTGTGACCTGGAGCAATTCACTTAATCGTGTTTGCTTCAGTTTCCTCTTCTGTAAAACAGAGCACTTTAATAATTGTGTCTACTTCACAGGACTGTTGTAAATAATATACATACAGCCCTTCACAAACTTCACAAAAAAGTGCTAGCCAAATGCTAGCTATTATTATGAACGAGAGCAGTAACTTATTGGCTGGTCTGTCCTCTCCCTGAAGAAAGGGCCACAGAATGGAAAAGTAAACACGATTTTAAGACCCCACCCCAGCCCCAGTCTTCAGCTCTGATTTCTTACTAGACTTGCAGTAAGAAGACGTGGGCTCACATTCGAGGTCTGCCACTTACTATATGTGTTTGGCTCTTTAGCCTCATGGGACCTCATCCCCTGCTCTGAGTCTCCCCGTTTGAGAGAGGAGATAGGTCATGCGCTGCCCATGACAACGGACATTTGTGTAAACTCTAAAGTTTCTGCTTTATGGAGATTATCTCATTTGAACCTCCCAATAATACTGCGAGGTTCTATGGCTATTATTAATCCCATTTTATGGGTGACTAAATGGACATTTGGAGACTTA